>CM029787.1:18239480-18919774 GCA_017562165.1 Ectropis grisescens | reverse complement strand
GAATCAGAAAATATCACGATTATTCTAGGAACTATTTTTGACCCTGATTAATCTCTTTCATCTACTCCATAAAACTACACTCCATAAAAATAAGTAAATTAAAATTGTGTCCTCTGTATCGGATTTCGAACTAAATTTAATCTTGAATAAATTAAAACTTCTACGATAAGATACAAATAAAAGACAATTACTTTAAGATATAAAATATTGCATTGCATTAATTGTATTTTTCGGGTAAAGTCACTAAGCCACTACTCCTGAAGCTGCATATTCATTCAACATTCCACAAACATTTTGTCCTCTAGCAAGCCTGAAGTACCCCATTTCCGGACCCCAGTTTGCACCCCAGGAGTTCTTAAGCAACCAATAATCTTTCCCATGTTCTGTACCGTAGCCTATGAGAAGTACAGCATGAGAAATACGACCAGGTGGACAAGTGTTTACGTCGATAATGCCCCCAACAAAATGATGAATGTTATCCGTCGATATTCCCACTGCAATGGGACCATACTTCACTAAAGCCTCCTTCAGTTTATCCTCACTCTTCAGCTGGAAATTAACGCAACCTGTAACTCTAACTTTCGCTTTCTCTGGCTGAAACTGGCATGAAAGGTCACGTTCGACGTACGGGTAGTCACTTTCTAGTTCCACGCCAGCTGTTCCTGCCAAATCTGATAAAGCAGAGGTCATAAGGTTTCCAGTTGCGCAGTGCCCGCTGGACGGCAGACAGTCCATCAGTTGCTGAGGGGAAAGATTTAAAAGCTGTCCATATTTCATTGCGTACCTCGCTTCAAGACTGCCGAGACAAGCAAAAGCCCAGCAACAGTTGCAGTGAGCCTGATTTCTCACAGGATTGACAACTCCTTTCTGTCTGTAATCCAGAGTGGGCGGAATGGTAATGCCCATAAGATCAGCATCTCTGATAACGCTACACGAAGATTGTCCTAAACCAGATGTTGGAAGACACGAACTATATTGCTCGATATATTCTTCTTTTGTCAAGTCAGCAAACTTGTTTACTCCGTGAATGTTCCCACTGAACGTGTTCAAATAGTTTATGTTGATCAAGTTATTTTTAAAAATTTCAAACCGTTTTTGTTTTTCTTCCAGATCTCTGTAGGTTTTCTCATACGTGGTTATGAAGTCTTCAAAATACTCTCCTGCTTTTTCCTTCTCGTAGTACGGCCTTTCTGTGGCTGTGGCTGATACCAGCAACCACATAGTTAAATGAGCTACAGTTATTATTCGTGTCATTGCAAAATAATAACTATTAGTGATCTCGTATCGAAAAAAGCAAACTTTTTATAAGAATACAACCCATCACGTATCACGACAATTCAAAAAATGTCACATTTCCAGTTTTATGGTTATGAAAAGCACAGGTACTAAAATTTTGCTTCTAAAGAATTAGAACAAATACCTATTTAATATTTTTTTATGTTCAAACTAACATCTAGGTCAGCAATAACTTTATTTATGCAAATGCAACTAAAATTTATTTTCAGCGACAATGATTTTTTACCTACTAATCCTTGCCGCTGAAATACTATTCCTTAGTTTCATCCGATACCTAAAGTATTTCTAAAGTCTGTGTGAAGTAGCCACATTACAACTTACAACTGAAAGTTCTATTTTAATTCTTGAGTATCCAGGGAATGTTTCTTCATGAGCACCAACCTAAGCAACCAACTAGTTATTGGCAGACTATGCCCAGCATGACCCAATGTCTGTTTTTTGTAGAGTTGTCTGAAAATTTATTTTAGAACGGTACAGGCATGTAAATAAGTTATAAGGCTCTCCACTAAACAATGTACTCATATGATGTAGTGGTAGGACTCTTTGGAGAGTCCGCCTGGTGAAGTACCACACCTTTGCCAGTTATCCTGCTGTCAAGCAGTAGTATGAAAACCGCGTGACGAGCGCAGTGCGGTGCTAGGTAATGATTTGGATTCTTCATGTTCCATTAGCTGTGTGTGTGTCACTGTGCTGTTATGGACAGGCATATTGCTTACCATCAGGCATATGTCCCGCTCCTCTTGTCACTCTATAGTATAAAAAATATTTGTCAGTCATAGGAACTGCCGATAACAGTGAAAATTTATAACTGAGAATTCGATAGCTTACTTTGGGAACTAAGTGGGTGAACCCGGAAGGCGTGGCAGTGAGCATGGGCATCTATGAATGCGTCAGCATTTCTAAATGGCCACTATACTAAGACGTAAATGGGAAATGCTGACGCATTTCTAGATGGCTAATAGCCATGGTCCGTAGTTTTCCGAGCGTGACGCTAGAATTCAATTCACAGACCACGAAAAATCTGTCTGTGGCGCGCTGAAAGAAAATTTCATTTCAAAAATATTAAATAAAGGAAATAGCGGTTTTGAGAAATTAGCGTAAAAATAACTGTACCGAGACTTTGTTGCCCAAAAGCATTCATGCCACGACGAGCGGTGTGATTTGTGTTCGGTTCAACGATAACCTAGGTACCTTACTATCTATCGGCTCATTAACAAATACATTGACACTAAAGAAAACGTATTATTCACATATTTGAGATGAAGACCGATTTTATCTCGCCTATAACCTGTAACATTTTATTTTTGGAACTACGAGTTAGTTCCTTACGGCAGTCTTGGAGGAGATACGGGATTTTCCGTACGAACTGAAAAAAATGCGAGACTACAACCGTAAGAAAAATGTATAACGGAAGTTTTTTTTTTAATCTTTATTAATTAAAAGGAGTTTTGTCATACAATGACTATGTCACTCCCGTAACTAAATACAAATGTACTAATTAAGGTTTATATTTATCATTTATTTGTAGTGGTACATTACCTTTTTTAAGTGACGCATAAAACTGCCCGTGGACAGTGTTGCCAACTTTATTTTTCAGAGGATCGTAGGTACCATAGAAATAATAAAATTAAGTTTTTTTGCTAATTGTGCTTTTAGGAAGGAAGTGCGTTTCTACCTTCTACCGCCTAACTAAATCGGCTTTCGCTTTGCTATTGCGGTCTCTATCATTTCAAGCAGAAAGAAAAGACAGAAAAATATCAAAGCTAAGACAGTTTTCGTTCGGCGCACAGAGGGGTATTTGAGACATCTAGCTGGCCAAAATTATTTATCGCTCTTAATCAATTAGAAATGGTTCAGTATCTCATAAAACCTTAAATACAAGTGTATAAATACTCTTAACCTTCAGTTACAGGACAAATTCATACATTAAATTTGAATAAAGAGACAAAAAGATGCGGTAGAAAAAAAACGTAGTTTTGTATAAGAAAATATATTTTATAACACAAAATAATGTATAAATATAATTATAATAAACAACTATCGCAAAACAAATTTAAAATCTTAAAATATAAATAATAATTAGGCAAAGCTTTCTTCACATTTCTAATGTTTCCTTCATAAAATGATTTTATTTTTTTAACAATTCTTCTTGATGCAAGTAGGGGATCTGATGTTAACAACAATCTATTCAAAACATCTGTATTATTTTAGTATTAAAATTAACGTGGTTGTTACACATATTTAATTGGATAACGGGACACTCACGTATATACGGTCGGTCAATCGACTCGAGTTTCGGCCGCGTCCGGCGGCCTTTTTCAAGGCGAGTGCACACGCGCGGTGGCTGCCCGTTTGGCACCGCGTGTGCATACGGTTAAAACTTGGTAAGTAGATGTAATCTTTGAACCGCATAACGATTTTGATACAAAAATTAGAAAAAAAACAAATAAAAATTAGGGGTGTCCCATACACAGAACTGAAACTAAAAAAAAATTGATCTAAACCATACGTGTGGGTTATCTATGGATAGGTCATCAAAAATGATATTCTAACTTTTTTTTTTCTAAACTGAATAGATTGCGCGGTAAAAAGTGTGCCCGGGCCCAGTAGCTTCTAAAATAAGATAATGACAAAAATTAAATAACTATCGACGAACATTGGTTTGAATGTGGTCTAGTAAGTAGTTTTATTTTAATACGTCATAAATTGACTCTTGTTAAAACACTGATTAAAGTAACAACGAACTACAAGAACTTTTATTGTATTATGTTACTTGCTGCTACGGAAGCCTTCATGAGCGAGTCCGACTCGCACTTGACCACTTTTGTTATAAATTTCGTAGCTCGTGGCAGCCCTAAAGCAAAGACATCATTATGATAATGGATGTCACGGACTCCAACTTCAAGAGTGCTCTGAAAAGTAGTGGCTTTGCCAAACTCTGTCGCAATCTCGTTGAAAAATCACCCCTAAGATCATATGAAATAGAGACTTTATTATCTGCATGTTAGTTGCCAGAGTGACAGCGTAGATGGCGCGACAATCGCTGAGAGCGACACATTAGCGGCATCTCTCGGCGAGTGAGAAAATTACACAGAAATTATAATGTTGAGTGCTCGGAGCTTTCAGGTTCTTGTGGCCGCCGGATGCTCAAGACTTTTAAGACTAGCTTTGAAGTGTACTTTTGGCTGTAACTGCAAGGTGTCATCTTTGGTAGAATTTCTCGCTATAGATATTTTGACCCCGACCAAAAAGAGGGGTGCTATTCTGCTATAAGTTTCACATCGATGTAGGCTGACAGGTCTAAATAGTTTATTTATACAAATACAAAAATCTTTATTGCTGTTTGTAGGTAAGATAAGATGATACAAAACTTTTTAAAAGTTGACTCATACAAACTGGCCTCTGCGAGAGGCATGCAATGTGTCTGGCCGTACAAAAATCATGCGACAATGAGAAATTATCGAGGGTTAGAATAGAAACCTTGTAATTGAATTGAAAATTGAAGAATTGCACTCAGTTGGACAGCTTACAAGTGGTGGCATAGTGCTAAATCTTATTACTTTATACCCTTCAATCATCCTACATAGGTCTCCTGGTGGTTAATTTGACCCATAAATTTTGTTCACGGGCTAATAGGCTAATAGCACGGTTCGACTTCAAACTCGGGGCGCGCTCGGTACGTGTTCCCAATGTAACATAAGGTAGCCGAGTCGTGTAAGTCGCATAAGCCTTATAGTTTGTTTACGTGCTCGCAGCTGTAGGTATGAATTTCAAAGAAACGGCTCAGTTAAATTACTGATAGATAATATTACCGTGCTAATATTGGGCGGGTCTAATAGGCTATTTCTTAACTACCGCGGTTCGGGTCGCGACTAGTAAAGTGTTTGTATTAGACAATGATATTTTGTATAATTGGTGAAAATTTTCACTTATGTCGGCAGTCGCTAAGATATCCAATTTAAATTGTGTGACACAATAATCTGATCTACAATTTTTGTTTGGGTTTGGTTTGGTCTTATTAAAGTTTATGATTAAAACTTACCTACCGTTTTACAAACAATTCCATTACCTTTGAAACTGAGTAAATTTTTTCAAGTATCGAATCGATGAGAACTTTTTAACCCCCGACCAAAAAAAGGGGTGTTATAAGTTTCATGTCGATGTCTGTCTGTCTGGCTGTCTGTCTGTGTGTGTCTGTCTGTCTGTGTCACCGTAGAGCTCAAACGGATGGGCCGATTTCGATGCGATTTTTTTTATTTAAAGGTTAATATCCGTGCGGATGTTCTTAGCTATGTTTGGTTAATATCGATTCAAGATGGCAGCCTCCACAAAATGGCGGACAAAATATTTCTTCACAACTTACCTCAATATGGGTATCAAATGAAAGGGCTTGGCTAGTAGAATACAAAAAACAACATTATAAAAAAAAACCAATCCAAGATGACCGCCACCACAAAATGGCGAATTATAATATTTTTTCACTACTACCGCAATATGGGTATTAAACGAAAGGGCTTGACTAGTAGAATACATTGCACTATGACAAATTCCAAATCCAAGATGGCCGCTTCCACAAAATGGCGAAATAATTTTTTTTTCACAACTCCCTTAATATGGGTATCAAATGAAAGGGCTTTACTAGTAGAATGTTGTTCAGATAACAGATCCGAGGTAGTCGGGAGTTAGTCAAAATTTTTAATTTTGTTCTTGTTAGATGTTATTTTATACGGCACAAACAGGACGAGTTTATCGATTCGGCCGATATTTTATTTGTGTACGTACAAAGAAGTTGAAAATGAATGTACGTAGAGATTTACTACGATAACATGACCCGCCCCTCCAAATTACTGTTTTAATGTGTGTAGTCACATCTTTACGAAAGAGTTTGTATGTAGTTGTAATTATTCGTCTGCAGTAGCAGTACGCACACATGCGTGGTGGTGCGTTGTACATACTTTCACAAATACTTTCAAACGTTTTGAATTCTGGAGGGGCGGGTCATGTTATCGTAGTAAATCTCTACCTTCCTTCGAATGTCTAAATTGACAGCCCATATTCAGTCATTTATCTGTCTTCTTAGTTTCCAAGTTTTTAGGGTTCCGTAACACGTCCCTTATAGATTCGTCATGTCTGTCGGTCTGTCCGTCCGTATGTCACAGCCACTTTTTGCCAAAACTATGAGAACTACACTGTTGAAACGTGGTACACTCCGCGAGGTATAGGCTGAGCTTTGCATTAGTGTGAGTGATCACCAATCAGGCAGGAGCGCGGCGAGACAGAATGGCGCCGCGCCTAAGGCCGGTTGTCACACCTACACTATCCATGTACACTCACACAAATGCAAAGCTCAGCTTATGCCTCGCGGAGTGTAAGTACATGTATTCTGTGAACCGCGTTATTTTACGAAAAAATATTTAAAAAATATTAAATTTTGGGGGTGCCCCATACTCACAAATGAAACTCAAAAAAAAATTAACATCAAACCTATACGTGTAGGGTCTATAGATAGATAGGTCTTAAAAATGATCTTGAGGTTTCTTATATAATTTTTGTACACTTGCGCGAGAGACACTTCCATAGTGATAAAATGTCCCGCCGACCTCCCCCTGTAACTTCTAAAATATGAGAATGATAAAATTGAATAAAATATATGATGTAAGTACATGAGCATACAAACTCCCAACGAAAATTGGTTTAAACTCGATCTAGTGAGTAGTTTTTTAGTACGTCATAAATACACTATTATTAAAATATCGATCAAAGTTACAACGAACTACAAGAACTTCTGTATTATGTTACTTGCTGCTACGGAACCCTTCATGGGCGAGACTGATTTGCGCTTGGCCGCTTTTTTACAATATATATAAAAAATACATTATATTCATCATAAAAAGTATAGTTGCCGCCAGCAGCGGGGCAGGGCCCAAGCTACCTGTGGTTAGGGCTGCAGAGTGAGGAACGTCCTGACGATGCGCGCTGTGTCGCGGATGACCGCCTTCTGCATCTGACCCTTGATCCAACCGTCTAGCGAAAGTCTCTTGAGATGTTGCTCGAGACTTTTCGCTGTAAGGTCGTTTGCCGATATGACTATCGGTTCTATGATCGTGGAATCAACATCCCATATGGCGGTAGCCTCATGAGCCACGTTAAGGTACTTGCTAAGCCTGTCCTTCTCGGCTTTCGTCATATGGTATGGTGATATCGACGATTACAGCCCGGCGCTGAGACCGATCTACCAGCCTATCAAACAGCCTTATACATTTCCTAAACAGACATTTATAATGATTTATATAGATTTACCTTTTTTTATTACCTATAAATCTATTTCATAGATAGATTTATAGGTAATTTTGTTAGCATTCCGCGGTAGAAAAGGTTTGTCCTAGTTTATCAGCAAATACCTAGGACGCCTTTATGATACCCACGTACCTAACTAGATTCCTTAACGAGCGCGTACCAGTTCAACTGCATTAGTGAATTTATTTGCGTAGTTGTGTAAGGCTAGTGGCAGAACGTTTTTATACTCAATTTATTGATGAAATGAATAAGACTACCTCCTGATGGTAGACAATAAAGTCCTTATTATGCATGGCTAAATTTAGTCGTCTGAATTTAGTTGCTACTGAATTCAGTGAATTGTATTCATTCAGTAAGCTAGCATACTTTTTTTTTTTAAGTGCCGAGACGAGCACGACATGTACCTGATGGTAAGCAACATGCCTGCCACATAACAGCACAGTGACATGAAGAGTCCAAATCATTACCTAGCACTGCACTGCGCTCGTCACCCAGAGATCTAAGATGTTATATCTCTAAGCCCTGTAATTTCTTTGGAAACATTGCCCTTCAAACCGGAACACAGCAATGTTTGCACGTTACTGCTTGGTTGTAGGATAACTGGCAAAGGTGTGGTACTTCCCGTCTGCCAAGAGTTCTACCCCTATACTAAATTCATTCTAGATCATGTGTCATACACCAACCCGCACTGGGCCAGCGTGGTGGATTATAGCCTTGACTCTCTTCCTGCGAGAGAATGCCCAAAGTCGCAGCTGAAAATTTAGTGGGCTGCTTAAGGATGTGTAAATACATGGGTAGGCATACATACAAAAAACGGTACTCCGGATCTGTGGGAATACCTAGATAAGCTACATCTTACAGATCGATACTAGGTAATTATTTTGCTTGAAATTAACATAGAGATATGAAAGTTAATAGAAAAATAGGTTTGCCAATTTGTTCCTGAATATATCCCTCCGATTTACAAAATGATTGAATGATCTGATGATTTGAGAATGCGTTCGTGTAAACTAGCTTTAAAAATTAGCAATGTCCACTTAGATAGATTCAGTAGGTACGTCTGTTAGACAAAGTTACGTAAAGATGTCGACTGTTCTTTGCTATGCCTAAGTTTATAAGCACTCAGGTCAAGTCTGAGTGCCAAGATTAATGGGTTTATCGTTAGAAAAGTCAATTAAGATTTTATAGTTTCGTTTGCGAAATGATAACATGAGAGCTGATAAGACGTGGGTGGCCGTTTCAAGTTATTTACAAACATTGTTTTGTTTGTCAAACATCTTCCAACTAGCAACTAATATAACGGGCCTCGTCGCTTAGTGAAAAAGCCATGACGGTCTAGTGTAGTGGCTAGAAAGTGATTCCAATCTCTCAGGTCTCAGGTTCGAAGCCCACCTGCATCTTTGATTTTTTTAACACCCGACCAAAAAAAGGGTTTGACATCGATGTCTGTCTGTATGACTGTGTGTGTGTCTGTCTGTCTCGGTGTGTGTCTGTCTGTGACACCGTCTTTTCCAATTTTTTTGGGCACCGTAAAGCTCAAACGGATGGGCCGATTTCGATGCCCATGATTGCCCATGATGTCGATGATTTCGTGAATGAACCTTCGGGAGAACTCGGGAACGCTAACGTATTTCTGATTAATCTGTGGCATTTCTAGATAGCCATGGCGTGTTACCATGGGCATTACGCATTTACACATCTTACTATGGCAGTCTAGTCTTGCTTGCCATGCTAGCCATGCTTAGAAGACTTATTTAGACAACAATACTTTGAAGATTTATTCCATACTAGCAGCACCCTCCGGTTTCATCCGCGTAGTTTACAAAGTGTGCTGTCAAGTTCTGAGTTATAAATTTTCTTTTCTATCAGCAGTTCCTATGACTACCATTTTTTTTTTCTAGTACTGATGTACAACTCTGTCATCACCATTAGCTTTATCGGTGACGGAAAACATCGTGAGGAAACCGACTCGCAAATGTTCCAAAAACTTTCGAGGTTATCCGTCAACCCGTACAGGGACAACGTGGTTTACGTGGTGGATTATACCCTTGATTATTTCCTTGCGAGAAAAGGCCTCAAGTCTTAGCTGTGGGAATATTTTCTGGGCTGCTGATGCTTTTACATCGCTTAGTTGGCATTGAGTCAGCTCACTGGGTCGTAGGTTCGATTCCCCTCCGCCAGTAGGATATACTAATATATAACTAATATACAATACAATACAATACAATACAAAAACACTTTATTGGCACCACAAACAAAGTTGACAATAAGTAACACATAAAAAATAAAAACATAATGGCACAAAAGGCGATCTTATCGCTAAAAGCGAATAAATATTTGTATAATGTTTGTTCTGTGTTTCTAGGTGTTTTTAGTTTATCATCATAATGAAATAAATAAAAGTACCTACTATTTTTCAAACTTATTATGTTGTCTACCTATATGTTAGCAGGTGTCCTCGGTTATACTCGCGTAGTTCCCTTTCCAGTTATTTTCCCCGCTATGAAAAATAGCCTATTTATTTTTCCAGACTATAGGTAAACTACCTGTTTTCCAATTTTAGCCTGATTGATACCTTTAGCCCGATCCCTTCACGTGTTCCGACGTGATTGAGCAACAAACATCAATACTTTTGCATTTATATTAGTGGGAACTGAAAATTAAGTCATAGGCTACTTTTTATCGCGTGTAAAACCGCGGTGCGCTCGTAATAAGGTTAGTTAACAAACAAAATTCTGTCAACAAATTCATATTATCTCCAACCCGATAGTACAGTTCTAAAAATACTTGTTTTTTTAGGAAAATAACAACGTTTCAATGATTGTTTGCATATAAATTATACTTACCAAAAACTTAAACAATAACAAAATCGTTTAGCGCTGCTCATGTGACTTGTCTCCACTTAACTATACTAGGTACCTGTATGATGATTAGCACCTATACTTCACAGGCTAAAGATAAAAATCAGGCTAGTGGATAGTCCTATTGTCAGAATATTGTTACGGGTTTTATAGAATAGAATAGAATTATTTATTGATATGTCAAAAACAACAACTTATTATGTTTACATAGTAAGGGCGCCTTTGTCATATCTCGTCTATGTCCGAAAAGTAACACACATTTTGTAAAAACACATGAAATACTAAAATACTAAATCGTATACTTTTTAAGTGACAACTTCTTTTGAACACTTTATGGTAAGGGAAAATGTTATGGGTTCGCATCACCAACATGGTAATAAAACAAGAGTTTTCACTTCTATTCTTATAAGGACTGCCTTATAACTACCACATTTCTGGTCAAAACTAATTTATAATTAAAACTATACCTACTACCAAGGGCGGATCAACGGGGACATGTCATTTTAATGTTTACTTTTACATCATTGTGTATTTAATTTTTGACATCTTATGGATTTTTTATCAATTTAATTAACATTTGAATTATTTTCTATTTGGCTAATATATGAATGAATGTGCGTGTAATTATCATAACATACCATGATTATTGTATCATGACATAAATTGATAACATTTTTTTTCTTTTTACTTTTGTTCACAATATTTTGTTAGAAAATGAATGTATCTATCATTAGTATAATTATTGGCGTTATGCCGTTCTAATTGATTAAATAAATAAGTAATTAAATAAATGGAGCACCTGACCCATTCCTGCCAGGGGGGAGTGGCTTGGGGGATCATGACCCATCCCCGAGGGTGGGTCCAGGACATAGACCGATCACTAATAAAAACGCAAACTGTGCAATAAGTAAGTATTTATCCAGATTAAGCAACAAACATCCAAACATATTAGTAAGTAGTCAATCATTTATTGCATAACACAAAGCTGAAAAAGTATATACCCTGTAATGCCATGGCAATATACAATTATACAATTGTAATCTTATCAGTTATCATATCATAAGTAAAGGTACGTTTTTAAGGTACGATTTACGTAGATACTTTTTTTCGTCTAATATTAATAGTAATGCAGTCAGAGTAGGAAATATTTAAAGTTGTCAAGATATTCGTTTAAACTGTACTGCCTAACATTAGTAGTAGTAGTAGTAGTAATACACTTATATCCTAAATATTATGCGGAAGAATTCCAGGAAAAACTAAACTGAAAGTGATGTCTGAAAGGGTCTAAATAAGCCTATACGGTCTAAAAAGGCGTAGATACTCGTAGCACTAGTCAAAATGGAGAAAATAAATTGTATCCAAAATGGAGTTCACATAGAGATTAAACTTATTTGAACCATTTTAACAATGACTCCTAGATACTCGTAGATAGAGGTACTCGTATATTTATGTGTACATCTTCAAAATGGCCACGTTCAATACTGGCCAGTGCATCAAAGCTAATAAATTCTTGGGTCAGTATAACAATCAATGCAAGTAAATAATTTAATTTTAGAAATAACTATAATTAAATAGGTTCTTGACAAATAAAACGATTTTTGATTCTGGGATGAGTTTTATTAACTTCAAAGCTTAAATATTATTAAAGCAAACAAATTCAACGGTATGACAACTCCTGATGATTATTTCATCGTTTAGGTACCTAGGTAATTCTAAAAAGCGCTTCAATGCTCTACATATGTTCAATTTCGAAACTTTAAGCGCAGGCAGGTGGGCGATTCAAGACTAGCTTCGCAGTCATCTACTTGTCGTTCTCGTGGACAACCTGTGGTTCGTAGTCCAGCTCCAAAACCTTGCTAAGGCTGTTCACATACATGTCCAGGCGCTGAGTCATGTAGTAGCATCGGCGATCCTTGATCTGTCTGTTCTGGTTCAAATCCAGCACACCAATCAATAGACCATCTCTGGTACGGGAAAGGCCAGGACATCTCACTCCGTCCGGACCGGTGAAGTAGCTCGACCCATAGAATAGACCCAAGTCTTTATGGGCAGGCTTACCGTCAGCGGATGTGAACTCATTGGGGAACTCCTCATACCCAACTCTGTTGATCGCAGCCGTGAAGTAACAGTTGGTAATTGCAGCGTTCCTGGCCTCGATGTTCCACATGTACTCGCTGCCCGCTTCGGCGGCGATAGTTGCAGACGGGTTGAATACAATATCAGCTCCATTATGACCGAACATCATCCAGTTGAGAACGTGATGACGATCGAAGCAAATGTTGATGGCAATCTTACCATATCTGGTGGCGAAGACTGGGTGTCCAGAGTTACCTTCCATGTAGTAGTTCGATTCGTTGAAGTCTCCAACTCTGGGAATATGGTTCTTGCGTTGCTTGCCGATAACCTTTCCTGTGTCGCTAATAACGACGGCCGCATTCCATAGAATTTCAGCATGCTTCTCGTCCCTTTCTAGGATAGAAGAAACGATGACCATCGAGTACTTGACTGCTAATTCTTTCAAAAATCTTGTAGTTTCACCATTCTCCGCAGATTCTGCAAACTCACACCACGGTTGCTTCTCTCTGGTGCAAAAAGCGAAAGGCATGTTCCAAAGTTCTTGGAAACAAATGATGTTGACTCCCTCCTGGCCGGCGACATCGATGATTTTCTTGACTTTATCGAAGATAGCTTTCTTTTGTTCACTGATAGGACGGTCGGTCGGAGCAGCGATCGAGTGTTGAATGATACCGACCTTGACAATCCTCGGAGGTCTGGTCTGCTCCTGCTTCGCTGGGAAAGCGTAAGCGGCAATTTCGAAGTTGGCTTCCTTAGCAGCTGCGAGAGACGAATCTTTTATGGAGACTTCATTGTGAGTCTTCCTTCCATAGTAGATTCTGTTGAACTCCTCGAGGTCACGACCGGTGAGGTTGTTGTTGATGATGGACTCGAGGCTCTGGGTTTGGTTCTCCATTTTAGATGCGCGTGTGTTGGTTAGCCGTGAGTGACTGCCGCTTGTGTTCGAGCGCCAGCGCTTAAATACCCTGTTGCATATTGACGCTGCACCGGTGGACGCCGCGCAAACCGCGCAGGGTGGCGTGGCTGGCCTTCGACCCGCTTCGATAGTGTCGGGAGAAAAATATTTGCTTATCTTATTTGCCTACGTGACCGGTTGGGGACGCGTGAAATTATTCTAACCGAGAGTAAGTTCAGTGATAAAAAATGTCAATGATCGCAGTGTTGTAAAATTACACATTATAGGTATTTGAAATATTGAAATTCTACTGATTTTTCACCATTAGAAATGTAACGTCTCATACACATCACACTACTAAAGGTTCAACCTTTAATCTTGAAGAGCAATGAACATCATCGTCGAATGAAATCGTCACTTTAAAAAGTTTAAGATAAAAGTAGGTAAGGTACCTACGTTTTATATTCGATGTAAGATAGTGGTCAGTGTTACATATAAAGCTGTTCCAAAAATTAAATTAAGTAAATTTAATTCGAAAAAAGCTTTTTATTAGTAGTTGAATATTGACGAGACGTAGGTACAAATCCGTAAATTTTACGTTTTAGGGTCAGTTACAAAAATGTGTTTCGAAGATGTGGAACAATAAATAATATAGAACATTATTATTATTCCTGTTTCGGTTCTATTAACATAAATTAAAGGCCGCATACCACGGTAATATATTACCGTGGCCATACCACGGGAAGTCGAGCCATCCTAGGTCGACTCATGTCATGGACGCACATGATTCCATCAATTAATCACTTATTGCATAATAATACAAAGCTAATAAAATAAGCTGAACATTTACCCTGTTAGGGCATAGCAATATCAATTGTACAGTTACAATCTTAGCACAAGTAGATAATATGTAATATGTACTTATAGGTATACAGGTACTATTTATAATTATTAATATTAACGCCGTTAGAGTGGGATACATTTATTTAATACTCAGCTAAGTACCTATTCGTTTATACTGTAATAACATTTTTGTATTCATAGCTCTTTTAACTTTTTACTAAAAATTTGGTCGGGTTCATTGTTAACCTTAGAGTGGGCGCGCTATGAGCATTTGGCCGACCTCGTCAAAAGACCCGTTAATAATTTTGAAAACAGGTACACGTCAGGTTTGCGAGTTTTAGTTGCTGCCCCTACATTCATTAGCAACCCGTTCCAAAAGACTGGATGTTACCCATCCGTGGGATCCCCTTACAGGAAGAGGTTTTTACAATCGGTCGTCGTCAAGCTGCAATTTGCTCACTGCGTGCCCACTCACGTGGGTAATAAAAGTGGTCAAGTGCGAGTCGGACTCGCCCATGAAGGCTTCTGTAGCAGCAAGTAACATCATATAAAAGTTCTTGTAGTTCCTTGTTACTTTTATCAGTGTTTTAACAATAGTGACTTTATGACTTATTAAAATAAAACTACTTACTAGATCTCATTCAAACCAATTTTCGTTGATAGTTTACATGGTAATGTATATCATACACTTTTTTTTTTTTTTGTCATTCTCCTATTTTAGAAGTTGCAGTTCTCCTATTTTAGAAATACCTCATGCAAAGAGTTCGATTACTATGTTAATTTTTGATAAGTTATTTATGTTTTACTTAAAAATTAAAACAAATTTTGTATTCCTACTTAAAATCGACAACGAAATTGAACGGCAAAATGCTCCTCACGCGCCCACTGACGTTTCGCGGGGAGACGCGCCTACTCTAGGGTTAATATCATTATTTAGGCAAGGTGTTATATATTTAGGTACAACCGATTCCCTGAACACGTAGTAGCCAAACTGAACAATATTTACAGGTAGACTCAATGACGTTTTTATATCAAGGGCTAGACTGAAAAACTGGCTTACGGATCGAGCATTTTGTGATATCGGCAAATAATACATTTCTGGAAAAAAGACACCTTCCTTATACTCAGTTGTATCGACTCGATTACTACATTGTTGGTTGGAGGTTTCTTTCTCATCTTCTCAATCTAGTAATTATTATTATCTCTAATTTATTCATTTTCCTAGGTTTACATTTTTACAATATTTGTATATAGAAACAGCATAAAAAATTATAAAAACCTAAACCAAACATTATAAAAACCTAAACCTAATTATTATTGCGGCTTCATTTTGACGTATTTTTTTATTAGTTAGGTTTTGTTTTATTTGAGCTATCTTGAGATCAACGTGTTCAAAATTAATCAATACGTGAATTTTAATATGATGTCCATGTGTGTGTATTGTGCATGGTGTAACCTATATTATGTAGTTACTAATTAATTTAGAAATGTCGTCTTTACAGCTTAAGTAAGCATAACATAAGCAGCCCACTAAATGTTCCCAGTGCTGGGACTCAAGGCCAATATCCACTGGCCAAGTTAGGGTTGGTGGATGACACATGACCTCAAAAGATTCTAGGTACATGTCGGTTTCATCACGATGTTTTTTCTTCATCGTTTTTTTAAGTTAGCAGCATTACGCATATGACTTCGAAAAGACAGTGGTGCGAATAGGAATTGAACCTGGAGCCTGGGGCTCCGGATCGGCAGTCGCCGTTCTCCCGACCAGCCGTAGGTGACTTACAGCGACCGCCTTTACAACAAACTGAAATAAAGCAGTTGTTTCCGAAAGTATTTGCGATAGTAGCGGTACGGATATTTTTTACACTTCTCATCAAACTACAACCTTTTAAGAACCAACGTATTTATGTAATTACAAAAATATGCATTTGAATAACATTCTATCCTATTGTAAACGAACAAAATTTTATCCCAAATACTATAAAATATTTGACTGGCGATGGCGTCGGAATTCAGTCGGTAGTCAACAGCTCAATGCACGGGCTCAATGCATACGCGGTCCGAGGGGGGGTCACAGGGGACATGACCGCCCCCCCTCCCCCCAAAATCGTATACGTTAAACAAAAAAATCTAAGAAAATTAAACATATCTAATAGTACATAGACTATTACTACTAGTGCTACTAGTAAAGTATTTTTTGCTCGATTTATTGTATTTCTACTTGTGACCCCCCCTTCCCCAAAACCTGAGGCTGCGTACTGGTGACCCCTCCAAAATTCGAGGCTGGGACCACGCCTGGCTCAATGTGGCGTAGGTCTTGGTTTCAACTCCCGCGCAGGACAAAAGTTTGTGTGATAGATATTGATGTGTATTCTGTGTACGAGGGTCAAACTGAAAGTTCTTAGAACTGGCCACTTATAAACAATATAATAAAAAAATAATTCTATAATTTGAAAATAGAACTCTTTGCCAATATTACTGAGTATATACTTCATTCATTTGTCATTTGTTTTACGATTTGGCAAATTGAAAATTGTCTGTGTCACGTCAACATGAATTTAACACGAGAAAATTTTCGTGCAATGATTTTTTATGACTTTCGATGTCATTTAAGTCAACAAGAAAGTTATGATAGACTACGATTGGCCTTTCACGATGAAGCCCCATCTCGTGCGACTGTTTACAACTGGTTTAATGAGTTTAAACGTGGTCGCACTAATCTCACTGATGATTTACGTGAGGGACGGCCTTCTACGGCGACGACTGAAGATAACATCTGTGTTGTGCGGCGTATGATAAAGAGTGACCTATCAGCAGATTCGGACAAGCTTAGGCATCGGTATGACTCAAGTGCACACAATCCTACACGAACATTTAGCGGTCAGGAAGCTTTGCGCTCGGTGGATACCTCATAATTTGACTGACGCTCAAAAACTCCATCGTGTGGATTGGTGCCGTAAAATGATTGAAAGATTTAACGGAGGTGACTCAAATGCTGTGTTCGACATACTAACAGGTGACGAAAGCTGGATTTACTGTTATGATCTTGAAACCAAAAGACAATCTGCTCAGTGGGTGTTTCCTTTCGAGGAGTTGCCAACTAAAGTGAAGAGAGATCGAAGTGCGGGGAAAAAAATGGTGGCCTCGTTCTTTGGAAGGATTTAAATTAAAAGAATTAAAGAATGAAAGAATCAAAAATTAAAGAAAAACTTAAAGGAAATCGGTTTATGAATGCTGAAGAAGCGGTGGCTGCGTATCGCGATGCCATTGAAGAGACCCCTAAGGACGAGTGGGCAAAGTGCTTTTCCCAGTGGTTCCATCGCATGCAGCGGTGTATTGACGTGAATGGACAATATTTTGAAAAGATATAATAAAACTAATAACTGGCTAATGTAATCAGTTTTTGATTTTCTAAGAACTTTCAGTTTGACCCTCGTATATGTATGTTACTATGTAATTTAAATTACGTAAGCATATCCCTGGCTTCCAGAGGTCTTGGTTTCTTTATGGTTGTCGTTGTTTGAAAAAGTATCGATATTTATTTATTTCATTTACTGATAGTATATATGAAACTATAATAATACTGATTGGTAAATATGAAACCTATTATGAGTTAGTAAAATATTTCCTTACTGCATAGCGACTTCGTACCGGTTGAACAAATAGATTAGTTAACTCATAAATTATACCTACACAGAGATAGTTTAACATTCTATTCCTAACAGATTTCTTGAAACTTGATTTCTTGTAATTTCTGGGACCTATACTTTATTTACTTACATATATACAACATATTTATATATACAAAAATTATGAGAGCTGACACCAATTTTTAAGGTAGGTATTTTAGGCAAGTTCAAAACTTGCCACATACTTACGAGTACCTCGCCTATAATACTCCAACATGAGTTGCAACCCTGGAAGTTGAATAGCGGGTAAAATTAATCCCTAAATATAGATCATCTGCCAGGTAGAAAGTCTCACTCACCAAAAGGATCTGTCTTTTAGCGAATATGATACTATTAAACTTTTAAATTGCCTTAAATTCTCAAATAGTTTGCAAAACATTTTGCACTCGTCTAGCAATGTTAAAACCCCGACTAAATCTTCGGGCTTATTTTTTTTTGTTCTTATCGAAACTAAACCTATATTTTTTCTCAAGTTCATTCATGAATATCGGTTGACAGTGTTCATAAGTTACAAGTTGGTAACAAATATCATGACACTGGATTTTTATTTATTAGTACCTATATGAAATTAAGATGTTTCAGTTATTTTATTAAATCTAGTTTAGCTATAGGTATAGTTGTCTAGTTATTCAATTCACAGAAGCTAGGTGATCATAGAAATCGAATCTGTAACCGCTACCAGACTGGACCTCTCTTAGAGAATAGAATTACTGTGGCGGCTGTGGTCAGTGATGTATTGGTTTCCCAGTAGCATTATTACGTGCATATCTAGTATTGCGGTTTCAAACACAGGGTTAAATATATTAATACTAAGCCGTACGGACTACAGACGTTTATCAAAAAAGTTCACAATTTCGTTTAGTCAACCATAAAATAAGTATATTCTGTGATCGTGACTGCTGATGCCATTTATTAAAAGTGATTTATTTTTATGCATTTTCACATTTGTTAATGTTACCTACTCTTCTAACAACGGCGCATTCAATATTTAACTACAAATATTTCTAAAGAGTTTCATATGGGTGGAACACCCAGAGACAATAGCCAAAACCCAAGCTTATGCCGACAAAAAAAAGATCTTTAGGGGTTAAGGGCCATCAGACTATGAACCCGGGCAGCCACGTCCAAGTCACGTTTGTTAAGTCACTGTAAAATTTCCATGCTTTTAAAAAACACCCACAATACTAGCTTTGTTTAGTTTGGGGCTAGTCGGTGTTGTGTAAGGAATGTCCAACAATATTTATTTCTCACTTTCAAGGATTTATTGGTACCTGCTTGATAACCTTTACGTATCTAGGTACCTACCGTTTAAATCCATATTAATATCATCACCGTTTGCTCATGTTCGCTTGCTTAAAACATCTGAGCTTCATAATATTGACGGCAAGACTCTAAGTAAATGAGTGGATACGATTTACGAGTACAAACGATCTAAGCCAACGAATGGTAATGGCACAAAAGTGTCAATCAACAGATAAAGCCGGCCGGCATTTTAAACAGGCGCTCTGTAAACATAACACGCTTTATTTACAACGCAAAACTTGTTATGTAACCACTTTGATTACAAGTCATTGGAGAACCTTGATTTACAAAGTTAACATAATGGATTCAGTGGAAAATCTAGAAGATATTATCAAGAAAAACCTGAATGTGCACCAGGTGAAGCAGTTCAATAGAATTCACTATGGCAGCGAAGATCACAATATCTTGAATTTGAAAAAGACAACTATAACCTCAAGTGAAATTAATAATTTTGATGTCGCCGCATATTATTTCGAAGCGGCGGAAGAAGGCAGGAAACCGAGGACAGTGAAGATAGGAATGGTTCAACACTCAATTGTTTTATCGACTGATAAACCAATCGTAGAACAAAGGGAAGCCATATTCGATAAGGTTGGAAAGATCATTGACACAGCGGCAGAGGAAGGCGTTCAAATTCTCTGTTTGCAAGAAACATGGTCCATGGCATTTTTTCTTTGCACTAAGGATAAAGATGAGTGGTCTAATTTCGCCGAGTCAGCGTCTGACGGCCCAAGCACAACCTTCCTCAGTAAGTTTGCTGAAAAGTACAAAATGGTTATAATTTCTCCGATACTTGAGAAAGATAATGCCGGAAGATGGTGGAACACAGCAGTGGTTATCGACGAAAACGGTCAGTATCTTGGAAAACATCGTAAGAATCATTTGCCTAGCGTTGGAAGTTTTAGTGAAACTTCTTTCTATGCTCCTGGCGACACTGGTCACCCAGTCTTTGAAACAAGCTATGCTAAGTTTGCTGTGAACATCTGTTACGGACGTCACCATGCTTTAAACTGGCTCATGTTTGGAATAAACGGGGCTGAAATAGTTTTTAATCCAGCAGCAACGATTTCTGAATTCGGCGAGTCATTTTGGGGCATTGAAGCTCGCAATGCAGCAATTGCTAACAGTTATTTTACATGCAGTATAAATCGAGTTGGAACGGAAGAATTCGTCCGTAAAAGATGGAGTAAAGTTTCGAGAAGTTACTATGGATCAAGTTACGTTAGTGCTCCTGATGGATGCCGAACCCCAGGTCTATCAAGGAATAAAGACGGCCTACTCATCACTCAGGTGAACTTAAATCTATGCCGCCAAGTTAAAGATCGGTGGGGATTCAACATGACATCACGTTTAGATTTATATGCAAAAGAACTAAGTAGGTACACATGTTGAATAAGTAACCTTGTTAAATAAATTGAAAATAAATGTTTCTACAAGTATCAATAAAAAAAATCATTAAAACTTAATCTAATACTATTTGGTCTTCCATACAAAGAATCAGCCCATGAATATTCGCATTGCTAGAACTCGGGATCTTTTCTCGCAAGATACTAGTCAATTGGAGGATCCGGAAAAAAACGGGCATTGTGTAGGAAAATGCCCTTTTTTTGCGGATGCGGATTCAGTAGGTATCTCTCTGTTTGTCGATCGGTCCGACCTATTTTAAGTTGAACCGGCTGTATAATATCCCATCAAAAACACAAATGTGAAATGAGAGCCAAGTAATATACCTACTAGCTGCTCATTCCGGCTTCGCTCGGTTAATAACCTAGATCTAAATTATCTATTCTATGCCTAGATACCAACTGCAGCGCCATCTGCTGGGGTGATTTGTGAATCTAAACCATCCAGGGCTCTACCCAAACGTATACAAAAAAAAACATTCAAATCGGTCAAGCCGTTTAAAAGTTTACTTACAACGAAAAGTGGCATTGATTTTTATATATATATAGAGATTGCTTGATTGTTGACTTCAACAACATAAGAAGTGAGAGGTAAATGGGTGCCAAGTTCAGTGATTAGTCTTGAAATGAGGGGTTTTCCAGATTCAAAAAGACTTGCCTAAGATAGTTCTAAATATTGCCAAGTGCGGCACCACTGTCGGTTTTTGTGAAATTTCTCTAACAAAATAAAACAGTGGCGCCACCTACGGTGAAATTGGGAACTGTATTTGAGAGGTCTTTGTACGTCTTGATTGAAAACAACGTACAATATTTTGTAAGAAGTTAAAATGTATTGTTTCCTTATAACTTAGCTCACTTATGTTAATTTATAAGAAACTAGCTTTTACCCGCGACTTCGTCCGCGCCACATATTTATTAAAGTAATTGAGGCAGTACCTACTCGTATGTCTACTACCATACAAATTCACGTTTCCTAATCAAAATCGGTCTAAGTCAAAGTTTTATATTTATTAATAAATGTACAATTTACACGACAAATTACAAAGAAACTATGTTCTCAAAAAATTAATCAAAAACAGACTTTAATTTAAAATCATATTGGGACGTTCCACCAAATTTTATTAGAGTCTATTAGTAGATATTAGTAGATATATCGACTGATTACATGAACGCAAATTTTAGTTTGTTGTTCATATTTCAAAAACCGCCGCACTGATTTCGATAAAATGTATATGACCACCTCTGAACTATAATCTACCAACCAAAAAAATAACCATCTAAATTGATTCACAATTGGAAATATAACTGGATCGATAACCTCCTCCTTTTTTGAAGTCGGTTAAAATAGCATACAAAGAGGGCCAAGATCCTTCCATGCACACTTTTACTCCTCATTTCCACTCTTTTCAACTCTTTTTCTGATGATATAAAGTCGCCGTTGTCCTTTCCTAAGTCTAGGTAGTCTATCTGTGCACCAAATTGTAACAAACTCTTTAAGTGGCTTAGGCGTTAGACGGTAACGGACAGAGAGAGTTACTTTCATATATAATAATTTCATATTAGAATTGAAAACAGATGTTCCTGATCATTTTATAGGAGGCAGTTGTAAAAGATTACCGAAAAGTAATACGTTTACTCCTCCAAAAAACTCATTTTCACAGTTCTTAATTTGCCTTAATCGAGCGTCCATCATGCATAACATTTGATAAGACACCATGGAAATCTCGTCGACTATCAAAAATTCTGTCTGATAGTCTGATACGCCATTTAGTGGCTGCGCCCATCTTAAGTATTGAGGTTGTATAGTGCACTGTATTCCTCTTTTCAAGCCTTTTTATTTGATACCCATGTTGATGGGGTTCATAAAACCTAAGTTATCCGCCATTGTGTAGAGGCCGCCATCTTGGATTTTAATTTTATATAATACATTGTATTCTACTGGTTGAGCACTTTCATTTGATACCCATATTGATGGGATTGATAAAACCTACGTTATCCGCCATTGTGTAGCGGCCGCCATCTTGGATTTCAATTTTTTATAGTAGGTATATTGTATTCTGCTTGTTGAGCCCTTTCATTTAATACCCATGTTGATGGGATTGATAAAACCTACGTTATCCGCCATTTTGTAGCGGCCGCCATCTTGGATTTCAATTTATTATAGTATATTGTATTCTGCTTGTTGAGCCCTTTCATTTGATACCCTTATTGATGGGAGTAATAAAACATAAATTATCCGCCATTTTGTAGCGGCGGCCATCTTGAATTTATAATGATAATGAATAAACATAATTGTATTGTCATCAAAATCCAAAGTGTATACAACATTTCAGATTAATCGATTGACAGGAAGAGGGTGAAATTTGAATTACTAAATTTGACCCAAGAATAAATAATAATAAATAATAAAAAAAAACCCAATTCCACCCCCGTAGGTACAGTTCGAAACTACAAAACTGCTAAAACATACATTTTATGGTTTCGTGTTAAATATCTAGACGTAAAGTTTCATAGTTCTTCAACAATGACGAAGTTTTCCATATAAACTTTCATCCCTTATTTTAAACCTTTCAACCCTTTTTTCGGAACAAAAAGTAGCCTATGTCCTTTCTCGGGATCTATTTTATCTATGTATCAAATTTCATCAAAATCTGTTGGTTGGTTTAGGCGGTAAAGACGGACAGACAGACAGACAGAGTTACTTTCGCATTTATAATATTAGTATGGATAATATTTTAAGTTCTTACAAAATAGTCCATGTTGTTTTCACAGATTACGAAACTATTCAGTAATCTGTGGTTGTTTTAATCAATTTCAGGACTGATCATTGAATTTAGCTGACACCCATTTACATCTCACTTATTTTATTGTAACGTTGTAAATTTTAATTTAAGAACTTACTCATTTTTTCGAATTTGGTTAAGACAGAAAATCTCAATATCAGTTAAACAGTATTTTTATTCCTAGTGTTGTATAATCTGCATTTCCATGTCCAAACTCATTGTTTTTTTTATTCATTTAATCTGTGTCATTCTGTAAGTTGTCTATTGAACCAGAAACCAGAAAAGAAAACTTAGAATGTCAAACAGTTCAAGTGTCACCGCATGAATTGTCATTTTTCGGTTTCCGATTTTAGCGTTTTGCATCAACTTAAAATTGAATTTACTACGAATATTTACTACAAGCTGTTGAAATAACATACAATGGTAAGTAATTTTCAAAATTTCAAGAGCTTCCTTATGCGTTAACACAGTTTTTTTGGTATGTTTGGTTATATTAGCGTCATGAACATTACAATGCATATTTGCATTAATAACTTTACAATAATTCTGTTTACTGCACTAAATACTTTGTTTATGTAGCTTTAATTTGTTTTATATCTGGTATTTGCTGATGTTCATCTGCATACTCAGTGAAACAACTCTAGATTACTTTGTTAGTGATCTCACTATGAATTATGTTTTCAGTCTATTTTGGCGTATAATGGAGGTGCCGTTGTGGCAATGAAGGGCCAAGACTGCGTGGCGATAGCGACCGACAAGCGCTTCGGTATCCAAGCTCAAACCGTGTCCACCAACTTTCCGAAAGTGTATCAAATGGGTCCCACCTTGTATGTTGGCTTACCCGGTCTCGCCACCGATACACAGACAGTATTCCAGAGATTAAAATTCAGGTTTGTTTGACCAAGTTTATAATGAAGAATGATTTGCTGTATATAAAATTAATGTATCTTTAACCCTGTCACCAATGTATTTTGCTCATTAAGTACCAGTGGTATTGATAGCTGTACCAAGCTTTTTGCTTTTTATTTAGTATTTTCCATCCATGTGCACATGTGACGATAGCGAAAGAGTTGATAGCCTGAGAGGCAGACATATGAACAAGTTTTGATTATTTTTATTTTTTTAACTTGACTGGAGGCAGATTAAACTTTATTTTAATTAATACTAAATTTCAAACTTTTAAAACTTATCATAAATAATTGTATTTTCTAGAATGAACCTGTATGAGCTGAAAGAAAATAGAATAATGAGACCCAAAACATTCTCGGCAATGCTGTCCAACCTGCTGTATGAAAAGCGCTTCGGACCTTACTTCATTGAGCCTGTCATCGCTGGCTTGGACCCCTACACTAATGAGCCCTATGTCTGCAATATGGATCTGGTATGCTTATTTACTAAAATTACTTTTAAGCTTTATGAACACAAATTACTCTTTCTTTTTAAAATATACATATGGAGCAATATATCTTTTTCCTTTTCATAGCGAAAGTTTCTAGTTTTACTCAAATATTGAGGTTTGATTCTACTTTTGTAATAATTTGTATTGGTAGCACTCTTTGCAGAGTTCGCCTGGGGAAGTACCACACTTTAGCCAGCTATGCTAGTGTTCCGATTTGAAGGGTGTTCCAGTTAAATTACAGAGCATAGAGATATAACATCTTATATCTCTGGGTGACGAGGGCAGTGTAGTGCTAGGTAATGACTTTAACTCTTCATGTTCTAATAGCTGTTATGTATGACTGACGCTGTATGTATGGGTGACGAGGGCAGTGCAGTGCTAGGTAATGACTTTAACTCTTCATGTTCTAATAGCTGTTATGTATGACTGACGCTGTATGTATGGGTGACGAGGGCAGTGCAGTGCTAGGTAATGACTTTAACTCTTCATGTTCTAATAGATGTTATGTATGACTGACGCTGTATGTATGGGTGACGAGGGCAGTGCAGTGCTAGGTAATGACTTTAACTCTTCATGTTCTAATAGATGTTATGTATGAATGATGCTGTATGTATGGGTGACGAGGGCAGTGCAGTGCTAGGTAATGACTTTAACTCTTCATGTTCTAATAGCTGTTATGTATGACTGACGCTGTATGTATGGGTGACGAGGGCAGTGCAGTGCTAGGTAATGACTTTAACTCTTCATGTTCTAATAGCTGTTATGTATGACTGACGCTGTATGTATGGGTGACGAGGGCAGTGCAGTGCTAGGTAATGACTTTAACTCTTCATGTTCTAATAGATGTTATGTATGAATGACGCTGTATGTATGGGTGACGAGGGCAGTGCAGTGCTAGGTAATGACTTTAACTCTTCATGTTCTAATAGCTGTTATGTATGACTGACGCTGTATGTATGGGTGACGAGGGCAGTGCAGTGCTAGGTAATGACTTTAACTCTTCATGTTCTAATAGATGTTATGTATGAATGACGCTGTATGTATGGGTGACGAGGGCAGTGCAGTGCTAGGTAATGACTTTAACTCTTCATGTTCTAATAGCTGTTATGTATGACTGACGCTGTATGTATGGGTGACGAGGGCAGTGCAGTGCTAGGTAATGACTTTAACTCTTCATGTTCTAATAGATGTTATGTATGAATGACGCTGTATGTATGGGTGACGAGGGCAGTGCAGTGCTAGGTAATGACTTTAACTCTTCATGTTCTAATAGCTGTTATGTATGACTGACGCTGTATGTATGGGTGACGAGGGCAGTGCAGTGCTAGGTAATGACTTTAACTCTTCATGTTCTAATAGATGTTATGTATGAATGACGCTGTATGTATGGGTGACGAGGGCAGTGCAGTGCTAGGTAATGACTTTAACTCTTCATGTTCTAATAGCTGTTATGTATGACTGACGCTGTATGTATGGGTGACGAGGGCAGTGCAGTGCTAGGTAATGACTTTAACTCTTCATGTTCTAATAGATGTTATGTATGAATGACGCTGTATGTATGGGTGACGAGGGCAGTGCAGTGCTAGGTAATGACTTTAACTCTTCATGTTCTAATAGCTGTTATGTATGACTGACGCTGTATGTATGGGTGACGAGGGCAGTGCAGTGCTAGGTAATGACTTTAACTCTTCATGTTCTAATAGATGTTATGTATGAATGACGCTGTATGTATGGGTGACGAGGGCAGTGCAGTGCTAGGTAATGACTTTAACTCTTCATGTTCTAATAGCTGTTATGTATGACTGACGCTGTATGTATGGGTGACGAGGGCAGTGCAGTGCTAGGTAATGACTTTAACTCTTCATGTTCTAATAGATGTTATGTATGAATGACGCTGTATGTATGGGTGACGAGGGCAGTGCAGTGCTAGGTAATGACTTTAACTCTTCATGTTCTAATAGATGTTATGTATGAATGACGCTGTATGTATGGGTGACGAGGGCAGTGCAGTGCTAGGTAATGACTTTAACTCTTCATGTTCTAATAGATGTTATGTATGAATGACGCTGTATGTATGGGTGACGAGGGCAGTGCAGTGCTAGGTAATGACTTTAACTCTTCATGTTCTAATAGATGTTATGTATGAATGACGCTGTATGTATGGGTGACGAGGGCAGTGCAGTGCTAGGTAATGACTTTAACTCTTCATGTTCTAATAGATGTTATGTATGAATGACGCTGTATGTATGGGTGACGAGGGCAGTGCAGTGCTAGGTAATGACTTTAACTCTTCATGTTCTAATAGATGTTATGTATCTTTCCGGACCCAAGGCACAACTACTATGCTCAACTGATTGTGCCGTGGGCACTTTTGATTCCCTTCTACACAACTAAGTTCCCTGCGACTCAACCCAGACCTTTACGGACCCAAGGCACAACTACTATGACCTATAGCCCTAACCAATACAATTTCTAAAATCTTTTTCAGTATTTTGCAAACAAAAATGACCACATTTATGACCAGCAATAGGTATTTCAGGCCCAATCACCAGAAAGGGTTCTTGCCTGGTATTTCTGGATGCCTGGAACACAATACATTACTAGCAGAAAGTTTGAAAGATGCCAGAACACATGAGAGGCAAATTACAGTCTGCTGGATAGACCTAGAGAACGCGTTTGGTTCTGTCCAGCATGAACTTATGATATTTGCCCTAAAATGGTATAACTTTCCTGCTGAAATTATTGACATAATTAATTCTTATTATTGCCACTTAAAATTCGTCATAGCAGTAAACAAGGAATACACAAAACCACTTGAATACAATGTAGGACTATTCCAAGGGTGCTGCTTATCACCAATAGCATTTAATATAGTTATAAATATTTTAGTAGACAAATTAATATCCCGTGAAAAGAAATGGGGCTACCGGTTTAAAATCAACAATAAGTACACTGAGTCAATCTTGGCCTTTGCGGACGACCTTGCAATACTTACACGTAATCCCAAACAGTGTCAAGAATTGTTGAATGAAGTCGATGAGTTCTGTACATGGACGGAGGGAATGAGGACAAAACCATCTAAATGTCATTGTCTTTGTCTGGGTAGAAGAAATACCAAATATACGTCTTACGATCCGGGACTCTCCATAAGTGGCCAAGGAGTTGCCACAATTGCAGAGGCAGTGCCTTTCAAATTTCTTGGTAGAAAGATAGATCACAAAGGACGTACACCATCATTAGAGGTGGTTGTTGAAAATTTCATGAACAACCTCAATAAGGTAGACCAGCAGCCTATCAGCAATATCAAAAAGCATGGATATATGACAACTACCTCACATCACGTCTCACTTGGCCTTTCCTAGTATATGACATCGGTAAAACTCTCCTGGCAAAGCTAGATGCCAATGTCATAAAGATATTGAAGTCATGGTTCGGATTGGCACATCCGGCTGATCCTCTACTCTTTTAGGGATCACAATAGTTTTGGGCTGAAACTAAAGAAACCGTCTGAACTTTACAAACACCTAAGAGTTACAAAACGCATGTTTTGGGAAAGTCGCAAGACGAATTAATTACATCTCTCCCAAAAGACAAAACTGCTTCAGACCTGGAATCTAGACTTCAATTCCATAAACAATTTATGGCAGGTGCACAAGTAAATACTGCTGGGTTGGGTGCGAGAAAAAAAGGAAGACCGAGACATGGTAAAACCTTTCTACAACAAGACGAAAATGACGGTTACAAAGTGCACGCTATGAATTTAGAAATGCAAAGTGAGTGGTTAACCATAGGTGAGTTCTGTATCCCATTAGCTCTAAAATGGCGCACCTTGATCTATGACTGGTCCCCTGCCTTATTAAAATTTTATCTAAATGCATTCCAAATGACCCTCCTGACCAGAGTAACTTGGTAAGGTGGGGAAAAGCCTCTGAAAATGTTGCTATACTTGTGGAGAGGCGATATGTACAGCAAGGCACATATTGGTGGGATGCAAGGTGCTCCTTAATGGGGTCATTACTCACGGCGTCATGACAGAGTACTTGAAATCATACGTGAAGCCATGAGCCTTTCGGTAGCTAGAGCCCAAAAGGGATTGACGACAAACAACAGACAAATTAACTTTGTAAAAGAAGGCTCAACTTCAAACCCAGGAACAAGCCTTACTCAATCCTGGGTACAGCACCTGATTGGACTATTTTAATGGACACATATGAAAAGCACTACAAAATCCCAGAGGATGTGGGTGTTTCGTCATCCAGACCGGACATTTTCCTTTTTCTAGAGCTACGAAACGCATAGTCCTTGTAGAACTTACCGTACCGTGGGAAACTAATATACCTAAAGACCACGCGATGAAACAAAATAAGTATTACGACCTCCTAAACGAATTAACAAAAACGGCTATGTAGTTAGTTTATACGCTGTAGAAGTGGGAGCGAGAGGTATACCAGCAAAATCTCTCTATAACCTACTGAAAGACCTTGGCTTATCCAGAAGTGCTGTAAGTTCTATACTAGAACGTGTATCTAAAGCTGCACTAGTAGGCTCATATCAGATTTGGCTGGGCAGGGAGAGAAAAACGAGTGGTGAAGGTGAGTGTTGATGTACGTCAGAAAGGGGCCCCTTAAACCTACGCCCGAGTCACAAGTCTCGGGAACTACTCGAGTTTTTTCTCTCTGCCACACGATGGACCCGGCACCCGCACGGTGAATCCATGGAATGCTAAGAAGATCGTCTCAAACAAAATGACAGCCCGGAGAGACGGGATGACGCTGGAAAGACAGATGGCTGGTGGAAAAGACATCTGACGGATGGAAAGACATCTGACTGTTGGAAAGACAGCCGAGGGTGAAGGCCTAGCAAGCCAAGCCCGGGAATTAAATCGCTAAAAGTCCAAATAAGAATAATACCCCTGGGACAGTCCGAGAGGCGGGCGGAAGATCTGTCCACCGTGTGATAGTAATGACGACCCTGGCGCGAATACGGACTTGAGATGCCCTGTGTGCGGGAAAATTTACAAGAGACGAGCCTGGTACCAAAAGCATTTAAAGACACATGATGGTGTTGAAGCACGACAGCCGTCGGTCAGTACTTCGACAAACACTATGGATAGAGTTGACCTCATATATCCCAAGGTGAACCATCGAGTGAAAACTACCAGGAGTCCATTGTCATCAGGACACGTCTTGGCATTCCCAGTTTAAAAACTCTACCTGGAAAGTTCATGACGAAAACTTGGCGATCTTATTAGAACATCCTGGGCCAAAACAAGACCTAAACAGCCAAGTAGAAACTTTCCAGGACACCATATATACATACTTCTCGGAACATTACCCACCATCAACTTGTTATGCTCAAAATAGCAAGGAAAATATGTTCAAAATGAAATTGCGGAGGAAGAAAAGAGAGTTAATAAAACGTCTTCGTGTAGCTAAAACCATGGGCGATAACCATCTAAGTCACCAACTGTCCAGGGCTCTAAGATCAATCCTTAAATTAATACAAGGAATATCGCTTCAAATTAGTAAAAATCGTGATAATTTTAACAGAGCTAAACACGAAGTAGACTTTGATAAAAACCCTTTCAATACTCCAAAATATTTTCAGGGAGCAAAATGGAAAGCTTATCTTGACTAACGCGCAAATTTACGATCACTTTAAAAGCACATACGAAGTGCCTAAACGCGGGAGCTCGTACGTAGAACCAAACATCCAAAGACCTAATGATCCTCTGACAGGCTTTCAAGGCACCCCACCTAGTGAAGAGGAAGTAAACTATCAAATTAAAAAGAAAACTACTAAATCAGCTCCTGGCCCAGATGGCATTCCTTACATAGTGTATAAAAGTGTCCATCAGTTCGTAAACATATCTTGAATATATTCATTAAGATCTGGTCAAGAAAGCAAGTCCCAGTAGCATTTGGAAGAGCAATTTTGTCCTCATCCCTAAAAAGCAGGAAGTAACTCATCCCAAAGACACCAGACCGATAGCCCTAACCAATACAATTTCTAAAATCTTTTCAGTATTTTGCAAACAAAATGACCACATTTATGACCAGCAATAGGTATTTCAGGCCCAATCACCAGAAAGGGTTCTTGCCTGGTATTTCTGGATGACTGGAACACAATACATTACTAGCAGAAAGTTTGAAAGATGCCAGAACACATGAGAGGCAAATTACAGTCTGCTGGATAGACCTAGAGAACGCGTTTGGTTCTGTCCAGCATGAACTTATGATATTTGCCCTAAAATGGTATAACTTTCCTGCTGAAATTATTGACATAATTAATTCTTATTATTGCCACTTAAAATTCGTCATAGCAGTAAACAAGGAATACACAAAACCACTTGAATACAATGTAGGACTATTCCAAGGGTGCTGCTTATCACCAATAGCATTTAATATAGTTATAAATATTTTAGTAGACAAATTAATATCCCGTGAAAAGAAATGGGGCTACCGGTTTAAAATCAACAATAAGTACACTGAGTCAATCTTGGCCTTTGCGGACGACCTTGCAATACTTACACGTAATCCCAAACAGTGTCAAGAATTGTTGAATGAAGTCGATGAGTTCTGTACATGGACGGAGGGAATGAGGACAAAACCATCTAAATGTCATTGTCTTTGTCTGGGTAGAAGAAATACCAAATATACGTCTTACGATCTGTGTTGATGTACGTCAGAAAGGGGCCCCTTAAACCTACGCCCGAGTCACAAGTCTCGGGAACTACTCGAGTTTTTCTCTCTCTGCCACACGATGGACCCGGCACCCGCACGGTGAATCCATGGAATGCTAAGAAGATCGTCTCTCTCAACTGATTGTGCCGTGGGTACTTTTGATCCCTTCTACACTGAGTTCACTGAGTTCCCTGGGACTCACATTTTGTCCCAAGGAATCAATCAGTTGTGTCTCAAAAGAACCCATGGCACAACCAGGGATTCGAGTTTTCGTCAGTTGTGTCATAGGTATATTTTTTTTCCGGAACGGACCAATTAGTTGTGTAGAAGGGAATCAAAAGTACCCATGGCACAATCAGTTGAGCATAGTAGTTGTGCCTTGGGTCCGGAAGGGTTATGTATGAATGACGCTGTATGTATGGGTGACGAGGGCAGTGCAGTGCTAGGTAATGACTTTAACTCTTCATGTTCTAATAGATGTTATGTATGAATGACGCTGTATGTATGGGTGACGAGGGCAGTGCAGTGCTAGGTAATGACTTTAACTCTTCATGTTCTAATAGATGTTATGTATGACTGACGCTGTATGTATGGGTGACGAGGGCAGTGCAGTGCTAGGTAATGACTTTAACTCTTCATGTTCTAATAGCTGTGTAATGTGTAACAGGCACAAACCCTGCTCGTCTTATCACTCTATACTATAGAGTGAAGACATTTAACTCTAGTGTTTATTGCCAGATGGATACTTCAATACTCAGCAAAATCAATGTCTTCTAGATTTCACACACAATCTTGAATTGATTTATTGTTCGCCACCAGGTGAGATGGTGCTCAAGCACAAACAATATTATCTCTTGTGGCTTAGAATACCTACTCTAGTTGTGTAAGCACCTGAACATATATTTTGTTAATGATGGTAAATAACTATCAATACAATTAAAGTCAAAATATAAATAGTTAATTGATATGACATTTTTTTTTATAATGTATTGATGAGACAAGCAAGGAGTTTGCTTGATGCCATCCAGAACAGTGCCAAACAAAAATATTTGAACATGAGTTCAAATCAAGCTTAACACTGTTCTCATCACCCAGAGATATAAGGTAATTTATCTCTTTTTTCTATAAACATTGCTCTTCAAAATAGAACACAATAATATTAGCACATTTCTTGTTTGGTGGTAGAATAAAGAGGAGGTCCATCAGGCAGACTGTGCAAACAGTATGTACTACTATAAAAAAATGCTATGTATCATTCTAGTGGGAATATACACCCAAGATATACAGAGTCCTTATCCTTACCAGTTTTCCTTTTGACATAACTATAATTTCAGACAAGTAATCATGAAATAGAGATGTGATATCAAGATATTTAATATAATAAATAGAGATTTCGGCTACTTTAAATCCGTTTTTGCTTAATAAGTCTGATCCAATCTGTCTCTTCATCCTATTATATTCCTTCGACAGATTGGCTGCCCCAATGAACCGGAAGATTTTGTTGTATCGGGCACTTGTTCTGAACAGCTGTATGGTATGTGTGAAGCCCTGTGGGAGCCCAACCTGAAGCCGGACGAGCTATTTGAAACTATCTCACAGGTACATCAGTTTTTAACCCCTTTATTTTATGTGGGGAAATACTTTTATGTATGCCCACCATGTAGGGACATAGTGGGGTATGTCAGGCTCGACACCATGGGATACGACATGGTCCCCCTACCGACTAAAACCCCCACAGATTTCTCCTGCGTGGCCAGGGGTCAGGGTCGCGGGGTCACTTTTCGCACTCCTCAACGACCCTGACCCACTTGCCACTGTCCTTGCGGACCCGTGTCGCGGGGGGCGTTAGTACCCCCGCATTTGGCTACGCACGCACCGGAAATCAGCAGGGCGTCACCTCCTCGAAGGCCTATCCCTAGGTGAGGCATCGGCCGGCCCTAAACATCCAACGCCCCAGGCCTTCCTGTGGAGACGGGGTGCGAGCCCAGAGTCGGCGACTCTCTAGGCTCGCCCCCGTGTCCACTTCCGCCTCAGTTAAGGAGCAAAGGTTTCCGGCTCTCGCTCCCTAACTCACGCGACCTCTCACTGTCGAGAGACTCTAACCTCTTATGGGGAAGATGATCGCCAGCGAGAGGTCCGACCTCACCACCGCGGCTAGGGATAGCCGCGGTTTCGCCTCTATGGCCGCTTATAAATAAATTTTTTTTTGGATTTACTAGATGTTACCCGCTACTTCGTACGTATAGACTATAGAATTATAGACGTGTCTATGGTGTGTGGAAATTGATCGCTTTATTAAAATTTCGCGCGCAGTTTTCATTTCAATTCGTTAAGCCTTTCCAATCTGATAGATAAGTTCCTTTTTTCATGCTATAGGTATATTTCGCGTCACTTCCATATATTTTTCTTATGGTTTTAGTCTCATATTTTTCTTAGTTCGGTTGCTCAGCAAAGTCCCTATCTCCTCCAAGCCTGCTGTAAGAAATTTCTTATGGTTGGTGTCTTATTTCGCAGGCTCTCGTGAACGCAGCGGACCGCGACGCTATCTCCGGTTGGGGCGCTGTCGTCTACATCATCGAGAAGGACAAAATCACAGAGAAGCATGTCAAGACAAGGATGGATTAGTTTAAGTTTCTGCGGGGTTTATAATAAAAGTATTTCTATCATATTGCTGCTGTTTTAGTTTTATTCTAGACAAAGGTGAATTATGCGGACGAGATGTTGTGGAGTTAAATTGTCAAGGGGCACATCTGAATTACTTACGTAAAGCACTATTATCTATAGACCAATGAAAATCTAAATATGATCAAAGCACTACCTGTCGGGGGCGTGCCTACTACGATTATTTTGGCGAAATTACCACATTGAGCCAATTAAACTTCAGCAAATAAAATATATTGTTTCTTGCTACCTGCTAAGGTTTGATATTCAAAATAATTTACCGATATTACTTAATCTTACGATATAAAAATCCAGTTGCATGATGTGTTATGTAAAACATAAGTTTTATCATAAGTACCTCCTAAGTAACCGCTGTTAAGTTAAGGGCGTGTGGGCCGTAATTTTGAATTTTTAAAACAACTTTAAGACCTTTAAAATAGTGTATTAAACTCTGAAAAAAATATATGTATTAGTTAAGGATCTAATCTAGTGCAATTCGCAGTCAATAACACGATTTAATGAATTTTACTTGATAGAAAAAAATCCCAAAGTTACCCCTTTTCAAAAAGGTTTTTCAAGTTTATGACTAAAGTAATGATTTTTTTTACAAAATTTTTGTACTCAACGAAAGCCACTAAAAAGTTATAGATGCTTTCGCAGAGTTTGACTTGATAAAAAGTATCAGTTATTCACTATGTTTTAATATCTACCATATATATAGCGCTCCGTTCGGCAGGCCTGATCAGGTGATCAGTCGCGTTTCGGCGCTCACGGACGACGGGACTGTGCTTGATTTTGCAATTTTGACAACCAATAAATTTTAAATATTACGATCATAGTGCCACAGTATAACAATATCAGTAGGTATTACTAGTGAAGCACGCTATGATCTTGATTTTTGATACCGTTTTCATTGGAATTGCAAATAGACGCTGATACTAATTAGTACGTTGTTTACTTTATGTTGTAGACACATAGGGGAGTCTCAGAAAATTGACGTCGATAACACATCAGTAAAAAATTCAATGCGGATGCAATGGAAAATAGATAAGTATCGGTAAAATATTCGTACGTCAAATCAGAGATCGGGATAAGGAAATGAAGTTAGGTATCATAAATGATACCTAACTTGCATTTATATGCCATTTAGGTAAATTCTTTGGTAGTAAGGTACTTAGTACTTGGAAGAAAAGTCCTCACATACAGATTTTAACACACACACTTTTTTTTTTACACTCTTGAAGAAACTCTTGCGCAAACTATTCAGTTTAGAAAAAAAAATTTAGGAACTTCAATACAATTTTTAACATCTATCCATAGATACACGTATGATTTTGATAGATTTTTTTTTATTTCTTTTCCAAGTTTGTGACACCACCAAAATTTATTGTTTTTTCTTTTTTTGTATGAAAATGTTAATATTGTTCATAGAATACATGTACTTACCAAGTTTTAATAGTATACTTCTTATAGTTTCGGAGAAAAATGGCTGTCACATACGGATGGACAGACATAACGTATATTTTAAAATTTGTCTACGAATCCCTAAAAACCCAACTTCGTTCATTTAAAACTTATTTAAAATGAAATTTAGACACTCGACCAAATTTGAAGCCTTTTAGGCAGTAAAATTACTCGTAGAATTTAACTCTGCACTAAATTTCCTGGTTTACTCTGCACTAAGGTTTAGAATCATTTCCTGAGCATAAAATTACAAAATAATAACAAATCCAGGTGGAGCTTTAAGCGCCAGCTCGAAAAAACGTTTTTGGCCTTGGCCGATATTCCGAAAAAGTTATAAAGCCTATTATTATTGTAGAAAATAAAATTTCCCATCTTTTGTTGCCAGTAAACTTTTTTTTCGAACTTACCGATTACGATTTATTATGTCCAATTTAATGATAATGTGAATTCTGTTCCCAGCAGCATAAACATGTCTTTTTTACCGGAATGGAAGAAGGGTTATGTTTTTCGCGCGTATCTTTATGTTTGTAAAACTTTTCTTTCCACATACGACAAACATAGTCGAGGGTTTTAAATTAAAGTTATTCTATCATATTGCTCGTTGCTCGAATAAACAGCACCGTTCATCATCATGATTGAAGAGTTGAACGAAGAGTTTGGTCTCCACTTTTGTAATAAGAACAACTAAGCTGTGAAACGCATTGCCAGAGTGGGTTTTTGTCAGGTATACTGTGTTTGTTTCTATTCGAGAAGCAAGTTCCATCATAGACCACATCATTTTCATCCACTATTATCGGCATCATCGCAACCGTATTATTAAATGGGTTATAAATCGTAAACGGTTAAGTTTTACAAAAAAAGTTTACTAGCAACAATAGATGCAAAATTTTATTTTCTACAATTATCGTCCAAATATATAGTTTCCAAAATATCGGCTAAAACTGTTTTTTTCTCAATTAGCGTTTGAAGCTCTACCTGGATCTGTGAGCATTTTGTAATTTTATGCTCAGTAAGTGATCTTTACCTCATAGAAAAAAATTGTTAGGAACTTGTGAATTATTAGTAAACATTTTAAAAAGATGCATGAAATTGGAAAAGCCGTTCTCAACTTATAGTGTGACCAAAAAAGAAAAGGTTGAGGTTTGTATACCTACCGAGTATAGATAAATTTAATATTTCTTCGTTTATATAGCAACAAAACTCTAATCATAAACAAACAAACATAAACAAATCTTGAACAAAAAATGAGTTTAAATTACATAGTACAATATTTTAATGTTATTTCTGCACTGTGGCACCGATTCCGCGGTCGGTGACGGTCGCGAGAACAAGACAGCGTTAAATGCCTACTTTGACAGAATTACCTGGCCTTAAGCAAATAATAAACGCCATAACATAGTTTTTGCCTTTCACCACACACGTACAAGTGATGCGATGATGATTTATCATAGAGATGAAATAAATCCGAATGCCAACAGCCGGAAATTCAGGATAAATAAAACACATATTGCAGAAACTTTATAAACCGAATTTCAAAAAATTAAGTTTTATTAATTTTTCATACACATTTGTCTTTACAAGAGTAGACTAGAGAATTAACATTTCAACCGTGTTGCTTACATGCCGAATATGAATTAATTTTAGCGAAGCTATGACAATAAATATGCCGTCGATCGGGGGCTCCGTTCGCCTTCACCGTAACAAGAATAAAGACCTAAACAAATAAAATCTAAATTAATTACCGACCTAAACAATGGCAACATCGACAATATCTCCAATCATTTCATGACTAACACATTGCTCAGGAACGTGCCGATGGAGGGAACAATCGTACTACAATAATATACCTAGGTGTAGCTAGGGTGGACATTGGTTCACATGTCCACCCTAAGATTGTTTTAGCTCAGTTGTTATTTGGTATTTCTACAAGACACAACTTGCATTTATTTACTCGAGTTTGTTTACTTTACAGCAACCCACTGCGTTCACTCTGTTTTTTTCTATAACATAAAAAGCAAAGATCTGGTGGATTAGACTATGAACTCACATCAATTTGTTATTCGACAAAGTGACAATTTGAGGACTAATTGGTATTTCCACTCCTTATCTTTTGAGCTACATATGACATTTCAGATGTAACTCAAAATTGAGAATTATAAACTCGACAAACAGACAGAATGCTAATGTTAACAGGGAAATACATGTAATGAAGAATTTAAAAAAATCTGATTATACATTTCCCAAATATCTCAAGAAATAACTTGCTTTTAAAAAATCATAAAAAATTAAATAACTTTCAAGAAATGTAATAACAGAATACTTTAGTCATTACTAAAAACTCCTTGTTACATATAAACATATACCTATGATATACATCAATTGTGTCCTACATCGGCACTAAATAACAAACTTTTCAAGACATTTCACTTTCATCAGCCCGTAATTAAAAGTAAAATAAAATTAACATCTAAAAGTAAACAATATCTATCACAAATCTTATACTTTGATGATATTCCAAATAGACCAGTGACACCAACTCACAATGTGAGGTGTTCAAAAAGTGGAACGAAATATGTTCACACATAACCACTTAGGAAACATGAAAAGTGGCTCTCTTATTGAGTTCATGGTAAGTTGGTCGCACTGTGAGACTGCCTACGTTAGGAGCCATGAATACTGACTTTCGTATGATTCTTTAGATACTCAGTCACAAGATAAAAATTACGAGGAAAATTCAAAGGTATCATCATACCTTAGAAATAACTATACCCAAAGTACAAAACGTTCAAGTTAACATTATTTTTATTTTTTTTTGTATTGGCTAGCATTATTTCCACAAAATACATCATCACAAAGACTTGTAACAATATAAAGTCTTATTCGAAATAGATTAATAAATAACAAAATCTTATATCGTAATATTAATTATTATAAAAGAGGCTAATTTATATTGAGACTAAGCGAGCTAAGTATGGGTAGTATACTGGCAAAACTGACACTTGTGTTAATACCATGATACAAAAGGAAAACATTTATCCACAAACAGCACCATCGTAAATCTTCATTTTATTTTAGATCCAAAGTTAGTTGAAAGGAAGTGAAGTATGAAAATTTATGAGAAACTCAGTGTTAGCTTCATGTATTCATCATCATCATCCGTGGACATTTTGCACGAAACTGCATCAAAATATCAGGTACGCGCTCCGCCATATAACCACAAAGTATATAGATAAGTTGTCTGTAGAAGTTGATATTTTACTATGGTACTTATCTATGGTATATTCAAAAAATTAAACGAATATTAGTTAATCAAGAAATGCTTACTAAATGTGAGATAGAAGGGGGTGCAGAAATGGCGTTTAGAACCGAAAGCATTCACTCATTACTATACATTTTTACATTAGGATTGGCTTTGAAATTACGAAGAAAAGAGATCGTTTTAAGCCCAGTTTACGTAAAATACAAATATTAAACTATTTCCAATTTTTTATTTAAGATAGAAACATTTTGCCCGTTTCTGCTTGATGCAAACACAGTTGGTGGAATAACATTCATTTTCATCCTAATTAATTAAATCACCTTTTGTGAGAAGTGAAACAGAATTATAGATCTAAAATGAAAGGATTTACGACGTTACTTCAATGCGTAACAAAATTCACTTGACATATTAATCCAAGCGAAATTTAACTCTAACAACAGTTAGTCAAGATACAATACAAGGCAGTAAACAGTTTTGTAAGGCCGATAACATCCGATATAATACAATACAATAATTTGACAATTCGACGGCCAACGTGCGAACGTTACATTCGGTGCGTGTTGGCAAAACGCTGACACGTGATTGGACGGGACTAATGATTACCGACCAATCATGAAACAGCATTTATACATTCTGATTTTAAATTTAAACTACAACATTGGCATTTCAATGTATTTAAGTATGTACTTACATCTATCTAAATAATTATTTGTAGTAAAACGTTGATATCATCTGCTGCTTATATCGATAGATGATAGATTTTTTTTTTCAAATTTTGTGAATATAATCTGTGTGGCCTAAATAAGATTACGGACCTCAGAGTTATAAGCTCTTGCAACGCAGGTACCGTGTGAAACAAAAAATGTTGGCTTCTCACAGTTCCACAGACTACTCAATTAGGCAGCTTTAATATCGGAAATGATTTCAACGCCTATTTGATATTCAAAACAGATACAATAATTAGATGGATAAATGCAGATACGACTCGAGCAAAGTTTATGAGCTCTCGACAAAAAACCGCAAACAATCGATCGACCTTCATTTTAGGCGGAACAAAGACGCGTAAGTACGTAATACGTACGTAACGCGTCTTCGCTGGCGTCTTTGACTGCCCGTGTGTTAGTCATAGTGTGCTAAGATGGTAGATGCAAACACTACGTATACAGAAATCACACCAAATGACAAACAACTTCATATCATATTTAAGAGCTCAAAAAGTTTTGCTTCCCCTATACAACACACTCGTCCATAGTTCGACCAACGCACACAATGTAAACGCCGCTTTTTATAACAAGAACATTCTAATGATATCAACATTTCTTTATAACTACATTATCTTGAACTTCATATAGTTAATATTATACAATTTGAAATAACAGCAGTGCATATCACTTCAGTGTTTCGGTGTTCATAATGTCCAAAATAGCATTACGCCGTGCTAAAAAAATCTGTGATAATCGATTCATTGAAAGACGGAATGAGAAACAATCCTTTTTTGCGACAATAGCTTAATGGTTAGGGTATATTTTTGATATCCTTCGTATACGATTACTTTATAAGTGACGAACAAATCACAGGGCGCTATTTCATCAACCAAACGCATATCGCTCGACAAAACGTGTAGTTCATCGTCGTCACAAATATGTTACATGGTTTAGTTTAATACATAATAACACGTATTAGATTATTCGAAGGACTTCAAGAATAAGGCAATGCAATTGCGAAAGCATCTGATAGAAAACCATTTTCCCTTGTCTTAACCACATGCCGGTTAGATTTCAACTTGATTACAATTCGTACTTTTCATAATAAAGTATAATACAAAAATCGCACGTACAAGCGTGTAATTAGAGTCCAAACGACATTGACCGCCCGCTTGTTTCGCCAATATAACACTAGTTTCAAACCTTCGAGCTACATTTATAACATACGAATTTTTATTTGCATTTTTATAAGACTTACAATATTAACTTAACGTATCTTGCAACTTGTCTTAGACAAGGATAACAACATAGAAACCTCGGCGCTTCTTTCGGTGTCGACTTTTTTTTAATTTATATCAAAATGAATTTATAAAAGAACTACCATTTTTTAACATTTACGACACCCTGTTGATTCCTTTTCTCTATACAGCTAGCAGAGAATCGTGTCGAAACTAAAATCTATACGATATAGTGAGGTATATGGTCGATTGTAGCAATTTTGAAATGTATAATTAACTTTCCACTCCTTGACTCTCAACATACTTACCGTGTCCTGACATACTTGGTAAAACAAGTTTATGCATACATCTTGACAAAAAAATGTGTGTGAATAGAAATACAAGTTTTTTTTTTGTGGTTTTTGGTTTGGGCCTTAGGCGAAAATGTTCCCACATTGACGCCAGTTTTGGCAGAATTGAGAACAATCATTGATATACATATTTGCATGTCGGAAGTATCTCATTCAGAACATCGAACACTGCTATCAGTTTTCGACGTCAACAAAATAGGTAAAACGTGAACAGTATCAAAGAATACCAACGTACTTAACAATCTAATTTATCCAGATCCTAAGCATCGTAGATCATCCGTAAACTCACAGAAACCCCACATCACATACACCTTCGAAAATCACGTCCCGTTATTACCGAAAGAAGCGCCGCGTTCACAAATCACGGTACACATGTGAGGCGATCGAATTTTCATTTGAAAACGAAGTTGCTCTTCAATTAAATTAAACTGATACAATAATAATTAGGAAGTATTTGTCTCTTTTCTAAATTGTATTATTAATAAGCATAGTATGAGTTGTCACTGAATTGTCACTGCTGATCTTCAGGATCTTCTCTCACAAGGAGAGTCAAGATCATAAACCCACCATTCCGACCAAGTGCGGGTTGGCGGATGACGCGTATCCTAGAAAGATGTCTTTCTTGGAATGTTGCAACACCCTGTGGTTCTAACAAACCAGTACACGTGCACTTGGAAAATCAGAGGTGTAGGATTCGAGCCTATGACTTTACGAGAAATTTTATATGTTTGAGGTAATCAAATCCGTGTTTAATGGAACAATGCTTTCACAATTTAAAATGAGCTTTATTTCAAATTTGTTAGGAGTTATATTAGTAGTTCAATCTCAACGACGTCCGGGTGGTAAGTGACTGAACTGCAAATAAAACCAGAATGCTGACTATCAGGAGCTGAACCCCAAGACAGCAATATACCACATCGATCGCCTCACGATTGTAGCAGTGACGCACTATCACGACCAATGATCGCACGGACCAGCAATATACTTGGCCAAGCATTGAAGGAATTTTCCCGTGCTCAGATTGTGTTCACAAGCATTGGCTGAAATATTTGGAATTGACTGTGGAACATTTCTTAATAATAAAATATTTAGAGTTTAAAAGACGTGAAGTAAGATGGATTAAAGAATGTCGCGTACAATTAGACCACTATCAGTTAAAGCTGTTTCAGACTAGCGTTTTATACGCGCATATAAGCCTGTTTTTGAAAGCGCATGTAGGCGCTTATAGACGCGTCTTTTACCGCATGCGCAATTCATACGAGCGTTGACGCGCTTCTAAGCTCGTATAAAAGCGAACCACAATAGCTAATCTGAGTCAGAATCCATGTTAATACTGACACGACACCACCACCGGTTCGAGCGAACACGCCAGAATGTACCCGTTTACGCGAGTCCTGTGTTTCGAATTGCGTGTATGCAGAAACGACCATATATGCGCAGAAAAAAACGCAAATCTGAAACAGCTCGTAGTGTTATTAGCTAAGTACGGATATTAACGTCGCATGAACGCTAGCAAACGTATTGTATACGTACTTGACATGTACGGCCATTTTCACACCGTGTAGACAATTTGACAGTATCGAATATATTCCGCAACTCCACGTAAAATCTTCAGAGCGATATCCTCAAACGACTGTGTAATGCTGTAATAGATTAATTTTAAACTTTCGTTGATTTCGTAGTGAATAGTGCGGCAGTTACAGAACTGTACAAATAAAAAAGGGATCGAAGGATCACAATGCCCGGGCTTCGTATTGCCTTACCGACTGCCCTTCTAGCGCCCAACTAAACCGGCTTTGGCTTTGGTATAGCTGTCTCTGTTACTTCAAGTGAAAAGAAAAGAGAGGGCAATATCAAAGCTAAGACCGTTTTCTTTAGGCGGTATACCCCCGGTCTGTCTGACCGCTGGTAAGGCTCAGGTCACAGAGGTGAGATCGGCGCAGGCCTAGCCCTCGATCGCTTTGGCCACAAACTCTATGAACCTCTTCCGTACTGCTCCGGGTCGCAGGTCGATATGCCGTCGACGTTGCTACCGTATTTGACGGTTTTCGCCGCTTTCGCCGCCTGAAAACGTTACATATTTAGTTTACTATCAATACTTATTAGAGTCAATGCCAATAAGTGATGTAAGTATGTTTTAACGAAGTTATACGACTAGAATATATTAATAATATATTATATTAATAATTATTTCAGTTGTATTTTTTTTTATTAGCTACCTATTTATGAATCCGTAACATATGACTCTACCTAATATAGACGAATTTTGTTTACTAAATCTAAGTAAGAGTGAGGTAAGCAAGCAAGAACTATACACATTGAATTAATACGGTATTTGACAATGTTGAAAATGTAGCATTAAGTACGATAATCTTATAAGATAACACATTAAATAAACATACTTCACTCTATTTTGGACGATATAGTGTATTTTTTGTGAAATACGCCAATGAAAATTTTAAAAATACTGAATTTTTATCTTCGACGTAAACGCACTGTTAAGGATGGCACCGCTGATGACGTCACACGCCAGTAAATATACCATCTATAAGTAAACGGTTTGTCTAAGAACAGTGATTTATTTACTGGCGTGTGACGTCACGCGCGTCATATGACCAGACACAGCGTTTTTGGCGGGGTTTTCGAACTTTATACTTTAAATATTTATGTTTAACTAGCTGTACCCTGCCACGCTTCGCTGTGGCACATTGTGATGCAAAAATTAGATAAAAACAATCCTTGATGCGGATTATATATCATTGTAAAATTTCAGCTCGATCGGTGCAGAACTTTTTGAGTTTTGAAGCGTACACAAACCAACATAACATTTTTATTTATAGAGATGTTACAACAGTGGATGTTGAAATATTCATGTGGTATGTATATTACGTAATCAAAAATCATTTAAACGGTTTTACAAATTTAGTCAAATACCGTATTCGAAACGTTCTTATCACAAAAGTTGAGTCAAATCTCTTCGTTCGTGTCTTTGGAATCATGTAACGACGTTGATTTTTCGAGCTACGAGCATTCCGCCAGAAAAAGGGCAACGTGTTATGATACCTGTATGGTATCTGTTTATTTACCCCGTAGTGTGTGAGCACATTGATAAGCGCTACGAATAGATATCTTGCTTGGCGCCAGAGTCGCGGCTCGGGATCGCGTAGAAATCCAGCTTCGGGATGATGGCTACGGTGCTATGGGTCACGGTTCTCCATTCTAGGTTATGCATGATATTTGGCTACGGTTTCTCTAGTCTATGATACGTAGCTAGTGTACCTGTAACTCTAATCTACTTTTTACGATACGGTTACGATACTTGGCTACGATACCTGTTTCTGTAATCTAGGTTACGAGTACGATTCTTGGGTACGGTACCTGTTTCTAGTCTCTAGTCTACGATACCTGTTTCTGTAATCTAGGTTACGAGTACGATACTTGGGTACGATACCTGTTTCTAGTTACGATACCTGTTTCTCTTGCTACATAGATTACATAGCTATAGTACCTCTTTCTAGTCTACGATACCTGTTTCTCTTGCTACATAAATTACATAGCTATAGTACCTGTTTCTTGACTCCATAGTGTGTGAGAACGTCGATGAGCGCCACAAAGTAGATCTCCCGCTTGGCGGCGGAGTCGCGGCTCGGGATCGCGTAGATGTCCAGCTCGGGGATAATACCCTCGTAGCGCAGCGACGACTGGCGCGTCAGCCCGCGCGGGCTGTCCGGCGGCGTGTTGTAGCCCCATCTGGTCACCAGACATAAAATTGTATGGACATCCCAATAACCAAAAACATACCAATTTGCAAAATATTTCATTTGGCATAAAAGTTGAATCGTAATAACTAAATTAGTTTTTTTCTTTTTAGCGTTGCAATAGTTTTGATTTTTTACTTGGATAATATGTTAATACTATCACACTATTTTTTGTAAATATCTTGCCAATTTTACTAATCTAAATAAGTTCACACATGCATACACATCAGGGTGTGTGTGTGTCACACACATACACACCTTGATTCAAAATCACTGATAAAAATGCTAGCACATTTACATACCCATATTTATATACACACAAATCCATGCATGGAAATACATATTCACATATTTCAAACAAATCCATCTATCCATATAGCCAAACACGTTATTAAATTGAATTTAGTTTTTATTTAAATTTTTTAGTATTTTTCAAAATGTATTATATCTGTATTTAGTTTAGGCACTGTCTGCTGCAACACCGCTCACGCTAAATCAGTAGACAGGGGTTTTCAATTTATCTTGTTCTACCCTATGTTGTATTAATAAGAACATTTTGTATTTTGTAAGCAAAATTCTTAGGTCTGGCTCAACACAACCGTCGGTTACCGGTAATACCCATCGCGGTACATGGGTTCACCGGTAACACTTAGGCGAATTGTCCACGTAACCGCACGTTATCCGCACGCTTTCGTCAATTGACGGTTGCAAGACGAATGGCGCTCGTCAACGACACGACGCGACGTTGCCGCTTTGTAGACACAGATTTCATTGTTTGTACGCAAGATGCAAGCATTCGTCTTGCAACCGTCAATTGACGAAAGCGTGCGTATAAGGTGCGGCTACATAGACAATTGGCCTTAGTGAGTATTAGTCGCAGTGTCACCTGTCGCGGTGCCGGTTGTCGGTGTCGGAGTCCCCGTTCTCGCTGTCGGGCTCGAGGTCCCTGATTGTAACAGTATCAGAGTGAGGAGTGTCACCTGTCGCGGTGCCGGTTGTCGGTGTCGGAGTCGGTGTCGAGTCCCCGTTCTCGCTATCGGGCTCGAGGTCCCTGATTGTAACAGTATCAGAGTGAGGAGTGTCACCTGTCGCGGTGCCGGTTGTCGGTGTCGGAGTCCCCGTTCTCGCTGTCGGGCTCGAGGTCCCTGATTGTAACAGTATCAGAGTGAGGAGTGTCACCTGTCGCGGTGCCGGTTGTCGGTGTCAGAGTCCCCGTTCTCGCTGTCGGGCTCGAGGTCCCTGATTGTAACAGTGTCAGAGTGAGGAGTGTCACCTGTCGCGGTGCCGGTTGTCGGTGTCGGAGTCGGTGTCGGAGTCCCCGTTCTCGCTGTCGGGCTCGAGGTCCCTGATTGTAAAAGTATCAGAGTGAGGAGTGTCACCTGTCGCGGTGCCGGTTGTCGGTATCGGAGTCCCCGTTCTCGCTATCGGGCTCGAGGTCCCTGATTGTAACAGAGTCAGAGTGAGGAGTGTCACCTGTCGCGGTGCCGGTTGTCGGTGTCAGGTCCCGTTCTCGCTGTCGGGCTCGAGGTCCCTGATTGTAACAGTGTCAGAGTGAGGAGGTCACCTGTCGCGGTGCCGGTTGTCGGTATCGGAGTCGGTGTCGGAGTCCCCGTTCTCGCTATCGGGCTCGAGGTCCCTGATTGTAACAGTGTCAGAGTGAGGAGTGTCACCTGTCGCGGTGCCGGTTGTCGGTGTCGGAGTCCCCGTTCTCGCTGTCGGGCTCGAGGTCCCTGATTGTAACAGTATCAGAGTGAGGAGTGTCACCTGTCGCGGTGCCGGTTGTCGGTATCGGAGTCGGTGTCGGAGTCCCCGTTCTCGCTATCGGGCTCGAGGTCCCTGATTGTAACAGTATCAGAGTGAGGAGTGTCACCTGTCGCGGTGCCGGTTGTCGGTGTCGTGTCGGAGTCGGTGTCGGAGTCCCCGTTCTCGCTATCGGGCTCGAGGTCCCTGATTGTAACAGTATCAGAGTGAGGAGTGTCACCTGTCGCGGTGCCGGTTGTCGGTATCGGAGTCGGTGTCGGAGTCCCCGTTCTCGCTATCGGGCTCGAGGTCCCTGATTGTAACAGTATCAGAGTGAGGAGTGTCACCTGTCCGGTGCCGGTTGTCGGTATCGGAGTCGGTGTCGGAGTCCCCGTTCTCGCTATCGGGCTCGAGGTCCCTGATTGTAACAGTATCAGAGTGAGGAGTGTCACCTGTCGCGGTGCCGGTTGTCGGTGTCGGAGTCCCCGTTCTCGCTGTCGGGCTCGAGGTCCCTGATTGTAACAGTATCAGAGTGAGGAGTGTCACCTGTCGCGGTGCCGGTTGTCGGTATCGGAGTCGGTGTCGGAGTCCCCGTTCTCGCTATCGGGCTCGAGGTCCCTGATTGTAACAGTATCAGAGTGAGGAGTGTCACCTGTCGCGGTGCCGGTTGTCGGTGTCGGAGTCGGTGTCGGAGTCCCCGTTCTCGCTGTCGGGCTCGAGGTCCCTGATTGTAACAGTATCAGAGTGAGGAGTGTCACCTGTCGCGGTGCCGGTTGTCGGTATCGGAGTCGGTGTCGGAGTCCCCCCGTATCTCGCTATCGGGCTCGAGGTGCCCTGATTGTAACAGTATCAGAGTGAGGAGTGTCACCTGTCGCGGTGCCGGTTGTCGGTGTCGGAGTCGGTGTCGGAGTCCCGTTCTCGCTGTCGGGCTCGAGGTCCCTGATTGTAACAGTATCAGAGTGAGGAGTGTCACCTGTCGCGGTGCCGGTTGTCGGTGTCGGAGTCCGTCGGAGTCCCCGTTCTCGCTGTCGGGCTCGAGGTCCCTGATTGTAACAGTATCAGAGGTGAGTCAGTGTCACCTGTCGCGGTGCCGGTTGTCGGTGTCGGAGTCGGTGTCGCGGTGCCCGTTCTCGCTGTCGGGTCCCTCGCTATCGCCTGAGGTCCCTGATTGTAACAGTATCAGAGTGAGGAGTGTCACCTGTCGCGGTGCCGGTTGTCGGTGTCGGAGTCGGTGTCGGAGTCCCGTTCTCGCTGTCGGGCTCGAGGTCCCTGATTGTAACAGTATCAGAGTGAGGAGTGTCACCTGTCGCGGTGCCGGTTGTCGGTGTCGGAGTCGGTGTCGGAGTCCCCGTTCTCGCTATCGGGCTCGAGGTCCCTGATTGTAACAGTATCAGAGTGAGGAGTGTCACCTGTCGCGGTGCCGGTTGTCGGTGTCGGAGTCCCGTTCTCGCTGTCGGGCTCGAGGTCCCTGATTGTAACAGTATCAGAGTGAGGAGTGTCACCTGTCGCGGTGCCGGTTGTCGGTGTCGGAGTCGGTGTCGGAGTCCCCGTTCTCGCGGTCGGGCTCGAGGTCCCTGATTGTAACAGTATCAGAGTGAGGAGTGTCACCTGTCGCGGTGCCGGTTGTCGGTGTCGGAGTCCCCGTTCTCGCTGTCGGGCTCGAGGTCCCTGATTGTAACAGTATCAGAGTGAGGAGTGTCACCTGTCGCGGTGCCGGTTGTCGGTGTCAGAGTCCCCGTTCTCGCGGTCGGGCTCGAGGTCCCTGATTGTAACAGTATCAGAGTGAGTGAGGAGTGTCGGTGCCGGTTGTCGCGGTGCCGGTTGTCGGTGTCGGAGGTCCCCGTTCTCGCTGTCGGGCTCGAGGTCCCTGTCCCTGATTGTAACAGTATCAGAGTGAGGAGGTCACCTGTCGCGGTGCCGGTTGTCGGTGTCGGAGTCCCCGTTCTCGCTGTCGGGCTCGAGGTCCCTGATTGTAACAGTATCAGAGTGAGGAGTGTCACCTGTCGCGGTGCCGGTTGTCGGTGTCGGAGTCGGTGTCGGAGTCCCCGTTCTCGCTATCGGGCTCGAGGTCCCTGATTGTAACAGTATCAGAGTGAGGAGTGTCACCTGTCGCGGTGCCGGTTGTCGGTATCGGAGTCGGTGTCGGAGTCCCCGTTCTCGCTATCGGGCTCGAGGTCCCTGATTGTAACAGTATCAGAGTGAGGAGTGTCACCTGTCGCGGTGCCGGTTGTCGGTGTCGGAGTCCCCGTCCCGTTCTCGCTGTCGGGCTCGAGGTCCCTGATTGTAACAGTATCAGAGTGAGGAGTGTCACCTGTCGCGGTGCCGGTTGTCGGTGTCGGAGTCGGTGTCGGGGAGGTCCCTGTTCTCGCTGTCGGCTCGAGGTCCCTGATTGTAACAGTATCAGAGTGAGGAGTGTCACCTGTCGCGGTGCCGGTTGTCGGTATCGGAGTCGGTGTCGGAGTCCCCGTTCTCGCTATCGGGCTCGAGGTCCCTGATTGTAACAGTATCAGAGTGAGGAGTGTCACCTGTCGCGGTGCCGGTTGTCGGTGTCGGAGTCCCCGTTCTCGCTGTCGGGCTCGAGGTCCCTGATTGTAACAGTATCAGAGTGAGGAGTGTCACCTGTCGCGGTGCCGGTTGGTTGTCGGTGTCGGAGTCGGTGTCGGAGTCCCCGTTCTCGCTATCGGGCTCGAGGTCCCTGATTGTAACAGTATCAGAGTGAGGAGTGTCACCTGTCGCGGTGCCGGTTGTCGGTGTCGGAGTCCCCGTTCTCGCTGTCGGGCTCGAGGTCCCTGATTGTAACAGTATCAGAGTGAGGAGTGTCACCTGTCGCGGTGCCGGTTGTCGGTGTCGGAGTCGGTGTCGGAGTCCCCGTTCTCGCTATCGGGCTCGAGGTCCCTGATTGTAACAGTATCAGAGTGAGGAGTGTCACCTGTCGCGGTGCCGGTTGTCGGTATCGGAGTCGGTGTCGGAGTCCCCGTTCTCGCTATCGGGCTCGAGGTCCCTGATTGTAACAGTATCAGAGTGAGGAGTGTCACCTGTCGCGGTGCCGGTTGTCGGTTGTCGGTGTCGGAGTCCCCGTTCTCGCTATCGGGCTCGAGGTCCCTGATTGTAACAGTATCAGAGTGAGGAGTGTCACCTGTCGCGGTGCCGGTTGTCGGTGTCGGAGTCCCGTTCTCGCTGTCGGGCTCGAGGTCCCTGATTGTAACAGTATCAGAGTGAGGAGTGTCACCTGTCGCGGTGCCGGTTGTCGGTGTCGGAGTCGGTGTCGGAGTCCCCGTTCTCGCTGTCGGGCTCGAGGTCCCTGATTGTAACAGTATCAGAGTGAGGAGTGTCACCTGTCGCGGTGCCGGTTGTCGGTATCGGAGTCGGTGTCGGAGTCCCCGTTCTCGCTATCGGGCTCGAGGTCCCTGATTGTAACAGTATCAGAGTGAGGAGTGTCACCTGTCGCGGTGCCGGTTGTCGGTTGTCGGTGTCGGAGTCCCTGTTCTCGCTATCGGGCTCGAGGTCCCTGATTGTAACAGTATCAGAGTGAGGAGTGTCACCTGTCGCGGTGCCGGTTGTCGGTGTCGGAGTCGGTGTCGGAGTCCCCGTTCTCGCTATCGGGCTCGAGGTCCCTGATTGTAACAGTATCAGAGTGAGGAGTGTCACCTGTCGCGGTGCCGGTTGTCGGTGTCGGAGTCGGTGTCGGAGTCCCCGTTCTCGCTGTCGGGCTCGAGGTCCCGCGCGCGCGCCGCCTCCGCCTCGGCCTCGCCGCGCCCGCACTCGTGCACGCCCAGCAACAGCGAGTAGTCCATCAGGTGGAGTTTCGTCAGGAACTTCAAGATAGATAGATACACTTTATTGAACACACCGAATAAAAGTAATATGCAAGTTGAAACATTTCATATATTAAGGATAATGTGACGATCGGCAGCCTTTTCGCTAAGAGCAATCTCTTCCAGGCTTCTTTAGGGTGGCAAAAAGATATTATGTAGAATGTTATAAAACCATTATACTAGTTAATACTGGTGGCAATACCCATCATACAATAAGTCAATTATTGACGTGATTGAAGGTGATTTTAACTAAATAATTTGCAATATTTTATGCATAAAAATAGTAATTCATTCATTTATAAGCATAATGAATTATTTCAATAACTAATCACAGTGAATTATTTCAATAATTAATCAGAATTGATTAATCCGACCATAAATCAGAATTAATTAATTCAATAATTAATCAGAATTAATTAATCACAATACGTTTACAGTTATTTGATAGTATAATTAATCACAATTAATTCAATAAAATTAACCATTAACCATAATACAATAATTCAGATTATTTCTTGTTGAGTCCATGTTATGTCATAATATGAAACCTCGTTTAATAACTAAAACATAAATCGTCAGAGTTAGTTGACTATGTTCTTGTGTTAGAGAAAGTTTCGAGTCGCAACAGTCATAAAATAAAATAGTCAATTGGTCAGCTTATGCGAAACAGTTTAAACAAAAAATAACTTCTCACATCGACATCAGCTGTGAGCGTCTCGAGTAGCTTGTCTTTGGCCGCGTCTCCTATGTCGATCCTAACGCCCTGCTTGATGAAGTCGTTGTCCTTGAGCGTAGGCAGTTCTTTCTCCAACTCTTTCTCCGACGCCTCGCGGTCCACCGTCGAACCTTTTAGGTCGTACTTCCTGAAAATAAAAACGTACGAAAAATAAAACAGGGGTAGGTATAGAGTGCCCAATAGCGGCGTTAGGGTAGGGCGACCAACCAGGGCGCCCTAACAGAAATCAACCCGTTAGTTTTTTTATAAGTGTCAAGTCTAATGACAGCACCGAATCTTCTTCGATCACCGAAGTAAAGCAACGTTGAACACAGCTAGTGAAAGCAACGTTGAACACAGCCAGTCATTACATGGATGACCCCGCTTCGAAAAACTGAGTGATGTTTCTTTTATGTTTATAATATTTATACTAGCGACCCGCCCCGGCTTCGCACGGATGCAATGCTGATACTAACCATACGAATAAAAATGGTTATTGTGGGTTAACCCTAAGAGATAGAGAGTTAGACATAATATGCTGTTTTTAACTTCGTACCACCATACTTTTTCGTCAACATTTTCTATATTTTCTACTGTACAAAGCCTGTCCCAGCAATAACGAATACATCATCATCCAATTTGGTGCAGTGATTCAAAAGTTACAAGCGTACATACATTCATTACTTTTATAAAAAGCCTCTATACAGCTTGTAATTTCAATTAAATAATTGTTAATTTATTTTGACCATAGTGCAAATTTGAATTATAACTTGTAAATAAATATTATAAAATGTATTTAAACTGAAGTTACAAATGTAACATTTATGATATTAATGATAATTGTGTATATTTTGTAATAATAAATAATATCTTATCTTATCTTACATTTTGAAGATCCATTATACACAGATTTCATTCTGTTTACCTGTGTATGTTCAGATGGTTGGAGAAGACGTTCCTCGTGGCGACGAGGTAGTGCTCGATCCCGTCGACGGTGAGCCGGTACATGCCCAGGTACTGAGGCAGCAGGGTCTTACCGTGCCGCTCCACTATGTACTGTAAACATAACACACTTGTATCAAAACAGGTATTCACTGAATAGCAATGGAAGTATTTAATTAATTTATGATGACGTTTTCTATACGAAAGTCATGATTTAATTAAAATAAAATTGATCCTTACACGCATTTTAGTTTATCTGTTTTTGAACCCAATAACAAAAACGGCAACTTTCGTGAATACTCTGAACTTGGTGAAGAAACACTGGGAACATACATATGATACTGGATTTTTACCCGACTGCAAGAAAGATTATGTTTATTTACTAAGATTTTCACCATCATGTGCTAACGATATGTTAACTAAACTAAAAATTAAAAAAAATATATAAGTACATAGACTATTTTTTTACGACGGAAAACACCTGGAGCGGATAGTACGTGGTGAAAATCGTGGGGCACTACTAGTAAAGCATTTTGAAGTGTACTTCTCTTGGCACGCCATTGACAGATTTTTCGTGGACTGTGAATTGAATTCTAGTTTCACACTCGGGAATGATAACGATTCTTCGGGTAAAATCGGAACCATGGCCATTGGCCATCTAGAAATGCGTGAGAATTTCTATATGACCATCCTCATGGCCACGCCCACCGGTTTCACCCGCATAGTTTCCAAAGTAAGCTATAAAATTCTGAGTTATAAGTTTTCACTTCTAGCGGCAGTTCCTATGACTGCCAATTTTACTACTGGATTTATTGTATTTCTACCGGTGACCCCCCAATCTGAGGCTGCGTACTGGTGACCCCTACAAAATTCTAAGCTGTAGGTAACTTAAGTAGCAATAGCTTGGCGGTAGAATAGCTGATAATGGTGTGGTACTTCCCCAGGTACTCTACAGAGAGACCTACCACTACAAATAGTGTAAACTATACACTATACTTGGTAACAGTTGTCACGTCTGAAAATAAAGTGACACGTCAACCGGAGCTCGTAATATTTCAGCCAGCAGCCGTCACCGACGGCGTCATAAAACTTGATTGCATTCAGAAAGATTTACTGCGGGCTTACTTTATGACTTCATTATTCAACATCTTGATTCACTATTTGTCGGGCAAATATTAACATATTCAATCCGTAACACTGATTGTTTTCGCTGATATGAATTATCTTGTTGGTTCACAATCGTGAGGTATGAGGGCTTTAAACCAAAATAAGTTCAATAATTGTAACGTCGCCGACTAGCTTTATAAGCTATTCAATGAACAGCCTAGCCTGTATACTAAACAGCGCCGTATGCCTAGCGGCCTGAATGATACTTAGTTGTCCTCAGTTGATGTCGTTGTATTTTATCAAACAGCTAGGCAAATAATTTTGATCGCTGAAATTTAATTACTTGTCTAGCCTGTTGATGCCAATTTAGTTCCACTTTCTGCCACCTAGTGCCGACACTTCCCAAGCCATCAATCTTTTTTATTTCTGCAACTTGTTCGCCCTATAATGCGAATGGCGTAAGCATTAGCCAGGCAATTTATTTAATGTTGTAACAAACGATACCGCTGAATATTATTGAGCGCTAGTTAAAATTCACTGTTTAATAAACAGGCTAGGCTGTTAATTGAACGGCTGATTAAGCTAGTTGGCAGCGACTGGTATAGTATACTATATATTACAATTAATAGTTTGTTTCAAATTGATTTATCCTATCAGGGTTGTATACTACAGTAGTGTTCTAATCACTCATGGCGTCATCCATATTACAGTCTCATGCACCATGTTCAAGAGAACGAATTAATAAGAATAACCATGCCATATTTATGTAGTTATACAGTATAGATTATAGGGCCTGCGCTTCCTGCATTAACTCAAAGTTCGATAAGCAGTGGAGGGTACTCCTAATTGAGCCCAGCTGCCCTAGGTCCCTAAAAAAATCATCATATCAAATCAATCAAATAAAATATACATAAATGTATTTTGGTTTGTTTTCTGTATGAACAATTGGAGACTATCTGGGATTTGAGGATTAAGTGCTAGGGGGACAACCGAAACCGGTAAATTTCAATTTACGAAACTCCGGCGATAAAGCAGGTATTAACTTTTAGATATGTTTATTGTTGTAGGTACATCAGATATAAATCTACACGCGTCTTTCGACGATAAGATTACACCGTTCAAACTAAATGACAGGCTATCGTGCGTTTACATAGAAATTGATAAAACTTCGATGATAATGCTCTTTTCCTCTACATTTTTTTTTAGAAAGTGTATCGGGAAAATCATACACTATTTATTGCTTCTTTGGAAGTTTTTTACAAGCAGATAACAGATTTTTCATTAATAACTAGAATGGGTAAACTCGTCGGGGTTTCACCGACTTGCATACGGGACGCAATTTTATGACTTATCCGTTTATTTCGATAACGATAATTGACACATAAATCATATTTTCTATTTGCAGTCAACAATGAGTGGTAATTTAAAAAAATATCCTCATCTTCGATTGCATTGATGCAGAGCTCAATAAATACGTCAATTGCAAGCCGAACTCACATCAAGAATATTATCACCATACTTTCCCAATAAATATTTATCTTAATTACAGTGATGGGACGTGCAAGACAAGCGTCTGATGGTAAGTAGCACTCTTGTCAATAACATCAGAACGCAGCTATTTGAACATGATTAGGTATTTCAATATTTTTTTTGGACAGCACTGTATTACTTGCCACCCAGGGATATAATTTTGCGTATTATTAGTTTTTTGTTTATAGCATAGAGTGACAAGACGAGACGACTAGAGAATGAACATAGAACTTAAACGAGTGTTCTTACCGAATGGTAATGCTTAAGGAAGGAGTGCATCCTCTCCACCTCCTCGGAGGTGAGGGTCTTGAGGATGAACAGCCGATCGTAGCTCTGGTAGAACTTGGCGCCAGACTTCCCTGACGAGTCGTCCGGGATTGGCTGCGATCTGTCGACAATAGACCGTGGGTTTCAGTTAAGAACTCGAGGTATCTAATTATTTAGTCACGAAATCCAACCCAAAAAAACCAGGAGATCAGCGCCGCTCGCATGTCAGGGCCGCACAAAAAGGCAGCTTTAGGTGAAAGATCATAACCAAGAAATTTGGCGTAGACTTGCTTCATGTGAGAAGTGTCGAGCCCCAGCGCTGAAACTATTTGCTTTATACAGTAGGTTCAATGAATTTTCACTATTCAAACAGTGAGAAAATGCTGAAAATTCGTTGAATCATCGTCACGGCAGCGTTTACTAATATTTAGTAGACGTTTCACCCAAAGCGGCAAATTCCACAGAGACCCAACAAACAATTCTAAAACCTGTATCCACACGCAGCTCTTAACATTGCAAAATATCATATCGTTAGATTGAATGGAATTTACGATAGTGATCTTTTAGAAAAATAAACTCTTAAAGTATCAGTACTTCGGTTCAAGCGGAAAGATGCTAAATTGCGTACCTATCGTTCACCGTGAAAGTTAGTACTCGAACAACAGTTACTGGAAGTTAAGAAACAAGTGAGAATGCGGCATTTAATACGTTTCAAATATACATTACTAATATTATATTTACTATGTATTTAAAAGTACCTATTTACTATGTAGTTTAAACTCTCGTGGTGGAACTCTTTTACATATAAATTGTGCACATGCTTGAAGCAAAGTGCGAGCTGGTTCAGTCCTTATGTTGATAAAATTTTATTTTCACTCCATTAAATACCCACAAAATTAGGTCAGAAGAAAAATAATAACCAGGACAAAAACGTAACGTAAAAACAGGTCAAAATCGATGCATTTGTTTAGTTTTAACTCTGCAGATGCATAGCTTTAGTATTTAGTAGTGGTAATAGGACTCTTTGCCAAAATGCAGTGCGCAAACATTACTGTTTTCCGGTTTGAAAGACAATATATCCTAGAAATTAATTTACAAAGAGATGAATCATGTTTTATCTCCGGACGACGAGCGCTGAGCAGTGCTAGCCCCTTAATTAACTTAAACCTATGCTTAAACATAAACTAACTTACGAAAAGTTAAACAAATATAGACTATCTATAATTATTTCGGTTTAAAATGAGGCGGGACCACCAGCGTTCCCGTGCCGCTCCAACAGCTAGATTTGTAAAAACACTCTCTAATGTTTACTCTATCTCAACAGAAGCTTAAATTAAAAAAACACACAAACGAAACAAAAATAACATAAAACCATGACGACGACGTCACCATCACACAAAAACAAAACGAATTAACTCAGTTCACCCATTCGATAGTCTCAGTACTAGTAAACACAGACCCACAATCCGAAATTCGAGTATTGAAAATCTAGACAAGCCAAGTTTTGCTCTTACATTGAAACCCCCTTAGCAGAAGGAGTGGTATTGTTGGAAAATATTAAGCCTCATTCCAAAACATTACTAATGAATTCAAAAGACAACATTGTGCTCAAGTAGAGCATAATATTGTCTTGTGAACTCATTTGTCGACATAAAGTTTTCTTGAATGATTCAACTTGACTCAAAATTTCACAGCTTCTAACCATTGAGTAAATAAATGTTGGGAATTCGGCGGTAATAGGGCGTTCAAGTATTACGTACCGTATTTCGGCAGTAGGGGAGTATTATAAAACGTTAAGGGGTGGCTTGAAGGCTTTTTTTTTTTAAATTGGGAATCAAAATCTCCAAGATGGCAACTTGTGTGGTAACTTTTAAGTAAACAAAAACAAAATTTAAAATTTTGACTAGCCCCCGACTACCTCGGATTTGTTATCTGTACAACATTCTACTAGTCAAGCCCTTCATGTGATAACGTTTAGGCAGAATGACGGGAGGGGTGTATTAAGTACTTGAAAGAAAATACTTGAACGCCTCTTAAGATGTAACTCTCTTAATGTTTTTCCTGTCATCTTAGCGCAGATCTGAATTTAAGCTAAAACCACACCCTCCAGGCCGAAATTTCAAAATGTCAAAATCTACGTCACAACCCAAACGGCACATTCCCATACCAACGATATGTTCTAACTACCTACTATACAGACAGCACATGGACGGCGTTCCCCTACACGCGCACCTGTGTGTGAAACGTAGGGTTACAGCGATTTGTTTTTTTAAATAATCCTATAATCTAGGAACCTTTAGGAGTGAATGTGTATTTTCTGGACAAACTTGTTGGTACCTTCCATCTTGTTGCTTAAAATATCAGTTACTCGTTCAGTACGGTATGGAATGCTCTCAGGTATGCTTCTAAATTGTTCTGCGTATGTGCCTGAGTAGTTAGTATACTAAGGTTAGTAGACGCAGTCTTCTACGCAAGCCCAAAGTTCAATAGGCATAAAAAATAGTAGCATAAAACCCATAACCGAAAAACTCTTGCTGAAAAAATGTTGATCTGATGACAAAAGTGCAGAGATACGCGCAATGACACATAGGCCAAGCACCTGGGGTTTTTTTTGCAACGTACGGGACCTGGTATTTTTTTTTAATTTTGAACATATTAAACAGATATACAATAATGGTATCTACCATTTTTATCGTACGATGCGCAGTTCGCGAGATATTCCATAAAACGTGTTTCCCAAGATGGCGGCTGAAGTGAACCCCCTCCCGCCGCGCCTACTTGGATTTACATTCAGGGGACACCCTTGAACATATTAAAAAAATACCAGGTCCCGTACGTTTCATTACAAACCTACTTTATTTGCTTTGGCGCTTGGACTAACACCCCGCCATTGAAGTCAGCCCGGAGAGCTCGACATCAGCGGGAGGGAAGGAAGCCCCGATTAGCGGGTTCATAATAAATGGCAATTTTATACGAAATAGTATTTATTGTATATATATATATATGGTTAGTAGTTTACGAGAGCATGAGTGAACACGTGATTACAACCATTGACGGTCACGTCAATGACAATATAGATATTGTTAGTAAGTCAGTCAGCCACGATTCCTTTTAAAAATTGTCACATAATATTTTAAGCATACAAGAGTGTCAACCCAAAAAGTAGCTATACAAAGGTTCCGCAGAACGGTTGTATAAACCATTGTATTCAAGGTAAACAACACACAGGTTTTACTGTGTAGTCCTGAAATCACGACAGTCAACTGTTCTACAGATATTGTCGATCACAAAGGTTATAGGTATATATATATAAAGGTTTGTACAGTTTTTTGAAATTTGGCGCACCGCAAACAGATTCTTTCGTAGGCTATAAATATAAATTAAGCTCATCCGTCACGCACTACGTACTCGAGCGAGAAAGATTCAACATTTAAAATGTGTTTCTCATTTATCCTACAAATACGATCCATAATAATACCACATAACACAAAGTTCAATTAATTCAGTTTTCACTTCTGCCGTGCACATTTTTATTTTCATCCCAGGTCAACTAAGAGATTCCCCTATACGAGAAAATAATCTCTTTGTCCTATAATTTCTCTAGAAACCACAAATCGTTGGTCGGTTGGTCTCGTAGTATTTTTTTTTCGAAATAATAAGTAGAACACGATCCTTTGGGCTTAGTACAGTTGTTTTGCATAACCCTGCTTAAATGTAAACCACAAAAATACCAAACAAACTACGAACGCACAGTGACTCACTTTACAAACTACATAAGAACCGAGATACTATGGTATTGTTCTTTTTATAAGTTAAGACTATTTTCTTTACATAACGATAAAAAACATTCAGTTTAGAGTACATAAATATAGTATATACGGTATTACTAATACAGTCTTATCATTAACTTACTTTGAATAGGAATAGGAGATTAGTTTATCAGAAGCTGTGACGATATTAATTGTATTTATAATTAGTTTTTTAGGTTAATATCTACTCGTATCAACCGTACAATTAGGACAGTGAGGGTCTTACATCCCGCTTTCCCGTCACCGTCACGCGTCGCGTCGCCTGATATATTGTCCCCAGACGTCATGGATAAAATCACTAATAGTAGGTAATACAACATGTCGAGTATATTAGACTACAATATACAATTTTGATGCACACAATCTTTATAACAAAAGGAACATAAAAACACCGTTAGATGTCAGCCACAGAGAAAATATCCGAGAGTAACCATTTTGCTATAATAATTATTGTTCGATTTCAAGTCTGCCGAGTTCTGAGCCATCTGACTCGCTCTGATTGGTTCTGCCGCGCGTGCCGTGAATTTTGACCATTCAACCAACCCTAGAATATAGTAAAGATAAGGAAAGGAGAAAGTCAAGATTCCAGAATCACCGCGAGTGCAAATGAGACGCAGCTAGCAGCTGGTCAGCGTAACCTCTTTGATTTTGGGAATGACATGAAACAAAAACAAAACAATTATATTAATTTTACGTAGTGGTGATACAATTTCCCCTCCATCATTTTATAGAAAAGAAGACATTTTTATCTACTACCACTAAAAAAAACTCTCTCTTTTCTTTCCGCTTGAAATGATAGAGACAGCAATAGCAAAGCGATAGCCGATTTAGTTAGGCGGTAGAAGGGCTGGTCACATTTCACAATCACTTTACTCTTCGTTTGCCCGTGCGCCGATTGACATTGCGCGAAATCGCCTTAGTGTGGCAGAATTCATAAGTAAAACGTTACAACTCTCGGGGATATTTTCTCTATCATGTCAGCAAACCATAAAATGCATCGCGGCAAGGTTTGCGTTGCTGTTTTTTATTTTAGAAGATTTTGCAATTTGTATTTGTCTTTGTTCCCCCCTGTGGCGCTCTCCTTCGGACCGCATCTGAAAGACCGCAAAATTTCCCGATTTCCCACATTGCATGTGAGGAATTATCTAATTCATTAAACGTGAGAAAGAATGTACCTAAATATGTGAGGAAAACACTTATCGTTAACATTTATCAAACCACTTTCCGCCCAACACGGATAACTCAAAAAAAATATTGTTCTGTGGAAAAATACTGCACATACGCGTAATTTTTTTTTTTTGCATCATCACCCCCTATCGACGTAAAAGATTTTACAATCTCTGCGACTAGTTAAGAACCTAATTACATTAATCTTTACAGCAGAAACTTTTCTATTTTTTTTTTATATAAAACTAGGAGCGCTCTGCCTTTTTACCCGCGTAGCTTCCGTTTCCGTAACTTTTCCGCAAAGGAATTTGCTATTTATTCCCTTAGATAAAAAATAAGTAAATAGATCCGATTTTTCCGCACGGTTCCTTTGTACCTATCGTAAGCAGATGATGTGAATGTTAGATATGGCAACCTATTGATGTGCCGCGACAAAAGTATGACACTTCCATAGCGACAAGAAGTTTTGCGTTTATTCTAACTCTATACGTAGTAAGTATATTTAAACTCATTGGTAATTCCAGATTGCAGATTATAATCTAACTGTATCCTAAATAACTTGATCCGTTCCGACGTGATTGAGCAAGAAACATCCAAATTCCACGTTAACAATACACATTAGTAAAATTAAAACATCATTTTACGTAATCGAAAATTAGTGGCAACGTGTATGTAAGTTGTCGCTTTTAGCAGTTGTTTTACAGCCTATCAGAAATATTCTAACATTGCTGTATTTTTTTGCTGCATTCCATTGCCGTTTTAAGTGGAATGTTTGTAGAGGTTTACAGATATTTTATTATTAGATATTTTGTAATATAGAGTGGGGTAACGAACAAGACGCGTGCCCGATAGTAAGTGACACGCTTGTCCAACACAGCACAAACGCAACTAACTGAATATGAAGAATTTAAATCCCTACCTACCTAGTAGGTACTGCAATGCGCTCTTCACCCGGAAATATAAGATGAGGTATATCTTTGCTATGTCGTTTCTTTGGCAACGTAGTTTAAACTTTAGATGATTGAAACTAATAGTTGCGCCACAAGGAAAAGCTACTGTATTCTTATTATAGTTAGAACCATAAATAGCTTAATGAGCACCTAATCTCGCAGGTCACGCCATCGTTAACCGTAGACAATTAAATGAATCGTGTGTTATGTAATTGCGGTGCTTTAGTTCGATAAGACTGCACTTTTTAAAGAGGCCTATAGTTAAAAATCTTCAAGATAACTTTGAAAACATGTCAAAAATCTATTAAAATTGACACTTTTACAAAACTACATATCGTCGTTGATATTGCAATATGTTCTATGTCAACTTTGACGTACTTTACAGGAGACACAAATAACGTTTTTTTGACGTAATTAAAGCGATTGTAATTATCAGCCTTTCATTATAATTAAAAATAAATGTGTTACACGAAATAATATTTAAAAATAACAATAATTGTATATACATAGTGAAATACCGTGACATTGAACGTATTGTAATAAATATTTCGATTAATATTCATAATCACAGGATGACATAGTTTGTATTGCTTCTCAGAAATTATTCAGTTTCAGGTACTTTCAAAGTGGATTAGAAGAATAATATTTAATATAATTATGGAATATTCCTTTTTACACTTCTATCTTTCGGCTACCTTCAAAATATTACACTACACAAGTAAAACAAGCGAGAGTAAAGAATCTTTTATTATTATATTCCTGAAAATGATACCTAAAACCATAATAATTAAACTTAACGCCCTCTCTTTCTTTTTAACCTATTTTATTTTTTTTGGATATGTGTGCAGCCAGAAGATGAGGTTGAGGAACAATTGTGTTCGAGCAAGTCGTGGAATGCGTGATAATCCTTAGGTATTAATGGTTTCATTTCTTGCAAATGAATGAATTTTGCCAGGTCTATAGACAAGGGCGATGTGTACAGAGCAGATTTTTTCAATATTGCATCTTTTTGTTTGATTGTCTTCTCGGTAAATATTCGAACTCATCATTAAATTTCAGCTTAAATTTTATTTTACCTTCAGGTAAATACTGCAAGGCGCAAATGTCGGTTACGATTGGATCTCCTTTGGTATTTCCTGGTCTGATACTCGAATACCTGCCCCCCTCAAATTTCGTAAAGTCATCATAGCCTAGAAAGATTACATTGTAAGGATCTTTTCGTGCACTCTTCATAATATTAATATAATCGCCGGGAATATATATTTCTCTGTGAGGAGGCAGTTTTCTTTCTATGGCACTGTGGATAGACTCTACCTCCATCTGAGTGTGGCCAACTTCCAGATACTTTTGTTCAATTATTACATTTTGTTCTACAGCCAGTTCCAACAATGCATTGGCCAGTTTCACAGATCTATTTTGATAACAACAGCCATCACTCCATAAAATGATTATTGTGGCTTTTGATTTTTGTAGCTCAGACATTAGATGTTTGGTCAATATAGACGCAAACACATTACTATCCAAACCACCATTGCCCTCATGCCATAAGTAACAAAATACTTCCTTCGTTTTTAAGTTGTAATGTGTGTAATTGTGAACTTTTAGTTTTGTTTTATAGTAAGTGGCTGATGCTTGCATTTTAGGACACAACAGCACAGCTTGCACGTCCATAGTGTACACAATAACGTCAGGTCCAGAGTTTTCTTTATCAACTGATTTTTCAGCTCTCGCACTTTCTTTTTTTTCCAAATGGGTAGCATATTCACATGGTTCAATATTGCCGTTTTTATATGAAATGCATTTATTGCATTGGTCTTTCCGGGGTTTGAAAATAGATAAGTTCAATTCGTGAAATTTTCGTGAAAAGGAAGCAGGGCCAAATTTTTTCTTGTTGTTTGTGGTACAGAACTGCAAGTATTCCGTATACAAATCTCCTGTAATGCTGTTCCAAATAGGTTCCAAATATTTTTTTGTAGTTGATTTTCGACAATAATGTGATTCGACTTTAGGCAATTTCTCAAAGAATTCCACAATGCTGTTATCTTCTTCTGAAACGTTATTTTGTGCAGGTGTAACACTTGAGTTCAGCTCCGGATCATTAGTATTCACAGACTTTTGTGTAAGCCAGTCTCGCAACTGCCGCTGTCCGATAGCCAACGTTTTCATAAACATGACTTTACAAACATGTACTTTTCTTGCAGCATTTTCAGAACGCAACATCAAAAAATATTTAAAAGCTGTTTCTTTCCGACTTACATCATTTATCGAAGAGTTACGACGATGCTGGGGAACTCCGATATCAACTAGGCTTCGAACGTGAACTTTACGTGCCTCCCAGGATCTCATTTTCCAAAACTCTTGGAAAATGGACTCCCGGTCACTATCTGATAATTCGTTGCACTCAAACTGTTGCCGAGGACCCACCCCCGCGTCTTAGCGAAGTATGACCACCACAACCATTTTTTAGAATCTTTGCGGGGCGTGAAACAGTTTGTTGGTATTTACCCTCTTCATTCTTTTCGAAACCAGTATATTCCTCTCCTTTGAGTCTGGCTGCAGAGTTTTTTGTCCTTTTCCACAAAGATTTATCAGCTTGGCCCTTACTTTTACGTTTATTCTTACGTCCGTTCTCCTTTCGCTTGCGGGTTAGTTTTCCATATCGTTCATCTAAAAATTCTTCAACATCTGATGAACTGCTAGAAGAATTTTCAGAACAACCCACAAACTCAGGTTCTGAAGGATCTATTGATTCCATATCCGAAAACCCGCAATAAGTCTCGTCATCACTAGATTTGCTAGATTTAGACGGAGAATGAGGAAAGATGGCCTAAACTTTCCTGTTGCTTCGTCAAGAAGAACTGCTTCCTCAGGTGACTTTATAGAAGTTGCTAATTCTACTAACATGTTTCCTCTCGAAAATCTCCTCATATTGTACCTGTAAAGAGCGGATGCAAGCCCTTAACCACCCATGCAAAATAATACATATAATACAGTGCAATACGATCTATGTCACATAATTTGAACCAGAGTAATGACATAAACCATTTTGTATAAATATCTAAAAATAAAAATAGTTATTCAGTACCGAAAAAATAGCTCCACCAAAGCCTGCATCACAATAATTTATCAAAAATAACTTATACAAGCAAGAATCAACGGATATTTGTCGCATGCACCGATACCATCGGTTACTTTGTATGGCACCAAAAAAAAACAAGTAATACGGTATTTGACTAAATTTGTAAAACCGTTTAAATGATTTTTGATTACATAATATACATACCACATGAATATTTCCGCAAGAGCCACCATTTCTACATTAAAAATAAATGTTTAAAGTGTAAAGTTCGAAAAGCCCGCCAAAAACGCTGTGTCTGATCATGTGACGCACGTGACGTCACACGCCAGTAAATAAATCACTATTCTCAAAGAAATCGTTTGCTATAGATGACATATTTACTGGCGTGTGATGTCAACAGCGTTGTCATCCTTAACAGTGCGTTTACGTCGAAGATAAAAATTCAGTATTTTTTTAATTTTCATTGGCGTATTTCAGAAAACATACACACTATATCTCCGAAAATAGAGTGAAATATGTTTATTTAATGTGTTATCTAATAAGATTATCATAATTTATGCTATATTTTCAACATTGTCAAATACCGTATTAACAAAAGTATAGTAAAGCTTATTTCATAATCTGCTTTAGTACAACGAATTAAGTAATTTTACAAGGAACTTACCATTTATCTTTTGTTGAAACAAAAGAAAATCTAAAAAAACACTAGCTAAAAAATTCGTTGTCGTTCAAAAGTTGACATAGAACCAATTGAAATATGAGTTTTGTGTTAAAGTTGTCACGTGACGTATTGCATCAGTGTAGAATAAAGCGTTCTGATTGGCTGTTGACATAGAACGTTTTACGGGTGCGTTCATATTTTAATTTAGGATGCGATTTAGAAATAAAAAAAAAATCTTAGAAATTTGACATAGAACATATTGCAATATCAACGACGATATATTGCATTGGTACCTTTTGACTGTTCACTTTAACACACTCGATTTCACTTCAGGCCTCTGGGTGGATTTATTTGGTAGTTCTATAAGAACCCAACGTAAGGCACGTTATTTTTAAAAGAGAGCTAGAGTAATTGGCTTCGTCTTATGTTGGTCTCTATATTGTGTACCAAAGTTTGGGCTGGTGTTGAAGGCGCAGGACACGAACTAACGAGGTTGTCTAGCGCCTTTCTAGAATGGTCTTGGTTTACATTATCGGTATTTCTTTAACGTCGTTTGAAATTAAAAAGCATTGCAAAATTAAACCCATGTTTAATTTAGTTGTCCAACACGCCGATATCATTCTTGCTACGGTAGGACTAAGACTACCTTGAGCCCTGAAGAGAAGAGGTGTGTGTATGTATGAACAGCCAAATTTCGCCTTTTAATGAGTGGCAATTTTAATACAAATAAAAAGGTTTTTAACATATTTAAGTTCATTTTGAGATATTTCACCTTGGAGTCTTATTTCTTAAGTCACACGTGTATAATCAAATATGATTCAGTGATTGTCGCACTAATTAGGTATACTACGCAAGCATCAATTTATCTGAGGCGCGCGTTAAGCGAGGAAAATCACTAGCTCCATGTTACGAGCGTAACTTCATCTATTTTATGGATCAACAACATTAAATGATTTCTAATAAAATGAAACATTAACGCCATCTGTGGCGCAATTGACAGATTTGTGCAATCATCTTACATTCTGAAACCATGTGATCAAAGACGCTCGAATTCAAAAATTGGAGCCCCTGCCCCGCGTCAACTGAAATGGGGTTTATTTCACCATGTTGGATAATGAGGATAATAACTAGGCCAAAAACAAACCATTTTGCTTGAGCGTTGAGACGTCACTTCATCGTAAGTCGTATCATGTAGTGACGTCACTCTGAAACTTCTAAACACTGTAGGTATATTCGCCATTTTTTGTTTACGAAACAAAGAAAAAAAAAAGATGTACAATATTTTTCAATAATCTTACTGACGGTCTAATTGCTTTCTTTTTTCACCATCATCAGCCTGTGGTCGTCCACTGCTAGACATAGGCCTCTCCTATAATACGCCACTTAGCCCGATCTTTGATCTTACATTTCCGACCGCCACCAGCCGCCTTTCGTATATCGTCACTCTATCTAGTCTCAGGGCGTCTTACACTACATTTACCGATTCGCAGTCTCCACTCCAGAACCCGTCTACCCCAACGGTTGTCGGGTCTGCGACATATGTGACCAGCCCATTGGTTCACTTCAGCCAACTGGTTTTTTTAGCCACCTATTATGTTATCTAGACCTTGGGGCTTTTTTACCGATAGCCTATAACTGAAACGCAATAACCAGCATAACATATAATAGACAGTCAGTTAATTAAGGCAACCACAAGTCAATTTACACCGGTGCGTGTGTGTATTTCCCCCAGTATTTCCCCATATGCTTTGACCGTTTGACCGTGGGGTCAAAGACAGCGTTCCGCAACTGCGTAACTGCTCAAGTCGACAGTTTTTTTTAAATGTTTGATGCCTTGTAACTTTCTACTGGGTGAACCAATTTTGAGAATTTTACTTTGTATAAGTTTTTAGTAATGTCAACAAAATAAAATTAAAATACATACGTCGATGATATATTATTCTAGAACAACTGAGTGAAGTGGTTTCACTATTAGCCCCATGGTTTTACCCGCGCAGTTGTCGTTACCGCAATTTTCCCGCGACTTAACCTACGTGTTATTCTAGTCGATAACGTATCTTTGTGTTGTAAATTCCAACCCGATCCGTTCAGCTACTGCAATGTGAATGAGCAGCAAACATCTAAAATTCCGCATTTTTAATAATAGGATTAGTTGGATGACGTGTGACATAAATTAAATTAAAATAAATAAATAAAATGAATTAATTTGTGAATTTTTTGATTTATAATCTGATTCTAATTAAATATGTATAGTTAAATTTGACATTTCATAAAACCCTGTGGTTTCCTGTCAGGGCTTGGATAATCACTGTTATTTCCAGTCTTTTATGCCATTTCAGTGGAATGGAAATAAAATATAGTGTGACAAGACAGTGACAGACACAAGTAGGTATGTACTAATTATGAATATTAATATTGTTTACGCTGTTTTTTCCCAGTTACGTATTTACTACGGTAAATCAATAATTTTTATAGTAGGTTCTTGTAAATTACAGTTCTCTGGATGATCACCGGCTATATTTTTTTACTACGGGTCCGTCTGGGCTTCGCCGTGGTACATGATATACAGCCTATATGACTCGGGGATTACAAAAATATCCAACGGTGAAAGTCTTTTCGAAATAGGTTTAATAGTACCTAAAATTAGAGCGTTTAAAGAAAACCCCTAACATATAATCGATTTACCTAGGTAAATCAATTATATGTTAGCTTTATTACGTAACAAGCTTTTTACGTTGTTTCAATAAATGAAAAAAAAATGTTTGTCAACTGGTATGGTCAAACATTTCGAATTATTGTTTGCAGATTTTGCCGAGTCCAAAGCGCAAATTTGTACAGGTACACGATACAAATTCTTATAACGGCAAAAAAATATTTTCAGGCACTTTACAATTATTTTACCCCTATAAAATCTTAGTCGGAAAACAATGATACATTTTTTTTTCACATGTTTATAGTCTGTTAGCAGCTGTGCTATGATAGTCACCTGCCTTAGGGCTGTCCAACGAAAAAAAGAGTCCAACCTCCAGCAATCGGAGTAAGTTAAGAGACGGAATGTATGGAAGGGCTGACTTTTATGCGAAATCACTTAGTAAAGGTTGATCATAGTTACGGACACACTACAGCATTTCCAGAAAAGCACTTACAGGTATTCCATATTTGTATGTACACTATGTCGTATAAACACTACAGACACAAACTTAAAGTCTACCATAAACCTTGGCCCGTTAACTAAATAATAAATATCATCATCAGCTTGCATTCGTCCACTGCTGGACATAGGCCTCCCCTATGATACGCCACTCAGCCCGGTCCTCGGTCTTACTTCTCCAACCGCCACCAGCTGCCTTTCGAATATCGTCACCCCATCTAGTCTCAGGACGTTCTACACTACGTTTGCCGATTCGCGGTCTCCACTCCAGAACCCGTCTGCCCCAGCGGCTATCGGGTCTGCGACAGATGTGACCGGCCCACTGCCACTTCAGTTTGCTAATACGCTGAGCTATGTCGGTGACTCTAGTTCTCTGACGAATTACTTCGTTCCGGATGCAATCCTCAGAGAAACCCCAAGCATAGCCAAATAATAAATATAAATATTAATAATAATAATAAATATTGGTAATGGACTATTCACACACAACACCATCTGACCCCAAACTAGGAACAGTTTGTAAGATGGCAGCCAGATAGCTGATATAATACTTATATAGTTCTAAATACATACTTATTACACATAGAAACACCCAGACACAATACAAATATTTGAATTCATCACACAAATATTTGCACTGGGTGGAATCGAACCCACGACGTTCGGCCTCACAGGCAGAGTTACTACCCACTAAACCACGAGGCCAGTCAATATCGGTTTTAGCTTTGATCTATTGCTGGCTCTATAATTTTAAGCGCAAAGAAAAGAGAGAGCAATTTCAAAGCTTAGACTGTTTTAGTATGGCGATAGACCTTCTGGACACGAGAATGTCCGATTTCGCAATCATTAGGTCGCAAGTTGAGCCCCGCCTCCAATGCAGCGTATTCAAATTTTCACTTTTTTTTTATTTTTACGTTGGCTTTAACGTTGAGGAAAAATTAAGACTCAAGGTGGATTAATGCCTTGATTCTCTCCTTAGAGCAGAAGACCCCGAGTCCTAGCAGAGAAAACAACCCAAAATATGCGTGTTTAGACTTATGATATATTTAATTATTGATACAAAAGTTTAGAGTCACAAAATCACAAAAACCCAAATTCGATTAATTACTCCTCGAAAAGTGCAATGATTCTCAACATATACTGACTTACCTTGCCTGTGAGTGCACAATTGACAGTGACAGTGTCTTTACATTGTGCGTGTTAGTGTCAAAACAAAAAATATATAGGAATATTACGGTACGTAGAGCATTCTGCAACACAATGTGACGACAAAAATACGAGCGAACGCTTATTTGTGTGTGAAATTAACATCGATTTCATAATTTAATATTTAACATTTCGAGCCAAAAACTTATAAATTTGGGATCTATTTAACAAAAAATTACTACTCATCATTAAAATTACATTCGAGGTGATAAAATCTAAACATTTATATCTTTATGACTGAGTTACCTTTTGTAAAAACCAATGATGTAGATATTAGAGGCCAATTGAGGTAAACTGACATAAGTTTCTTTTTATTTTTTTACATAGGTATATATAGGTACTCATTATAAGAAGAAAAATACATAAATTGAAATCTCGAGGTTTTTAAAATATGAGCCCGTTATTTTACTTTAATGAGAAATATGCAACCGCTACTCTATAATACCTATACTGGCTAAATTACATACACCAAGGACAATCGAACTTACGAGGATGATGCCCCGGTTTTTTTCTATTTTAAGGCGTTTGCACGGATAACATAGTCGAATTTTTCCCTAGTAATACAATCAAGCCATAAAAGGGCTTCTATGCTAATTTCTATCCCGAAATGTATAATTTTCGTATAAGTACGTGGTTAATAGGTATGTCTCAAGTGTGACACTGTGTGTTACAGAATGTTCGCACCTCAGTGTGGAAGCATGTGGGATACGAGTGAATGGAGCCAAGGTTTAATGGGGTCACGGACAATCAAGACGCGATCAACCGCCGTCGCTGTTATTAATCACTCAAATCTGGAAGACGCCCGAATTCAGACAATAAACGAAAAACCTTTCAAGCGGTTAGAACTGGGATGACTCAGAACTGGGACATAATGACCCAATTTGATTTTGGTGGGGTGTAATGAATGCCGTGTCAGTCAGCACACTACATGTTATCGAAGGAAAATAAAAAAGTCGTACAGTTGAGAACCGCTGACCTCAGGCGTTTAATCGTCAAGCCGCGTTTGACGAACGCGCTGGCATCGTGGAATATGCTGTCCTGAAGGTCCGCGACGCCCGACGGGGCGGTGGCGGAGCGCCGGAGGGTGCTCGGACGCTTCAGGGCTCGCGGACAGAGGTAGTTCTCTGGCTTCCTAAATCTAAGGACGGGGACGCGAAACCAGTCCGATTGTGGGGATAAGAAATAGAAATAAATATATAGTTTCAAAAGATATAGCGACCAGATTACAGGAGTCTTTAAACGTTGCAACTGCACTACAACATTTTAAATTGTTTTTTTATACATATGGGAAGTACTTTTTAAATATATCTAACATGTGACATTATAAAGTTACGGTAGGTTATGTTAGTTTATAATCTTACGTCGTCAGATTGGAATCTAAAGTTATTTACAATTTTTCAGTTACATAATATATGCACTGATACATAAAAAAAACTTTTCCACCTTGTAGACTGATTCTAACACTTATTTTAGCTTGACCAGGATCCAAATTATAATACCCAATGACAAATTTAAGATGTTAAAATTTAAGATTGGAAAATCTCATTCACACCCATTTCATTCGCGAAATTGACATCAATGAATAACCAATTTAGGCTTTTGCTAGGATCAAAAAATATGAGTCAATACATCAAATGGACACTTCCGTTATCAAAACTTTGTTTATTATAAAACTCCTGTAATGAGGTCCAAGATTATCACTATTTTAGCATATCACACGTGTCAAGTTGATAGAAAATATAGTGTTAAGCTTTAGACATCTAATAGATTACCTTGTAAGGGATTCTTTGTAGTCAAGATCGTCTATTCGAATCTCTCTTAGGTTTCTGAACACTAGGGGGCAGTATTCCTTCACCTTAAAATGAGATGGCATATTTTCTCTGAAACAAGAATTAAAATTAATACAAAGATATTGTAGAAGTGTAAGTTAAGTGTGTCTGACAATGTGGTGGGTGTATATTTAAAAAAAAAAAATATTGGTGGACATTTCACACATACATCTCTCCATCAAGCACATGTCCCTGCTCGTCTCCTCAATCTTTATTTATAAAAAAAAATACTAAATTTTAATCCAAGTTATATCCACATAACTAGATGGTGTGCTTAGTGTAAGTAGTTAGTTAGGTATGTGGCGTAGTGTGGTTCTCATTGTATTTTAGTTTTGTTAATAAAACTCTGCCCATTAAAAAAAACTAGATGCTGGCACACACACTCAATTTGAAATAAGCCGCCAAATGTGCTGAAACTTAACAACTATATCAGATCAAAATAAGTTGAAATTAAAATTTTAGTCCAATTTCTTTTTTTTAACCCCCGACAAAAAAAGGGGTGTTATAAGTTTGACGTCGATGTCTGTCTGTCTGTCTGTCTGTCGGTCTGTCTGTCTGTCTGTCTGTCTGTCTGTGTGTGTGTCTGTCTGTGGCACCGTAGAGCTCAAACGGATGGGCCGATTTCGATGCGGTTTTTTTTATTTGAAAGTTAATATCCGTGCGGGTGTTCTTAGCTATGTTTGGTTAATATCGATTCAAAATGGCCGCCTCCACAAAATGGCGGACAAAATATTTCTTCACAACCTACCTCAATATGGGTATCAAATGAAAGGGCTTGACTAGCAGAGTACTAAACGCTATAACAAATTTCAAATTCAAGATGGCCGCCACCACAAAATGGCGAATTATATAATATTTTTCACTACTACCTCAATATGGGTATCAAATGAAAGGGCTTGATTAGTAGAATACTTTGCACTATGACAAATTTCAAATCCAAGATGGCCGCTACCACAAAATGGCGAATTTCATTTCCTTTTTCACAATTCCCTTAATATGGGTATCAAATGAAAGGGCTTGACTAGTAGAATGTTGTACAGATAACAAATCTAAGGTTCATATCAGTCGGGGGTTAATCAAAATTTTTAATTTTGTTCTTGTTAAACCATGACATTATTGCTTTTAGATACAGCTTACATAAAGTTAAGAAACAACACAGTGTACACATAACTATTTGTCCATGGTAAAATGTATTCATTCTATGCCACACAGTTCCACATTAACGGTTACCCAGAAGAGATTACTCTAGCTGATAAGGCCGCCAATTGGAATGTCTAGCTTTTAATTCTAATTGTTATTAAGTTTCCTTTGTAATTTTGCTTCTTTGTTGTGTAACAAATATTTGTTCGATCTGGGTGTTTTTATTGTATTAGGTCAGTAGTTTGGCTCTTCTAAATTAAAATTTGCTTAGTCTGGGGTTAGTTAGGCATTGTGTGAGAAATTGTCCACCAATATATCCACCAAAATCTTTATTACACTATTTGCAAACTAGAGATCTTACTTATTGAACAGATGATTGTCGACTTTGAGCTTGGAATAGGCTCTGAAGTCATCTGGCAACAGCATGACTGGTATTGTGACATGACTTAGCTCATTTATCTGGAAAACAAAGAAATTAGTTATAGATTAGAATGAAAGATAAAGATAGCCTTTATTATTAGAGTATTTAACAACAGTCAAAAAGCTCTCCTAAGTATTTTCAACAGTATAATGAATAAACTATTTTCGTACAAAAAATTTAACCAACTTCAAAACCACAAATAAGCACTCAAAAGCGAAAGATAAATTAGTATCATAATTACAAGTGCTACTCACTCATCTATTTGAAGTGGGTCCCAGTCAGGCCAAAAATACTATGTCGGCATGTGGTAGGTAGGCATTTCCACTACCTGTTAGACTTCGCTAGCACCGACTTCAAATAGATGAGTGAGTAGCACTTGTAATTATGATAATAATTTATTTTTCGCTTTTGAGTGTCTATTTGTTGTTGAGTTGTTTTGAAGTCCGTTTAATTTTTTGTACTAAAATAGTTTATTTTACACTTTTTAGTGCATAACAAGTTTATAATAGTGCATTTAAGCAATTTTGGTACAGAGGTTCTCAAAAAATCAGGTACAGTAAGTTCTATACTAGAACGAGTATCTAAAGCTGCACTAGTAGGCTCATATCAGATTTGGCTGGGCAGGGAGAGAAAACAAGTAGTGAAGGTGAGTGTTGATGTACGTCAGAAAGGGGCCCTTAAACCTACGCCAGAGACACAAGTCTCAGGAGCTACTCGGGTTTTCTCTCTGCTCGAAAAGATGGACCCGGCACCCGCATGGTGAATGCAATGCTAAGAAGACCGTCTCACATACATAAAAAAATAGGGGTTGAATTGATAACCTCCTCCTTTTTGGAAGTTGGTTAGTAAAAAATATTAAGTGTCAACAGAGAACTAAGTAGGTCTATTGTTATGTGAGCCCAGGATTGTGAACAATCATCATAACTTGCCTAGAAAGAGCCTAGAGGCTGAACCCTAGTGCACCAAACCAGAGAACATAGTAGTGGTTCATATGTGGTCTCACCAAATGTGCTTTGTACAGACAACCGGAACCAAAAAGAACAAACATCACAGTGATAATTGCTTTACAAAAACACATATTGAACTATTGTATACTTTATAATATTATACCTACAATAGCATTTTTTTTTTAATTTTACTGCACATTTTCATGGTCATGAAAACTGAACTTTGCAATACAAAGTATATACTATTTACTCATCCCATCAACATTGTATTCTTGATATAAGGTATATATAGTATACACACTATAAGATGCCCATTAACTCTAAAAGGCACAAACACCCCGGTTGTACCTATTTGGAAACTCAGGTTTTGTGTGTTAGATGTGAATTCTTTGTTTAATTTTTAGGTTTTCCACGATGAATATTGGTTTTATTTCAGTGCTTTGATCTTGTTTGTTGTTATGATAAAAGAAATAGTGTTCAATATTAGTAGAAATCAGTAATATTAACTGAATTTCCACTCTATGATACAGATCTTTGGCCATTACAAGTTCACATTACCATAGTAAGAATAATAAAATGAAGACAAAGAAACGTAAGTACCTATTTGTATTTTTTTATATCAGCAGAATGATGTTGTGTGAAAAATTGCTTAATTTTTTGAAATTTCTGTTCTGCTTATTCCAATGACTAGTAATTAAACTTTATTTTGATATGTTTATATTTGTAGATGTATGTATGATGAAATAATGTACCTTTGTTTATGCACCACATATTTTTGTATAGATATTATTGGTACATATGGTGGCTAAATACTAAAAATAGAAAGGTCTAACATCCAACTATCTGGTTGGAATGTGACAAACTACATATTTTTGGACAGAATATAAAACTGAGCTAGTATTATGGTATAGGACAGAAGAAATACCAAAAAACTCTGCAGAAGAGGATATAAATGGAATGGTTACTGAGAGGCAATGTAAAAATATTTACTTCTATACATTCCATTTGAATGAATATGATTTCATGTGCGTTGTTATAAAATGTATATTCTATTTTTATTCAATAGCAAGGATTATAGTGAGACAATTTGATATTGTGCCAATACTAGTGGCACTGATATTTATGTATAGACATGTCTGGTGGTATTTGGGTGTAAACAAACTAAGTGGCGGGTCTACACGAGGATGACAACAAACCAGCAACGGGCAATGACATAATTGCACCGCAGGAATGCGAATTACCACCTCTAATAGGATTACGCACCGACTAGCCTCACCATTACATCAAATCCCCTCAGTACAACTCACCGTATGATTCACACCCCACATAAACACGGACAGTAATGGTTCATTTGCACGAAATAATTTCACTTTTTGATGCTTCACACGAATGTGTTTCTTTTTCAGTTTACTCAATCCAGTCGTCGGAACGGACATTTTGGATTTGTTTACAACTTTTTTTAGAGTTTGTACGTGATAGCTTTATAATTTTAGAACACTTCACTTATCTTAAACCATTTTGCGTGATTATAATTAGAAACGAACAACGCGAAAATTTAAATTACTTGGATTTTTCAATAAATTCACCACCCATCAAAGACGCAAACGGCTTTTTGACAACTGAAAGACTCAGTCGCCAATGTCGCCATCCATAGACAACGGCGATTACTTGATTTGAGTGAAGTGCAAGATAGCGACGAACCGATTAAAATTTAAAAAATACAAGTTCGCATCCCTAAGATCGAATAATCGACTTTTATTTTAGGCATTTCATTTTTGAACCCAACAATCTTTGAGTATTTATTGGTCTGAACCTGAGCCAACAATGGATTGTTTTAAAAAATCATTATTTGGAGCCACTCTGGACTCAGACCAACTATTCTTAAAACCTCAAAGACTCTGGAGCTAGTGCTCCATGACATGCTTTCGAACGTCATATTTATTTATTATGACTGAAATAAAGCCCAGGGTGGCTATGACCTCCAAGGCCTGCATGACACCTGGATCCGCACTGGAGCGAGAAAGATACAGTCATAATAACTTAAATTGCTAACTTGTTTCTCATTTATCTACTAACAAACGATTCATAATAATCCTACACAATATTTTTTACTATTGCTGCCATAAAAAATTCGGTTGCTACCTATGGTTTTACTTCTCCATTGTGTACTAAGCTTAGATTTCTTTTTCATAAATTAATTTACCCATTTGTTTTTAGCCCTATCTCTGAGGAATAGCCCACAATAACTATTTTTATTAGTACTTATATTTAGTATCAGCATTGCACCCGTGCGAAGCCGGGTCGGGTCGCTAGTTTCTAATAAAAATGAGGCTAAGCTATTAGGTCCTCACTCAATGTGTAAGTCATATGCTGATGTTTTGTCGTAATGGCCACTTTGATCTCAAATATCTATTTTTTGGTTAGGTATTTCATTTTCGTATTTATACATCTACTCAACGATATTTAAACAAGACGGATTAGGTCAGCGTGCAAAGAGGGCACCACTCAACAACCGCCAAAACGCCTCACGCCAGGCAAATTTACGGCAGTCGTTATATGACTGTGCACTCTACCGGCCGCATTGCGTACTCCTTTATGGTGTCTTGCATCGTAATATCGTGCAAAAATTACAACAAAAAAGTGAAATAGAGAGATGGTATATCATATTTTCAGTAGGTATATCATTATGCTGTTAATTAAGAAGCGTTAATATTCGAAAAATGAATTTTTAAACAATTATTTTTTAAACTTAAATTCCAAGTACCTACGTAACGTGTCAAATAGGGATAGCCATCCGGCAAAACGAGTCTGATATTCCGGTGGATCCAGCATAAGGAGTTTATGTTTAAAGTGAATATATCTTTGGGCGTACTACGCAAAGATTTTTCGTGGGCTGTGAAGCATCGTCACGCCTGTTAATGAATTAAATGTTCTGGTAATCCAGAGCGAGCGAGAAATAAACAACTAGCTGCTGCTGCTGCTGCTGCTGCTGCTGCTGCTGTCGAGCTCCTATCACTCCTCTTTTTGAAGTGAAAACTGCTTTTGGTGCGGCACAGACTGATTTTTCGTAGGCTGTGAATTGAATTCTAGCGTCACGTTTGGGAATGATAAGAAATCTTCGGGTAACTCGGGACCATGACCATTGGGCAATGCGTCAACATATTCCATTGGCTATCTAGAAATGCGTCAGCCATGCTCACGGCCACGCCCTCCCGCGTGTTTTCCAAAGCAAGCAATCAAATTTAATTCTTAGCAGTTTTCACTGATTTCTGGCGTGGCGATGCATGCCGTGGCGACTCATCGCCACGCTATACGATGGTATACATATGCAGTCTATATGCAGTAGTGTGTGTGGCGACGCGTCGCCGCGAGCAATCGACTGTGCGATCTCTCCCACTCGATCCAGCGCTAACCTGTCGAGTCAGATGGACACCCTCGGCGTCGTGACGTCACACAAAAAAAAACATTACACAACAACGAAAGCATAGTTTTTGTTTCTGTAAACGATAATGAACTCATTGATATATCTCCCATCTACTAAAGAATCGGTTCTTTTCTGCATATTACTTTTACAACAAAACGATTTGATCTAACCTCTTTAGTTAATCTCGTGTTATCTGGTCGAGGCAGTAGTGACATTGTCGAAGTTTTGTACGGTGCTAATCTGTGCGCACTTTCCAAAAAAGATGGTGGAATCAGGCCAATCGCTGTCGGCACCACATATCGTCGCCTTGCTGCCAAGGTAGGTTGAAGGAAAAAGGTTGCTCTTTTGAGCTCCCTTTTCCAACCAATACAACTCGGTTTTGGTTCGCGGGGTGGATGTAAGGCTGCCGTTCATTCTGTCCGAACCTTTCTTCACCAAAATTGGGGAGAGGTGCTGTAAAAGGTGGACGTCAAAAACGCCTTTAATTCGGTTGATCGAGGAGCCCTGTTAGCCCAAGTGAAGGATAAAATTCCTGATCTGTACAATTTTCTTTGGCAATGTTATGGCGAGCCCACAAAATTGACTTATCAAAACAATCATATGCTGTCCTCCGTTGGCTGTCAACAGGGTGATCCTTCGGCCCTGTGACCTTCGCCCTGGCCATTCTCCCTATCATTCAACGTCTCCAGTCCAAACTAAACGTTTGGTACCTACTTGGACTACGGAACGTTGGGGGCGATGTCAATACTGTTTTAAATGATTTACAAAAACTCATAGACGGTTTTCGTCTCATTGGTTTGGAACTAAATTTCTCAAAATGCGCACTTTTCGTTTGCGACACATGTCCAGATAAAGATTCAATAATACAGAAATTTAATGATCTGGCCCTAACATCAAATCAGTTGACAAATGTTCGTTGCGCCTCCCGGGTTCACCGATATTAGATGAGTCGTTTACACCTTTGTCGAGGAAAAATTGAAATTTTACAAGAGCCTCCGTTAGGCTATTCAAACTAAACGCTCATATGGCATTTACAATTATTCGGCAGTGTCTCTTTGTTCCGAAATTTATGTACGCTTTACGATGTAGTCTACTGTGGAAGCATGGTGAGCTCCTTTGGAGCTTAGACAATGTCGTTAAGGAATCTTTATTATCGGTGTTTAATGTGGACCTGAGTGGGAGGGCATGGTCACAAGCTTCACTACCCTTAAGGTTGGGAGGCCTAGGGGTCCGCCAAATTTCAAGTGTAGCTTTACCGGCATTCTTGTCCTCAGTTCATAGTACTCAAAATCTAATCGAAAAAATTCTCGCACCCTCATTAGGCCATTCGGATGTAGTAGTAGCTAATTTGTGCGAGGCTAAGAATGCTTGGAGGCTGGCTTGTCCAAACAACGATTTCTTCAGATGTCTGTCATCTCAGAGACAGTGGGATCGACCGATCTGCGATCTAGCACGGAACTTTCTTCTAGATACGTGTCCTAGTATCGCGGATCGGCCCTTGTTACAAGCTTTGCCATCTTTCAATACCGATAGCCTATTAGATCCAACTGTATTGCGTCTAGCTGTTAGCTTGCGCTTGGGTGCGAGGTGCTATGAAGCCTATCGCTGCCATTGTGGTACTGCCGTCGACCAACTCGGTCACTACGGTCTCTCTTGAAAAGCGCGGGTCGTATTGGCCGCCACGCCAGCCTGAACGACATCATACGCCGGGTTTTTCTACCGCCAATGTTCCAGCCATACTCGAACCGAGTGGTCTTGCGCGTGACGATGGCAAAAGACCTGACGGCATGACTATTGTGCCTTGGAAGTTGGGCGGCTCTAGTGTGGGACGCAACTTGCGTCGATACTCTGGCACCATCATATCTTCCAAAGACACATAGGAGGGCCGGTGCTTTGGCTAATTCAGCTGAGCGACTCAAAGGACGCAAATATGCAACCCTCGGAAGTGGTTACATATTTGAGCCCTTTGGGGTTGAGACATTGGGCCCCTGGAGGCCGGGAGCTCACCTCATCTCCAAAAGCCTATCCGAGCGCTTGGTCGACGCGATGCGTGACCAAAATGCTGGCGTTTATTTGGCCCAACGCATAAGCATTGCCATTCAGCGTGGTAATGCCGCCAGCATGCTGGGTACGCTTCTGATTGGAAGTATGCTTGAGCACCTTGATTATCTGTAGACCTACAGTGGTCTATGGATAATTCAGGTTTGTTTAGTGTAAGTAGTTAGTTAGGTAGGTTTGTAGTGTAGTGTAGTTCTCATTGTATTTTAGTTTTGTTAATAAAGGCTCAGCCGTAAAAAAAAAACAAAACGTCGATGTTTCACATCTGCCAGGCGTCCCGTGACGGCTCACATTTTTAAATTAATTTAAATTTATAAGCAATAAATATTAATTATACGATCAAAATTAAAATTGATATACTCGTGATTTTTCATATATGTAACCCACCTTTATTATACCTTATATACTTACACTTGGCTAGCTTACTAACAGTTCATTTTGAACCGAAAAACGAAAATTATCCCGATTTGATTAACCAGCTGTTACCTGATTGACGGCAATTCAGTCGGATCCGGCCAGACTGAAAATTACGCCGGATTGCAATCACTAGTGCGCCATTAGGAGTCAGTTATCAAAGTCAATGACTTTGACAAGTTGAACTAGCGCTTTGTATTTGTAATGTTTTGTTTGAGACCAGCGTAGCGATTCACAATCCATTCGGTTCGGGCTGAGCCACGGAAACGGGCCGCTACCGACTGGTTTGGGCAATTTGCGATTCACAACGGAGATTCCGATTACTTTTGACGTTTGCAACCGACTACCAGCTGTTTCTATTCGGTTGAGATTCGGACAGCTTTTTTATCGTGGATAGCTAAATCCGATTTTCAGATTATTGTATTTACTGAATTTTTCTCTGTTTTTCTCAATATGTTTGTAAGATTATGGACACTAAACGAGTTTTTGTTTATTTAGTGTATAATATGTGTATAGTTTTTGAAATTTTGGGTTTTGAAGTTAAGCTTGTGCTCTAAAAAATTGCTAGAAATGGATTATTGCCATACTTGATTTGTTATTGTTTATTTTTTGAGATGAAATGATGAAACATGTGATGATTGAGCAAAAAGGCAAGAAACTTTGGAGATACGAGACATCACGTCATACACGATATAACAGCAAGAGCGGATTCAGCATTGGCCCCAGGTGGTGGTCACATACTCACATAGTCGGCGCTAAGTAAGAAGTGTGAACGTGTGATAAGTGCGTGCGTTTTACTTCTGGAACCAGCCCAAGAGGGGTCATGACCCACGACCCGACACGAGAGGGAGGTCCCTCTGGTCCTTGTATAACAGACAGTATTTTTGTATCTGTTCGACTTTAGCTCTATCTATAGATGAAGCAAAGGTTACTTAAAGGTACTTCTGCCAGAAGTTATAGGTCCTTATAATGACAATGAAATGAAATGAAATGAAATGAAATTTATTAAGCATTTACAAACGTTTCAAGTTCACAGATTAATACAGATTATCTATCCTTGATTAGTAATTCAGGTTGAGAAGCATTGTTACCCAAGCTAGGATCAAACCTGTGTTATGGCGTAACAATACCCTCCTCCGGACATGGTAAATGCGTATACACTTTTATCAAATCTAAATTTTATCTTACATTATATCTATAATTTTACAAATAAAAATAATAAGAAAAAAAAACTAAAATATAATTGAATTAGGAAAAAAAACAAATATGATTATTATAAATAAAAGAGATGAGTGAGCATGATGAATGTTTGTATGTTTTGTGTGGGTGTGAGAGAGCGTAAGGGGTGTATTTGTGTGCATGTGTGCGAGAATATGTGTGTGCGTGCGAAATAGGGTGTGTGCGTGTGAGTGTTTGTGCGCATGGAGTTTATGTAATGTCAATCTTCCTGTCAAGCATGTTCAATTAGGATACATTCAGTAGCGTCATAGTCCTGTTTTAGGAGCCAATCAGTAAGGGTGATTTTGCAGTCATGTCTGTTCAGGTCGTGTATCTTAACCTTTTTGTTGATTTTGTTGTATATTTGTGGACCACGAGCTTGAGAATGTCTTTGAGCAAAGGTTGTGTTACAACGCCAGATAGGGCAAATGTTTTTATTACTCGTAGAACGTTCAGGCCGCGTCGAGTCCCTTTCATTAAGCTTTGAATATCGATGTTGAATTAAAGTAAGATTGAGGATGAATAGTTGTCTAACTGTGAGGATTTTACAATTGGAAAAAAGAAGATGCGTAGGGTATCTAGTAGGTTTGAAAGTCATGACCTTTAAAATTAGACGTTGAGCTCGTTCTAATTTATTGATAATCGATTTACATGCACCACCCCACACTGTTATGCAATATCCTATGACAGACTGGCAAATGGCAAAATAAATAGTTCGTATCAGATCAAACGAGGTGATTTGTCGCAGATTCTTAAAAACCCAAGTTAATTTCCTAAGGCGGCAAGAAACTGCTTCGATCTGGGGAAGCCAGGTAAGGTGTTCATCAACGATCACGCCCAGGTATCTAATAGACTTAACCTGTTCCAAATGGATGCAGTTACATGTAGAAGAGGGCAGCGTATTGCATGTATGGGCTTGAATCATTATCGCTCCATTAGACGATTTTGGTTGTTTTCGCATATTAAAAGCCACAAATTTACTTTTACTGTAGTTCAAAGTTAGTAAGTTATTTTGAAGCCACAGTATAACGTCTTTCAGGCCCTGCTCTGCATTGGCACGCACTTGTTCCCAAGTATCACCCTCAAATATCATTGCAGTATCATCTGCGAAGGCAAATATTTTACCTTTTTGGGGGGAGTAAGTGCATAATTCGTTCATATATATTAAAAATAGACTTGGCCCTAGAATTGATCCTTGGGGGACTCCGTAAGTAACCAGTGCATCATCACTAGTGATATCATCTATACAAACACGCTGGGTTCTGTTTGATAAATAATCCTCGAAAAGTTTTAAGGTTATGCCACGTATCCCGAGAAGTTCGAGCTTATTTAAAAGCAGAGGAATATGAACCGTGTCGAAAGCCTTAGCCAAGTCTAAGAAGATCCCCACACATTTCCTTCTTTTATCCAGATTATTAACAATGTAGTTGGTTAGACCTGAAACGGCTTGTTCAGTGTTTTTACCAACTCTAAACCCAAATTGAGACTCGGACAGTAGACGTTCTTTTTCAAGGTATGCCATTAGTCTCTTATTTATTATTTTCTATAACTTTTGACAGTGATGGGAGAATTGAAATCGGTCTAAAGTTATTCACGTCATCCTTTGGCCCACTTTTATGAATTGGATGTATTACAGATATTTTGAAAGGCTTTGGAAATGTACCGGTATCAAAACAGAGATTTATTAAATGTGTTAACGAAGGAACTATATTATTTTTACAGGATTTAAGAAAAGAATTTGGAATGTCATCCCACCCTCTTGCGCAGTCACTTTTAAGATTCATTATCACTCCAGCCACCTCCTCTTCTTCTGTGTCTAACAGTACAAATGAGCGAGGATGTGATTTTGATACTATATTAGGCTTTGGGTTTGGAGACCTTAGTGTTTCGGATATCTTATTCTGCCAGTTGTGTGCCGATACCGGCAAAAAAGAATTGACATTGTTTACGGCTATATTTGGATTCGATGCCGTTTTCAGTAGTTCAATTGGAGGAGATTTCACGTGTGCAATGTTAGATAATTTTTTAATGACTCTCCAAGTTTGCTTTGGGTTTTTACCGGCCCTTTGAATTTCAGCACGTTCGTACTCTGTTTTAAGCTTTTTTAATAGTCGGTTACAGAAATTCCTATATCTAGTGTAGATCTTCCCCAGTGTTAAGTCATTTGGATAATTTTGAACTTTGAAATGCAGTTTATCTCTGTGTCTAATGCACCTTAGTAACCCAGCAGTGATCCATGGCTTAGAAGTGCGTTTGTTAGAAGGTAATTTCCTGGTAGTTGAAGACCGCCGTATTACGTCCATTAACGTATTTACTAGTAAGTTTGCAGCTATGTTAGGATCATTACATTCTAAAACCGATGTTAAGTTTGACTTTTCTAGAAGTTTTTTGGCTTTGAGCATATCCAATTTTTTAACGAAACATTGATTATTCTCTTTAAAAGGTACAGTTTTTATGCAAGCTAGGACAGGGAAATGGTCGGTTATGGCAGACTGAATAACAAAAGACATTGCCCCTGCTTTGGTCTTCAGAAGTACATGGTCTAGACAAGTTTTGTCTCTGGTTGGGAATGTGAAAGCAGGCAGAAGACCATGCGCAGCCGCAAGACTAAGATATGGGTCACTTCTGGGGTCATCCCTCTCGGTATTGATATTTATATTAATATCTCCTGTAACGACAATATTTTTGAACGATTTAAGAGAAAACAGGATGTTTTCTAGAGATTTTATAAACGAATTTATACAACTAAAAGCACATGGTCTATATATAGCCAGAATTGCAGTGTGATCAGAAATTTTGACGACAATGCAATTTGCACCCTCAAAAGGAACTTCCGTCACAACACACGGTATGGATGTCTTAGAATATACTACCACTCCGTCATTTTGATTAAAAAGCCGGGTCGAAGCCGTTGAATTATAATTTGGTAGTTGCGGAAGAGTTTTGTTGGAAGAAAGCCAACACTCTGTTAAAATTAAGAAGTCACAATCAAAATTTAGTGATGCTAGCATAGTGATAAGATTGTCAAAGTTGGCATTAATGCTCCTTATGTTTTGTGCTAGAATTTTCAGGTATGTGTTTGGCTGGGAAATAATGTTGGAACAAGTTTTGGGGGAGCATAAAAAAAGAATCAGCGATCCTAATCTCGTCCAATTCATCCGTAATATGGCTATCCATTATTAATTATTAAAGAGGTAACATGCCCCAGGGTAAGCGCGACCAATACTTTTAAGGGAATCCTAGACTTGACTGCATTCACAGTGTTCCACTGAATGCTCAGACTTTCACATGTTCCAAAATTGACGTTAGGCATTTCGTTGTGTAATTTTCTAAATGTGAGTGTGTAAGAATATGTGTGATATGTAGCTATGAATTTATGTAAATATGAGTAAGATTTTATTACTAGTAAACGAGATTTAGAAGCTAGTCACGTGGAAGTGTCAAGTTGTTTAATTTGATTTTCGCTTTTAACTAATATAGGCGGGGAGCCGTCAGTTTTCCTCAGGAATACCTTTCCATTTGAAGTCCAGCAGTACTTATACAATTGCGCCTTTGTAAGTTCCCTGGCGAGGAAGTGTAAGCGGTTAGCCTTACTTGTGAGATGTTCAGCAACAAATACTGGCGCCACGTTTCCATGCATTCCGAGATGAGATGAGTTAAGTTTCGTGGTTCGGTTTGTTGCATTATAAGTTTTAACAGCTTTGTATACTTTATTTTTCTGAAGGGTAGAAGTAAACTCAACAATGATGGGCTTGTTAGTATCTGTTTTACCAGGTATGCGAAAAATGTCTCTTATCTCACTAGCCGATATTCTAGATTTGATAGATTCGCCCATCGCAACAGCATATTTGATTAAAACTTCCTTAGTTTCATCAGATGTGTGAGGTACATTTCTGACCTCCAGTGATGATGATCTGGCACTGCGAAGAAGATTTTCAATATTGTCTTCCAAAGTGTTGATTCTATTGAGACTGTCGCGGTAATCTTTCTTGACACTATCCAATTCTTTCTTTGTCTCCTCAACTCTAGTTGCCATAAAATCAAGAGATTTTTCTAAGTCGTTTTGGATATCAGATAGCTTCTTATTCAGGTTGTCGAATTTAGCATTCATGTCTTCTTTAAACGATGAAAATATCTCCAATATTCTATCCTCAAAATGTCTGAGCTTCTCTTCTGGTGAGCGAAGGCGCTTTGCTGCCCGCTGGCGCCTCCCCTCCCTGGTCGCTCTGCTTAGAAGACTCAGAGTCCGAGCCGTGTTTCTCCATTGCGTTTGGGGTATGGATAATAAGCAGTGGCAAAAAATGCAACCAGAGTCCGCAACAAAATCAACGAAATAAAGCAACAATAGCAACCGTAACCAGTCGAACGAAAACAAAAAGTGCCTTATGTTTTGCGAGAGCAAAATCACTTCATTTCCAGTCGAGATGAAATAGCTTCGTTTGAAAGCGTTAGTACCAGGCAGCTATGAGGAGCGAAGAGGTAGATCGAATAGCGGAGCACACGTAGCACAGCTCACGTAGCGTAGCGTTCACCGTGTAGTAGCGTAGCACTGGTTAGATATAAATTGAGTTGACTCACGCCTGTGAATGCGATCCAAAGTCCAGGTATATTTTTCCTTTGTCGTCGAGTGGCGCGAACCTCTTGCTGTATTATGCAGTCCTATTTTTTCTTGTTGTAGTTTTTGTTGGATTTATTAACGTAATATTATTTAATTTTTTTTTTTTCTTGACAACTATTAACGCGGTATTGGCACGTCTACTCGTGAATCGAGGTCCGGAGGGAAGGGGACGTGTACAGTGTACGTGTATTTAAACGTAGAATCTTGCCGGTGTAAGGCATATGTGATTCGACGTGGAAGATATGGATCATTGCCATACTCAGTTTTTTTGAGATGAAAGGATGAAACATGTCATGATTGAGCAAAAAGGTTAGAATTCACCAAGAAACTTTGGAGATACGAGAAATGACGTCATATACGATATACCCAACAGCAAGACCTCAGGTGGTGGTCATATTGTCGGGTCAGTAGAATCTTGCCGTTGTACCACATGTTCGATTCAACAAACATTTACTTACCAATTACGTTAGCGGCAGCTGGAGGATCGAAAAAAACCGAAATGTGAAATATAAATTTATTTAAAATATAAAATTACAATTAATTACTATAACTAAAAAAAGGGTGAGACCACTTCGATGTGGGAAAATGGAATGCCTATTCTTAATTAAAATTAGCGACAACTCGCCGCTTGCGCAATGCCGCATCAGCAAGAAGGTGTTTGCCTGGGAACCGGCGGATCTGCAACATCGGCGATATACTAGTAGCAGGGCTTCGTAATTCCTCCACCCTTAGAACGGCGACTATTTTAGCACGTTCAGTGAAAATGTTGCCGGGACGTTGCCAGGATCTTCTTCCTTCAGGATTATAGTCGGAGGCTGCTGGTCCCTTTTCATAGCTTTGTTACATCTGAATAGGTAGCTCCGGAATCTTATGATGATAGTAAGTACAGCCGCACTTAACAGTACTGAGTAGAATGGTACTGTCGTGTGGTATAAGACATCTGGTTGTACGTTGTCCGTTTGTAGAGGGGGTCTGGACCATGATTTTATCTTGAATACTGTGTAGTCCTTGAAGGTCAATGGAGTCTAGATTGACGTGAGTTCCTGTTGTTCCTTGTTTCTCAATATTATAATTTGTGTTTGTTAACTTTAGGGGTTGACCTTTGATTTCGTCGTTGTCGTTTGCGATGGTAAATTCTTTACTCTTCAGGCGACATCCTATGGGAAGCGTGGTGAGGTAGCTTCCATGAAGTGAGGTGTAATTTCTTTCGTGACAGATGAGTTGGACGTTTGTCTCTTGGGGGAAGGAAAGGACATAGTGCTGGTCATCTAGTTTTCCATGGCTTCTCTCTTCAGGGTGACTGTAGTAAACTGGCAGGATTCTTGGAGTACTTGGTTGATGATCAGCTCCTGGATGCAATCAGCTTTGATGCGAATCTGGTGGGTGACTTCGCTTTCACAGAGGTACCAGTTTTTAACTTCGGGCATTCAGCCTCTATGTACACGAATGTCATCTCGTTAGTTGCTATGAAGGGAAAGGATGGGATAAGAGCCTGAGCGTGTCTGTTTGGCACTATACTTAATTTATATAAATCAAAATTATCCTTAGAAACTATCGGGAATTTAAAATGAATACTATCTGGCTATTCAAATAGTATGATCCCGGTCTAATAATATTATAATATTCTCTAAGTTCTAAATCTAAAATCTGCTCTCTACCATATATATTTTTAATTTATTAACCATAGTTTCTAGTATCTCTATGTCTATCATAGAGTGATGCGTACTGAAACTCGAATAAAAGCTAGACTATTCTCTATTCTAAGCAATTCTTGCGCTAAGTCTTCTACGTTTTCGCTTGTAACTTCTAAAAGTTGGGCGAACTTAGCGTATTTAAGTAAACTATTTTCTCTTACTGCATTACTTTGTAATATTAATTCTAAAGTTGTATTGATTTTAATTTGATTGTCTATTATTTGTGCTACTACATTACTATGTTTGAACATCCACTCTTTACTCAAACTAATGTGCTTGTTGAACTCGGTTACTATTTCATTCTGACTGGTTTCTAATGATTTAATTGCTTCATTAAATTCTAAAGCATCTGTGTGATCTAGGTTTCCGGTAATGCTTTTTAATGACTGAACCCAAGCCGTCAATAAGACCTCTTTTAACTCTATTCGGTTCTAAAGATTTTAATTGATCTAAAATTTTGCCAAGCTTTTTAGTAAGATAGTCTATCTGAATTTCGTACAGTGAGTAAGTGTCGTTAGTCATTCGGTCTTGGTAGCTTAGTAGTTGAGTTTGTAGTGAGTGTATGTTGTCTTCGATGTCGTTCAATTGTACGTACTGTAGGAACGTATGGTGGTGAGTAGTAAGTCTCATGAGTCCAAGTTTGTAGGGTAGTAGTCCGGGTCCATCGTCACACCCCGGACACTCCAGTAAAATTCTATACAAACGCCGCTGTGGAGCTACCTACTCTTCACACAACTACGCAGATATCGTTTGTACACACGCGTGAATGTGTGCGTTAGAGCTAGGGCTATTGAATTGTTTTGTTGAATAGTTGTGCCCCTTGAGTTCACCTGGTGACGTAAAGTAGTCTATAAACTTGCTATAAGTAATGTTGAGTTACATAAATAAAATGAATAAACAAATTATACTATTCTAATTAAAAGGGTGTTGCACAGATTTCTAAATTGTTTCAGAAATCTGTGGGTGTTTGTATTGCCGCGTAAAATGAAACGAAACCGATGATAGATTAGATCAGGTACCTAGATATCTACATATTTCTGTTAGTAGGTACCTACACATTCGCATTTTATTTTACACTTACCCATGAAGGAAACTTTATTCTTATTTAGACAATTCACATACACCATCACCATCTGACCCCAAACTAAGCAAAGCTTGTAACATTATAAAACAACGATATTGAAAAGTTTCTAATCTTACGTTATTTTATCATTAGGAAATTTAATAAAGCTTTTAATCTTGTCCCGTTTAGTTGACGGACTGCCGTAAACAGCACAACAACCCACCATAATGATATTTCGTTAGGAATTAGATGTTCGATACCAGCCCTTCGTTGAGTGCTCCTAGCGTATCCGAAACGGCCTGAGGGGTAAGGAAGCTTGAAATTGGCGGGGGGTTGGGAGTGTCCGTTCTATCTATATTATCTATTCTATGCCATCGTCTAGGCTCTCAAGTTTTATCTCTTGAGGTCGTATCATTGGGAGGATCGTTACTAGCAGGATTCTGTAACAAATTGGCTGCTTTAGGGATACGCTTTAGCCTTGACTTTGCTACGGGGCCTCGTTTTTAGAGGTATATGTGGATAGGTAAGTCAGCTAAAACAGTGTCCTGTGTAAAACGTGGAGCGGTCTTTTGTCGACTAGCGAGGGGTTCTTAATAAAAATTTGCTGTTGGGGTGCATATTGCTTTTCGGGTTCCCGAGTCGTATTTCGTCTGTCTATGAGTGCTGTACGGTTAGCGAGAGATGAGGAATTTATTATTTCATAGACTTCCTTCATCTGGTCTCTATGAGTTTGAACGTACTGCTGTAATAGTTGTTGTGTCAGATCAATGTCTAAGCAATCTCGAGGGTCAAAATGTCCTGTCAATAACTCAAAAGGTCTACATCTTGTGAAACTGTGGATAGAACTATTGTAGGCTATAATAGCATAGGGCATAAGATTCACAATGGGTTCATCTTTACGCTGTAGTCTAAGGATTCTAAGGTGTTCCAGGAGTGTAGAGTGAAAGCGTTCTATATTGCCGTTATCGTTAGGGGAGTGAGCTAGTATTCTATGATGGTTGACCTTGTGGAGTCTTGTAAACTCCATGAACAACTGGTTGGTGAACTCTGTCCCGTTGTCTGTAATGATAGTCATAGGGACGCCATGATGAGTACAATACTGTAAAAGGGCTTGTAAAATACTAACAGCTGTTCCGTCGCGTAAGTGATAGGCTTGACCATACTTTGTAAAGACGTCCATGAACGTTATGTACTTTTCACTTTGAGCGGTGAACAAGTCTATGTGGACTATTTCAAAAGGCTTTGTAGCTGGGGGCACAACGTTAAATTGAGGTCTAACTGGATTCCTATCATATTTAGCTTGTCCGCAGATGGTACATTCACCTATGAATTTTGTTATGTGTTCCTTCATCTTTGGCCAATAATACTTTTGGGATAGAGCTAAATAGGATTCGTTAATGCCACGGTGGTTGGTTTTACCATCATGATAGTGGCGAATAACCTCTTGCTGTCTAAGGTATTCTTTGACATTTTCTAACTCAGTTTTACATAGCTTAAGATTCATGGATGAACTTCTAAATTTGTCCTGTAAAATTGGGATTATTGAGTACATAGCTAAGGGGATTAATTAAGATACCTGTCCTGACTTTAGGGTTGACGTACTCTTTAACTGCGTTTACAACATCTTCCGCTAAATTAGACTCTGATAATTGAATACTTACACGTGTGTGGGTGTCAAAGGGTTTAGTTACGGTGGGTCGTTTTTAACGGTACTAACAAGAGTGAAATGTATCTGTCGGTTAAATTTGTTAAGAGGTTCGTCAGTAACTGGGATTTCTAAAATAGGATTCTCATTACTAGTATGAACCGTTTCAGTAGACGAATTGGTTGGGGCACGTATTGATTCAGGTGGGTTGCCCATTAAGGAATTTAGTTCGTCAATTTCCTCTATTAAAGACATAGCTTCTTTAGTATGTATTTCTACACGCGAAAGAGCGTCAGCGTTTGTGTTAGACTTGCCTTTTTTATAGATAACTGTAAAATCGTATTCGCTCAGTCTAAGTCGCCATCTTGTGAGACGTGAATTTGGCTCTTTCAAATTCATCATCCACTGTAGAGGTTTATGGTCAGTTAAAATTTTAAACTTCCGTCCAAATAAATAAGGCCTAAAGTATTTTGTGGCCCAGACTATGGCAAGAAGCTCTTTCTCGATAGTGCTATAGTTCATCTCGCTTTCGTTTAAAGTTCGAGATGCGTAACAGATTGGCTTATCAGATCCAATAGGACCCTGTGATAAAATAGCTACATTTGAAGCGTCTGTCGTGAGATTGAATTCTCTTTTAAAGTCTGGATATTGCAAGATGGGGTCGTTAGTTAAAAGTGTCTTACATCTCTCAAAACAGTTAACGTACTCATTGTTAAGGGTGATTTTACTACCCTTTTTTTAAGCACTGAGTAAGTGGTTTAGTTGTACGGGCAAAATCTGGTATAAATTTTCTGTAATAACCAATAAGACCTAAAAATTGTTTTATTTCCTTTGGAGTCTTAGGGATGGGGTATTTTTTAATAGCAGAGATTTTATCGGGATTTGGCTTTATACCATCTCGGGTGATAACATGGCCGAGATAGGCTGTTTCTAATTTAAGAAACTCAGATTTGTCTAGTTGGATTTTAAAATTGGACTCTCGAAGTCTATGGAAGACTTTTTCAAGATTAGTCATATGTTCTTGCAGGGATGTACTGAACACGTAGACCAGACAAATTTCATTTTGAAGGCCCTGAAGGACATTGTCCATTACACGTTGAAACGTGGATGGAAAATTTTTTGAGTCCTGTGGGCATTCGAATAAATTCAAAATGTCCGTGTTCAACATTGAACGCGGTCTTCTCAATGTCTTGAGGGTCTATTTCTACTTGGTAGAACCCACTAGCCAAATGTAAAGTTGTAAAGTACTGACATTTGCCTAATTTATCAAGAACATTGCTAATATCTGGAATGGGGTACTTGTCGTCTAGAGTTTTTTCGTTAACCTTACGAAAATCTACCACGAGGCGCCATTTCTGCTTTCCAGAGGCGTCGAGCTTCTTGGGCACTACCCAAATGGGTGAGCTCCAAGCTGACTCAGATGGTTGTATAATACCCTGGTCTAGCATTTTCCTATTTGGTCCTGGACCTCCTGGCGGTGCACGAAAGGATACCGATAGCTCTTAGTGTGCACTGGTACTTCGTCAGTGGTCCTAATTCGGTGTTTGATTTTATTAGTGAAGGTAAGTGCTTCGCCTTCAATATAAAACTAGTCGGAGTAACGAGAGCAAAGGGTTATAAGGTTTGCCTTTTCCTCTTCGTTTAAATGATCCGTTCGTAACCGTGAGATAACATCTTGGGCGCGAGGCAGTTGTTGGGTACGCGTGCACTCAGTATTAAATAATTCCGCGTGCACTGGCCGGTCGAGTGAGAATATTACGTCGTTAGGCGTTGAGTTCTCGACTTCTAAGTAGCCACGGTTATTACTTACGGTTGTAATACACTCGTGAACCATGCAGTTGCAGAGGACTTGCTCCCTTATGAAAGCTTCGCCGTCTGTTGTATCCACGGGAATACGTATGAGTTTAGAGGTTCCCGCTGGAATAATATCTTCGTATAAGTTCACGTTGCATGAGTTATACATCCTGATGGGGTTGGACGCTGTACGGGTTAAAAGTCTACCTTCCCTTAAATCTATGCGGGCTTCCCAATTACTTAACAAATCTAAACCTATGAGCCCGTCGAAGTAGTCATGAAACCGATAAATGAATAACTTCATACTATCAGCGTCATTAAATTCTTGGAAACACGGTAGCGTAATAGAGTAATTATTTTACTAGTTGCATGTATGTTGGTTACCTCGAAAGGGTCGAAGTTAAGAGGATAGTCTGTAAAGTACTTCTCAACGGCCTCGGGGCTGATAAAAGATTGGTTGGCTCCGGTATCTATAAGAAATTTTAAAGGTGGGTTCGCGATTTGTATGTATGGTAAACGCCGTTGCGTCTGGAGATTTAGCTCTATGTTGGTTTTGGTGAATTCGAAATCTCCTGAAAATTTTGATCTTCACAGTTATTAGAGCTTACCTGGTAGTCTTCTGGCAGTTGGCTGTCTGGAGTCATCTCGTAAAAATAAGTCGGGTCACAAGCGAAGTCGGGGATTAAACCGCTATCGCTATAGTCGGTGTAGTAATCCGACTCCGGCTGATAACAGCTATAATACGGGTCATTGTACGCCGCGCACTCGTTCATATTCATTTCTCTAGTCTTAAAATAATTAGTTGGTGGCGGGTTACCGTATTTACTCCAATCATGGGCCGTGATCATTTTTGTGTGAGGCAATTGTTTCGGAGTAAACCGCTGAATTCCACTCATAGGCTGAGGGCCTTGAGGTGGTGGTGGATTACCGCGGGGTGGTAATCTAAAAACGTTACTATGCGCATTATAATTAGGTGGCGGGGCAGCGAACATTCGCTGTGTGTTCGTGGGCACGCGATGTTGGTTATCAAATCTAAATGGTTGAGGCGAAGGCCTCATGGGGCGGTGTCCCATAGGAACAGGCCAGTTAGGGGTTGTCATCTGTAAATTGTGTAGTCGCGGGGGTGTAAATTGTATTGCAGGTAAAGTAGGGCTGACCTTCGGGGCTATTTGACTTTTAGGGGTGTCGTTCCTAGATTGTAAGTACATAATATTAAGCTCTTCCTGTACATACTCAAGCGCTTTTTCTATGGTAGCGGGGCGCATGCATCGTATACGTGAACCTAGGGGTTCCTTTAATCCGCGCACATACGCTTGCATTGTAACCTTTTGTATAGCTCACGTTTAGCTGCAATAGTTGTAATTATCGTCTCATGTAGTGTCACATAAGTCATTATCGTACTAAACAAAGTTTGGCAATGATCGTAAAATTCTTGGGGTGACTTGTTACCCTGGGAAGCTAAAGAGAGGTCATTATATAATGCTGTTTCATCACGTTGATCCGAAAAGTTATTTATCAAGGCAATTCGAATGCCTAACCAGTTTTCTGGAATTCCATTTGAATTTATAGTGCAAGCTGCTGTTCCAGTAATTTTGTTGAGTATCCCGTTCAAAAGACACAAATTCGAGAAGTCACTGCCAGCTGCAGAACTTAAGTACTGCACTGCTAATTGGTCACATATAGTAATAAATCTTGTAAGGATGTTTGGGTTGCCGTCAAATTCCGGGACAAGGCGGAGGGCCTTGAAGATAGTGTCCGGGTCAACAGCCATTTTACTATTTAATTTAAAATTATCTACTTCTAAAATATTTCTACTGCTATCTATTACACGTCGGCGGGCCTGGCGTGATTCAGGCTCCCGAGAACTAGGGGCTCTAGGGTGGTAAATCTTTACGATTAAGATTATTCAACATATTTAGCAATAAAGTTTAAAAACAGAGATGGTGTATTAGCCTTGCTATTTTATCATTGAGAACAACTATTAATAAAAGACTAAACAGAAAATTATAAAAATGAATTAGTCATAAAATGCTCTCCATACAAAAGTATAAACCGGAGTCAATAAAACCTTTAGATTTTTTGTACATACTACATGTTTTATTTTCCTAATTGTAGACATAATACAACCCTATTTAATTCAGTTAACTTTTCAATACTGAACTGCATAATACCTAACTGGGACAATGTAATTTCTAAACCTATTAAAATTATAATGATCCCAACTCTTTAGTAAGTACAATACAAGCATTTTTAATTACAAAGAGATGTTATGATTCAAGATGAATTAATCATTTATGTAATACACATTACAATTGATATTCCAAATGACCCTCCCTGATCAGAGTAACTTGGTAAGGTGGGGAAAAGCCTCTGAAAAATGTTGCTATACTTGTGGAGAGGCGATATGTACAGCAAGGCACATATTGGTGGGATGCAAGGTGCTCCTTAATGGGGTCATTACTTGCGGCGCCATGACAGAGTACCTGAAATCATATGTGAAGCCATGAGCCTTTCAGTAGCTAGAGCCCAATAGGGATTGACGACAAACAAAATAAGTATTACAACCTCCTAAACGAATTAACAAAAAACGGCTATGTAGTTAGTTTATACGCTGTAGAAGTGGGAACGAGAGGTATACCAGCAAAATCTCTCTATAACCTGCTGAAAGACCTTGGCTTATCCAGAAGTGCAGTAAGTTCTATACTAGAACAAGTATGTAAAGCTGCACTAGTAGGCTCATATCAGATTTGGCTGGGCAGGGAGAGAAAAACGAGTAGTGAAGGTGAGTGTTGATGTACGTCAGAAAGGGGCCCCTTAAACCTACGCCCGAGTCACAAGTCTCGGGGTCTACTCGGGTTTTCTCTCTCTGCCACACGATGGACCCGGCACCCGCACAGTGAATCCATGGAATGCTAAGAAAATCGTCTCTGTATCTATTACATAATATCATATTCTTTCGAAATGAAATTGGATAGGTAATAGGTTTGAATAATGTTTATAATGTATCTACAGGACTTAATCACGATTTAATTCATTGTTTAAATACCGACGTTTCGGCAGCGTTACAACCGCCGTGGTCACGAGAAGACTGAAGAAATTGCGGGTCGTCTCATTGCGAAATGAGGGGATCTAGATCTACCCTCATTTGGTCTTCAAAAATCGCAGGGTTACCACCACGACACACAAACAATGAATTAAATCGTGATTAAGTCCTGTAGATACATTATAAACATTATGTGTTCAAATCGCGAAAGTTTAAAAACAATAATAGGTTTGAAATCAGTAAGTGAATATTTTTACTGAAAATTTGCCTTCATCTTCAATGTGAGTTCAATGACAAAACGAAAACTCTCTGGCTTCTTGTATGGAGTAATTATATTATTATAACTTCTCTTCTAGCAAATTTTATGAGTTTTCCCATATGCTTTGCATCAAATTTGCTAGAAAATGCGAGTTGAGGTTAGCGCGACATCACCAAGTCGTTTTATACATATGTATAATCACATTTGCTGGCTTCTTATATGGAGTATTATATTATAAGTTCTCTTCTTCTTCTCTTGACAATTTTATGAGTCTTCCATATGATTTTCATCCAAGTTGCATGAAATTCGCATTTCAAGCAACATCACGGAGGTTAGCGCTACATCACGATCGTTTCGGACATCACAGTCGTTTTACACTTGTAGAAACAGTAATATTGATCTGCCTTATATGGTTTATAAGGTTTTTGATCAGTGGAATCTATGAAACTAATACGTTTGTTGTAAAAGATTTATGATTTCAAAACAAAACAAAGAATGGTAATGGTACCGTTGACTTTGACAACATCAACAGATTGACAAGTAAAATGTGTTTACGAAAAACGTATCGTAGAAATGTTAATGTAATTGTCTTTCAGATGCAAAGAACAATGGCAAAATAATAGTTGATGTTGGCGATCAACACAAATGTATATATAGACTAGTTTTCGTATGTTTTGTGATTAGTTTGGTAAAATTGTAATAATTATAAAATTATGGATAACTGTTTGGTAAATAGGGCTTATATAGTTAGGGTTAGGTAGGGCACACCTAATAAATATTGTTTTGGTTTAGTTTTAGTCGAATATTAGGTAGGGTGTCAATTTATTAACCTAACTTTAGGCAATTTTGGGAAAAATAGCTAGTTTTTTAATAATTACTGAATTGTAAGCTAAGGTATCCCCCAGAATGTTAGGTTCATTTAATTTATAGACCTGGTCGTGGGCTACATTTAGAGTGGTCATTCGTTAGCCTACGACCAGGAATGGAAAAGTTATGGCGTAAAATGTGTAAATTACATAATAAAATGAACCGAAAAGAGGGCTCAAAATACGGGGCTCTCTATTAGGTAAAGGTAAGGGGTACCTTAGCGATCTTGATTTTGTTCGAGCATGCTCTTCTCAGCGGCTCCAGTACTAGGAAGAAAAGGAACAAAAATAAAAGGAAGACTCAAGAATCAGCGTTTCACTACCCGCTCCCAGCACCCTTTCAAGATCCGGCCAAGAGGGTCTCGTCGAGCGAACGTCGGGATCGCGCCGAGTTGTCGTCGTGTCATCGTCCAGGGCACGTCGGACACGCCGACGGTCGCGCCGAGTGTGACGCCGAGTGTCACTCCGACTGTCACGCCGACTGTCACGCCGAGTGTCACGCCGACTGTCACGCCGAGTGTCACACCGAGTGTCACGTGGACTGTCACGCCGAGTGTCACGTGGACTGTCACGCCGAGTGTCACCCGACTGTCACGCCGACTGTCACGCCGAGTGTCACACCGAGTGTCACGTGGACTGTCACGCCGAGTGTCACGTGGACTGTCACGCCGAGTGTCACTCCGACTGTCACGCTGACTGTCACGCCGACTGTCACGCCGGTGTCACGCTGACTGTCACACCGAGTGTCACGCTGACTGTCACGCCGACTGTCACGCCGAGTGTCACGCTGACTGTCACGCCGACTGTCCCGCCGAGTGTCACGCTGACCGTCACGCCGAGTGTCACGCCTAGTGGTACGCCGAGTGTCACGCCGAGGGTCAAGTCAAGGTCACGTCCAGGTCAAGATTGAAGATTGTCCCACAGCGGTTGCAAAGTGAACCCAGGGACGAGTCTACCAGCGCCTGTCGGAACGAGAGGGCACGTACTCAAGAGACCTGCTTACAACAGGTCTCTCCCCCACTCGCTGCCGGCAGACCAGGCTCGTCAACGCATAGCGGTCGGTCTTAAGCCGGTCGCGACAGCTGGTCCTTCGAGCCGAATTCACGCCATAGCAACTATCGTGGGACTTCGTCGAGGAAGTGAAGACTTGAAGACATCTGCGCTTAGACAACGGACGAGGTGATCATCGTGCGAGTGGAAACGAAGATCAAGATGCCCGTTACAAGAAGCCAGAAGGAATAGATCAGCAAGAACGCACGCCGGCTGAGAGAGCATCACGTGGCACCATAATGGAGTCCGGCACGACATCCGGTACTAGAACAGAAGGTACCTTCCCGTCTGGGACGTCGTTCGAGACTACGACTGGGGCCACAACCGAGGAAGTGAGAACACTGGTAGGAAGTCCAAGTTCGAAGATCTCCGAGAGGCTACAGAAATCAAAGACCTCGTCTGTAGCGTCAACAGCCAGAAGGAAGAAAGAGATGGAAGCACGTGTGGAGTTAGCTAAACGGAAGCTAGAAGAGGCACGAGCTGCAGCTGGGTTGGCAAAGGTAGAACTGGAGATGCTTCAACTGGAAGAGGACGACGATGATTCTGTGATCAGCGTACCAATTGATCGGAAAGAGATGGTGCAGAATTGGATCAGCGATTCGACGGAAAGGCTACCAGGGAAAGTGTCAGAACCGGAGAAGCCCGGCAAAACACAGACAGCCACGACAATCGCCGAACCTTCTGCTGAAATTAAGGGCATCGCTGATGTACTACGGGACGTCATCAAGTTGTCAACGAGAAATGTAGCAACACCTAGCTACATGTTCGATCTCCCACAGTTCGACGGGAACGCTAGCGAGTGGCTAGCTTTCAAGAGGGCATATGAAGATACGGCTGAGAACTTCTCTTCTATCCAAAACATGATAAGGCTGAGGAAATCCATCAAGGGTGCAGCGCGAGAGTCGGTCAAATGTCTACTGTATTCTGACAATACACCTGAAAACATCATCGAAGCGCTGCGCCGGCAATACGGAAGACCAGATGGACTAGTGCTGGCAGAAATGGAGAAACTGAAAAGGCTGCCAAAGATGACGGAGAGTGCTCAAGACGTGTGCGATTTTGCATGTCGAGTGAGCAACATCGTGGCAACAGTGAAGAGTCTGAGTAAGCCTCAGTACCTCCAGTCTCCGGAAATGCTCAAAACGATAGTGGATAAAATGCCTGCGGTCATACGGTTCCGGTGGTTTGACTTCACGGCTGATACGGAAGATCCAGATTTACTCCAACTGTGCAAGTTCCTGAACAGGGAGGCAGACCGGTGCAGTCAATATGCACTACAAGAAGCCGTAACCAAAAGCTAACGATGGAAGAGAGAAGTCACCCATGCCGCCGTGGGAAAAAGGGAAGATAACGAAAACTGTCCACACTGTCAAGGAAGCCACCGTCTGTTCCACTGTAAAAAGTTTACGGAAGCCTCGATCAAGGAACGCTGGAAGATTGCATCAAGTTGCAAGCTATGCTTCAAATGCTTGCAAGGTCAACATCGGAAGCAAGACTGCCAGAAGCCAGGATGCAGAGTATGCAACAGATGGCACCATGAACTTCTACATGAAGATCGGCTACCTGAAAGATTGAAGGAAGAACCGGATGGCAATGAAGTTACCAACAACGTGCTCCAGGTCAATACCGTGAAAACCAAGAAGGCGTACTTAAAGATGGTACCAGTTGAAATCTACGGGCCAAAGGGAAGCGCCAAGGTATTGGCTCTGCTTGATGAAGGGTCAACGGTAACACTGGTGGACTCATCGGTAGCCGAACGATTGGGACTACAGGGACCTCGAGAGCAACTCACCATAGAAACAGTTGGAGGAAAGTTGCTCTCGAACAAGAGGTCCATGAAGCTCAATATGAAAGTTCGAGGAGCTCATCAAACACGGAAAAGGACTATCACCGGGGCAAGAACCATGGACGAACTTCACCTGACACCTCAAGCAGTAGAAAAAGAGAAGGTCAAGATGTACTCTCACCTAGACAAGATCGCGGAGCAACTCTGCTACAAGGAAGAACGGCCCATGTTACTTATCGGTCAAGACAACTGGGAATTGATTGTCTCCAGGGGAACGCGGAAAGGGAAGAAGACTCAGCCCGTCGCATCACTCACCTATCTAGGATGGGTATTACACGGATGCGACTCGGGAGCAACGAAACCGGTCAATCTCGTATCCTGCGCGCACGTCTTGGCCCGAGATAAAGAAACGTCAGAAAAGTCCACGGAGAACCAAATTAAGGACATCCAGAAGAAGCTGGACAACGGCGAGAATTGTAAGAAAAAGGATCCTACGCGGAGAAGATCTTCGAAGAAGAAGAAGATGTCTCAAGATAACTTGATGAAAGAAGCTGCAGAGAAGGTTTTTCGAACAATAGGCCAGAACGAGAGCTCAGAGGAAGATCTCACCGCGCTCACGAAGGGGAGGCCCCCTGAGACGTTAAAATTGAAGAAGATCGACATAATGACAGCAGAGGACCTACCAGGAAAGGGAAATCGCTTCGGAGAACCGCCTTCATCGAGTGCGGCCATCGACTACCTTGGCCCCACTGTTGTCAAGGTGGGTCGACGGCGTAAGAAGCGAAGGAGAGCCTTGTTTCGGCGAGAAGACTGCCTGCCGCGCCTACACCGTGGCGATGCAGTCCTCGCCGTCGGTTTCACGCTGCGCAGAGAGACGGTACCTAAAGAAGAAGTGGTCCGCACTTACACTGGACCAGGTGGCAAAACACGGAACATCGTGGTCCGCACGAATGGCGGAATCCTACGGCGGGCAACCTCCAAGGCCGTGGTATTGGTGCCTCCATGGGGCGGCGAGCACGAGGTTCCTGACGTCGAGCAACGGCAGCATCGAGACGACGAGCAACACGCCTCCGACCGGTGAGATCGCCGAGCCAGAGAATGGTGCTGGCGCACGAAGGGGAGGATGTTGGCGATCAACACAAATGTATATATAGGCTAGTTTTCGTATGTTTTGTGATTAGTTTGGTAAAATTGTAATAATTATAAAATTATGGATAACTGTTTGGTAAATAGGGCTTATATAGTTAGGGTTAGGTAGGGCACACCTAATAAATATAGTTTTGGTTTAGTTTTAGTCGAATATTAGGTAGGGTGTCAATTTATTAACCTAACTTTAGGCAATTTTGGGAAAAATAGCTAGTTTTTTAATAATTACTGAATTGTAAGCTAAGGTATCCCCCAGAATGTTAGGTTCATTTAATTTATAGACCTGGTCGTGGGCTACATTTAGAGTGGTCATTCGTTAGCCTACGACCAGGAATGGAAAAGTTATGGCGTAAAATGTGTAAATTACATAATAAAAATGAACCGAAAAGAGGGCTCAAAATACGGGGCTCTCTATTAGGTAAAGGTAAGGGGGTACCTTAGCGATCTTGATTTTGTTCGGAGCATGCTCTTCTCAGCGGCTCCAGTACTAGGAAGAAAAGGAACAAAAATAAAAGGAAGACTCAAGAATCAGCGTTTCACTACCCCGCTCCCAGCACCCTTTCAAGATCCGGCCAAGAGGGTCTCGTCGAGCGAACGTCGGGATCGCGCCGAGTTGTCGTCGTGTCATCGTCAAGGGCACGTCGGACACGCCGACGGTCGCGCCGAGTGTGACGCCGAGTGTCACTCCGACTGTCACGCCGACTGTCACGCCGAGTGTCACGCCGACTGTCACGCCGAGTGTCACGTGGACTGTCACGCCGAGTGTCACGTGGACTGTCACGCCGAGTGTCACTCCGACTGTCACGCTGACTGTCACGCCGACTGTCACGCCGGTGTCACGCTGACTGTCACACCGAGTGTCACGCTGACTGTCACGCCGAGTGTCACGCTGACTGTCACGCCGACTGTCCCGCCGAGTGTCACGCTGACCGTCACGCCGAGTGTCACGCCTAGTGGTACGCCGAGTGTCACGCCGAGGGTCAAGTCAAGGTCACGTCCAGGTCAAGATTGAAGATTGTCCCACAGCGGTTGCAAAGTGAACCCAGGGACGAGTCTACCAGCGCCTGTCGGAACGAGAGGGCACGTACTCAAGAGACCTGCTTACAACAGGTCTCTCCCCCACTCGCTGCCGGCAGACCAGGCTCGTCAACGCATAGCGGTCGGTCTTAAGCCGGTCGCGACAGTTGACATCGTTGATAGCGTCTAGAAATACCATCTATACAAAAGTAATTTATTGTTTTTGCTGAGATTTTTCTTATAAATATAAATGGTAATAGAAGCCACAAAAAATATTACAATGTATTGGGGTTTAAATGATTAAAATAACTTCCTACTCAGTTCAAGTGAGACCACTAACCATAATCATACTATTTTGGAAGTAATTTTAAACAATAATGACGCCAAAACATTTTTATTTAGAGTTGGTTACTATTAGTAGATAAAATATCAGTATTTATAAAAAACAAACGATAGATAATGGAAATAAGTTTCACTTAAACTTCTTCCCGCTGTATTACGATTACAATATTAATGCCTACCCTAATAACTATTGGTATTAATTTTATTTTATGTTATGGTAACATCGGAAATACCTTTGTCGCTGTCAAGTGTCAAGTTCGTTGCTCCTGCGATTTTCGTGTCGGTAGATTTCGTATTTGAATATCTCATTATAATTATTGGACTTGGATTGTTTACCGGACTGATATTCCCATCGTTTTATGTGATTTGTGCGTGCCTAAAGGCACCTACATATTAATCTGGCAATCTTATTTGCTGTTAGATTAGTTATGTAACAAAACAAGACCTCAGAAAAAGTAGTTTTCTTGTTGTGAGAACATGACGTCTCGACATACAATGTCAAACCAATGTCAAACCTACATAACCTAAAAAAGTTTAAACCTAAATATTTTTTTCACGGCCTTCTCAAGACAAAAATCTTTCCATATATTATTCAGGGGCTGACGCTCAACATTTTAAGATATTTTGATGTATAGACGCTATCATTTTGTCTCAACTATTTTAAAGTATGAAAGTCTGCCATTGTTCTTTCTAGAAGTTATTGTTTGATTTCCTCGTTTATTATGTAATTTCTAAATATAAGGTAGCCATTCAGCACAATAGAATAAACAAAAAATACAGATAATTGACGATTTTATTTTTCTACCATAAGTTAATTTTTCTACCAATTCGAATATGTATTCGAAAACTAGATGAAGCAGTTTGTCTTTGACTAGCTTTAACCCGCGGCTTCGCTCGCGTTCAGTAAGTTTTTTATTTTAGATTCCTACTTGGATAGCGTGAGCGTCAAATAATAACATAAATAATGCTCGTCTATAATTGGCCTAAGGGTAGCTTATGCGTTAATCTGTATTTTTAATTCCCTATTTTACTATCTCAGGGGTTGAATTTTGGAAAACTAATACGCTCATTTGCCATGGTTAATTAATTTAATTTTCATGCAAATAAATGTTTTAACTGCTATATGTTTACTCTTGACCGCAATGTCGCCTGAAGTTAAGTGATGATGCGTTCTCAATATTTATAAAATTTTATGCAAAAATGTCCAAGAAATAAAAAGTTTTTCTACAAACTTTAATCCCTTATTTCACCCCTTTGAGGATTGAATTTCGATATACGCTGTAATATGTACCTCACGATTTTAACCGAACTCACCTTATATGAAATATTATGCAAATATGCGCAAGGAATAAAAAGTTTCTATACTAACTTTCATCCCTTATTTCACCCCTTTGAAGGTTGAATTTCGATAAACGCTTTAATACGTACCTCATGATTTTAGCTCATGACCCTATTTCACCCCCTTGGGGGTAGAATTTATCAAAATCCTTTCTTAGCGGATGCCTAAGTCATAACATCTACTTGTGTACCAAATTTCAACCTGATCCCTCCAGTGGTTTGGGCTGTGCGTTGATAGATCACTATGTCAGTCACTCAGTCAGTCAGTCAGTCACCTTTGAGTTTTATATATATAGATTATGCAAATATGCGCAAGGAATAAAAAGTTTCATACAATCGTTCATCCCCTATTTCACCCCCTTGGGGGTAGAATTTATCAAAATCCTTTCTTAGCGGATGCCTAAGTCATAACATCTACTTGTGTACCAAATTTCAGCCTGATCCCTCCAGTGGTTTGGGCTGTGCGTTGATAGATCACTATGTCAGTCAGTCAGTCAGTCAGTCAGTCAGTCACCTTTGAGTTTTATATATATAAATGAAGGTTGAATTTCGATAAACGCTTTAATACGTACCTCATGATTTTAGCCGAACTCAATTTATATGAAATTTCATGCAAATATGCCCAAGGAATAAAAAGTTTCATACAATCGTTCATCCCCTATTTCACCCCTTGGGGTAGAATTTATCAAAATCCTTTCTTAGCGGATGCCTAAGTCATAACATCTACTTGTGTACCAAATTTCAGCCTGATCCTCCAGTGGTTTGGGCTGTGCGTTGATAGATCACTATGTCAGTCAGTCAGTCAGTCAGTCAGTCAGTCACCTTTGAGTTTTATATATATAGATGAAGGTTGAATTTCGATAAACGCTTTAATACGTACCTCATGATTTTAGCCGAACTCAATTTATATGAAATTTCATGCAAATATGCCCAAGGAATAAAAAGTTTCATACAATCGTTCATCCCCTATTTCACCCCCTTGGGGGTAGAATTTATCAAAATCCTTTCTTAGCGGATGCCTAAGTCATAACATCTACTTGTGTACCAAATTTCAGCCTGATCCCTCCAGTGGTTTGGGCTGTGCGTTGATAGATCACTATGTCAGTCAGTCAGTCAGTCAGTCAGTCAGTCACCTTTGAGTTTTATATATATAGATTTACATAGTATTTTACCTTCTCTTTGGGTTTGGCCAAAAAGACATTCCTACGCCAACCCTATTGGCGTCGAGAATCGCAAATTCCGATCCATTCGGGTGCGGGAACGCTGCCGACTGAGTCCATTCGGGTGCAACCGAATGGATTGTGAATCGCTACCCTCTGCTGTCCCTTGTTTCCTCGTCAAAGCATCTACTCATGGTTTTGTGTTTTGAAAATCGTAACTATTATTCATTTATATTTTCGTCATTTAGTTTTTTTCTTTTGGTCATTCAGTAAACAAAATGGAAAACAGTGTATTACATAACTCTACTTAGTCTGTGTGGAAAACTTGAAATGTCGCGTTATTATTACGTATCTATTTCTGTCGTAATAAAATAAGTGTGTTATTCTTTCAAATCCTGTTTATTTGATGTTGTTTAATAATTCCAAAAATTGGCCATCCAAAAATGCGTCAGCATTTCTAGATGGCTTTGCTCGTGAGCACTTCCTCCGGTTTCAGTTTCACCCACTTATTTTTCAAAGTAAGCTATTAAATTCTAAGTTATAAGTTTTCACTTCTATCGGCAGTTCCTATGACTGCCAATTTTTTTAAGGATTTCATCACCGTTCCTCTTACTCTCCGTAAGCATTACGCGACATCCAAGTGATCGTTTTTACTTAAAAGTCACCAAACAAGTTGCCAATCACGGAGGTTTTAATTTTCTGACTATTGAAATTGATTATAATATGATTTGATATTGATTATTAATTAATATTCCGTGTTGAGATCAAACCGACTGAGTTCATAGATATGCTACGTTGCTGTTCATTTTAAACTTAAAAACAATACATATTCATTTTACGACCACAATCATTTTTACTATATTTGACTTAACATGATGACCAACTTTCTAACAGTTCATTTAGAACCGAAAAAAGAAAATCATTTGATAAACCAGCCTGATCGATGGGAATTCAGTCAGATTCAGCCGGACTAAAAATCACGCCGGATTGCAATCACTAACGCGATATAAGTTCTTAATTCAGGTGATCAGTCTTCTATGTTCTTCATAGCTTCCGAGAGTTTTGAGCTTAATTTTCGGTAATCACGTGAAATTGTGGTAGCAGGGTTCTTGCTTCAAATATTCCAAACGTTTGAATGTATGTGAGTTTAGTGAGTATAAATAGAACAGAGGAGGTAACAGCTCTATATAATGACAAGTTGACATATAATAAGTTCTAGAATTTAGAATAAAAAAAGTAATTACGAAGAAATAATAGGACAGAAAGTCTCAAACAAAGCATTACAAATACAAACACAAAGCCCCCAGTTCAAAGAAAGTCAAATTACTTTGACAACTGACTCGTTATTATAACAAAGATACTCCCAATGCTCAAAACGCTGGACATTGGCGAAATTACGGTTACATTACTGAATGGAAGCCAAAAGTAAAAGTGGAAGATCTGTGATCTGTGTGTTCTTGTCAAATGTCAATGTTGTCGTAAATTGTCGGAAGGAAACGGCAAGTACGGGTACGGCTGTAAGAAAATCCGAATTTCGAATGAAATCTGTTTTCGAAAAGCTATAGTTTTACCACAAACCACCAAATATTTATAGGTAACCTAAAATGGTGATCCCAAGTCCTTTTGTGTACTGGGCTCAAACTGAAAACGTAGTAACACTGCGAGTAGACTTAAAGAATGTGGAGACCCCTAAGGTGAACGTACTGGAAAATAATGTAAAATTTTCTGCTGAGGGAACCGGCGCTCGAGGAATTTGCCAATATGAGTTTAGTCTGGATTTGTTTGATTCCGTAAAAACCGTAAGTTTAATCTCTAATTATACACTTATCTCTTAGCTGCCAGCTTATTAACATGTAATCTGCCATATCTCGGAATCTTTAGTCCGGTCCTGATAGCCGTATGAAGAAGTACTGTTTGTTATAATTACACGACAAACTATTACTAGTTCTCTTGTAAGAAAATACTAATTACTTAATAATACTGTCAAACTGACTGTGACTACAACTCACTAAATAATACTGTAATTCTAAGTGTAGCAGGCAAGTAGATACAAAGGTCATCCATCAATGTTTTATAATTACCTTACTTTGGTCTCTTATCTGCAAGTACTATCAACATATTACATTTATTAGCCTAATCATTAATTCATACAAAAAGCATATGTTTATGAATTATAAATAACTGTAGGTACCTACTGAATGCTAATTACAAACTAATAACAATTTATACAAAAAAAAACTAAAAGTCTTATGTGTATTTCAAACTGTTTTGGGAGGTATTGATTTTCAATTTCAAAACCAATAATAAATAAAGCCCTTATTTGTTATCTGACACTAAATTTTAAAGATATCTATTTTTGTTATCATTTGATTGATGAAATTCATACGAATAACACAAATTACACTGGATTATAAATGTTGGAAAATAAAATCTTGGCATTTGGCAAAGCTTTTGCTTACTTGGTATTTGAGGAAACCCCATAACATATTGGAAGTTTTATTTGGCCTAGCCAGTGGCATAACTAAAATTCTAAAAGGATTCTTCCTTTCAATTCAGTTATCTACAATTCCCTGGTCAATCACAATCATATGTCAAAAATGTGCAAACTTCGGTAGGTGTATCATATTTGAGAGGTGGTAGGTGTATTGAATTTGAGTGGTTTGTGAAAAGTTGGCCCTGGGGGATAGGAGATAATTTCATTTTCAAATCCAAGTGATTGTTGGATGACAGTGTGACCAAAATGCTGCCCCCATTGGCGCAACTTATAATTATATAATATGTTCCAAAGACACTAACGAAGAGATTTGAGCCTACTTTTGTGATAAGAACTTCTACCTTTGTGTCGTCAAATCGAGAGTGAATCGGTATCTTCTAGGTAACACGCACCATCGTAGACCACATCATCGCTTAACATCAGGCGAGATGGCGGTTAAGTGTAAACCTATAAAAGTTAAAAACAAAATGTTGGGCAGCACAATTTGCATTTAACTATCATCAGTCTATGGACACATTCAATTCATTTATTCAAATAAATTCATAAGAACACTGTTGTGGTAGCATCATTTACATAGAGGCAAATAATCTATGTACATATTACATTGCAAATGTTAAATATGAATAAAGCAGCTGTACAGAGGCCTTGTCAATTATATACAGCTGTTAAAATGCTTTATCATTATCAAAAGAATATACGCATAATATGTGGTAATATAAAGATTTACATTAGTAGATTTACATATTAAGTATTACTTTACCTCATTTCGACACATTACTGTCCTTAACAAAGTCATATTATTTTTATTTAATTTTTAAACCTGGTTTCATCGAGGCGATCCACTGGTGCCGTGATTGCAATATAAAACTGAACACTATTATATAAATATAAAATATTCATTCTGTAGTCTGCGTCTAGGAAATACTATTTTATATTTATGATGTGCTTTTGGATACAATTCAGTTACTTCATGCAGTCGACTTGGATTTTTTCTAACATACATAATACATTTGTAAATAAATAAATATATAACAATGGGACATCTTCTGTCAAAATGATCTAGCTGATAGATTATACAAGACCATGGGTTGCTCTGTTTAGCAATATGAAAATGGAATTTCTGTCTGCAGCATCAGCTACTCACTGAGATGTTTTTACACCCAAATTTTGAATGTACTCGTAAATGAGTTCAGTGCTTGTTTGCATTAGAATTATTTAGAAAGACCAGAATAATAAAGTAATAAGTTATTACTGTTTCTTATGTTTATAAATTAGAGAGGTTGTCTACACAACCTATGCCCATACCTATATAGTATACCTATGGTGTGGCTTTTCACACTATAGGTATATGAAGAAGAAATATTCACTCCTAAAAATCTATTTTTAACCCTTAATATTAGTTATACTTTATATTAGTTAACAGAGCTACTATATAATTATTAACTGGTAAAAAGTATTTACTGAATGTTGAAAAAATATGTTAATATTTAATATGTGAAATATGTGCCTACTTTTCTTGGAGAGATATGAATTGATTAATAGGTTGGTTAATAATTTTTATCACTGCATAATCCAACCTAAAAATAATACTTAATTTAAATTTTTATTATCACATATTCATTTATTTTCTTATTTTTTAAGTTTTTTATAATAGATATTAAAAATAAACAAAGATCATAAAAAACTTAAAAACTAGAATGCCGCCTGCAGCGGGCAGAGCCCAAGCTACTGGTGGTTAAGGCTGCAGAGACAGAAACCTCCTGACTATGCGTGCCGTATCCAAAACGACTGCCTTTTGTATCTGAGCCTTGACCCAATCGTCTAACGAAAGCCTCTTAAGATGTTGGTCGAGGCTTTTCGCTATAAGACCGTTTACTGACACGACTATCGGGACTATGCTCGTCGAATCAACATTCCACATGGCAGTAACCTCGTGAGCCAAGTCAAGGTACTTGCTAAGCTTGTCCTTCTCGGCTTTCACGAGGTTATCGTCATGTGGTATGGTGATATCGACGATCACAGCTCGGCGCTGAGACCGGTCTACCAGGACGATATCAGGCTTATTGGCGACAATAGTCCTGTCCGTGATGATAGAGCGGTCCCAGTAGAGTAGCGCACGACCATTTTCAAGAACTGGCACAGGTGCGTACTTGTAGTACGGCACCTCGGACTCGACAAGCCCGTGTTGAAGAGCAAGTTGCTGGTGGATGATTCTGGCTACTAGGTTATGTCTGTGCAAGTACTCGCCGTTAGCAAGATGCGAACAACCGGAAATAACATGACGAAGAGATTCGCCTGGACGGCGGCATGCCCGACAAACGTCGACCGTACCGTCCTTCATTATGTATTTCCGGTAATTATTCGTCTTGATAACCTCGTCTGCAATTGCACAGGCAAAACCCTCGGTTTCTCCGAAGAGGTCCCCGAAGCGTAGCCAGTTCACCGACGCGAGCAGATTCACATCGGGTCCCGTTAGGGCCCGATAGAATCGCCCGTGCAGCTCCTTGCTCTTCCACACTTCCTTGCGATCATCAGTGCTGAGCACCGATCGTTTACGCCAGTTCTCGTTTGCCAGTGAAAGAGGCGTGAGCTTCTGTCAACTGCCACAACATCGCGATGCATCCCGAACTCGCTGTTGCGAAAATAATCTCTGAGACTGCATACTTCGCGGTTGTGTAGGTTCTTGGCATTTAAAAAGCCTCGACCCCCCCACTTCCGCGGAATATACAGTCTCATAACAGACGAGCGCGGGTGTAGCATGCGATGAGTTGTGAGCAGTTGACGGACCTTCCTGTCCAGGGCGTCGAGCTCAGTCGAGTCCATCTCAGTATGTTAAAGGAGTATATCAGCAGAGCATTACCCAACCGTTGAAGGCTCGCGCTTTGTTACCGCCTGACAGAAGACTTTTTAAGTACTTTTGTCAGCCGGCAAAAGAAGCGCTCCTTCACCGATTTCTTAATGTCATCTGCTGATATACCCAATGACTGTGACATACCGAGATATTTGTAGGTCTCGTCTTCGGAGAGAGATCTGAGAGTCATAGTCTCGGAAAGTTGTAAATTCTCTGAATTTACTACTCTCCCTCGCTGTACATGCATGACCGCACACTTGTCTACACCGAACTCCATCTTGATGGCGTTACTAAAAACCTCCGTGGTTTTTAATAGCTCCAACAAGTCTTGGCGTTTCGGTGCGAAAAGTTTGAGGTCGTCCATGTACAACAAATGAGATATAACCTCACCTCCTCTACGAAGACGATAACCTAACTCTGAATCCTTCAGCAGAGTGCTGAGAGGATTCAGACTTAGGCAGAACCACAGGGGACTTAGACTGTCACCCTGAAAAATGCCTCTTTCAATTTTTATTAAGTCCTCCGAATCAAACGAGCTGTCTACGCTACCTGGTTGACGAAGGACTGTGACCCACTGTCCCATGCATTTGCTTAGAAAAGATTTTAGAGTTGGATTTATTTTGTACAACTCTAAAACCCTTTCCAGCCATGAATGGGGCACCGCATCATAGGCCTTCTTATAGTCAATCCAAGCAGCGGAGAGGGCTCCTTTGTTTCGTTTGACTTGTTGGCAAATGGTCATGTCAATGAGGAGCAGCTCCTTAGTACCACGGGATCCCATCTTACATCCATTCTGAGAGGAGGCCAAAATGTTATTTGCAATGATGTGCGCGTAAATTTTTGCTCTCAGAATGGATGTAAGCAGCTTGTAGATGGTAGGCAAGCACGTAATGGGTCTATAGTTTTTAGGATCTGTGGTACTACCGGACTTGTAGAGCAGGAAGGTAACACCGGTGGTCAGGAGCCTAGGAAGAGATCCTGTCTCAATGGCTTCTTGAAATTGCGTTGCCAATCGTTCATGCGAGCACCGAAACCATTTTATCAAAGTTGTGCAATCCGTCCGGCCCAGGACTTTTCCAGTTCTGAGCCGTCCGGATAGCACAACTAACGTCTACAGGGTCTACAGTTATAGACCCATAGGTCCAATATGCTCGCATGCCCGTTCGACAACGCGCATCCATTCACCCTCCGTGTGTTCGACAGGCAACGACCAGATGTCACGCCAGAAGTTTTCATAGCGTCGGCATCCGGCAGCTGCCCATCGCTCACACGTTGATTAGTTCTTCCCAGTCTCGGTATACCTTCCTTTGGTCAGTTTGGAAGATGCGATTTTGCCAGTATCGATTAACACGTTCTCTGTAACGGCGAATACGTTTTGCCCACGCATAAACCTTCTGCTTCAGATAGTCAATGCGTTCCGTAACGTTTGATAAGTACTGTTGGGGGCTGATACTCGTCCCAGCAAAAGCTTGTGTTACGAAACGCATGACTCGGGGGCGGTTGTTTCCCCTGCTGAAGCAGATTAGCTTTGCGATGAGTGTCCTGAATGTGTTGATACGCCGCTCTATTCGCATCTGCCATTCAGGTGCCTTCCCGACAGGTCGTGTTGCACGGTTATTATCCAGAAGTTTAACACGTGCAACATTACATACTGCAATGGCACCACAATACAGAATAGAGTGGGTATCAACTAGATCTTCACTAGTCCTCAAATAGGAGTATAGTAAAGCATTCAGGGCTCCCATTAAAGCCAAGTTGCGTCTATGAATAGGCAAACGTGGCAGTCGCGGCCTAGAGTCCGTACCATATCGATATCTAGAAATCGCATCCTCCAAAGCGCTCCTCAATTGATCTTTTACCTGGTTAGATACATTGCTCGTCCGATCTCCGCCATCATCAGGGTCAACAGATAACGTCGCCACAGTCGTCGGGTTTTGCGCCGATATCGGAGCAGACGATGCAGCGAGCGTTACCTGCGAGGTTGCGAGACGGGCGAGCACGTAGTATCTCCTGGCGTAGCCGATCAAGCGTCGAGTCATCCAGCAGTTTTAACCGCTGGATTGCTCTCACTTGATCCGATAGTCGCTGAGCTGACACGGTGACGGTCGGTTCGAGGGTCTGAAACAAAGACAGCATTCTGGGACGGTACGCCGTTAGGTTAATTTCTCCATCTGTAGCCTCGTAGTATGCTCGCATGCAGTTCTGATTAATATGCTCAGTCCATCTCATGCGGCACACTGAACCACCGGTAGCGGGAGCCAGGCGCGAGGCAGAGCGCGCCCGCAGACCCCAAGCGTGCCGGCAGTGGTTGGCGTCCTCGTTGCGCAGATGGTAGCGGCAGCGAAGGCGCACTCTCTTCATCGCTGGAGGCTGTCTCAGGCGGAGTGATGAACTCATCCCCGGATGAGCTTATGGACGACGAAGAAGAAGGTGGCGGTGGTGTTGGGCGTGTGCTTTGTCCAATAGCTGCTCTTTTTTGGCACGCGTCAGCATATTTTTTCCATTTTTCTTGTATTTGCGTCGTAATAGTCCAATATATATTTTGACGTACGGATGTCAAAGTATCCTCTTGTATTTGTAAATTCATGGTTCTTGTAAAAATTGATAAAACACTATTGTAAATTGTTGAAAACAGAGATAAAAGGGTATTCCAGGTTTTTAGTACATATTTGTCGACTTTAAACTATTGTAAAATATTAAAATGAAATAAAATTTGCTAAGAATGAAATAAAATTTGCTAAGATATATTTTTATTATTATTTATCATAAAATAAATTAGAAAGATTTTTTACTGAATTTCACCCTGTTTTCTCAGTGCGTTACACTGCATCATTTATTCAAATAAAATTGTTAAGCAAATGTTGATAAAAATTGTGTCTGGATGTCTGCAACTTCTGATTTTTTAAAGAAATAAAATTTGTATTGTATGCTCGCAGTCTATCCAGATACACACTACTTACCTTGTTCCTAGGCAGCTGCAGACAGTGAGCAAGCTACTGTGCGCATACATGAGAACCGAGTGGACATCACCCTACAGAAGAAAGAGGCAGCTTGGTGGCCGCGACTTACTGCCCAGCCTCAGAAACCAGCCTGGCTTAAAGTAAGAAACAAAGTCATTAATCCCCATAATATTAATTTTTTTTTGATGATTTATTTTATTCTCTTTTTTACAGTTTTTCTACATCTTGTTTGCCAGTTTTCTGACTAGTCCACCCATTATTTTTCTATCCTAAGTTTGTCTGGAAGGTATCTTGAAAATTCTTCATTATAGTGCCACCAACTTATCTGTAGAACGGCCAAGAGTGGAACTTATTACTCGTAATTATGAGTATTTAAGAACACAGATTTTTTTCAATTTCGTAATAGGTGGCCAACGTGGTGACCTACCAACACATTTCGATGGTGGCGCCATTACTACATTAGTGGTAGCACTATGGGAGAGATATGTCTGGGGAAGTTCCACAGCTTTGCCAGTTATTCTAACACCAAGTAGTAAAATACAAACATTACTGTGTTCCGGTTTGGCAGGCAATGTTTCTAGTGTAATTACAAGGCATAGAGATACAAGAACAAAATTAAAAAAATTGTCTAACCCCCGACTACCTCGGATTTGTATTCTGTACAACATTTCAGTTATGCCCATATTTAAGGGAGTAGTGAAAAAAGAAATGTATTTCGCCATTTTTTGGTAGCCGCCATCTTGGATTTGAAATTTGTCATAGTGCAAAGTGTTCTACTAGTCAAGCCCTTTCGTTAGATACCCATATTGAGGAAGTAGTGAAAAAAATAATGTAATTCGCCATTTTGTGGTGGCGGCCATCTTGGATTTGTTTTTTTTAAAGTATATTTGTTTTTTTTAAAGTGTATAGTGTTCTACTAGTCAAGCCCTTTCATTTGATACCCATATTGAGGTAGGTTGTGAAGAAATAAATATTTTGTCCACCATTTTGTGGAGGCGGCCATTTTGAATCGATATTAACCAAACATAGCTAAGAACACCCGCACAGATATTAACTTTCAAATAAAAAAAACCGCGTCGAAATCGGCTCATCCGTTTGAGCTCTACGGTGCCACAGACAGACAGACAGACAGACAGCCATCAACGTCAAACTTATAACACTCCTTTTTTTGGTCGGGGGTTAAAAACACCTTATATCTCTGGGTGACAAATGCAGTGCAGTGCTAGCTAATGATTAGGATTCTTTATGTTCCAATAGCTGCGTTTCGCTGTGCTGTTATGTTGCAGGCTTGCAGGCATATATATAAAAAATATTTACAGAGAAGTTGGTTGTACTGTACAAATGTGAGTATTTGTGATTACAGATTAATTTCGATCTGTGGAGGTCTGAAGACGCCCAGGACAGTGACGAGGAGAAGCGAGACGTGATGAAAGACTATCCTGGAATGTACGATAGACTGCACAAAGAAGAAATGGGGTACAGAAAAGGTAAATCATTATTTTGGTATTTTGTATTCTTTTTTTACTTTTATAGGTTTACACTTGACCGCCATCTCACCTGATGTTAAGCGACGATGCGGTCTACGATGGAGCGTGTTTACCTAGAAGAAACCGATTCACTCTTAATTTGAAGACACAAAGATTGTAACCATCGGGGAAAACCCACTCAGGCAACATATTCCACAGTCTAGACATTCTTATCACAAAAGTAGAGTCAAATCTCTTTGTTCGTGTCTTTGGAACTTATTACACATTTTAAATTAATTAATGGGAAACTCAACTGTAACAGTAACTGCAGCGCCAAACGAGCAGCGGTCACGCGCGTGCACTCTCCTTGAATAAGGCCGTCGGATGCGGCTGAAACTTAAGACTGGACACACTATACACAATGATAATTTATTTGCTCCATAAAACAAAAACTTTCTTCAATTTAGAATTAATTTCAGTGACACGACCAAATTGCATAAGCCTATGTCGTGTAAGCATCACTATGTTGTCCAAATACATGGAAGCAAATGTTTTTTTTTTTTTAAACTGCCATACTGCTTTCGTTAAAATTTGTAATAAGGACTGCGATCTACCAAACAAAAAGAAGAACCATCAAAATCAATTCACAATTGGTGGCGCTATCGCTTAACATACCTACAAAAAGTCCTTTTTGTATCCATATGGATACAAAAAGGTACCTTTTTTTTAAATCTAATATATAAAATTCTCGTGTCACAGTTTTCGTTGCCATACTCCTCCGAAACGGCTTGACCGATTTTAATGAAATTTTTTGTGCTTATCTGGTATCTATGAGAATCGGCCAACATCTATTTTTCATCCCCCTAAATGTTAGGGGTAGTCCAGCCCTAAATTTTTTTATTTATTTTTAGACAAAAATTTTAATTTCTATTTTTTTATGATACAACATACAAAAATACATACAATCCTCAATTTTCACCCTTCTACAATCAACCCTTATTTTTTAATAGCCATTTTAGTAATTTAATCATTTTTCATCCCCGGTCGATAACTTATCAATCGTCATTGTGACAGGTGTCACTTCTGTGACCCAGTAAACAGCACGATAATTTGGGGATCAAAGGTAGCCTATAGCATATATATAGTTAGAACACGCTAATCTCGGGAACTACTGGACCGATTTAAAAAAATCGTTTACCGTTTTCATATGTTCGTAATCCTTGACCGCTGTAGGTTATATACATGTACCACGGGCGAAGCCGGGGCGGGCCGCTAGTTGGTTAATATAAATTGTCTTAAACTTTGAACAAAACTGTACCTTTGTGCGTTTCTTTCCAGAGGACTTCAAGAAAGTGTACCTGATTCTATACAACCTGTTCCAATTCGTGGGCTACATGTACATCCTGGTGGTGATGGGGACCCGCTACGCCAAGCTGGAGTATGAGTCCGTGGCCGACACCTACGAGCACGTCGGCTCGGCCATGAAGTTCCTGCAGCTGATGCAGTACTTGGAGGTCATGCATCCCATGTTCGGGTACACGAAGGTAATACTGTTTATTAAGAGCGTCGGGGCGTTCATGTACAGTAAGGCCCGGTCCAGTGGCGTAGGTTACATTGGAGTTGACCCTGTATCAAAACTAGTGAATTCAAGAATTCGAATCTTCTAAGCTGGCAACTTTTAGGTAAAAATTTACACTTGTGCATTATGTATCATTAAGGTAGAGTGAGGGATAAGAAAATGATTATGGTGCGCTACAAGGAGAGAAGGTCTGAAATCTTATGTAATATTCACGACCTCTTAATATAGGTTGTGGTCAAATGTCTTTCGATTGTAGTTTTTACTTTGTGATTAACATTGTATACCTTAATTAATTATTCTTAATGAAATCAATATATATGCGAGTATATTTATGTATATTTGTTATATAAATTATTATAAAGAATCAGGTAAAGTATTGTCTTGCATGAGAACTAGTAACTTTATTACTGAGTTCAACGGGACGAGGTTATCGATTCGGGGATTTCTTTTTTTTATGAATGTACAATGTACATCTATCTATTAGGCCGTGAATAATTATTCCGATTTACGTGAATCTTTTGTGTTTGATGCAGAATAAATAGCCTGCCATTTGGTTCCATAGAAATTTTTGTTTGCCCCCAACTTCAACTAGATGACTAGCGCTTACAACAATAAGTTATCTTTATTTATTTTTCGCTTTTGAGTGCCTATCTGTGGTTTTGAAGTCGGTTTAAAAAATAAGTTTTTTATCGTTTCAAGAATATAATAAATTGTGAGTCGTTTGTACTATGGCTAGTTGTTTGTCTGTAGCATGCGTTTTTTATTTGAAAGCCTGTTTCCTTACGGTGGTTAATATCGATTCAAAATGGCCGCTTCCAAGAAATGGCGGATAAAATATTTTTACACAACCTCACTATTTGGGTATCAAATGAAAGGGGTTGACTAGTAGAAAATACACTATATATTTAAAATCCAAGATGGCCGTCACCACAAAATGGCGTATTACATTTTTTTTTCACAACTGCCTCACTATGGATATCAAAAGACTAGTGTAATACTATAACAAATTTCAAATCCAAGTGGGAGGTAAATCATTTTTTTATTTTGTTCTTGTTATTCCCCAGGGGTCCCCGTTCGTTCCGTTCTTGCAAGTGAGCGGTCGCGCGTTCGTTCTGTTCGTGATGATAGAGGCGGAGCCGCGCATGCAGACCAAGCCCGTGGTCTTCTACCTCTTCATCATGTGGAGTATGATCGAAGTTGTCAGGTAAACCAATGTTGCCATGTACCTACTATCTATTTGTTTGTTTCGAAACAAATGTTACTATGTATCTACCGTAATTTTTTTTATTTTATTTATTTAATGTTCCGGAATGATCAAAGTGAGAAGAGAGGTATTCATTTTTGAGAAAACGCCCCAATCAATACATTTTTATCAATTCTTCACTGTGTTGATATTTGTTTCGCCTGGTCCGTAAAAAAATTGCGTAAGGAACTCGATTGGTCAGATCGTCAGCTTACATTATGAAAAATCTTTGTTTTGATCTGCATGATCTAATACCATCTTGCCCTATTGTGTATCATACTGCTCTTTTTGCTCGAAAAAGCGACATCGTTTCATTTTGTTCCGCATGGTCACAAACTTGGTGTCTTCAAGACGAGAGTGAATTAAGTTCTTATATGTAAGCACGCTCTATCATAGACCGCATCGTCGCTCAACATCAGGCGAATTGGCGGTCAAGTGTAAACTAGTAATAATTAAAAAAACACTACTTAAGTGGACATTTCACACAGAACACCATCTGGCTCTAAACTAAGCAAGGCTTGTACCACAGTCTATTAAATCATACATTCGTTCGACGGAGCCGTCTAAGCGGGGCAATCGTGCGGGGCATGCGGGGTGAGACGCGGGAAGCGTGCTCCTGCATTGCCTACATTACAATGTTAGTATTGCGGGAGCGCGGCTCAGGGCTGACGTCTTCCGTATGTTTTATTAGAATTTTTTTCAGTAAGCATTTTGTTTGCGACAACCCTACCCGTGTCTAGATATTATCGGCGTTTGTCCCAAGATCAAAGGCGATGAACTACTGGTAGTACCTACTTCTTTAAGTTTAAGGCATTATTACACCACTCGTTATTCAGACAGTCTTAGTCTAAGTAGCGTGGTGTAATAAGCGTCATATATAACTGTTAGACTCTGAATTCAGACAGCAAGATCGGGTTCCGCGAGTCTTACTGGCTTACAGTCTGAATAACGAGTAGTGTAATAACACAAATACAGTTAGACCGACAAATATATGACACTGACATTGACATAAATATAGTCTTAAAATATCATTTCATTGGTTCGTGATTGGTTCATACATATTCGCGGTAATTTTTGTTTTTGTGTTTTGGGTATTCAGATTTCGAATGCCATAATTTTATTTTTGATCTCGCTACTATGGCTATCTTAAATACTTAAAATTCTTTTCATTGATTTAAATAAATAAATACCATAATAGTGTGCAGCAAAGAAAAAGAAGTAGGTACTGTTAAGAGTCCTAGAGTTTATCGCGTAAGTGCGAGAGCGCGCATTTTTCAGACTGGTGTAATAGCGAGCTGAGAAGTCAGACTCTAAGACAGTCTGAATAACGAGTGCTGAATAACGCGTAGTCAGGTGCTTTATACTGTGCTTGTACTATGGGGGCCAGATAGCTGATATCTTACTAATATTATAAACTCGAAAGTTTGTAAGTATGGATGGTTCGTTAATCTATCACGCAAAAACTACTTAAGGGATTTGAATAAAATTTGGTACATAGTTAGATAATGGTCTGGAATAGCACATAGGCTACTTTTTATACCGGAAAATTAACAGGATCGGGAACAGTCATGTGAAGTCGCGGGCGCTTCTAGTGTCAATAATATAATATACTTACAATGCTGTTTATAATTTCAGGTACCCGTTCTATATCTCTCAGCTGTACAAAAAAGAGTTCTACATTCTAACCTGGCTCCGTTACACGATGTGGATCCCTCTCTATCCGTTCGGGATCGTCTGCGAATCCATTGTCATCCTACGCAACATACCGTACTTCGAGGAAACACAACGCTTCACCGTCTCTCTACCAAACGAATGGAACTTTGCATTCCATTTACCTTCCTTCCTTAGAGTATACCTACTGCTTCTCACATTCCCGGGAATGTACTTCGTCATGTCCCATATGCACAAACTTAGAACCGTCAAGTTAAAACCTAAGGTAGTTATCAAGAAGTCTAAGTAAGTTATTTGAGCCAATGAAGTGTTAGATAGTCCATGGTTAATTTCGTTTGGACTGAATTAATTTATTGGTGTAGGTTTGTGAGTTAAGTTCTGTCTATATATGTTTATGGCACACCCGAGACTGTCAACCAAAACTTCATAAAAATTACTTGATCAAAAACCAACTATCTATTCACACAACAGAGAGACGATCTTCTTAGCATTCCATGGATTCACTGTGCGGGTGCCGGGTCCGTCGTGGGAAAGAGAGAGAAATCCCGAGTAGATCCCGAGACTTGTGACACGGGTGTAGGTTTAAGGGTACCGAGGTACATCAACACTCACCTTCACTACTCGTGTTTCTCTCCCTGCCCAGCCAAATCTGATATGAGCCTACTAGTCCAGCTTTAGATACTCGTTCTAGTATAGAACTTACTGTACTTCTGGATAAGCCAAGGTCTTTCAGCAAGTTATAAAGACTACTTTGACCTAGATGCCGAATACTGCTCGAAGGTGTTCGTATCCTCTAGAATTGGAATGGCGACTGAGGCAAAAATATACCATTCTAATTCTTCCATCAGGTAGATTGTAAAAAAATATGGGGTACGTGTTTTTTGTTTTATCAAATTATTAAAATTAATAAAGATATAGATAGATCTTTAGACTTTCAGAGTAGGGGGTTGTGACGTCATGTCTACATAAAAATTGTACCTATATGTAGACGTGCGGTCACTTAAAAGTTCTAAACACACACAAATAAAAGAAAAAATACGTGTATCTAGATTATGTAATCAATGATATAGATATGAATCAGGATCAGGAATGTAATACACAGAAAAAATATAACTTCGTCGACAACGTGATGTCCGTCGGCTACAGGACTCGAAACAAAATGGCCGAATCCGAATGAACGTTCTCTCAGTGTTCAGACCGTTCATTTCTCGTTCATTCGGAGTGGGAATGAAAGATACCGGATGCCAATATCCAACACTGTTGGTTCGGTTCACTAATGAATTCATTCGGCACTCGTGTTTCATTTTTTGTTCAGACATTTCATTTCGAGTGAAATGTACCGAATGAAAGGTGAAAATGAACAAAAAATGAACCGTCTGATATCACCTATATCACCATTACGATTGACACAAAGGAACCGTGCGGAAAATCTAACTCTATACGCAATATATGTAAACTCTTTGATTGTAACCGTCAGTTTACCCGCCGATTAAGTGGCCTGTAATTTTCCCCAAGTGTTCGATTCTTAAATGTAATTTTATTTTTGGGAATCGTACGAGTGCAGTGCCGCGTTCAAATTCAAACCAAAAAAGAAAAATTGTCTATTAGTATAGATTTATTTATAACAAGGAGAATGTAAGGTACTACGTATACTGATTTATAATTTTACACCCTTGTAAATGAGGAAATGTATGCTTTATTTTAGTAAAATTTACCTTCATTGGTACGATGTGATATCTAGATGATCACCTTTTTAGCAGCGGGTGAAATCAGCAAGAATTGTAACTGTTACGAGTAAATTTAATTTTAAATAATTTATGTAAGTACCTATTGTCAGAGTGCTATTTTTTCCATAGAATTTTCCTTGTGAACTGCCTATTGTTGCGGTTTAGTAAGTCTATATTATGTTTACATTTTTATACATTTGTGAAAGCAATAAAAGATTTTGTTTATTAATTGGTTTTAGTTATTTGAGAAAGATATGGGATCTTATAGCAACATTTTGTATAGTCAAACACTAATAAAGAGCATGTTTTGTATATTAATCAGGTCAAGTAAGGTACACTCCGCGAGGCATAAGCTGAGCTTTGCATTTGTGTGAGTGTACATGGATAGTGTAGGTGTGACAACCGGCCTTAGGCGCGGCGCCATTCTGTCTCGCCGCGCTCCTGCCTGATTGGTGATCACTCACACTAATGCAAAGCTCAGCCTATACCTCGCGGACAAACTTTCAAGCTCCTGCCTGATTGGTGATCACTCACACTAATGCAAAGCTCAGCTTATACCTCGCGGAGTGTAAGACCTTTACGCAGGTTACTTCCTTTCTATCACAACCAGAGATGTTATGGAACTCTATAACCGTAACCAAAGCTATTGGGTATCCAAAATAACTAAGTCTATTACAACACTAAATTTAAACGAACATTGCAAAATATATGACTTCACACTAGGTAGGTATAGGTCTCAAAAATGTGACCAACTATGAAGAGGACGGGGTATAAAAATCATGAAATTCGTGTGAAGTATGGATGGCCCTAAGCACAAACAGCCTAAATTATGTTGTGCGGTTTAGCCGATGACGCAAGCCCTCAAAATGTCTTTTAACAGACCGGTTTCCTCGCGATGTTTTTTCCAGACAAAGAACAACAGTGATTGTCTACGAGTTCCACAAGACTAATAGATTGCGATAAAAAGTAATTGATCAGCTGGAATGAGTAAATATCCCCTGGATAGCGCTATGTCAATAATATTGGTGGACAATTCACACACAACACCATCTGACCCCAAACTAAGCAAAGCTTGTGGTATGGCGGGCTGATAGCTGATATAATACATATATAGTTTTAAATACATACTTATTATAAATAGAAACACCCAGACACAGTGCAAACATTTGAATTCATCACACAAATATTTGCACTGGGTGGGAATCGAACCCACGACCCTCGGCTTCGCAGGCAGAGTTACTACCCACTGAGCCACGAGGCCAGTCAATAGTCCAAAGGCATTTAATTATGCTACAATTTATTACAAGTCACAAACATGTGTTATTAGCAGATTAGTTGTTGTTAGTAGTTCAATCTGAGCGAAGTCGGGGCGGGCCGCTGATCATACTATATCGTGGTCGTTGGCGAATTCGTCAAACTCATGACCGGTTGCAAGCGCGAACATGGCTTGCAAAATCAAGTTTTGTTTGAAGTCCTACCAATATAAATGCGACAGTTTGTGAGATTGTGAGTATGTATGGGTATTCGTTACTCTTTCACGCAATGACTACAACTGATGATAGTTAGTCTGAAATAACAAGTTAATAATTTTTATCCTGGAAAAATTACGGTATAGGGAAATATTCAAGTGAAACCGTATTTAAATCAAAGTATGTCAGGTAAAAATCTTATGTAGTGAATGATATGCAACCCTGTAAAATATATGGTTTGTAGGGTTTTCTAAAGTTGGTTGAATCATCCAATCACCTGGTAGCCACATAATAGTTGGCCCTGCCCTTCTACCGCCTAACTAGACCGGTTTTGACCTTGATTCTCTACAATTTCAAGTGAAGAGTTTTAGTTTAAAAGTTTATTAGACTTTCATAAACTTAGCCAACTGGATTCAGAACCAAATTTAGAAGCAAGGTTAGTCGACTGTAGTGAAAACAAATTTAGAAGTAAGGTTAGACAACTGAATTCAACAGAAAAATAGATCAAACAAACCTCATCCATGGACATATAAAAAAAGTCGGACGTATACTCGCTAAAACAACAACTGTGTCCATCGAGTCGGCCACATAATATGCACGTGTGCCCTCACACATCAGTGAGTCATTACACGCGCTACTTGTGTATATGTGTGCGTGTCAGCCTATCAGTGACAACCTGACAACGCACACGTGCAATGTGGCCGATTCTAGTGGCACAGTTTTTGTTTTAGCGAGACTACGTCCGACTTTTTTTATACGTCCATGACCTCAGCTCACTGAATGCTGTTTATTACACTTCACTGAATTCAGTAGCAACAAAATTTTGCCAATAATTTTTGTCGAAGTGGGACCGAAGCCACGCAGGCCTCGTCGTTTACGCCGAAGAATGCACGTTCCCACGTTTCAACTAATACAAAAAAGCTAAGGCGCAATACACACTGAGCCCGCCGGGCCGCCGACAAAGCCCGGCGACACCGACATGTTGCCGGCTTGGGTACGCCTGCCAGTGCATCCTCACTCGCTCAAGGTCGCGCGGTTTTAGCCTACAGCTAGACCGTTCCTCGCACGGAACAAATGCCAGGCGGTTGTCGAACGCACGTCTGAGCGCTCGCGCAGCACGTTTCCCGCGTAAAATTACGTCGCCATATTATATTGTGCTGTTTATGGATGCACGAGTCAAAAAACAAAGAATTATCATTTTTTCCTAGTTGTACAAAATATACCATTATTTTTATATTTTCTGCTAACCGTACAAAAGTACAGGACATTATAAAATAGCTTGTAATCGAAGCTGGTGGTATGTATTAGTGTAGGTAAGTACATTAAAATATGTTACATATTTATCAAACAACATTTAGACGATCAAGTAGAATAAAAACAGTCAAAGTATACTTTTATTGTTTTAATTTCAATGTGTCCGACCCTATGTTACGGCCTCTTCTAGCTGTCTTGCGCGTTACGAAGTAAATAACTAAAATATATAATCTGAGCTACAATGCTGACTACCTACATAGCGAAAGGTTAATTTAATTTTTTATTAGATAATATGTCGACAACCCTTTCGATGCGCATCATTCCGCGCCAGACAGCGACAGAGTTACGCGTTAGAAGAGAGCGCAAATGTTTAGTTTAAAAATTGCGATAGGCATTGAGCGCTAATGCGAGCTGAATTGCACTTTGTTGCGTCCCAGCAAGAGTCGCTATTTATATAACAATTTTCGCTAAGTGAGGGTTCTGTGGTAATATCTATTCTGTGTGCCTGCGCTCAGTTGCCCGGCGACGCTCGCAAATTTTCCGACTTGTAATAAGTGAAGCCGCCAACTAGACCGCCGACAAAAAGTTGCCGATATAAGTCGGCGGCCCGGCGGGCTCAATGTGTATTTCGCTTAACACATAGCTTTTGCTGTGACCTCCTCACACATGTAAAAACAAAACCTTGATTTGTCCAGGCCGTTTCATCTCCAGGTTGAATATTACAGCAAAGAAAACACATATTACTGTAACTTCTGTAATAACCATGAAACTACAACACAATTTTTGCTAATTAAATAAAATCACCATAATTAAATAAGCTAAATGCTTATTCTTCTTTTGTGTTCGCGATGAGATAACACAAGACTGTTCTAGCTTTCACATTTGCTTCTAAAATAATATTTGACTCTGTATATTTTTAAATTACACATGTCATAGATAATTCATGGGTTGTAAACCACAACTGCTCTTTGAGACTGTTCCAATGATCACAGTGCCTTTCTATTCTTACAAGCTTTCTGTCTAGAAGACTGTACTAGATATACCTAGCTCTAGACTAGATATTCTGCGTACATTAGAAAAATGCGTTTTACGGCAGCATAAAATTGATGGAACATGTCTCTAATATGGAAACCAACTTTATATGATGACATCATTTTTATAAAACCTTAAATGAACGAAAGTTTCTGTGGATGTTCCATATAATTCCTGCAACTACATTCTACATCTTTCACATAAATTGTTACAAGTAGGTAGCAGAGTGAAATATGCCTTTAGAAACATCCAGTGCACTTAAGAACGGAATTTGATGTATGTACGTTGGTACCAAGCCTTAGGATCAGTGTGAGCATAGAATTCATGGAAGATTGGCTCGATGAGCTTGTCCTTAGGGACTAACTTGTATACGGGCTCTCCATAGTAGGTTCCCACCTGAAATAGAACAATTTACATGTGTGTGAGCAAGGGTTAATCAAGCATTTGCCTGCTATGGTTTTATTGTTATTTGTCAAATTGGAAACTTTAATGTTTACACTGCATTTGTTATTGCCATAAATAGTACAGCAAAACTTATATGGAAATTTCCAAAATCTTTTTCAGTGTATGAAATTAAGTAAAAAATAATGAAACTTAAAGCGATTACAATTTACGTTTAAGATTAAAACTTGACATAAATGCCTTTGTAAATATTAATAACTACATGTTTGTAGTGTGTTTTCTGACCCTACTGGTTGTAGAAATTGCTACTAGCTATAAGGCTACCATTTATGGCACTAATCAGTATTTTAACTTTTTAGACTACAGGCCCGTGAACAAAATTTTTGGGTCATATGAACCACCAGAAGACCTATGTAGAAAGGTATAAATGAATAAGATTCAGCACTATGCCATCACTTGAAAGCTGTCTAATTGAATGCAGGTGAATATAGGGGTTGCAACTTTCAATCATTTCTCCTTTCGTACGGCATTGCGGATTAGAATATGTAATTAAACTCTACAGAACCAATGTCGTACATAATCATATGACCAAATTTATCCTGAAAATCGTCAGAAAATCATAAATTTTTCCAACAAAAACAACCTGTAATTTATTTGTAATCATTAAAATTTTTACAGTTTGGATAATACAGTGTTTCTGTCTGTCTGTAATAGGCAAAACCCAGGCCGATACAATGGTAATGTAACGGCTAAAGATAATACTGCAATATAGGCTAGATCAACAAGTAATACCTTCCATCCAGGCACATCCTTCATGAGCTCAGCTTCTGCGTCCCGGTTCCTACGTAATTGCTTCAGGAACTCACGGTCGCGCTCCGCGAGCAACATCGGGTAAATGGCCATCTTGGCCGAACGCAATTCGATCTCATTCCGTAGAATTCTCTTGTAATTTAAGTAGTAAAGATATATCCCTGCTGCAGTTATCCCAATATAACCAGCGAACATAGTATACCCTGAAAAGAGTAGAGAGAATATTGATTTACAAAAATTTTGCTAAATAAGTGTAAATTTAACTACAAGATAACAAGAGGTCTATGAACAGCTGATGGTGAAGCCAATGTTTACAAATATGAAAGAAATTAATATGACTTGTAGAGATGAAAAAAGAATAGACATAGCATGTATAACAATAAATCAGTGCAAAAATAAATTAAATGAGCCGCTACAAAAACTCAAAATCACAGAGCAAAGTAAACAACCCTAACCTAAAACAAGTTACATAACATCATCCAGAATATTGCAAGAAAATTTTACATACCACTGAAATACTGTTTTGCAGGTATTCTTTTATAAGGAATAGGCTTGTAGCCCCCCGCAGGGGGTAAATCCTGCTTTCTAACTATACAAGCCTCAGCCATTTTCGTTGGCTGAATTTGTTTGACAATCAATCAGTTTCTTGAGGTTTTGACAAACAGCGCTCCGCTTGCTTGACAACTTGACATTGACAATTATTGGTTTTCTGCTTCTAATTTTACCACCATGATGTCTAATCCTTTTAGCCATTTATTGATCTTGGACAGTTGGTTATTTTAACTTGTTTCGATTTTCAGAACTATATATTTTCATTTAATTATCTTATCTAAATATGAGAAATAAGAAATTATAAAAATAAATATTTAACTCTGATTTTGATCACATAAGAGCTATAATTTGGTAACAAAATCGTCACCTTGACTACCATTTTATTATTCGGATTTCCGTAATTTACATTCTCTTTGGGATTTCCTAAATAGAAACAATTGTATTTTTCGCGCAATTTTATAATACGTATTTACAAAATGACTGACGCTGAAGTTCAAGCTGATATACCAGAACCAGAACATGATGAGTTAGTGAACCCTACAGATATGAAGATTAGAGCATACGAGCGAATCAAACTCTATCCGAAAGTTCCAATAGAACCATCTGCTTACGGAAAACATAAAAGCTATAGCCGGCCTTGGATACTGCAAGATGGTAGAAAACCTCCAGAATGCGGTAGCGAAATGAGAGCGGCTTACAAGATTCCTAAAAAACCTGCATTCACCACAGGTGCGTTTTGCTACTCATTTTTTGGGGATCAATCTGAAATGTTCCGAAATCTTTCCACTGTAACTATAATACACTCCGCGAGGCATAAGCTGAGCTTTGCATTTGTGTGAGTGTACATGGATAGTGTAGGTGTGACAACCGGCCTTAGGCGCAGCGCCATTCTGTCTCGCCGCGCTCCTGCCTGATTGGTGATCACTCACACTAATGCAAAGCTTAGCCTATACCTCGCGGACAAAATTTCAAGCTCCTGCCTGATTGGTGATCACTCACACTAATGCAAAGCTCAGCTCGCGGAGTGTACCTTACCTTACATGCACTATAAATCACAACAAGGATGAATAAATATGTGTTAGCAAAACTTTATGCTTGCAAATTTATTACGTGAACTAAATTTCGCATAGATAAATCACGTGATAGGTCGTCGAGCGGCATTGTTGCTCAGTTGCCGGTTGCCGCTTAGTCAGCCTGGGCACTATACATAGATCGTAGATTAGTTTTCATATTTCATTCATTCAGGACAAATATTTCTGTGATGAATACTGTGACTGGATGTAAATTTATGTAAGTATGTTATAGATAAAATGTTGAAGATCTTATATTTACCTTATATGTATTAGGGACGTGCACATAAGATATATTATGTCCCTAGGCATTTAGTGGGTACAGTAGTAGTGTGGTTAGGTGCACAAGTACACACTGAGGTTTGCGGTTTAATATTAATTTCAGGTATTCGCAAGAGAATGCTGACAGATTTCTTCTGGGAGCAGATGCTGGACGAGGTGGTCGAGGAGATGGCCACGTCGCAGCCCATCGTCGAGTACTGCACGGAAATGGACGCCAATTACGTGAAGGAGAACTTTACACCTCGGGATTTGGCCGTCGCTGCGGATAAGAATGTATGAGACTACCACTCTACCAACAGCGTCATTTGGTTTTACCAGCGCAGTTTCTGTTCTCGTAATTTTCTCCAAACTATTTTCTAAATTTGTTTTAAATTTTAATCCGCGGCGATTGAGCAACAAACATCCAAATATACAATATTTGACATTAATTTTTGTAACCTTTTAATAATGTAATCATTTATAACCTTCTTTTCAGGCATATCCGTTAATGTTTTGTTTTAAAAAGCCGTGGTGGCTTTAACGGCAGATCCAAGGGGGAGGTCATGAGCATCATGACCCCCCTTCCCTGGGTCCAGGATGAGTCCAGAATGTAGGACAGCTAATTAAATAAAACCCACGCACGCACTTTGATCGCACAGTTTTGTGAATTGACAACAACTACTAAACAACCCCCCAATTTCAATTAGCAGTCATAGGGACTGCTGCTACGAGTAGTCTGGAATAAATCTTCATCAGTCTTCTAAGCATAGCCATCTAGATTAGACGACCATCCTTGGACTCGGGTTCACCGCTGACGATGGCACTTGAGCTCAATTCACAGCCCGCGAAAAATCGGTGTGTGGTGGAAAAGAAGTTTACACTGCTTGCGGACCCAAGGCACAAACAACTTCACTTCAAAAAATGTGTCATATCGAATTCTGAGGCCAAGGCCAGATCATCATTTTCTGTATACCTATTGACCTATTGAATCCATCTCTTCTTCACTGTTGCTCTTCATTGACATCATCTACGCAATTGCAGAGATGGCGACGATAGATAGGTCTCGTGGTTTATCAATGGTATCCCATATCGATCCATCAATAAAAAGAAAATCCATAATGTACTTATACAAATATTATTTTCAGATGCACCTAAAATATCCTCTTTATGGAACAGGATCCAGCGCCATCACTTTTACAGCGAAACCATCCAGAAACAGGGCCCGGTAATCTTGATTTAATTTATTACATAATTCAATTTTATAGTTTGTGGAGATTAATGAGTGTTTTAAATACAACTAATAAGTGCTTTAAAGTTAGCAAGCATGTGCGCAAGACTAAGATGGTTAACACAAGGTGCGATGTTCGGGAACTTCCACGCGGGGCACCCTGGGCATCAGATACGACTTACCTCGGTGGTATCTTGTTGTCTAATAGATAATTCCGGTTGGGGATGCTCGAACTTCTACGCGTAGACCTCGCCCTTTGTGGGTCGCATGTAGAAATAAGTTCGTCGAGAGATTAATGACTGGGAACTTTACACAGCTAATAATTTTAACTGACCGAGTAACAATTCAAAGTTATTCCAGTCAATCCAGTCAAAACGAACTTTTACACCAGAGCGCTCGTAGAGTTTACGGCGGTCCGGGTAACTGGGGACTAACCATTTTATTCAAGATACTCGACAGCAAGAGGAGAAGGAGACTCTCGCTCATCCGCGGGGGTGGAAGTGGACACGAGGAAACTCGAGAGCCTGAGGAGTGCAACGTTTAGGGACGACCGGCACTCTACCTAGGGATAAGCCGTCCCGAGGAGGTGACATTAGTTTACGGCGGTTCACTGGAGCCAAATGCGGGATTTCTATCCGGGGCCGCAAGGACAGTGGGAAGGTTGCGACCGAATGCGAAAGCGGTCCCGCGACTCTGGTAAGCCACGGTCGAAGAAACTCGTGGGGGCTTTGGCACCATTTGGGTAGTATCGAGCCCGACATACTCCGCAGTGCCCCTGCACAGTGGATAAGCCTAAATGAAAAATTTCCCCACTAAAAAAAGATAGTTGATACAGTGTATTTTTAACCCCCGACAAAAAAAAGGGGTGTTATAAGTTTGACGTCGATGTCTGTCTGTCTGTCTGTCTGTCGGTCTGTCTGTCTGTCTGTCTGTCTGTCTGTGTGTGTGTCTGTCTGTGGCACCGTAGAGCTCAAACGGATGGGCCGATTTCGATGCGGTTTTTTTTATTTGAAAGTTAATATCCGTGCGGGTGTTCTTAGCTATGTTTGGTTAATATCGATTCAAAATGGCCGCCTCCACAAAATGGCGGACAAAATATTTCTTTACAACCTACCTCAATATGGGAATCAAATGAAAGGGCTTGACTAGTAGAGTACTAAACGCTATAACAAATTTCAAATCCAAGATGGCCTCCACCACAAAATGGCGAATTATATAATATTTTTCACTACTACCTCAATATGGGTATCAAATGAAAGGGCTTGATTAGTAGAATAGTTTGCACTATGACAAATTTCAAATCCAAGATGGCCGCTATCACAAAATGGCGAATTACATTTCCTTTTTCACAATTCCCTTAATATGGGTATCAAATGAAAGGGCTTGACTAGTAGAATGTTCTACAGATAACAAATCCAAGGTAGTCGGGGGTTAATCAAAATTTTTAATTTTGTTCTTGTTTACGATTCACAACTTATTTAACTTAATTAATTATATAATATATTTACACAAATTAACTTAATTAATTTGTGATTTTAAAGAGAAATGGAAAAAAGGAAATTAAAATATTTTACAGAGAAATAGTTGTAAGAAGTTACATGTACTTTACGTATGACTTATGCACAGTGCAGAACCAGTACTTGACGAGTAAGTACGAGTACCTAGTATAATAGTTTATGTGCCCATTGTTTATTGTTTTAGGGTGAAATATTGGAGAAGTTCCGGAGATGCCAACATTTCACCAGACCGATGGAGGAAAGACTGGACGACGGCTGGGTTTTATAAAGCATGTCCTGGAGGACAATTTGCCGTAATGATTTTAATAGCATTAAATTCATGTACTTACTTACCTATTCTATGCCGAAAGTAAAATTATGACCCTTTTTATAATTTTCGCAAACATCCTAATGTGTTCTAATATGAAAGGCTGAGAGTTTGTAGAAATAAAAGCTACTTTGGTAGTTAGTAGGCATTTTATTTATTACCAATCACCATGTGACCAACCAGGGGGAAGGGGTCACATGGTCGTGGTCAAATCATAAAATGTAAAGACCGTGCGACAATTGCTTGCGTTAATCACAATTTTGGTTCATTCGCACTAGTTCCATTGCTTTGTTCCATGATGGAACTACTGCGAATTTTTATTCGCATTAGTTCCATTTATTCATAAAGATGAAATGATGGAACTACTGCGAATACTCAAATTAGGATACAATCGCACTAGTTCCATTGCTTTGTTCCATGATGCAACTAGGTACTGCGAATGTTTTTTCATGTTAGTTCCATTTAGGTACTATGCATAAAGATGAAATAATGGAACTACTGTGAAGGTACTCAAATTAGAATTCTCATTTGTACCATTATGTAAATTATACATTGATACGTTAAGAGAAACATTCAACTTCTGAAATACCTCAGCATATTTGGTTACTAATTTAGTTTAGGTTGAATGTTTGCAGAAGTTGAATGCTTCTCTTAACCAATCCATGTATAATTAACATAATGGTACAAATAAGAATTCTAATTTGAGTAGGTACTTTCGCAGTAGTTCCATCATTTCATCTTTATGCATAGTACCTAAATGGAACTAACACGAAAAAACATTCGCAGTACCTAGTTCCATCATGGAACAAAGCAATGGAACTAGTGCGACTGTGCCCTATTTGAGTATTCGCAGTAGTTCCATCAGTTCATCTTTATGAATAAATGGAACTAATGCGAAAATAAAATTCGCAGTAGTTCCATCATGGAACAAAGCAATGGAACTAGTGCGAATGAACCACAATTTTGTGGTCTAATTAGGTTCTGGACCTTGCCCAGGGGAAGGAGAGGGTCATGACCTCCTGATGAACCCTGAACGGCGGGGTTGATAGGAAAAAGGAGTGCCGATGTGACGGTATTGCGGTGTGCCGCTTTCCACAAACACAGAGACACATCAAACTTATCACACTATAACACTCACAAACACAAACACAAAATTGTTACTCCTGTACCAAATGGAAAATTTTGCACTGAACCGGAAAGGGTTCGGTTACAGGGTACAGCCATTTAATATTATCTATTGTATGGTACAGGTTAACACTTTGGTACAAGGTACTGATTCAAACGACTCAAAGTCTGAATGAAAATCCTTGTCTCTTGCATTCTAAACGGACAAAGCAGTTCTAAAGGGGTAAAACAAAGACTGAGAGGTATGATACCGCGTCGAGATCAATCCGACTGGGTTCAGAATTGCTACGCTCTACCCTGATGCACCACGGAACCATTGATCTCCACACGGAATCAAACTTTTCTGTCTTCGTCTTTTTTAATAAATATTGGTGGACAATTAGAACTTATCCGTTTAGAACAGCCATTCCCAAAGTGGCCGATAACGCCCCCTTGTGGGCGCTGGAGGCCTAAAGGGAGGCGATAAGAGACCCAGAAAAAAATTGGGGCGTTGTGTAGAGAGAGAGAGCACAGATTTCTAAACAGATGAAACCTTCGTGAACAACACTGTGAGGCCAGTCATTAGTTATGTATGCGTGACAGCTCTCACAGACGTTGTCAAATTACTCACGTTGGTGTGCGTGTAATGTTCCCAGTCTTAAGAAAAAAGTCCCACTATTGTTGAGACGATTTTCTTAGCATTCCATGGATTCACCGTGCGGGTGCCGGGTCCATCGTGTGGCAGAGAGAGAAAACCCGAGTAGTTCCCGAGACTTGTGACTCGGGCGTAGGTTTAAGGGGCCCTTTCTGACGTACATCAACACTCACCTTCACCACTCGTTTTCTCTCCCTGCCCAGCCAAATCTGATATGAGCCTACTAGTGCAGCTTTAGATACACGTTCTAGTATAGAACTTACAGCACTTCTGGATAAGCCAAGGTCTTTCAGTAGGTTATAGAGAGATTTTGCTGGTATACCTCTCGCTCCCACTTCTACAGCGTATAAACTAACTACATAGCCGTTTTTTGTTAATTCGTTTAGGAGGTCGTAATACTTATTTTGTTTCATCGCGTGGACTTTAGGTACTTATATTAGTTTCCCACGGTACGGTAAGTTCTACAAGGACTATGCGTTTCGTAGCTCTAGAAAAAAGGAAAATGTCCGGTCTGGATGACGAAACACCCACATCCTCTGGGATTTTGTAGTGCTTTTCATACGTGTCCATTAAAATAGTCCAATCAGGTGCTGTACCCAGGATTGAGTAAGGCTTGTTCCTGGAGTTTGATGTTGAGCCTTCCTTCTTTTACAAAGTTAATTTGTCTTTTGTTTGTCGTCAATCCCTTTTGGGCTCTAGCTACTGAAAGGCTCATGGCTTCACGTATGATTTCAAGTACTCTGTCATGGCGCCGTGAGTAATGACCCCCATTAAGGAGCACCTTGCATCCCACCAATATGTGCCTTAATATGTGTTGTTAAGCTTTGGAAATTTTCACGTATAATAAACGCATAAAACATTATTTTTAAATAATTTATTATTACACCGATAATATATAATGATATCCTAAATAGAATATCAAGGACTATAGATGAAGAACAGCCTTTTGAACAAGCTGGTTTTAGAGCAGGGTTTTCAACTATTTATCATATGCATGTATTAAAACAGTTAATAGCAAAATCTCAAGAGTATGGGAAAGACCTATACCTACATTGCATTTGTCGACTACAATAAAGCTTTCGACTCAATCAAACACAATCTGCTCTGGGAGGCTCTAATTCAACAAGGAGTAAGAAAGAAATATGTTCGTATTATTAAAAATATATATGCTAACAGCACTGCACAGATCAAGTTAGAATCCACAGGTCATAGACGAGACGTTTTATAACGGCGAGGTTTTGTTCTAATCTATTCGCTTCATAACTATAGTTTTCATCAACACTATTAGTATTTTTATTAACCCTAGTAACGGCGAGGATTTGTTCTTGGCATCGATTCACATTAAATAAAAAAATAACGATTATAAAAATAGGGCTTAAAATTGAATTATACAATGTTCATCAATAATTTGGTCTACGAGTATCTTCAAAACAAAATTAGAATCTATATTTTACCTTAACTTCAGGGAAAATAATTTCAATTTAGTATAGCAACACTGACCTATTTTCGTTGAGGTGTTGTGTTTCTATTCATCAATCGAAATAAAATCGTCTAAATTATATAAATACCAGTAAAAATATTCAAACTTTCCTATGAAATTTCCTTTTTATTTTTGGGAACAATGTTTGCAATGTTTGATGACACAGAGACGGCATAATCTTAAACAAAACATAAAATCACACGGGACTCCCGTACGAGACGGAAGTCAGTTTCGTACTGACTGGAGTTTGTATTTGCTTTGGCGTTTGATATTTGCTTTCCGGACCTAAGGATCTGTGTTCCGCACGTTCCATCTGCCTTTTGTTTTAGAAATCTGTGAGAGAGAGTAAGTTATAGTGGTTTTTAAGTCCCTAGTTTTAGTGAAAAAATTGGGGCGCTAAAAATAATTTATTCTTCAAGTGGGCAGTAGTCAAAATAAGTTTAGAAGCCCCTGGTTTAGAATGACAGATACAAGGTTAGGTATTCATCCGGAATTTGAATCGTTCGGATTGCGTTGTGAATCACCAGATGTTTTTGCGTCGGGGATAAAAAATATATCACAGACACGGCCAATTAAAAACCCTTTAATAAGTCTAAAGTTAAAACAGCAAGTCATCATCGTTTTCATTGAAGCAGAGCGCGTGGTGCGCGTGCGCGCGCGGGTGTCCGGGGTAGTACGTGTTGATGATGCTGGTCATCACGTCCGGGCAGCGGCAGTATGGGAGCTCCAACTCTTGCAGGATCGGGTCTTCTGTAACACATCGTATTTAAAGCGAAAACTGCTTTTGACGCAACACAGACAGATCTTTCGTGTGATTGTTCGCGTGAACTCGTAACCGCCGAGTGTGCCAGAGCAAGAAAGATAGTACCTAGCTGCTGCTGTTTAATTTTGGAATGAAAACTTCATTTGGCGCACCACTTTTTTTCATGGACTGTGTATCGAGCTCAAGCGTCACGTTCGTAAATGAAAGAAATCTTCGGGAAACTCGGGACCACGGCCATGGTCATGCCCACGCTCTCCGGTTTCACCCGCTTAGTTTCCAAAGTGAGCTATCAAATATTCTGAGTTATAAGTTTTCACTTCTATTGGCAGTCCGTATGACTGCCAAACAAAAATCATCACCGAATCGGAATGGATTCGGTTCAACCCTGAATTCGGGACAATAATACCTACAGCAGAACCTCGATTATCCAAAAACCGAACGATGAACTTTTTATCTGAATAGGCATAATAACAAAAAAAAATCTATTTATTCCATCAGTTAGACTATTAAAATATATTGTACACGTATTGTTTCTTTTGTTTCGCATACAAAAAATGACGCAGAGACTATGATTAAAAGTTTCAAGTGACGTCACTTCATTGTACGATTCTTTTACGTAGATGTAACGTCACAAGCCCCCTCTCTGGAAGTTTGATAATAATATTATAGAGCTAAATCTCGATCCAAATTATTACTTAAGAAGTAGCACCCCGCGATAAAAAGGAGTCTTTAAGTAGGTACCTACTCATTAGTTTTAGGCTGTAATCTGTGTTCCCAATCGATCCGTTTACCTATGCGTTCCGATGTGAATGAGCAAAACTCATCTAAACATACAAACTTTCTTATTTACTTATAATATTAGTACCTAGGTTTATCTCCCGACATTTACTTCCTTCGTTACCTCCCATCACGTCGTCACGAGAAGACTGAGGAAAATGCGTCTCACTAGGAAATGAGGAGATCTCCGTCTAACCTCATTTGGTATTCAAAAGTCGCAGGGTTGTCACCGCGGCATACAACACTAACCACATCAATCCTGTAATATCTACTGTATTGTAATTTTTTTTTAAATAACCTTCTCCGTCATCGTATTCATCGTGATCGTGTTGCAGCAAGGCCAAACGTTGCCTCCGAACTTTTTTGGCTTTCACCATTTTCAAGCGATGAAAATCTTCTCTTTCCTGGTAAAATTAATATTGAACAATCAGAATCCTTTATTGCTCAGCTCTTTAGTTTGTACAAAATATTTTATTATAGGTACTACATACGAGTAATATTAAAGAGTATATTATACTTAGGTATTGAAGTTTTTAACATGATCTGTAACTCAGACAACTGTCTCTTCTTAGCGCAGAAGGAGCGTTAGCTCACTAAGTTCCACATGATTAGGTACTTCAACCTTCAAGGATATTCTACGCTATCGGATTACCTACACTTACTCTGTGATTATCATTAGTACCTACTTCTATCGCCGCACACGTTTCATCAATAAGTGTATGGTGTTCTCGAAAAGTATTAATTTCTATTTTATCCACTGACTTTTAAACTAAATTCACTCGAAAACTAAGTATTTGTTCTTATTTATAGTTAGCTAGATATCAATATATTTGCTTTGTATCCCGCAAATATTGCCTGTATCCTATTTACTATCGTGAAATTCATAGTATTTACCCTTTCATCCATTTCCATCAGAATGTAAGATTCCGTGTTTTGCAATTTCGGTATGATAACTTTTTCGATCCCATTTAGTTTCCTGAAAGTCAAAGATTTCGGTGTAATATTTGATTGAAATATTAAACAATATCCTAAAATAGGACTAATTTTCTCTTACTCTTTTATTTTAAAGATTCTCAAGACGGTATCAGACAAGTGCAATGCAATGCACGAAACGCAGAGTAGGTAGGTAGGTACCTACTAAATATGCAAAAACATACCACTTTATGTCCCCACTACCTACTGTCTCTTCTTGGGGTCTTCTCTCATAAGAAGAGGGTCAAAGTCGTAATCCACCACGCTGGCCAAGTGCGGGTTAGTGACGCATGTCTTCGAGATGCTTTTCTTTTCTTTGGGGTGGATCGACTAAGTACCTACCTATCAACTGGCTCTAGAAACGATCGACAGACGTGCCAAAAGACTCATAGCCAAGGACACCCTTGTGCAAAAAAGACTTCAGTCTTGAACATCGCCGAAAAATTGGTAGCTTGTCTATTTGAAAAATTGCTGGGGTTTTATCGGATACATTTAGGATTGTGCAACCGATCTGCATGATCTGGTTCCACATTGTCCTTTTTTCTATCGGGTTGCTTGCAAGTCGAAAAAGCGACATCATTTCATGGTTGACGTTCCACAAACTCGAACAAAGAGATTTGACTCTACATTTGTTATAAGAACGTCTAGGCCGTGGAATGTGCTGTCCAGGTGGGGTTTTCCCAATGGTTACAATCTTGTAGTCTTCAAATCGAGAGTGACTTGGTTTTTTTTTTCTAAATAAACACGCTCCACCGTAGACCGCATCGTCGCTTAACTTCAGTTGAGATGGCGGTCAAGTGTAAGCCTATTATTGTTAAAAAAATGACGGTTTGTTCACGTTGTTTCCTTCACCGCTAAAGCTAGCTGTAATGACAAACTTGAACATCTGGACTTGGAAAAATACCTAAGAGATATGGCGGGATTAGAACAAACGATACGATTATTGTGAAATCGTGATGCGAGTATTAAACGTTCTCAGTTCTCGTTCCTCGCAACTTTCTCGTATCTAGTTATTAATAGCTACGCAAACGTGTCCAAAGCCACCAAAGTCAGGCTCATGCGAACGCTTGTATTCCCCATTTTTCTTTAGACGTCAGAGACGTGGACAGTGTGCGAGTTGGCAAAAGGGAAGATAGACGCTCTAGAAAAGTGGTGCTGGAGGAAGATGCTCGGCATATCGTGGAGTTCCGCACCAACGTATCCATAATTCAAGAGCTCGGCATCAAGCAGCGTTTGTCGGCTGTAGTACAGTCGCGCATACTACAATACTTTGGACATGTCTCCAGACGAAATGACGACTCCATAGAGCGGCTGGTTGTGTAGGGAAAAGTGGAAGGAACCAGATCGCGCGGCAGGTCACCTATGCGCTGGACTGACCAAGTGAAATCCGCGATAGGAAGCCACATGTCGTGTCTGACTCCGCCAGGCAGTCCGCGAATAGGGAGAAATGGCGGGAGATCGTACAGAGAGCTGTGTCCACCCCTACCACCTACGTGGACGCCTCGTCGTGACCACGACTGCTCTGCCAAGAGCGATACGATAAAGAAGGAGAAACGTGTAACTTACGTCCAATGAGATCCAAAACTAACCTCAAGGTGCTCCTGATCGCCTCATCCAACAAAATACAAGTGTTCCTCAGCGAAGCAAACTTAATTAAAAGCCTGACGGCTTCCCTGAAAGACTTCTTCGCTTCTGCAGTGCGGTGGCCGCCGGCGCCCAGGCCAGCGTACCTCAAGGCATCGCCAGCCCCTTCACCAGACTCTTCCACTGGTAGCAGGGTGACCGTAGGCACACCCCCTATATTCTCGCTTACGCGTGAAACTCTAACTTGGGCCTGCAACGACCACGGCCGTCTATTCAACGAAAAACGTAATTTCGTTTATGTAGCCTACTCTAATTATTAGAGTAGGCTTAGAACATTTAAACGTCAAACAATGTTCGATCGGACGAAACGAAGTAGAACCGGAGTAGGAAAGTCGCGAGTTTATTTCGAAATTACGTTTTTCAAAGAAAGAGAGTACGTTTACTCCTGGGACTTACATCTAGTTTGAGCACTTGGGGAAGGGCATTGTCAGTATTCTGCATAAATACACCTAGGTATCGGTATTACGCGCGGTCGCATTCCCAAATTTTGGCGGAGGGTCACCATTAATAATACAAAATGCAGAGTAAAAAATACTTTACTAGTAGAGCCCCACGATTTTACGTTTTTAGCGTAGTTGCTGTTTCAGTTGTTTCCTGCGGTAAAAAAGCCTATTTTTCGATATTTAATAAACTCTTCAATTTCACGTATACGATTTTGCCCTAAAATGGTATAACTTTCCTGCTGAAATTATTGACATAATTAATTCTTATTATTGTCACTTAAAATTCGTTATAGCAGTAAACAAGGAATACACAAAACCACTTGAATACAATGTAGGACTATTCCAAAAGTGCTGCTTATCACCAATAGCATTTAATATAGTTATAAATATTTTAGTAGACAAATTAATATCCCGTGAAAAGAAATTGGGCTACCGGTTTAAAAACAACAATAAGTACACTGAGTCAATCTTGGCCTTTGCGGATGACCTTGCAATACTTACACGCAATCCCAAACAGTGTCAGGAATTGTTGAACGAAGTCGATGACTTCTGTACATGGACGGAGGGAATGAGGACAAAACCAACTAAATGTCATTGTCTTTGTCTGGGTAGACGAAATACCAAATATAGGTACTTCTTACGATCCGGGACTCTCCATAAGTGACCAAGGAGTTGCCACAATTGCAGAGGCAGTGCCTTTCATATTTTTTGGTAGAAAGATAGATCACAAAGGACGTACACCATCATTAGAGGTGGTTGTTGAAAACTTCATGAACAACCTCAATAAGGTAGACCAGCAGCCTATCAGCAATATCAAAAAAGCATGGATATATGACAACCTCACATCACGTCTCACTTGGCCTTTCCTAGTATATGACATCGGTAAAACTCTCCTGGCAAAGCTAGATGCCAATGTCATAAAGATATTGAAGTCATGGTTCGGATTGGACACCCGGCTGATCCCTCTACTCTTTTTAGGGATCACAATCGTTTTGGGCTGAAACTAAAGAAACCGTCTGAACTTTACAAACACCTAAGAGTTACAAAAACGCATGTTTTGGGAAAGTCGTAAAACGAATTAATTACATCTCTCCCAAAAGACATAAATGCTTCAGACCTGGAATCTAGACTTCAATTCCATAAACAATTTATGGCAGGTGCACAAGTAAATACTGCTGTTAGATACGGGTTGGATGCGAGAAAGAAAAGGGAAGACCGAGACATGGTAAAAACCTTTCTACAACAAGACGAAAATGACGGTTACAAAGTCCACGCTATGAGTTTAGAAATGCAAAGTGAGTGGTTACATAGGTGAGTTCTGTAACCCATTAGCTCTAAAGTGGCGCACCTTGATCTATGACTGGTCTCCTGCCTTATTAAAATTTTATCTAAATGCATTCCAGATGACCCTCCCTGACCAGAGTAACTTGGTAAGGTGGGGAAAAGCCTCTGAAACATGTTGCTATACTTGTGGAGAGGCGATATGCAGCAAGGCACATATTGGTGGGATGCAAGGTGCTCCTTAATGGGGTCACGGCGCCATGACAGAGTACTTGAAATCATACGTGAAGCCATGAGCCTTTCAGTAGCTAGAGCCCCAAAGGGATTGACGACAAACAAAAGACAAATTAACTTTGTAAAAGAAGGCTCAACTTCAAACTCCAGGAACAAGCCTTACTCAATCCTGGGTACAGCACCTGATTGGACTATTTTAATGGACACGTATGAAAAGCACTACAAAATCCCAGAGGATGTGGGTGTTTCGTCATCCAGACCGGACATTTTCCTTTTTTCCAGAGCTACGAAACGCATAGTCCTTGCAGAACTTACCGTACCGTGGGAAACTAATATACCTAAAGACCACGCGATGAAACAAAATAAGTATTACGACCTCCTAAACGAATTAACAAAAAATTGCTATGTAGTTAGTTTATACGCTGTAGAAGTGGGAGCGAGAGGTATATCAGCAAAATCTCTCTATAACCTGCCGAAAGACCTTGGCTTATCCAGAAGTGCAGTAAGTTCTATACTAGAACGAGTATCTAAAGCTGCACTAGTAGGCTCATATCAGATTTGGCTGGGCAGGGAGAGAAAAACGAGTAGTGAAGGTGAGTGTTGATGTACGTCAAAAAGGGGCCCCTTAAACCTACGCCTGAGTCACAAGTCTCGGGGCCTACTCGAGTTTTCTCTCTCTGCCACACGGTGGACCCGGCACCCGCACGGTGAATCCACGGAATGCTAAGAAGATCGTCTCTCTCTAAAAATGATTTGCTAATTCCTATTTCAAAGAGTGTTTTACCTCCCCCACATTCTCCAGTACCAATGCATTAGATTCCCCATTGGTAAACTTTACAGCCGCCAATGATATATAGGCCTCCCGGAGTGTATGCCCTAGGATTCCCTGCGTAGCCGAAAGTTCTCCAGCGGCCTGGCGCCCTTTGAACCGAAGTGCTTCCACCTTCCGCTTGAGGAGTTGATGGCCCCTGTTTACACGCTCGCGACGAGACTTTATCTCTTTTAACATGAACAGGGACGCCGTTACTGGGTATCGGTTTTCGGAATTCATAACAAAGTATATTGCTTATTCGGGATTTAAGAAATTGGTTAACTTAAATACAAAGCAAACATTTGCCTTTGACGTAAAATTGACAAATTAAATTCAAAATGATTGCTGTCAATGTAGTCGACAGACGTTGAATTTTTGAGTCTAGATTTATCTTTATCATTATAAGGTTCATAGAGCAACAAGGTTCAAGCATCATTAAATAAAAATATCCAAAATACATATTATGATTATTATTTATACATATAATTTTCTGTAATAAATTTTACATTTCATAAATGTTTCTATGCATAAAGCAGTCTCTCTTAACCCTACTTATTTTCAATTCAGTTTTCTGACTGGTCCAGTATGGTCCCAATAAAGTTCTCCAGGTCTCAGCTGTCCTGCCAGTAGTTGTAGTTCCCTGAAGGCGGAGGAACTGACATGGGAGGCCCTGCAGGTGGAGGCCCTGTTCCAGAGCTGTATGGAGATCCTTGTGGGGACCCGTATCTAGGTCGGAACCACGGACGACCGTTGTACTGGTATTGGTTACTCGCGTAAGCTGCCAAATTTTGTCCTGTAGCGTTTGGGTAAGGGTTCTGATTCGGTGGATAAGCCACATTAGGCATGTTGGGCAAAGTCTGAGTTTGATACGATTGGTTCGGCGCTGGTGTCGTCGACGGGGAGTAAGATTGCTGAGTAGTTTGACTACTAGTTGGTGGCGTTGAGGCGTAACTGTTTCCTGTTTGGTTTGACCCATTAGTCGGATAGCTTGGAGGTGGCTGTGAGGTATTCTGAGCCGTGTAGCCTGGGTTGGAAGCACTACCGTTTCCGTTTCCGTAGTTTGGTGTAACTGACTGAATTGGCATTGGTTGGCTTGGTGTGACTGGTTGAATTGGCTGCTGGTTGTAATTAGTTTGCGTCGAAGCACCGTCAGAGAAAGATTGCGCTGGGTTTTGACTAGCCGCTGTCATCGAATACCCGTTCCCGTCCTGAGAAGACGAAGTTATATAATTCGCTTGATTGGATGCCTCATTTGAGTTATCGTTCTCAGTCGCCGGTGTTTGCCCGCCGCCATTGTTAGAAGTAGTCGTATTTTGCGTTGCCGTCATATTGTACTGAATGCTCTGATTGGCCGGAACGGTCATGGCTCCAGCGCTATTTGGCAGCATGTATTGTTGAGGCATGTTTGCATACGAAGTGGGCGTTATAAATGAGTTCTGCTGCTGTAGTATTTGGTGAACTTGCGCTTGACTGACGGGTATCTGAGGTCCGGTCAAAGGAGACGACGCCTGAGGTGCTTGTACTATCGGAATACTTCCTAAGTTTTGATTAGCCAGTTGATGACCCAATGCTGCATTTAACTGCTGCGCTGATAAGGGTGTGTTCAGATTTATTCCCGCTGGCATATACTGAGAATTTGCGGGCATGTTCATGGTATGCATTAGTGGCATGTTGTATTGCACTCCGCCAGGGACGCCTAATTGATTTGGCTGCATCACTGTCACGTTTTGCCCCGGAAGCATCTGTTGCCCGATTAACCCTTGTGGTAGTCCTCCCTGGACTAAGTTCTGATTCGTAGGTATCATGTATACTTGACTGTTTGGCTGCCCGAGAACGGTAGGCATCTGACTTATGTTCAAAGGGTTTTGGAGTACAGTCATTCCTTGAGGCACCGTGATCATCTGCACGTTTTGCGTGTTCTGTATTTTGTTGAGGTCTTGTTTCTGGTCTTTACTCTGGATTTGGATGGAATTGCGATCTATTTGACGGATATACATTCCCGTGCCGTCCGCAGTCATGCCTGTCGCCGATACACTGTTGGCAACAATGAGGAGTTAAAGCGTAATTATAGCCAATACGAATGTATATCTCAACGCAAATGCCATAGTAAATATTGTTTTAGACAAGGTGAAACATTTTGATGCCAAATAACTTGTGATATACTTACTTCGTCTGTTGCCCTGAAGACACATGGATGATGGTACCATGTGGATTGATTTTCATCCCCATACTACTTGCGGCGTCTCTACCTGTGGAATGGGTTAGTGTTTCAAATTCTATCTTTTTAGTATCAGAATCGCTTTGCTGAATTACGCTTGTGCACCTACGCAGGTCGTAGCCAAGATTGAGATAATCACTTTTTACTTGCAGTTATTGTGAACTTTTTGATAACAGGATTCAACAGATTTGTTTTTGTGAGATAAAGATAAATTAATCTTGGCTACCCCCAATATCGCGTCAAATGTCTAAGCTATGCGGTCAACGCCTTTATTTTCTTTTTATAACGGCGCTGCTGTCGTCATCGGGGCGGCGTGTTTAGAGTGTCAGTGTCCATCCAGCCATCTATGTAAGTGTAGAGCATATTATATAAAACTTCTACACAATAAAAGCAAAACGCAACTTCGAGGATGAGCTGGTTGTCACAGACACCAAGAGGGAGGTGTCAAATCTGCAATGAAAACTTGTTAATAGTGGCTATGCCCGGTAAGTCCTCCTTTGCTGCTTTCAAATTCTGCCGAGTATACGAACTGTAACAGAAAATTATACAGGACTACGTTAAGACACTACTTCGTTGTTGGGACCGAGAACTAATTAGAAATTCTCTGGTCACAGTTGTAAAACGCGTTCAGAACCTATCTAAACATAAATAAAAGTTTCTTAGCCACACCCTATTGTCGAATGATCCGCCTTTGTATCACCACCAGGATCTCCATTCACTAACTAGTAAAGATTCAATCGAAATCTAAATACAACTCAAGAAATGACTTCTTCGTCGCTGCACTTGTGAATTGAACTGCACACGCCTTGAAGATGATTATGACCGATTATTGCATCGACTACGCCATTCGTGCAAGGAAGATAAAGGCGGGACATGGGCAGAGTTTATAATGTAATTTTAGATGAATGAATAAAATAAAGGAATCGCTTCTCATTGTCGACCTAAACAATGCTATAAAGTTGCGACGATTGACCTTCTTAACGCAACGCAAGGACGCTTTAAAATAATAATAAATAAATAAATATTGGTGGACAATTCACACACAACACCATCTGACCCCAAACTAACCAAAAGCTCGTAATATGGCGGCCATATATCTGATATAATACTTATATAGTTTTAAATACATACATAGTTACAAATAATATTCATGTTAAAATAACCAGCGACTCAGACAACAAGAAAAAATAAACAATGATATGGGGCGCTTTCAGAATGCTTATCAAAAACTTATCTATTACTTATTAAACTTATCAAAACAGGTCTGAATTGTGTGACAATTATCATTCATCTTTCATGTGATTCGAGAAATTTGATGAAATAGGCATGGTTACTAAAAAACGAATTAGTCCCTCAATTAGATAATAGAAAAATATTGTACACGTATTTTTTCTTTTGTATTCACAAACAAAAAATTACGAAAATATAGTGCTTAGAAGTTTCGAGTGACGTCATGTCTATTTTTTCATCATCATCATCATCATTTTTTATGTATGTATCTATATCTGTGTCAATTTTTAATAATTTGATAAAACAAAAAATACGTGACCCATATTTTTTCAAAATCTACCTGACGGACTAATTAGAATGGTACATATATTTATGACCCAGCCATCATCCCCATTCAATAATTTGACATTTATTTTCATCTATTTATCACTTATTTGTGTCACTTTGAAAACGCCGCAGACTTCACTGCAAAAACATCTGAATGGATTTGGATTTACATCGATCTCGTTGATTGACGCTATTAGAACCCAAAAATTAGAACTTATTTCGCTAGCTATAAGGTATTTAATATTTACGCCAAATGCGAAGTAGACGCGTCAGAAATAAACACGCATTAGAAATTACGAACATAAAACAGGAGTTACGCAGTAACGCAAAATTGTGGTATACGCCAATTCGTACCGTTCGGAAGCTGTTATGAAACGGTGTGATTATGTAATAATACAATATGTCGAAGTACTAACTGAAAAGCGTAATAAATGTATGAATAAAAAAAATACGCTAAGCCCAATAGGTACATACAAAGCCAGTTACGCAATAATACGAGTAGCATTATTTTTACGTTACGCATGAGCAATGATGCTAACACAATATTTCGTCATTTTATTGTATAAAATCAACTATTCCTATCTGCTAGATACTCGTTAATGCTTGATCGAACCTACAGTTAGAAGCTCGAATGATCATGTATTAAAATTTCGTCATATTATTCGAAGACACACTTGTCATATGTAAAGAATTGTTGATTTTACACCTTCGAATAAAGTTAATCATAATATTAGGATCGACAAAACTTCACTTAGCAATTCGTCTGGTCATCCAGCTTATGTATAAAAAAATGAGGACGAGAAAAACTGAAAACAGAGATTTCCAGTTCGAGTATGGTTTTATAAATACTTCGAAGTCAAATACCAAAAAACAAAACGTCTTCAACAAACTAGGACTGTAGATCTGCAAAGATATTTCAGGTGACTGGGCGAGGTATCTCTGGAAAATTTGTTTAGCCTTGTGCAAGTACAATTTACAGTATACTTTTAAATTATGTCTACTACTACATTTGTTAAACTACGCTAAATTGAGAATAATTAAAGAAAAAAGCGGTTTAAGAATCTAAAAAATTAAAAGCGCTGTTTAAAAAAATCTTGTTTCTACGCATTTGCATCTGGTCATTTGCAGGGTTGTAAGATATAAATAATAAATGTTGTTTTATAGTTGAGATACCATCATAACTACGTTTTAATTTTTGTAACCATAACGATTGTAATGACTGTCGTTAACTTTACAAAGCCTTCAGTTTTGGGCACTGGGGTGTAACTGATTTCAGTTTTAGGACAGGGGTGTAACTGACTTCAGTTTTGGTCCTGGGGTGTTTCTGACTTCAGGTTTTGGGACCGTCTAGATACTTCTAGAGTGAAAATATGATTCCAAGCATACATAAATGTATTGACATGATTCTTTAAAACAAAGTTAACGACACATTTCAGATATTACCCGCTAGGGCCATATCTCTATCAGGGAGGCCAGTTTGATTCCTGAATTTTACTACTAGCCGCGCCAAAACCGTCTGAAGTGCCCTTGCTATAGGTATGGTAAGGCATATTATGTATTTAACAATTATAGGTTTGCCGTTTCTGATGTTAAGTGGCGATGCAGTCTGCGATGGAGTGTGCTTAACGAGAAGAAACCGATTCACTCTCGACTTGAAGACAAGATTGTCTCGAGAGTGTGGTATTAATTGAATACGGTAAGTGTGGTAATTATATTAAACGATTTCAGGTGTGCCTCGAATTTATTTTTGGGCATATTATTCGGGTATGCGTTTACGCGATAGTAGTTTTTAGCAAGTTTACAGCTCAGCTGCAATAGGTCCCTCAAAATAAAATAGATTTTACAACGAACCAATGAAATGTATTCCTAAACTAGCGGCCCGACTCGGTTTCGCCCGTGACTTATAACATATACCTATGGCACTCACGGATCACATAAATGTCCAACGGCGAAAGATTTTTATTAAACCGGTCCTGTAATTCCTGATATTAAAACAAATCACCTTTTAAAACTGGATTTTTACGACACAGGACTTCACCTAATGTGAGATCCAGGGTTCCTTAAACAATATTACTATTGTAATTGCTATATTGTTTTTTGCTCAAATAGTGTTTTTTTAAACGCGTTTAAAAAAACCTCTTCGGCTTGATAATATTAGTATAGATTAGTTACTTTCAGTATCTCAGCTATAAAATCGAGAAGTTCAGAGAGACAGATTTCGTAAATTATACCTGGTGCATTGGAGGTCCAGGATCGAGCTTCCCGCGAACCCTTCTCTTGGCTTACATTCGACCTGCGGCATATCGGCACAATTCACACACACTACTGGCACACATCACAACTCGCCAATCGTCGAACATTTCAAATAATAAACACAACACACGCTAGAAAATAATGAGTTCCAAAATATTTTATATGATAGACATTAAATTCTCAGTTCTAATAGTTAATCCCTCCGTCAAATCTAATAATACAAATTAAACCTTTTCTATGAAAATTGAGAAGAAGCTACGTGTCATTTATTTTATAGTTGTTTTATTGTCATTTGTATTTTTGTGAGCCCACTACCGCCATTTGGTACGTAGTCTGGATCTATGTTTTTTTTTTTTTTCGAAATCGCGTCATTGTAAACTGTAGATAACTAACTATAACAAATACCCCAAAGGCACAACAGTGTACCTACTATTACTATCCATAAAATTGCACTATGTTTTATATTCATGTCACATACATAGAATCGTCATAGAACATCGCAAAGGTATTATAGCATGATTGTTGTGAAACAATTTTGAACAAAAAAATAATTTGGAACTCAGACTACTAAGTCAATTAGTTGTCACTTGTCATTTTATATAATAGCTGGTTTCGGTATCAAACTAGCTCTTAATAACAATTTAGACTACACTAGCAATAGCAATAAGAGCTGTTAAAAATACCTCGTTAATCTGACAACGCACCGTTTACTTGTTAACTTTGTATTAAAAAATAACGCGTTTGTGCTGCGTCGTGATTTCGCGACCACGAGCGCTCGCACCCTCGCTCGAACCCGCTTGCCCTTACGGAGATATTCATATATCTTCGGCGACATTTATTTATTTCTTTATTAGTGGTACTTCCCTCTTAAAAAAAGTTATTAACAATATTTGCCATTTCTGCTCGGATATACTTTGTACATGACAATGTTCGCATTTTTTAAGTGAGCGCTGTGGAATGTTCAAATCCTGCATTTAGCTTTTAAAAGGCGACAAAATACCAATGTATCGATGCCAAAAGTAGTAAGATTTTAGATTAGATCCGCGATTGACCAAGTGTGGTAGTTTGAAACTTCCCGAAATACTGGAGTGCAAGTGAGATGGCACAATTAGATTGCATTACGGTGGCATTACAAGTGACAGCTAACATGATTTAGATTTTAATTCGAAAATAGTTCACATTATAATAATAATCTTCAAAGAACAGAATAGTCCTGTCCAGTGAGTTCTTCAAAATCTGCTTCAACTGCTGCCTCAATGGAACTTAGTTTATAGCTTTAATATCTGTAGAGTAAGATGTAGTAAGCCACCGTATTTTTTCCTTGGCTCTAAGAGTTTGAAATCAATGACTAAATATACGAAACAGCAAAAAAAAATTTAAATTCCTTCTCTACCTTACAGATATTAAAATCTATTATTATTAACCTTTACTGAAGACCTATGGAAGGCACAAAAATTGCTGCTCTAACATATGTTTGTCCGATCTTCTCTATATAGTGTAGTTTGGAGACAAAATTGATAAACAAAGTTTACTCGATTTCCGCCATCTGAAAATAAGCTTTATTATTCTTAGTTTAATGTGTATCTTACCCGGCCGGTGCAATGGGACGTAATTGGAGCTGACTTGGTGTGCCGTCAGACAAGCGTTTCTGTCCTCTCGCCTCTTGGGTTACGTTTTTAGTAAGCGTAGCACTCTGTAATATTGTTTCAGACAATGTATTATGGACTTGGATAAATGTGTTGTTTGTTAAAATAATTATAAATATGAAGGTTTACATAGAACCATTATAATTGTCCAAAAGGGTCGCGTGCTACTCATTATGACCTACAAACATGGCGGTAAAATAACTGGCAAAAGTGTGGTACTTCACCAGGCGGACTCTGCCAAGAGTCCTACCACTACTTACAGTATGCAGTCACCTAGGCATTTCACATCAGAGTCGAACGGGATAAGGAATATTTTTGTAAAGACCTTTATTCTAAAAATTACAAAAGTTGTCAGATTCTGATTCAGGATAACAAAGAGGAAAAAGATTTCCGATAACATTTGTTCAATGCATTAAAAATGTAAGCATTACATATTTTGGGATAAGTAGAATGAAATATATATAAAAAAAACTACACCTACTACCGCCATCTAGTGCGTAGTTTACAACACTTTTTTTTCTCAAAATGTATGATGTGTACAACGCGTCCCTTTTGGTTATTTATTTATTACATTATAAATATCTAAGGATTCCTGTATACGTTTAATACTAGTGATGATTCTCAATCTGTAGAGGTAGGTGCTGGAGCAGTCTCCTTTAATATTTTGCCAATAGGTATTTAAAAAAAAATCGGAATTGCTTTTATTTTGAAGATTGAGGCATGTTTACCATAAAAAAAAAAAAAAATATTACTATTTTGAATGAGTAAATATACAATAGTAAAGTAATTTTGAATTTGCCCGCTAAAACACTAACGACTGACATGACGTCACTAACCGCAAAACATTGATCGCGATTCATGACTGTATGCCCAGTTTATATGTTTTTTATTATTATTTTAATACAAACAATCAAAATCGTCGTCGCTTAGATCGCAAATTTAAAAAAATACAGATAATTAAACAGTCTTCGACAGCTTGTTTTGAGGTTAGTGACGTATTAAACCATATTGGTATTTGCAATCACGTGACAACAGATTAAAAATAAAGCATTAAAAATAATTTCTAATAAATTTACTAAGTTATATTAAATCACAACAATGTGATTTTCGATATTCTACTAATACAAGCTGTCATAAAATTAACACTAAACATTATTTTGTGATAAGTGTTAACATCCCTATAGACTGTTTTATGGGTTAATATCAACTCTGTTAATCAAATTTCAATGTAGTAGTTCCCTAACAAAGAACATTACGCATTTTTACTGTAGTATTGGAACGAAAAGCAAATCCTTTTTGGTCTTTTTACTTGCGATTCCTCAGGTGCGACTTTTTAAGTCCACAAAAGCACTGAAAAAATCTTAAACAACTTTGAAAAGAACCGACTACAGAATGAGGCATCATTGCATTTAATTAATGAGATAAAAACTAAATTATAATATAGTGAATAATGGGTAACAAAGTAAGATAAAAGAAATTAAAAGAATTGTTAAGTGAATAAATTGTCCAATGTTTTGTTTGTAACACCTTAAAAATTAAAAGAAACTTATGAGAACTAAGTTAAAAAGATTATGATGAAAAAGTGAGAATCTGTAACAGTGATTGTTATACAGTTAAAGCCGCAAAAGAACCATAAACCACCTGTGTAAAGCCTAAAATCAAGTACCACAATGCCTTGGAAATAATTAAAAAAGCATTAGTGAGTTATTTTGAGTTCTAAACCTAATGCTCACTGAGATAATCTGTGGGGATGACGCTTGGCCCGTCGATATTATATTGATCAAAGATCCACTGCTTGCCATTGGCTGTCAAAGGAAATTTCAACTTTAAATACTAGACACTTAAATATATTTTCCTGGTGGGTGTTGTGTTATACTCACTTCGATAAATTGAACATTTTGAATCTTGAATAGGGACAGCATGAAACATTTTTGTCATTTATAAAATAGTATGTTAAGTAAATTAAATTTCTAACTTTCAAATAGTAAATTCGGTACACAATATTTCAGCAAAAATTTTATGGGTATCCAAATCATGTGAAAATACACTGCCATTTAGTTACTAGTAACTGCAGTTGAAAAATACTCAATCATTCTAGATAATACTTGGATACGTCAATTTGATCATAAGTTTGACACAAATGCTGTCAGAAAACACATAATTATGTATAATAAACAGCATATAAATATGTATTTATCAAATATTGTTCATTCTGTAGTAAATATTTCTAATTGAACACATCACACAGAGTGCTGTTTTTTTTTTCTAAAACAAGGAGTTTTTTTTTTTGATTTTCACTTTTTGTGTTTGAGATTTACTCCTCACACATGTGTTCTGTCCTTTTGTAACCTAATTCGGCATGTAAAGAAAATAGAGGTTACCCCAAAAGTAAAATCAAGATGGGCGAGTTCAAATATTACTTAAAGCAATTTTCAAAGATTTTCACTCTTCTTATACATTACATAGCATCCAAGTGACCATTATTACGTACTAGCAGCGCCCCGCGGTTTAACCCGCGTAGTTCCGTTATTTTTGGGATAAAAAGTAGCCTATGTATTAATCCAGGGTGTCGGGTAACTCTATACCAAATTTTATTAAAATCGCTTCAGCCGTTTAGATGTGAAGAAGAAACAAACATACTCACTCACAAACATTTGCCTTTACAATATGTAGTAACAACACTCAACCAACCAACTGGCCAACTTAGGAGATTCAATTCCCTAGTTTTTTCTTAAATAAATACCTGCATGACACACCGTAACATTTTACAAGACACACCCTACGCTAAAATTGCATTATGTAATATTAAACACCCTTAGATTCGATCCTTTTACTTATTTTATGCTCTTGACTTCTTGAATCAGTTACATTGTCTTTATTCTTACATAAACATAAAAATGTCTAGAAGAGAACTTTACATTAAAAGTTTTACCTTCTGGTTCAGATGCATGATGGTACCGGTAGCTTGGAGCTGCTGAAGCTGTGCGGCTGACAACGGAAGAGAAGTCTGCTGCAGTCCACCAGCGGGAGCTATCTGGAATTATATAATTATACAGTTTCAAATTTGCTTTTTTAGAAATTTTTATATATTAAATGTACTAGGGTGACGTGGAAAGCTCTCGGCCTGATGCAGTGATAGCATTTTAACACAGTATATACATAATGTATAATGAAATATAGGGTATTTTATCTTTTTGCTCTGTAATTTCACCAGAAAACATTGCCTTTTAAACCGGAACACAGTGATCTTTTCCCATTACATACTAGTTGGTGGTAGAATAACTGGCAAAGGTATGGTACTTGTACTTGCCCATGTTAAAAATGTTTATTTGTAATGTTAAAGGCGTTAATACATAATGTTGAAAAGCCTTACTGAAAAACCTAAAAATTAAATTAACTGTTTTTTCAACCTGTTGACCATCGACGAAAAGCTGTTAAATTATGTTGATGGAAATACTGTCAACGACCCACCTCTACACTCCACAGCCCGTACTGCCGCCACCTATTCCCCCACATATAATGCTAGCATGTACGTGAAATCGTGTGCCGACACGGCGCGCGGCGCGCACACATTCAAACCCAGAATGGCACGTTTGTATGAAGATGTTTTACTGTATGTTTACTGTGATTTTAACCAGCAAAATTTATTTATTTATGGCTGGGTACATGTTACATTAGTTTATATAACAAATTTCAACTTATTATCTTATGTAATTGGTTAGAAGTGATCTTTGCAGCCAACGTCCTTTATGATTTTTATTAAAATGGACAAAACTTAAATATTGTGCGGTTGTTTTAAAGCTAACGGAAGTTATGTAAAAATATAGCCTCAGCTTTGAATTGAAAATCACAGCATTTCATTGCCAGGCCGATAACTTTTCCTCTTACCCTAGTAGATTAGTTGCCTATCTAGTTTGTAAACATGTTTTAAAACAAAGTAATTTTGAGTCATTGGAAAACATTTCACCAAATCAAATATTAAAAAAAATATAATTTAATTAAAATTACACATAAAAGGACCTTAAAAAAAGGCAAAGCTATGGTTAAATCAAATTAATCATTAATTTCTAATTATCTTATTGAAAAATAAAAACTATTTTTCAGTGCAAAGTGACTGTAGAGTAAATCATGTTTTGGTCTGCAGTTGTCAGTCATGACTTATTTTATTAATAAAAAAAATGTATACATGTTAGGAAATTCATTTATCCATGTCGAGAAATTGATTCATTCATGTACTTGAAGTATAAATGAAAATTACAGTAACAAAGCTTGTTTCGAAGAACATTTCTAAAGTTTAAACATACTCTCCATCATGATTTCCTTGCATGCATGTAGTATCAGTCATGTTTTTTTTTAAAAATAAACCATACTTGAAGAAGATGTAAGTGGAAATTTATTATCACAACAGTTCTGTCTTCATGACAGAATATTGAACTACAATACAACCATACTATACTGGGACTTTAAGAATAGACATTTTTACAAAACAACACAAAATAGAACAAGAATTGTGTCAAATGTAGAGTTAATCACACAGGGAATTGTCTATTTACAGACCAACCTCAAGGTAATTACCTACTCTTTCAAGTGAAGAAAGTTATGTTACATTTGAAAAAATGTAGGCTGTATTTAGTTATTGTGATTATTGTCAGCTCTAAAAAATTATGGCATGCTTACCGAAACAAACTGCTGTGGCTGCAAGTTAGCCAGACCCTGCTGGGCTCCTGTTAAGTCTTGCAGCTGTTGGTAAGGAATCAACATAGTTTGAGACCCGGGCATCGTCCACTGCACTGTCTCCGGAGTTTGAATGTGATACTTTACTTCTTTGTCTCCATTATCAGTACTGTACAAGATCTTTTGAGAAGCAGTACTTTGAGCAGCACACACTACTGGTGTTGATGTTGCCGAGCTTACGGTTGTCGTATCATTTGATGTTAATGTACCTTGAGGTATTGTTAATCCATTGGGCAATATCATAGACATTGATGAGGAACACCACTCAGTCGTAACTGGGTTACATTAACAGGCTGCATACTAGATATATCAACTATTTGAGTCCCAAAATTAGGTTGCTGCAATCCAATAGGAAGATGTGTAAAGTTAGTGTTAGACATTTGCATACCAGGTTGTACAATTGGAATTAGCTGCCCGTTTTCCTGGTTTAACACATATTGCTGCTGTTGTGGCAACAGTTGTAAGACAGTAGGCTGCCGAACAGTCATGAGTGGTGTAGTAGCTGGAGCGACGCTCACTACTGGCGGCATTATCGTAGGCTGCGCTGTCGACGTGAGAGTCGGTGGAGTTGAAATAGCTGCCGAAGCTACCGGAGGCGGCACGGGCGGTGGGGCGCTGGTTGTGGTCAGAGTCGGTGGCGGCACGTTTAAGGCGGGCGGCGGTCCGCCCGCCTGCGCGGCGCTCCATTGCGCCAGGTCAGCGCGCATAGTCTCTATTAGATTCTGTGCTAACGACCTAGCCTCTGCCAATGCTTCAGAACTTGTATGATGCAAAGCTAAGTGCAATGGCTCTAATTTGTCGTTCTTTAACACAGCCACCACCCCCGTTTCCGATTGAATATACTCCAGATTAGTCCCATTCTGTAATAAAACCTTGATTTACAACAATCTTCAAGAGAAAACGTAACATTTTTTTGGTAAACCTGAAACCACTTACTATTCCGAGAATGCGTCTTTTTATATCAAATGCGGCCGGGGCGTTATCGAGACCGATATAAACTTTATCTACAAGACCACCGGACATAATTCAAGCCGTAATTTCACAGACCTTCACTTTATTTCCCTATTTAAAATCGAAAGCATCTTTTAGCAAAACTACAACAGCAAAAGGGAAAACGAGATATTGTCAAATTTGATAATGACAATACATTTTAAGCTTACTGTCAAACAATAAGATTTTTTTTATATTTGTTGGCAATATCGAAAAAGATGACAGTGCTACCAGCGTAATTTTATGTTTTATGTGACGACCCATTCTGTCTTTGTCCATCATTTTACGGACTTCCAGAAAATAAAAGATTTGCTACAGGTCTATATATGTACACTATATTTGGATTCCACACTATTTTTAATCATATAAAGTACAGATACGTACCTAGCTACTAGCACCCTACTAAAATGTCTAGCGGAGGAAATCGTGCAAGCATGGTCGTCGCCTCTCGCCTCAAACGATATGGTACGACAGCCCCTCGCAATACGTACTTATAGCCAATGTTCTTTGAAGACTATGGAACTTGGATTTATTGTGATTTACGCTTGTCAGCCTCTCAAACCACACAGGTGCTCATCGAGCGAACTACTCTCGCACTGTGTGCGATGTGCGGTGACGAACCTCTTCCCTTGGCCCTCCGAGATTCGTTAGCAGTCTATGAGTCTATGCAGAGCACCTACTAGCACTACTCCGAGCGCGTTCTCATTATTAAACTTCTTATGAAATGTATTTATTCATTTCGTATACTGTTTATTAAACCCAATATTAAAGCCGGGAGTAAGTAAACCCGTAAACCTGGTTATATTGTGACGATACGAGGTATAGTGCTACTATAAAATGTTCGTCAAAATTCCAACGACCATCCAAGGTGAGACCTACTCGTAGTTAGGGATTTCAAAAATTGTCCTACTTCTATTTCTACACTGCTAACGCATATTGAAGAACATGGTGGTTCCACGTTCCACGGCAATGAACGGAGTTAAACGCATTCACAATATCATTATATCACAATATCTAAGCTAATAGCCAAGGACATGTTGCCACGTGAATCGGCTTGTTCTGTCAGAGTACGGACACGAAGGATTGCATCTACTGTAGACAGGTCGCGTCAAAAACCGAATTTGTGGTCAGACAAATCCGGTCCAACAGCCCACAAAAAAATGCCAATCAAGGCGAGCGGCAATTATTCTTTCGAATAACTTGCCGGCTTCATCTAGTAGGCATAAGTATAGGGTATAGGTCAGTAAACGGACGAAGAATCAGCTGATGTACCCTCTTGTTTCAATAAAACCAGTTTGGCTCTTTTCCAGGCTTTAGGAAAAACTCCAAGGCGGGGACAGATATTTAATAGTCCTAAATCTGCCCTCCTGTGTTACTGAAACAGCAAGAATGTTCGACCTGGTATTCAGAACCTGGTGTTCTATATCGAGTTCTGAGGCGTTGAATTGCTATATTTAACTCAGCCTCCGTTATGTCTTTCTCATTGGACCACGTGGTCGAATCATCAATCCTGTAGAAGAGTGGGACCAGTTTGGGGTCTTGGGAAATCTTGGTCGGCCCTTCTACCGCTAAATCGGCTTTAGCTTTGCTATTCCTGTCTCTATCTTATTCAAGCGAAAAGAAAAGAGAGGGCGACATCAAGGCTAAGACAGTTTTCGTTAGGCTGTAGACCCCCCGGTCGGTCACTGTTCTAACGAATCCAATGATTCTGTTAGAGGGGGACCCATGGACGTAGCTTTACCAATACCATCTTGTAAGGGTAACCACAGGCCCGGGTTACAGGGTTCGAGTTAAAGACAATTACCCATTTGACTGATCGTAATATTCCCCCTCCGTCGCGTTTTTTAAGCATAATTGCACCATCTCACCTACCGTTGAACTCGTTGCTGTCTTTCTTTGCATCCTGCTCTGTCCAGAAGTTTGCATAAGTCTATCTTGTTTTGTCCAATCATTGGTGGAAAGTAGTGTCATGTGACATGGATATTCGGCTTATCACAGCGCGATTTTTAACCTCGTCCTGCGCCCCCGCTGGTGACTTTTGAATTAAAGGAGATTAGTTACGTGCGCGATCAAGGGTGCACAATCTTGCTCGAATCTCGAACGCTGTTGATTGCGGATTGGAGCGGCTTGAATGTTGACCAACCAACCAATAAAAATTAAAGAATATAATAAAAACAAGGAAGAGAAAATATATAACACAGCGAGTGCGAATGAGATGCAGCTAGCAGCCGGTCAATAAACCTGCCAGCGGACCTCTTTGATTAAGGGAATCACATGAAACGAAAACTAAACAATAATTATATTAATTATACGTATGAAAGGTTTTCAATTTTTCTGATAAATGAAAGTTCCCACATCATTTTATAGAACAAGAAGACATTTTATTGACTACCTACAGAAAACCCTTTTTCCAAACAGAAACAATAGATTGATATTGCTCGAAATCGCCTTATTGTTGCAGACCTCCAGAATTCACAAGTAAAACGTTACACCTCTTGGGGATAAGTAATAAGTACCTACTCAATTTGTACTTCACATCTCTCTACTTAGTCTATGTGCTTCACAGTAGAATAACTGACAAAAGTGTGGTACTTACATAGGCGCAGTACAAAAACTTCATGCTTCAATGATTAGGGGATAAAAAAGAAATTAAACAACTTTATTCCGTTTGCATATTAACCATATATTTCTACAAAACATGATATGCTGTCTCTATAATGTTACCTGAAAAAATAGATTATCTCCACATCCGTTTCAACAATATATTATTTTGTCATGTATTATCACTTCACACATATTACAGATCTTGAAAAGGCTATACATTGAAATGTATCATTAAAACTATAAGTACATGAATGTTGTCTAAATTTGCGTCTCATGCAAATGATTTTAAAAATCGTATCTATAATACTTATTGCTATGTTTAACTTTATGCTATATCTATGCTATAATATGGGACTAGAAAGATCAAATATGTTATTTTTTATAATTCAAACGCAAATTAAGGACGGAGCTATCTCCAAGCTCGAAAGTGAAGAATCAATACTTAGTGCACATTATATATATTTACCCTGAATCCAAAAATATACACTTTAATCTCCTTATTCATAAACGTCTAAAGTCATTTTAGTTAATTGTGGAATACTCATTGATGAAAAAAATCAGAATAAAGGTGATTTGTACCACACTATAGAAACGTTTATTATACGTTTATTGAAATAGCAGCCCTACACATAAATATAGTTCCCGGCAAACAAGTTGACCCAATGAAGTTAGCTGCGCATGGCTGCGCAGAAACGTTTTTAAGGTCTCTCTGGTGAAAGTGCACATGAGCGAACTTTTCCCTTCCACGTCACTTTTGGGTCAACTTGTTTACCGGCAACTATACCTGATACAATTTGTAGTGACACAAAATTTGAGTAAAGTGACCATCGTCGTTGCTTTGAATTTGGACGGCCAGTAATGAAACTTGGATATTTTAAAAGAACAGTAGAAAGTGAGCAAAAACTATTAAGGACATGTTTCTCTGAACTATATTGAAACAAAGATATTTATATTTATCATGATGAAATAAATCTTTGAAACGGCACAACTCAGCTCCTATATCACTTACAGGAAATCTGGTTGTATAAATAGTAAATATGGGCAGGTAATGTTACAAGCGACAGACAAAAATAATTAGCCGCAAAAAAAATACGCCACTTTTCCATTCAAAAGTATCCAAAACCCTTTAGCTGTATGTTCACTTCCGCGTGCTCTATCAGTTTAAGCTTAAGCTCGCTTTTATTTTCATTATAAACATTTGTGTTAACAACAGTGAATTTTTATTTCATTTTTCGAAATTGGAGGTCGGCCATAACGGTATAAGTTACATATGTTTAACCCACATAGTACCTACTCGTACCTCTAAAATATTCTTGACTAAAATGACTGTAGAATATTATGAACAATATAGTTAATATTTAACATCATAAACAGAATTTCTGGAGTGACATGAGGTAGTCAGGTAGAAAATAAATATATTTTGTTTAGTAACTTTTAACATCACAATGCCATAAGAAAATTTGTTAAGAGTATTCTCAATGGGGTAAATATAGATTAAATTTAAGTCGCATCTCCAAAACTCCAAACAATAACAATGATAACCCTGTTTCATAACATTTCGTAACATTTTGTCGTACAAAAATGTATGAAATAAATTCTTTCGATAGCTCGCTTCGTATTATCCCAAAATTTTACCATTTTAAAATTCTGGCACTAAATTTTGAACACATTTGTTACATATATAGCCTAGTTTCGTTAACTCTGCACCTGGTCTCGATATCGTCACAAATTACAATAAATATTGATGGTAATTTTTCACGCAACGCCATATGATCTCAAACTAAGCAACGCTATGGGAGCTGTATTGTACTATATACCTGTAATATAGTGTGTAAAAGAACGAAACAGGTACGAGAGCCAATGCGTTCTTTTCAGAAGAAAAAATATAGTTCTACGTACGTAGGCTGCGTACTAATTTGAGGGATTCTTTGTGTCCCTTTACTCACCAGCCAGGTCCTGCACCTCCGTGTTAGAACGTAATAGGAGAGAAATGTGACAAGTTTTTAGCTTGCATCAAATACATGGCCAAAAATTGCTACCAGCTCTCGGAATAATACATCAATCTACACGAAGAACGTGACGTTAGATTTGGGCATAATATGTTCAAGACATGTTAGGCTTCTGATAAGCGCCATCTATCGTAACTTTTTTTTTATCTCATCTGGAAATGTTTCTTTTGCGGCAAACGATAACCAAAATCCAACTCCAATATAACTGGAACTATGACTCCTTAGCATCGCTTGGAGTCTTGGGCGTTCACGCTATACTGGTTATTACAGGAATTTTGGTTTTTGTTTTACGATTCTTCCGCTCACGAATATAGAGAATCACTTGACTATTTTGATACGTGTTTAAAATTATATTTCTGGAGAATTCGGCAAATTACCAAAATAAAATTTTTTTTATAATCCAGTATATAAAGACCATGGTGCAGGGTTACCATAACTGAAGTACGTTGACATACAATAAGAAGCCACGTTTGGCACTCGATATATAACAGTCGTTTTTATACGTACATAGGATCGCGTAAATACTTATGTGCCCATCACATACACTGTGATTTTCTATTAGCCACCACAGATGTTTGTAAAGGAACTTTCATAAAACTTTTCAGGTTAATATATTGATTATCTCTTTTTACTGGATGACGAGCGCAGTGCAGTGCTACAGTGATGTTTGCACAATGCTGTTCTGCGGTGAAATAACTGAAAAACGTGTGGTAATTCCCCCTGAAGATTTCTGAAGTATTCTACCAGTACAGTAAATATACTCGAATTTTAATTACAATGAAAGTCCTTTCCTAACAACTGTGGCAGCTAATTTTCGTAATCTATAGCTCTTATAAACTTCGAAGCCGTACCTACTAACTGGAGAGTTCCTTGGTGCAAAGCTTAACATTAAATGGTGGGTTAAACCTATGTGAATCAAATAACAACTAAATAACAATTAAGTTATCACCAAAACAAACTTAAGAGTAATTTAAGAACGTGCCTAACCTAAGTTAATACTTATATCGATACTTGGATTAGTGTAACGAGTCTAAGAAAATATTTTTATCATAGTAAAAAAAATATCAGTTTTCGTATCGATATTTCTCTTGGTTTGTGGTTGGGGATTGATCATCTATATACTATATATATATAATCTATTAAGTAGATCGTATTACCGTATAAACAATACTTAATTTAGATAGCAACCAAAATGTTATCTGGAAGAACTCGCTTTTAGCGATAAGGTCGAGTTTTGTGTTCATAATTTATTGATACAACTATTTCGTTAATTGTATTTTGTGGTTGTCATAAAGAGTTTTAATATTGCGGTGATACGGACTCAATTTTTTTAATAGTAATTCTACGGTTGTGTAATACCTTGCTAGTCAAAGATGAAAGTACGCAAACTTAGAAGGCTTCTTTTCTTTAACTGTATTTTGTGGCGTTAATGAAGTGTTTTTAAATCGAATAGGCACAGAAATATTGTTACAAGGACAACACTACGTTTGTCGATCGACTAGCAGGTCGTAGATAAATAGACGTATGTTTTCAAGGGCTTGGCTAAGGCGCTCACTACACCACACGCACACCGCGAGCAGTAGTCATTATTCGCCGGACTGCCGTAGTACGAGTACATACACAACGGAGCCCTACAAGGCCTTGGCGTGGGCGGATTAACACCATAGCACGTACTTTATGACAGGTTAACCTAGTCTCAGTTAAAAAAAAATTGGATCCATGCCATCGCAATTTCAAACACTTTATTAGGGAGTTAGTGGTCAATTCCAGTTTTAAAATATAATTGAGTCTGTATCAACACTGACAAGGCCATTTTACAGCCGCTTTAATAGAATGTGATTTAACTAATTTAATTTTGAATTTAATGATATTTAAAACTACAATGTTTTATTTGTTTGTATATTTTTTTGTAAATTGTTGACGTTACCAAGTGTATCTTAGATGCCTTAGGTTCGAAAATAATGAATTGAACTCAGTCACTTTATATGACGAAAAAAAAGTTGCCAGTATCTGTCAATACCCCAACCACACCGTATCACAACTGGAAGCGCTCACTGCAGCCGCGCACACCGCGAGCAGTAGTCATTATTCGCCGGACTGCCGTAGTACATACACAGCGGAGCCCTACACGGCCGGGGCGAGGGCGGACGATCATCGTAGAACGTACTTTTGGACAGGTAGAGGGTTCTGTCGGTGGCTGGTCGTGTGGTCGGTCGAGAGGTCTTTGTCGCGATGTCCTTGGCCGCGTCGTGAGCGGCGCTGTCAGCTTCGGTGTAGAACTGAGAGCGACCCGTGCCGTAGCGCGGCTGCGAAGGCGCTGTCGACGATTCTTTGCGGTTCTTTTCTGTTGTGTACCTGGAAAGGCAGTTTTCATATCAGTACTTGTAGGAAAACGGTATTTTAAACTATCATGGTTGTTTAAAACGCTATTATCATTAATTTGGCGATTGTAATTTTATACATTTCACGGTTGCGTGGTAGATATCTGACTTCGCTCTAAGCTAAGCTAAAGAGCTAAGATACGATTGGGCTATTAAAATGTTCAGTTTTTTTTTCTTTTGTTATTTCTTATCCATACTACGTTCCATTACAGGTGTAACAGACGTAGGGTATAGGTCTGCCAAGCTGAAATGGGAGTGGGCGGGTCATGTGGCCAGAATGCACCCCGATCGGTGGGCCAGAGTTTCTACGGAGTGGACGCCATCGGCCAGTCGACCCCAAGGTCGTCCTCCAACGCGATGGAAGGACGAGCTCGGAGCGTTTAAACATGATTGGACGATGGTAGCTCAGGACCGGATAAAGTGGAGGGAATTGGGGGAGACCTTTGCCCAGCAGTGGGACAGCTGAGGTTAAATAAAAAAAAAAAATTCTTATCCGAGCTTGTCTGTAGGTTTTGATGTTAAAAAATAAGGAATTCACGTTAGTAGATTTGTGAAGCGTTATTAATTAGTCTAAAAAACTAATGCATAAACAATTCTAAATAAAAACACAAAACAAACCTGACTAAATGCCCAGACCAAATTAAGCTTCATCTTATTAAGAGACCATAATAATTAAACCACAAGCATCTAATCATGGTACTGATCTGTAGATGAGATAAAGACACTGTTTTTGTAACTTGTTTATGAGACGCCGAGTCCATGTGATATAACGACGTTGTTTGCAGCTTGCAAAGCTGACGTATTATTGTCACTTAACCCTTTTATAGCCACTAGATTTTCTTTGTTAACAAACACTTTCAGCATATGAAAACTTACCCAATCCAGGCCTCGTTAAGATAATTCTTGACCATCTCCTCTTGCACTGGCGCTCTTGCTGCCAATACCCTGCAACACAGAACTTCGCACGTCGACTGTCTCCTCGCGAACCCTTCCTCCGGGTTACTCTGACTACCGCTACTCTTCCCCGTCAACTTCGCCATCGACCCAAAGTTCTTCTTGATCTTACTACTCATCGACCTCCCGATACTACCAAATTGCTTCGCGACTGAGTTCATCTGCTTCGAGCTTTTGGTCGATAAGGCGTCTAGGCTTCGTCGTAACTCCTCTGATGGTTGGCTGGTGGAGACACATTCAATTCTTTCTAGGTCTAGGTACGCGGACAGCATTGCGGATCGTTGGAACTCGTCTGGTAGGAGATTGTTGATCGTTTTCTGGTCTGGTTCTGTTTCCCATTGGTAGTCTTCGCCTGGATCGACGTTGAATCTGAGAAGAGAATGTTTACATTATTTAACACACTTTCGTTGGTTTGGTATTTATAGAATGGAAACTTTGAAAGCGATTTTGACCACTCTTTTCTTTTCTTTAGTTTGATTTCTAGAAAAAAAGTAATTTTTAGGTTTTTGAAACTATTACTATGTCTTTCGTTAAGTTTTAATGTTATTAAGTTATATTCCTTTCAATAGGCAAATACGTGTAGGAGATAAAACGGAGAACCCATATGAATACTATTATTTATCGCGGAGAAATGTCAGGAATGGGAACTACACCTATAATTCCACAGGGGGCTACTAATCACACTGATATTATACAAGCAAAAGTTTCCTCGTTTGTAAGTACGTATGTTAGTTCCCAATATCTTTGTACGTTACCTCGATTAACACATACACTTTATATCGCGTAAATTTTTGTTTGTTAAGTTGCGGATTACAAGCAACTAGTAAGATACATATATCTATGTATACGTCTTGATAGCGTCACAAAGTTCATGATTCGATAATCAAAATGAGAAGATGAGCAAATCGGTACATTTCCCCAATACAGCATGCCATATAGTATTCTCAGTATAGTCACTTACCTGATAGGCATGTCATGTTGATCGGTATCGTGAAGCGGTACCCTCGCACCGTCGCTGGGTAGCGGTTCGCAGGGAACTAACGCAGAGAAGTGGCCAGCATCATACGCGAGCAGTATTGGAGACTTGCTACAAGCTTCCGGCTCCAACTCCAAAGGTAGGTAGATGCCGCCGAATGGGATCGGCGCTATGGGCTCGCCGCGGAAATCCTGTAAATTAAAATTAACTATATAGCTATGGACCGAATTAAGCGGAGGAAATTGAAGACATTTGTCCTGAGCAGCGGTGGGACATTGAAGTTAATAGTAGTATAGATTGAAAATGTAACTTTTGAAACAAAGTTAGGTAATTCATTTCAAAAATAACTACTGCAAGATGTTATTTATTTATTACTCAATAAATAAATCAATGGTTCTAGCTGAGCCAAACCTACACGATAATGGTTTTAGTAATTATACAATTTCATGTACATGGATAATAGACATCTGACATCATACATGAAGTATGTGTGTAAGAACACATCCAACATCTCCAGACTTGGATAGTAGGTGTACATACCACTGTAGCGGTAGGACTCTTGGCAGAGTCCGCCTGGAGAAGTACCACAACTTTGCCAGTTTTTCTACCGCCAACCAGTAATGTGCAAACATCACTGTGTCCCGGTTCGAAGGGCAATGTTTCCAGAGAATTGACAGGGCTTAGAAATATAATATCTTATATCTCTGGGTTACGAGCGCAGTGCAGTGCTAGGTAAGTAATGATTTCCAATAACTGCGTGTCACTGCGCTGTTATGTGGCAGGCATCTTGCTTACCATCAGGCACGTGTCCTGCTCGTCTCGTCACTCTATATTAAAAAAAAAAATATTGTCACTACAAAATATTGCTTTATAGTCCTCTAGCGAGTCCAAGCCCGCAGTGATCAGCTAAAAAGAAGAAACGTAGTGTGAACATTGGTAAATGCTTACTCTGAGCGCGACGTCAGCGAACACGATGACCGGGCGTCGCATGACGTGCGCGAGCGCGAAGACGTGCAGCGTCTCCAGGCCGGGGTAGTGCGGCGCGGCGGCGGGCGCGGCGCGGCGGTGCGGCTCCGCGCTCGCGGCGCGCACGCAGCCGGCCCACTCGCGCGCCCACTCCGCCTCGCTCGGCGCCAGCCCGGCCGACCGCAGCGACGCGCTCTCCGACCAGCGCCAGCGACGCTTTATCGCTTCTACAATCATTAAATAGTGCGTTATGGTACAAGTGTGTAATGTTGGTGATTATCGCTGTGGCGCCGTTGAGACCCGAGCCGTTAGGTGAGGGTCGTACGAGAGCCGAGGACTGTAATCATCAATCATGTGATGTGAATGTCTATTGTGACATTCGCAACGCCGAAACGCCACAACGCAGTGTTGTGGCCTCGCTCTATCTTATTTGACTCTTCATCCTACTAATAATAATTATAAATTTTAAAGTTTGGATGTTTGTGCCTCAATCACGTTAACACCACACCTAACCGTTCAGGTGTTCCAACGTGATCGGGTTGTTGTCTAAAATATCACACAGGCCACTTATTGTTCCGAAAAAATTGATAGTTCCTCAGGTATATTCACTATAAAGTGGAATCGGCTAAACTGTTTCGGTGAAAACATGAAAAACAAATAGTTTATAGTCTGGGATAGCACAAACACGCTTGTTTGTAATATTAGTAAGATTGTTATACATGTACATTTCAAATGTATACAATTTATCTTCTAGTCTTAGCAAGTGAGGTAAAAGCTCACGTACTTGTAATATCCTCTCCCATCTCTCCAGACAGCAAAGCTTGCACTTTCGTCCTCAGAGCCAAGAGTCTGTCATGAAAGCCGTAGGCAGCCAGCGACGCGGCATGAGGCAGGCAGTTCCCGTCGCCAGACGTCGCCAGGGGTAGGAGCCTAGGCGCGCCCGGCACGCGACCATGGCGCCACCAGTTCAGGATGTTGGCTGATTCCAGGGTCACCAGTGTGGCCGTCTCGAGGAGGTCTTTCTCTAAGAAAGTTCTGGAATAAAGATATGATATTTGTTAATTTATTTACTACCGACACATCAAAACAGTGGCCAGTTTTTTAAAGTAAATAAGTAAAAGCCCTTTTTCGTACGTTAAAAAAAGGTTATCTCACAAATACGTGTTTTAAATTGTGTTTTTGATAGTCATCAATCAATCTAAAACACGAATGTTTTTATATACTGTTTGCGTAAATTTGATATTGTTCATCTCTATTTAGTCTGTGATATTGTTGGAGTGTTAATTAATGTTAAATGTGTTCTAGACTCAGATAAACTAAGGTTCTAGAGTCGAGATTGCGATTAGGTAAATGTAGCGGGGAAAGTCCTGAAACCTGATGGAGTGACAATATACGTAAGACTGTAGGCAGTTATTGAAGAAGAAAAGCCAAAAATAGGGCAGAGTGGCGTATCATAGGAGAGGTTTATACCTACCAGTGGACTGATGATAATGATGTTAATGGTGTCGACAGAGTTACAGTTTGTGTTTGCTAGTAAGTAATACGTAATTTTCGATCTAACATATTACACTTTAGAAAAAGAATACGCGTTAAAAATGCTCCGCCTTGCTCTGATATTTGCGATTTGTAATCTGATTTTCAATGAAATTAGAATGCGTGCATTTTTCGTTATTATTTTAAAATAAGTGTAAAATAGACGATTATAAGGGAATTCGGCGATGTGTCGCCGAATTATTAAAACTGAGATTTTTTGAGTCTTTTGAAATTGTATCTCAATTTCTTACGATGGCTCTAATAATTTTATGAGTAATTTGTTGCAAAAACGTGTGTTTAACTTTTGTTTTCAACTAATATCAATATCGGTTTATGCGGAGAGTTGCCGACCAAGGTCAAGGTCTGATTCTTATCAAATTAGTGTATTTAATTAAAGTTTTCGTAGGCTTTTTAGGCATATTACTTGTATTTTGTAATAAAAATTGGTGAAATGCATGAATAAGCGTTATAAAACAAATAATACATAATGTTTTTGTGTGTATGTTATTTATTGGCTAAAAAGTATTTGTCATTTTCCTATCACTATTTCACTAGCTTCATTCACATAATTATTTCATTAGCTTTAAAGGTAGTAATTTTATTTTGTAGGTATATGTTGTGGACAATAAAGAGATTCTATCTATTTATCCCCTTCCTTTCATTTTATATCGTGATTTTATTATCATTTTTGTAAGAACAATGTCCAAATAATCTTAAATATTAATTAATTGAAATTAATTTTTAATTAATGAATATTTTAATTAACGTCGTCGACGTACGTCATGATCAATACATTAATTTTATTACATGTATTGATCATGACGTACATACATATGACGCAATGACGTTTGTACGACGTAACAGGGTCAGTTAGTATCCCCATATGAATAATAATGTAATTCTTTATTCCTTCTACAATTTCACAATATGTGCATTTAACACTAATCAATACAATTTATGATTATTTAATGATTTGAACAGCAAAGGGCGGCATTATCGCTTAAAGCGATCTCTTCCAGGCAACCTTAGATAGAACTTGCTGTGAAACATGTCGTCTGCTGTAGGTAAGCATTACTTTAATATAATAAATACACATTAGCAATACATTAATATGTTACAATAATACTAGTCTATTTCTATATACCTACTGCGACAATAAATTAGCCTTCTTACATGACTAATGCATTATTGTGACCGACCTAAAACATAGTTTTTTAGAATAATAATGTTTTTTTTAATTTAAATAAGCCACTCCACAGACTCCGGGGTCCGTGATCTTTGTCATTTTTATAAAATATTTAATGTATTTTTAATAATAAAGGAAGTAAACAAATTACACTAACTTACGATGGCTTTTATGTTGTTTACCGGTAATTATAGATATTCGAACGAAAAGGGTTCCAAAGTGTAACAGGTATAAAATGTATTATTTTGAATGTAAATGTTATCGTTAGCTGCGTTCTAGTTTTATTTTCAAGTCCCATGCATGTTTCGATGGTACCATACTCAGACACGCTCCATAAATTTGGCAAACCCAAACTCAACGCCAACCGTCGTCTCGTAAATGTCAAAACGTAAACAACGAAGTTCAACAATCTAGCTCGCGTGAGGATAAATAATAATATTGGCGTTTTGCCGACGCATACGGTTTAGTTATTATATTGTTTTGATTACGTCGCGCTGACTGAACTAAAATGTCAGGGCAAAGACCTGTAACCTTTTTAACCCCCGACAAAAAAAAGGGGTGTTATAAGTTTGACGTCGATGTCTGTCTGTCTGTCGGTCTGTCTGTCTGTCTGTCTGTCTGTCTGTCTGTCTGTCTGTGTGTGTGTCTGTCTGTGGCACCGTAGAGCTCAAACGGATGGGCCGATTTCGATGCGGTTTTTTTTATTTGAAAGTTAATATCCGTGCGGGTGTTCTTAGCTATGTTTGGTTAATATCGATTCAAAATGGCCGCCTCCACAAAATGGCGGACAAAATATTTCTCACAACCTACCTCAATATGGGTATCAAATGAAAGGGCTTGACTAGCAGAGTACTAAACGCTATAACAAATTTCAAATTCAAGATGGCCGCCACCACAAAATGGCGAATTATATAATATTTTTCACTACTACCTCAATATGGGTATCAAATGAAAGGGCTTGATTAGTAGAATACTTTGCACTATGACAAATTTCAAATCCAAGATGGCCGCTACCACAAAATGGCGAATTACATTTCCTTTTTGACAATTCCCTTAATATGGGTATCAAATGAAAGGGCTTGACTAGTAGAATGTTGTACAGATAACAAATCTAAGGTAGTCGGGGGTTAATCAAAATTTTTAATTTTGTTCTTGTTATTTAAGTAAATAAATTACAGTAGACCCTCGATAAGTTAAAGTCCAAGGGAAACAAAAAATTTTAAGTTATAGAGGTTTTAAGTTATCAAGGGTTTTGGTTTTGGGCTCTGGTGGGAAGGGAACATATTATTTTTTGAAGTTATAGAGGTTTTTAAATTTTCGAGGTTTGAGTTATCGAGGTTCTACTGTATATTTGACCTTATTAAAAGTGACAGATACGTGACTAATTACTAACGTTAATGACAAATGCTTAAGAAACGTTTCCAGCATAATGAATATGAGTGATAAATAATATCCATACCCATATAAATGGCTAAAATACATGTAAAATTATTGACATTTATTCTCAAATTTTCTCTAATTTACAACTAGCAGCGCCACGCGGTTTTACCCACGCAGTTAACGTTCCCGTTATTTTTCAAAGTATATAAAAAGTTTTTCATTCAAGGTTATGTGTTCTTTTAGACTATAATCTGAGTTTCATATATCAACCCGACGTGACGTTACGAAGTGATTGAGCAACAAACATCCAAATACTTGTCAGTATATATATCTTTATAATATTAGTAGGATTATTTTGATCTCAAAAAAAGAAGCAACTGAGCTCAATTTACCATCGAAAACTAATATTTCATCAATGTATCTTTTTTAAAGTATTTGTTACATTAAAAAAACCGCCTTACCGAATTCAGTAAATCCGATAAATAGATTAATACGACACTATTCGACAAGTTTACCTTTTCGTATAAAAAACGAATCGATAGAATATAGCCTGGAATAGCAATGCTACTTATTATTCCGGGGAAATAACGTAAAACCGCTGGAACTAGTAGATAAATAAATGTGGAAACACCACTGTATCTCGGTTTGAATAGCAATGTTTCCAGTGAAATTACGTGGCATAGAGATAAAACATATGACTGGGTGACGAGCGCAGTGCAGTTATACATATGATTTGGACTCTTCACGTAACAATAGCTAAATATCACTGTACTATTATGGATAGGCATGTTGCTTGCCATTAGGCACATGCCCTGCTTGTCTCGTCACTCTTAACTATAAAAAAGATCAAGCTCCCGCCACAAAAATCATACAATTGGGTTATCGAGACGGAAATATTTTAACACAGAACTAAACTCGAATTGAACTTCTAGGTCACTGCGTCTTAGGAATTTTATCGTGTTTCCCGAACGTTCCTGGTTGTTCGGGACTGGCCTCGATAAGCACTGATGCGTATATATATCGGTTTACAGTACAGAACAATGGACTCTCGACATAGTAACAGCTACATTTTAGAACCGGGCGTAGCATCCATAGTACATTTGTAATTCCCAATGATTAATAACATGCACGCAAATATAAACAGGAGATAACTTGCGGTGGACATGACCAATTCATCTGGCGCGAGCGTCTATTGTCGACCTCTTTTCTGTAGTGTCAATCCAAAAATATATAGTACATAATACAGACTTCCACAGGACATACGGGTAAAATATCATTACCGATCGTAAAGATCGAGGGTAAACAGATCGCTCAAGCGGAGACGACAACCTTTCTCGGTTTTCAACATCGATCACAGCTTTACATGGGAGACTAACTTTGATAAACTGTGCTGACTGGAAGCGCTTACTTCGTTAAGAGCTGAGTCGCTCGAGTTGTGCCGGCCGAGGTAGTTATAATGTGCTATTTTGCCACAGTCCACTCCTTGCTGTAGCAACAAGTTTTTTCTTCATGGTCCTTAAAGCCCGTAGAGTAAGGCTACAGTACAGTACAGTACCTGAAGTCAGGTGGATAGACGGAGATGTCAGGCAGTAGCAAAATGTGATCGGAGCTGGGGGCGCCGGGCTCGGGGCTCGTATTGCTGCGGAGAGCCCACACTAGGCCCTCGTTGTCGGTGGCGCGGGAGATGCCACGCGACAGCTTGCGGCCTAGAACACAAAACAAATACCATATATTAAGATACATTAGACATCAACTCCTGTACTTTTTGCAGTCAAAATACTGGAAATTTCAGGGCATCTTTCCACTGAAATTATAGGACATAGAGATCTTCTTAGTCAGTACACTCTTGGGAGAGTGGTCGTGGATAGATAAGTAACATTATATCTCTGAGCAGTGCAGTGCATTTGAACTCAACATGTTTCTAGCTATGATCAATAGCTGCGTTACACAGTGCTGTTATATAGTAGGCGTGTTGTTTGGCTCAGGACCTCCTCGTCCCGTCACTATTTACTGTAAAAAAATTGTCTCACAACAGCAAAAATAACGCGAACGATACTCTTAATGGTCTCATAGTTTTACCCACGATGACCCACGTACCCACGATTTTGCATATTATATGTATAAAGTACTTAGTACCTACGTTGCATGGACTATCTGTGACGCAACAATGGCAAGCAATGGTCACAGGCTAGTTGGTTTACTGTAAAAAACTTGAAAGAAGTACCTACATTTTCTATTAGAACACGAACACAAGAAATCTGTAGTCATCCAATCATAATTCAGACCACGCATCGCTTAGGACGACAAAACACTGCATGGTAATTTTCCGGATTGAGCTTTGCAATTACATTGAGCATTGAGTAGATAGTCTACGAATGGCTTTTAAAAGATTTTGACGGACAGCCATAGTCCATACGCAGTTCATCCGACTTGCCACAGTCAATACAGGAAGATGACGTTATTTTTCGAGCAAATGGATACGTAACTTTAAACATATCATGCATGACTGTGTGATGGGTTTACCAAACCGAAATAATAGAGATATAGAGTACCTATTATAATAAAAATAATTGTTTAGATAAGACTGTTAAGACAGATAACAATATTATAATCATTAGTGATAGGTATTTGGATTACCTAAAACTCCTCTAAATGGGCATTTGAATTCTTGGTAGTATGTATATATGTATACTTAGATTAATAGTTCACGTATTAATTTAAGTATACATATATAATATGTAAAATACATACATCAAACCAGAATAACTATGGGTATATAGTGTCTATGGTTAACCATAGAAATAAACGGTTCAAATTCGACGAATTACAGTCCACTGTTTATAAAAATATCGAAGAATCTATGGCAGTTTTCCTCAGATAACCTGCAGGTTACACTGACCTTGAGCCCATGGGTATACTAAGAGTATAAGATTCGATTCGAAACGTTTCTAATCGAACGAAAAGCAGTTTCTAATCGAAGATTTCGATTAGAAACTTCTTTTGCAGATAAATGATAGGATAGAGGCACAGGCAACGAAAACAAGAAGAATTTGTACTCAACTTGTTTTAACCGAGAAGTAAAGATAAGTTTGACGAATGTCTGTGTGTGTCTCCGTAGCTAATTATGTTGATGATGATTTTAATGCATTATTTAAAGACGTTACGATGTATAGTTAGACGGAATAGTTTAAGTTATGTTTCGCGTCGGGAATTACGCTTAAAATATTGTCATACAAAGCTGTTGTACAAAGTATACCTAAATTAATGAGCGAGAAAATTCGTTAACAGTTTAGTGTAATGGGCAGATTTGAGAGTTTAAGTCTAAGTTTGTGAATAGTAAGACTCACATTCGGGTGCCGGCGTGAGCACCAGATTGGAAGGAGCGGAGTAGGAGTTGAGGTCCATGGTGCTTACTGATCGTTCTGGGATGACGTCACCACCAGCCCGCGCCTTCAGCGCTCCGCTGTGCACTCTGTCTGTAACAATTCAAATGTACATTTCACTAACATTATATTAGGTCACATCATCAAAGAAGCAAAACGGTATAGTCGAGAATATCTGAGACTAAGGCCTCTCTCGAACAAGCAAAAACATTTCGAGAACTGTTTGTTTTAGGACAAACATTGGAAAAATGTCTCAGGGTTTGTTTTGTACAATATAGTTATGGTATTTTACTTCGCAGTCTGCCTGGAGAAACACGACATCTCTGCCACACCACTTTGGCCAAACGTTACTTAGTTTTGGCCTAAATGGTATGAGAGAATATTTGTACAAATGTTCATTCATTGATTGTATTTACTTTCTTTTAATTAAATTTTATTGAGGAAGAAAGGGCAAATTTGTGAACTCTTGAGCATCGTTGTAAAGTTGCAAGCTTATCGTTTTTTTATCAGACACACTGGCTTTTTTATATCGGATGGCTCGTACCCCGAAAAAACGGCATCGTTTTTAAGTTGATGCCCCAAAGGCTCGAACGTAGAAATTTGACTCAACTTTTGTAATGAAAACATCTAAATTGTGGAATACGTTCCTTGACTGGGTACTCCCTGATGGATATAATCTGGTTGTCTCAAGTGTAGAGTGAATCGGTTTCTTTTGGATAAGCACGCGAGATAACGTTCAAGAGCAAACCTATTATCAATACAAAAATATCTTTGTAAATATTATTATAGGTAGACTAAAATGAACTGGCCGAGAGTGTGAAAGAAAGAGATAGTGAGAAAGAGAAAGAGATGTTATTACCGAACCCAAAATTCGACAAACTGTCCTTCGACTTTAGGTAGAATTTCCTTGCGATAAAAACACAATTCTTCTATCTTTGTCTAGCGACTCATTGAACTATTCTTGAATTAAGAATCATATTCCTGGCTCTATGACAACGCAATATCGCAATTGACCCCGACGCAATAGGATTTATTTTCGGATGCAGTGATTCAGTTAATATTTTGGTGCAGGCGTGCATCTATTTTGGGCAAAGGACGTTATGTGACGAAGATTTGTTTGAACAAAGAGTTGCGAGTTTTCCTTGTGACATCATTCGAGATGAAAACAGACTTTTATTTGAGGAAAGTCCAAACAATTTTTTTTTTCAAATTTACTAGCAGCGACCGGCAGTTTTATCCGCACAGTTACCCTTATTTTCGCGTGAGAAAAAGTAGCCTATCGGCTATTCCAGATATTTAATATATAATTTGCGTCCAAATTTCAAACCGATCCATTCAAACGTTTCGACGTGTTTAAGCAACAAACATCCGAACTTTCGCATGTTTAATATTTTTGTATTGTAATAGGTCATAGGATTATTAAAAATATCAGTGCTCTGCGGTTTAATGGACGAGAATCCAGTATCCATGATTTTTGCTCGATAAAAAGTAGCCTTAAACCCTCTACACACGAGCCCTAAAATCAGAGGAAATTACTTAAAACTAGTGGGGAGGACCCTACATCGCATCATAAATCACCAATCATATGATGCGACGTAGGCTCCTCCCCACTACTTTTACGTCATTTCCTCTGATTTTAGGACTCGTGTGTGGAGCGTTTTATACTTACAATCGTCAACAATCTGTAGTGGTAATATTCCTTGCAGATTTCCCCTGGGGAAGTAGCAATGTAAAAAATTACTGTGTGCCGGTTTGTCCTCAATGTTTCTTCAGAAATTATTAGGCAAAGAGCGAAAAAAATCATCTTAGATCTCAGGGTGACGAACGCAGTGTAGTGATACTTAGTTATTATGATTTTTCATTGTCAAATAATTGGGTGGCACTGTACCTACCTATTGAGCAGGCAGACTATTATTAATCTATGTACACTTTAATAACACTATGGTTAATTGGTTATGCCATAGTATACAAACGAATACTTCCTTTTAAGTCGACAATTAAGAATCAGAGCTTTTCCCTATTAAAGAAGTTAGACAGGTTGACAGGTTTCCCAGAGGTAGTCTGAGAACTTTTTTTATCGGTAGGTTTGCACTTCCGCCATCCACCGCCACTTCGCCAGAATGCAAGCGACGAAGCAGTCTACGATGGAGAGTAGAGTACTTACTCGTACCTTATTTATTATGCCCGAGCGACGCGAGGGTAGTTTTACAAGCTAGGAGAGCAAGCAGTGAGCTAGCAAGATAGTACACTCCGCGAGGTATAAGCTGAGCTTTGCATTAGTGTGAGTGATCACCAATTAGGCAGGAGCTTGAAATTTTGTCCGCGAGGTATAGGCTGAGCTTTGCATTAGTGTGAGTGATCACCAATCAGGCAGGAGCGCGGCGAGACAGAATGGCGCCGCGCCTAAGGCCGGTTGTCACACCTACACTATCCATGTACACTCACACAAATGCAAAGCTCAGCTTATGCCTCGCGGAGTGTACTTCTAACTTCGCGTAGGCAAATCTGGCGTTGCGTAGCGTTGTCTACACGAAGCTAGAAGTATTAGCTTGTTATCCTTGCTTGAAGAACTAGGCTCGTGTCGCTCGGGCATTAGAGATAAACCGATTCACCGTCAACTTGAAAACATGCATTTTTTGCGCCTGATGGTAAACAATAATATGAAGAGTCCGAATCGTCACCTAACATTGCATTGCGCTCTTCATCCAGTGATACAAGATATTTTTTTTCTATACACAGCACAACCCCAAGAAATACAGTGATATTAGCACATTGCTGTTTGGTTGTAGAATAACTGGCTATGATGTGGTACCCACTTCATCACGCGTCTGTGGAAAGAGTCCACTACAAACAATGCAGATTGTATCCATCAGCTGCATCTGTCAGCCGTCACATTCCACAGGTAAGTAGAATCAACCTTGACTTGATGCCACTTGGTAAGTAATGTTTACAAAGCGCTTTCCATACGTACTGCGCTTTTCTCTTATTGAAATAAGTATAAGAAACTGTGTTGCACCACGATGTAACAGACTAACAGATAGATCACGACAAACGTGTCAATCTAATCCAGTTCTTTAGTTCACATGTGTAACTGTGGACGTTTGCGAAACACTCTAACCTGCTTTCCTAATAGCGCGTCTTAACTACATAGAACTTGTAAATCCTATAAAATTGGTATTTTATCGACGAAATTAGTTGGTAATGGAGTCTATTTGAGGCCAACTGCCATTGGTCGTTTAATACAAAAAGCTATTTTTTAACCCCCGACCAAAAAAAGGGGTGTTATAAGTTTGACGTCGATGTCTGTCTGTCTGTCTGTCTGTCTGTCTGTCTGTCTGTCTGTCTGTCTGTCTGTCTGTCTGTCTGTCTGTCTGTCTGTCTGTCTGTCTGTCTGTCTGTCTGTCTGTCTGTCTGTCTGTGTGTGTGTCTGTCTGTGGCACCGTAGAGCTCAAACGGATGGACCGATTTCAATGCGGTTTTTTTTATTCGAAGGTTGATATCCGTGCGGATGTTCTTAGCTATGTTTGGTTAATATCTATTCAAGATGGCCGCCTCCACAAAATGGCGGACAAAATATTTCTTCACAACTTATCTCAATATGGGTATCAAATGAAAGGGCTTGACTAGTAGAATACAATACATAATAACAAATTTCAAATCCAAGATGGCCGCCACCACAAAATGGCGAATTACATTATTTTTTTCACTACTACCTCAATATGGGTATCAAATGAAAGGGCTTGACTAGTAGAATACTTTGCACTATGACAAATTTCAAATCCAAGATGGCCGCTACCACAAAATGGCGAAATACATTTATTTTTCACAACTCCTTTAATATGGGTATCAAATGAAAGGGCTTGACTAGCAGAATGTTGTACAGATTACAAATCCGAGGTAGTCGGGGGTTAATCAAAATTTTTAATTTTGTTCTTGTTCGTAGTTGACTCATATAGCTAAGTTTTGTAGCTTTTAAACGTAAGTACCTGTATCTACCTACAAGTATATCTAAAATTCGCGAAATTTGGTCTTACTCTTATTACGGATCTCTGCTAATTAAGCGTTTGCCTGATGGGTTGGCATCCTACTAAAATAAAAAAGGTAAATGTCAAAATTTGGATGTTTGTTGCTAATCACGTCGGAACTTCTAAACTGATCGGGGTTAAATATGGAGTACAGTTAGATTTTTGTCTGGAATAACACATAGGCTACTTTTTATTTCGGGAACTATGTGGGTAATACCACGTGGCGCTGTTAGTTATTAATAAAGACAAAAGTTTGTGTGTTTCCAAGTGCGTAACTGTGTGTTCATTGGTTCCCATGTATTGCAAACTCAAAGGAAACGTACAGCCCTTCAACCTTAGCCTTTCTATTACGTACACATCCAGACACAACAATCGTAAATTCGCCAACAACATCCATACAGCAACCTGATGGACCGTAACACAATGACAATAGAAACCAGTCAATGGCGCAGTACAGGAAGCCGCCTACATTCGGCTTCCGGGATGCATTAGCCATGAATGAATTACAATATTCGATTTCACAAGCAATTGAAATCTCGAAGGGTTCAAAGGTAAAAAACAGGACTGAAAAGGATTGACTGAGGAGAGGAATGTCAAAAGGAAGGGTTTATTTTCATCGATGCTGTTTGCAATTGATCGCTATCTCGCTTGGTTTTAAGCGACAATGCGACCCATAAATGAGCGCGCTTACCTAGGAGAAACCGAATCACTCTAGATTTGAAGACGCCTAGATATTGCATATTAGGAAGTACCCACACAAATAATGCTTTCCAAAGGTTAGATTTGGTTATTCCGTCAGTGGGGTCAAACTTTGGTCACGTTAATGAAATGGAAAGACTAAGGTATCCACATAAGAAATTCAATCTACATATTTTCTTTTGAAGGGATATGAGCCAAAGGAATGCTTAGAAGAAAATATTACTCTAACTATTTCTGAATTGAACAAATTTTGAATAATTTGATTGGAAGCAGTGGAAGGTGGCGACAACATTCGGTTTCATAAGCGTAACGTCGTAGGCTCGTAATCCGTCTGCGCCATTAATAGTAGGAGATCCCGCTATACAACGACCTTCACCGAGCTGTTTATTGGATGAAAAGTGTTTTATATGTAATTTAATATGTCAACAAATATATTGCACATGGGTTGCCTAAAAAATTTCAGTCCAGAATATGATTAATTAACAATTAAAAATATTTTTTTTAAATATTTCACTTAAATTGATTGAATTTTAGAAAAACTACAACATAACTTATTATTTTGGCTTTACTCAGTGCTTACGAAATATCATTACGAAATTCAACCCCTAAGAGTGTAAAAAACGGGATGGAAGTTTGTATGAAACATTTTATTCCTTAAACGTATTCGCATAAAATTTCGCACGATTTGAGCATGATCAAAATAATGAATTATGTATTACAGTATTTTTCAAAACTCAACCTCCAACGGGGTGACATAAGGGATGAAAGTTTGTTTGAAACTTTTTATTGTTTGAAAATATTTGCATGACATTTCGTAAGCACTGAGTAAAGCCAAAATAATAGGTTATGTTATATTGTTTTTTCTAAAATTCAAGCAATTTAAGAGAAATATTAAAAAAAATAATTCATTGTTAATTAACCATATTCTCGACTGAAATTTTTTAGGCAACCCATTTGCAATATATTTGTTGACATATTAAATTACATATAAAACACTTTTCATCCAATAAACAGCTCGATGAAGGTCGTTATATAGCGGGATCTTAGACTATAAGTATTTATCGAAATGTAGATTTGTAGATATGAGTGTGTCATCATCATTAGCTTTAATTGTCATTATTATCTTTAGGGAACCGATATATTTTTTAACAATGATAGCAAACAAGTGCATACTTGACCTCCATCTCGCCTGATGTTAATTGACACTGCGCTACTACTACGATAGTATGCTGATCAAGGAGAAACCGATTCACTCCCGACTTGGAGACACCATTTGGGGACTTGGAGATGCATTCCAGCCGAGCCGTTCTTATTACGAAAGTGGAATCAAATCTTCTCGTTTGATGTTTTAAGCAAGACATCTTCGCTTCATCCACTTTGGTAACTGACTGATTCGTAACCAGCTACGAAAAAAGAATTTTTTCACTGTTTTGTAACCGGTTTGTTACTAATAAACGACATCTTTCGGGGACAAGATTCATCAGCTAACCCACACTTGGCTAGCGTGATAGATTATGGCTGTGACTCCTTGTGAGAGTGTACCGCCCAACTAAAACTGTATTTGATTTGAAATTGATATCTCTTTTCTTTTTGCATGAAATTATAGAGACATCAATAGGAAAGCCAAAGCTGATTTAGTTAGGCGATAGACCCGGAGGTCCCGAGTCCAACTAGTGGTAACATGTAGTGACACTGTTTACATCGTATACAATACTTTAGTTAGTCATAATCTCAGTGATGTGAACAAGAATCTCCATTCCTGATAACTGACGTCGTTATCAGTTCCGAAGATTGACACAGGAGACGAAGGTGATGACAAATGTACTTACTCTTACGAAAAACAGATGATGTCACAAATGCAGATGTATATTTATAGGCTTTCCGATTCACGTAGATATTGCAGATAAAGAATATTGTTGTGGTACTGAAATAGATTCAGAGTTACTCATGAGACAGCTTATCTCTTATTTAAATAATAAAAGAAAGAAGAAAGCAGAGACAAAAGGATGCGGTAGTTCAAATCTGAAACTTGTAAAGATTAAAGAAAAAGTCAACATTTTAAAGAAATGTTGTCAATTTTTAAACTAAAGATTATGTCAAGAGAACATTTAGCAAACAAATTCCTTGAGTGTAAACGTTTTGAGTTAATTAACTTCACTATATTTAACCTCTGACGACGGACAAGGGTCATGATATGCTGGACGCCAAAGTAAGAAAAAATTTGGACAAGAGCCTCAGAGTAATGGAAGCTATCGTTCAGCCAATTCAGTTCTGGTCTCTAACGGGATGTCGCAAGATGTGCCGAGTATTCGAGCACAATTTATCGTCATAAGCCCAAAACCAACATTAACAGAATCAGGAAACCCTGGCCAGAAAAAGACCGTCACGATTGATTACAAAAAATCCACAAGCAAGAAATCCAGGCTATCGCATATTGATACTATTATTCGCAGCCAAGACAACAATCAGCAGTTATAAACATCGTCTCACAGTACATTACAAAGTAGGACATAAACATTAGAATAAAGGCACATGACTCACACCATCCCAATATTTACAGAGTACAACTGGGTTAGAAGCATATTTAGAATCTGAAAGGATGAAAACTAACGTGGATATTACATTTTAAATCAATACACGGGTAACAACGAGCTGCGATCACGGCGCGCGCGCGCACCTTGGAAAAGATCGCCGGACGCGACTGAAACTTGAGTCGGACTAGACTGACCATATCATAAGTGAGTTTCCCGTGTATTTTTTAAATTCTAAATGGAATTATTATTGGCTCCAGAGGCAGACCGTCGAAAGGAAGAAAGAAGAGCTAACAGATGACGATGTCTTAGATGGAGCTTAAATAGAACGAAGTAGATAAAACTAGAGCAAAACCAAAAATGCATAATGGTTGTAGGGTTTCACTACGTGTAGTCTGGATGCGAGTTATTACGAGACTGACCACGTGCCTCAGTTAGTAATGACTAATAAGCCATGAGCTGTGAGTGAGTAGCAGGTTACGATTTCGATTCCCAGGACTGACAAAATAAATGTTTGTGTGATGTATAAATTAATATGGATATGTGCCGCATCTGGGGAATTCTATGTATCATAACTACGAGTATGTATGTATTTAAAATTAAAAATGAATTATGTTTCGACTGATTTTTGTGTTATGAACAGCTATTTGGCTCCCCAACTCCCAACGTTCAAGCTTTACTTTGTGGCTAGATTGGTGTTGTGTGGAAAAAATGTCGAAACATATTTATTAATTACTAGCAAGGGCCCCCGGTTAATTTAGATCCCGTTCCTGTAATTTTCTCGCGATAAAAAGTAGCTTATGAGCTATTAGAGACGATTATCCATCTACGTGTTGTGTATACGAGCATGTATTGTATGTACCAAATTCCATCTAGATATCTTCAGTCGTTTTTGCGTGAATAAGTAACAAACGTCAATACACACTAAGATATATAGTATAATAATAGTTTATAGGTTCTTTTAGGACGTACATATTTAAAGCAGCTTTCTTTGATATTTTATAGTGAGATTTGTAATGATTGTCAAGAGACAAGGATAGGTATTTACTAATGATGTTAGGATCAAAGAAACGCGGCCAAGCTCTCGTCCAGACAATTTGTCTCCGATACAGACATAATTTCGGTAGTCCAAATCATCGACTTTAGAGTTTATTATCTCATCTTAGTTTCTGAAGATAGATTAAGTTAATATAAGTATTATATTTGATGTATTTATACAATGTATGTATAGTAATTTTAAGTATCTGTATTACATAAATAATGTTTATTTAATTTTATGACAAAGCTCAAAGTCGCACAGCGAGCTATGAAGAGGGCTATGTTCGGACTCTCTTTGCGCGATAGACTCCGAAATGAGGATAGTCGCAAAAGAACGAAAGTAGCCAATATAGCTCAAAGAGTAAGCAAGCTGAAGTGGCAATGGGCAGGCCACATCGCTCGCAGAACTGACAACCGATGGGGAAGAAAGGTTCTCGAGTGGTGACCATGAACCAGAAGATGCAGTGTTGGACGGCCTCCCACTAGATGCACAGATGACCTCTCAAAGGTCGCTGGAAATCGCTGGTTGCAGGTTGCGCAGGACTGTTCGTTGTGGAAATCTACGTGTGAGGACTATGTTCAGCAGTGGACGTCTTGCGGCTGATGATGATGATGAAATTTAGAAAAAAATGAGTAAATCAACTTACTCGGGAATTTTCTTAACCTGCTCTATTCAAGGTCGGTATCACATCTCTGTTTCCTTCCCTTGAAAAAAAGGCCAAAGTGGTATTAGAGCTTGTAAATAAGTTGTACTCTCTCCGCAGAGTATCCGATGAACTCGATATGCTAGCAATTTCGCGGCGATATTGAAGACAGAAGTTTTTACTATATACTTAAAGAAAATGTTTCCTTTCGATTTTAGAACTTTCGAGTAACAAAATCTAGCTTCGATAATAGACGAGTTCCAATTCCCATAATGCCATAACATGGACCAAACATCCCGAGTGTAACAGACGCATATTTTTGGCTCCCGTCAGCGTCAGATCGAATATGGGGCAACGACTCCGCCGCGTGGGCGATACTGGGATTTGCCTAAACCGTAACATAAAATTTTGTTATAAAAGCTGTATATACAGTTTGTTTGGCTTGGCTAAAGAGATTTATTGGGTTATGTAATTAGGTTCGATTTCTATTTACATTCAAGCTTTCATGATTTAGGGGGGGAAATGGGAAATCAATGAAAAGTACATACGTTTCAAGTAACAGTGATTGAAAAAAAAACTTCTTTTGTAACTGGTTACAAAACACAGTTACAAAGGCGGCCGAAAGGGAATTTTTATTTACTTGTTAATAAAATTGGTTTCAACGTAAGCAAATGTGCATGGAGCATCATGGAAAATATTTTGAAAAGAAATATATTCATTTATGATGATAGATGTGTGTTTCTTTTTGTTATTCCAGATAGTTAAATAGCAGCTATCGTAACAAGATTTCGCTCTTGTTCCAACGCGATATAAAACATTATTTGATCCTTGCTAAATTAATGCCTTGCCTTAATGATAATCGTAATTGCTAGTCTTTAAAAACAATGCAATCAGCAACAAAAACAGCTCACAGTAAAATAAAACGAATACGTTTATTAAAACACGTGCTCACCCATCAGTAGTTAGTAGTCGTTCAAATATTTAAATAGCAAATACTTTGTACATGAAGCATAATATAAATACGTATCGTACAAGGTTAATCTATGTAGGTAAAAGACCCGTTAAGTCTTATCAGAAAACATGTTAATACTTTGAAATAAACATGTAGATGTTAGGTATATAGTATATACATTTAGTCAATATAGCGGAGACTAAACAAAAACATGGTTTTATAGAACTGCTCGTGATTTCGTTCGCGTAGGTATAGTTTATGAAATGAGGTTCAATGTCACGAGATCAACATAATTAATTACATCTAAATCGCAATCTTTCTCAAATCTCCAAAGGCCGAGCTTGTGGAGTCTCTCGGCCGATCATTGCTTGTTCTATCACCATTAACGAGGGTTCTCAGTTGATGCCTCAAATCCAGAGTATTCAGCAGGAAATTGAAAGACTATTAGTGTAAGTGTAATGTGCGTGCCTGTGAGAGATATTAACATGTTATTTTTGTTTAATATAAGTTTAAAGTCTAATCTTAACCTGCGTGAAAAACTATGTCAAAATTATTAACATTGACGAGTGAATTAAAACTTGAATATTTCCACCACTTGTACTCACCATCGGCATGCTTGCCCGATATAGGATCGGCTTCCATTACCATCACGGCTCGTCACCCTGAAACAAACCACACACTGCATCAAAACGACAGCACACATCTACTCGACAATTTATTACAATAGTAGTATGAAAACTAACGTGGTTGTTTCACATTTTAAATCAATTAACGGGTAACTCACGTCACTCCAGTCCGACTAAGTTTCTGCCGCTCGAGTAGCAGTCACACGCGTGCACTCGCTTTGAAAAAGGCCGACAGATGCGGCTGGACTTAAGTCGGACTGCACTGACTAAGCACGCGTGAGTTTGACATTCCAGTAAATTTACATACAACCCCAATTCACGGGACAAATATTTTTGAAGTGTGAATTTCTTTACGCGCATTGAGCAGTTTTTGGTAAGGGAAACTTTTATGTGGTCGCGTCACCGAAAGACGTAATATCAGTATATCTGTAGGTTATATTTATTATTTATATTGTGCAACATTAGTAATGTTTAAAGGTTCTCGGATTGTACCTTAGAATAGAATAATAATATGTAATAGTGCGGAAACACTACTGACCATGAATTTTTTTTATTACGGGCCAATGTTGTATTACTACAACTAAGAAACAATAAGCCTTACAGTCCTTTGTAAATGAATATTTTGGTGTCAACACAAACCTTCTTGAGAGTGGAAAAAACCCTATATGTAAATGTAATACCGCCAACTGCGCCAAACGCAACATATTCACTGTACAGAAAAAAAACAACCACTGTTTACATCAACACTTGCCAGCAACTAAAATGACGAATTAAACCAGAAATACGACCGTGAGCGAATATTGACACATAGCACGCCCACGTAGAATTCAAAATAGATTCTCTCGAATTGTCCATTTTAGCGGAGACGATATTTCATGTCGAGATTGTGGTAGAACAGATCTTTATAATTTGGTGATGCGTTGTTTTAAAATGACGCGTACATGAACTACAGTACTAATTTGAATAGTTAATCAAATGAGATCTGAAGCTGCGTAGTTGTGGTTCAACATATACCTAGCAGTTCCTGGAATACAGGGGGGCACCTAGAGGTGCCTAGGCTCAGGGCGTAGACCCTGCAGGAGCGCAGCTTAGTGGTACCTTGACTAGAGGTATGACTTGGTGGTTCTCTAGTCTAATGAGAGAGCTTTGTTACTTTCCTTCACTTGGCGAGCATCGTGTTCATGGAGACGAAACAGTGGCTATCCCTAGCCGCGATCGTGAGGGTGGACCTTTCAAGGCTGACAATCTTAGCCAGATACTCGACAGCCCATCCCAGATGATGCCGATCGATGTAGACTTAAAATTTTATGACAGCAATTGTTGTTTTCAGTTTCCATTTTAGATAATTTATATTTTTGTAATTTCTGATATTATAATTTAAAAAATTTGCAATAACAAAAAAATACCATAGACTAGTTCAGTGTCTATTATAGTAAAATACCGTATTGCATGCAACTTGGGTCATCTAACGCAAAATGATTTTTTTTCTAATCCGATAGGCTGTTCCACATACTACATGCCTACAGGGTTCCTCAGGCTAAGTATTAGTGTAGATATAGCATGGAAGTATAGATAAAAATATATGTAAACTTTAAATGTTTCCAAAAATATTAATATCGTTTTGTTTTCCTTAACATTAGCGACGTAAATACCATCCCAACTTCAACAAACAACAACAAAAATATTTTTATGGTGTTTTTCTTTTGTTTGTGTAATCAACTGAGACAACCGACTTCAAAGAAGTTATATTTACAACTTACGGTATCAACTAAGTTGTAAAGTTGGAAAAATTAAATAACTAAAATACATATTTGCAGATAGCCTATCAGTGCCGTTCAATCAATACGAAAGTGGCTCTACATTAGAACCGACAGATCAATCACTTTGTTTGTTCATCACGGAGTTTGTTCAAATGTTTTGACACAAATTATCGTGTGTTACGGAGGTAATCAAGTTGGTAAAACGAAATAACTAAAAATTTTACGAAAATCTGCAACTATAGTTCAATAAATACAACAGCGGCTCTTCATTAAACTAGCAGATATTGTTTTGGAGTTTGTTAAAATGTTTTGATATAAATAAAATTATCGTGTGTAACGTTACGGAGGCGCACACTTATATAAAAAGTTGGTAAAATGAAATAACTAAAACTATGCCGGTAAATATTCTACAACTCTTGTTGTTAAATACTACAGTGGCTCTTCATCAAACTAGAAACATTATTGGTGTTCAAATGTTTTGATATAAATTATCGTGTGTAACGTTACGGAGACGCACACTTAATTAAAAAGTTGGTAAAACGAAATAACTAAACCTATACCGATAGATAATCTACAACTGTTGTTGTTAAATACTACAGTGGCTCTTCACTCTTCATCAAACTAGAAACATGTTTGGTGTTCAAATGTTTTGACACAAATTATCGCGTCTGTATCAATCGTGCCCTTATTTGTGTATGTGATAATTGATTGATAAAGTTATTAGATAACCGTTTATGGTTAGGCACTTGACTCGTCATCGGCAGCGATGTATGGATTTTTATTAACTATGTACGGTAACGGTTTGTACTTAAAAAAATACCAGTATTTATAAATTTAGAGGAAACCTTTATCGGAAGACAAGCTGTTTCGTAGAGGCACCAATACACTAAACGTCTTTTTTGGTTGCCTGGAAGAAATCGCTCTTAACGATAAGGCCGCCCATTGTTACATTGTTCTAATGTGTTTCTGTATTTTGTTTTATTATTGCATTATATATGCAATAAAGAGTTTATCTATCTAAACGCCGATAGTTAATAATAACATTAGTAACTTATTTTCTTCGAAAAAAAAAACAAAAACAGACTTCAAATTTAAAATTAAATTCGGACACTCGACCAAATTTCATAAGAATCTATCACTACGTCACCGAAATCAAAATTTTTGTATTTTGTTCATATTTCCGCTACACCGATTTCGATAAAATTTGAACGAGACCACCTCTGAACTGTGATCCACCAAACAAAACAATAATCATCAAAATCTTATTTCGTTATAACTTTCCGCAGTCTGTGTAACACACAATTAAAACCGATACAAGTGTTATCTGAAGTAAATAGTTTATAACTTCCATGGTCTTATCGATATCGGTTGACCACATCTTGTGCAATACAAAATTCAATCAGTAAAAATGCAGCCGCAGTTCCATTTGTAGTAGTACTGAAATCAACCAAGCCACGTCAATCGCCTGGTGAAATCGTTGAACTAAGATATTATTAAGCAAAGCCTTCCATTTATCATAGAAGACGACAGTGGCTCAATCATCAACAGACATAAGTGGAGCGAGGTCTATCTTCAGACGATGAGTCATGAGCAGCTTTATCGCGTGCTATCGGAACGTGTTGCATTATTTACGTTATTTCCTAGTTTTTAAATTGAAAAGCATGAAACCTTGACTTTGTTCATTATAAACCTTCAGCTGTAATAATTTATTGCAGTATTTTGACGTAAAAGTAATATAATCCACACTAATGAAATTCTAAGATACATGTTATGGTCTCAGAAAAGTTTAAAATTAACACGCTTTCATTAACTTGGTATGTATCTACCTATGTGACATGTGACCTATGTAATGTGTATGTATGTATGTTTTGAACGAGATTTTCATCACTTCCTAAACAACGGTTTGATTTGAAACTTTGCACACTTATCAAGAGTCGATGACAATGCAATACGTTTCAGTTGGATGTTCTGTAAAAGCGTGTTTTGTGGTTGTTGTTAACTATTCATTATTTTATGTTGTTGTTCCGTTGCACAGAAATCTAATATACATATATATACATTTCCGTGTTCCGTTGGCACGCGAAAAAAAAAACAAAATAAAAATATTTGCAATTATAAGTAGTTAAATTAAGTAATTACATAATTAAGTGATACGTACTATATATTGTAACTACGAAAAGCAATAATTCGCAGACTTTACTATGTTCCAGTGTGAAGGGAAACATTGCCAGATGAATTACAATGCGCAGTGATATTATGTTATCTTACACCTCTGCGTGACGAGAGTATTGCAGTACTAGGCGGTTATTTGGACTATTCATGTTCAAATAGCTTCGTGATGCTTTTGTTGGCAAGCAAGTTGCTTACCATCAAGCGCATCTCTTATTCGTTGCGTGACTCTATATATACTTATAATATAAATTGGCAGACATAGGAACTGCCGATAGAAGTGACAACTTATAACTTAGAATTCGATAGCTTACTTTGGAAACTATAAGGGTGAAACCGGAGGGCGTGACTATGAGCATGGCCATGGTCCCGAGTTTACCCGAAGATTTCATATGATTCCCGAGCGTGACGCTAGAATTCAATTCACCGCCCACGAAAAATCTGTCTGTGGCGCGCCAAAAGAAGTATTCACTTCAAAGACTTTAGATTTCATACTGATTGGTATGTAGACCAGCTGAATTCCAAACTGGTGAACTTTGCAGTTCATCAGTCGTAGATAGGTATATTACAGTGCGATGGTCCACAATGCGCTCAATATAACTAGCCATCCTGTTCACACAAACATACCTGCCTCGCTGAGAAGCGTCGCTACTTTCGGATTTAGCTATTGAAATCATATTATCATCATCAGTTCCCCTTTTTAGCGATTGAGAAAGTTAATTTTGTAGTTGTACCTATCTCAGATGTCACATTCCCCGCGTTTACAGATAAGACGATATGCCAGATCGTCTGCGGAATCCTGAGTCACGATCGCTTGTTTACATCAGCCTCATAAAAACACGGAAATAAATGTAGATTAGGCGTTCGCTACGTAAACCGTTTTCCTTGATACTAGCAGAAAAGGTCAAGAAACCAGACACATTTTGTAATCACGCGTTTTTTGTGGATGTGTGTAGTCTTTCTTGCCTTTAATTCATAGATATTATGTACGTTAACTTTTTTTTAACATAGAGACGGAACGAGTATCTAAGACACACTCTGGATTGTACGCAATGCTTTAGTCAACTATACGTTAAAAGCGTGCACGGTATTTTTCGCTATTACAACAATTATTTTTTATAAGTTTAAGTAAAACTTTATTTTAAACTTTAGTTCAGATAAGGGTAAAAACTAAGGTTTTGATCTTTTTGGACAGATAACTTCTAGATGGCCAACTTTATAAAACAACCATTTTTAACCGACTTCCAAAAAAAGGAGGAGGTTATCAATTCTACACCCATGATATATATTTTTTTTAATGTATGTTACCTGATTTCTAGTGGTAGTGTCTAGCCACTACCTGTTACCTACAAGTTAAGAAAATGATTCGCTTGTTGGGCAAAAACTTTTAAAAACCTTCCTTACAATACAATACCATACATACAATACCTTCCTTATTGGTATTTTATGGGATAGATTTCGGAGAATGTGTAATTGATCTTTAGCATATTTACAATACCACCCTTTACCCAATCATCTTTCTATTGGATATTCTGAATCTCTTAAAAGCGACATCGGTATACGCTCCGAAAATTCTAATGTCAACGTCATACGTCAAGCGTAGCAGTGGAATTTGCTACCTTTATGGCTCCGTGGGTATTTCCCAATGGATTCAGTCTTGATGCCATCAAATCGAAAGTGAATCTATTTCTTCTCGCTCCAAGTTAGACCGCATCGTCGATTTACATCAGGTGACGTCTGTCAAGCGCATGTTCATCTCTGTTTAAAAAAATGATACAATACTCGCCGTTTTATCACTTGGATATTATTGGGCCGACGTTATTCCATATTATCAGATTAACATTGAAGGCTGGTTTTCCGGCCTTTGTTTACTTAGGTCTTGATATTTCTAGGTATTCTATTTGTTTCAGTTGTATTAACTATGTATTAGGTATTTATGAGTTATTTTTTACAAACATGTGCGTAGTGGGACTTTTGAGATTGTTGCCATTTGCATTTTTTAATGAGACTTAAGCAATTCAGACGCCAATAGATTGGTAATATTTCACGCTACCATATAGAGCAGGTACCAGCAATGGTGGACACATTTTTCACACGAGACTATCTAAGCAAAGATTTTACTATGGGAACCAGGTAACTGATGTATAATGCTTACGAGAATATTTTGTATAAACATAATATGATATAAACCAAACATTTATTTTATGTACACACACTTTTTTTTATAAACCAATTTAACCGGAACAGGAACTGCGCGGGTATAGTCACGGGGCGCTACCAGTCAATTCATAAAATAAATGTAGGGTAAGAGGGAGAAAATACAATTTTTACACATAGAAATCATGAAATTCGGTAGAGCCGTTTCGGAAGGGTATGAGAAAGGATATTTAAGGAAGATGGTACACACAGTATACGAAAGCCATTGAGAACAGTGTGATTAAATTTTGAAAACATTTTAAATTTTACCAAAGAACCATTGTATCGACCATAGCATCACAAAACAATGTGAGAAATGCCCAGAAACTTGTACGGTTAGGTTTTAAAAAATACATCTCATCCAAATTGATCCATTCATCTAACAGGGCGTCTACTCTCTTTCTCCGCATCCGCACTTCGCAAACGGCCGTAAACGAAAACGAAATATTGCCTGTAACCTTACTCTATTTCTCTTGCGGATCGGGCTACGGACTTTCAAATCCATAGAGTCTCATCGTGAACGATGTAATTGAATGAAAAACAAAAGATTCCACAGACTAAGTAGAGAGGTTATTTTCATTGCCATTGCGGTAATTTACGGTTTTTTCTTTAACATCATATTTATGATCCGTTATGCCGTATTTTTTAAATTTAACTATAAAATACGATATCTGATCTATTTGTTTTAAAATTATAGCAATTGGTTCAATGAAACGAGTGCAAATCATATTATTTACGCAATTAGAATCGAGGCACTAGAATTGACCTTATTATGCGGCTAAATATAGGAGTTATACAGCAAGCACTCGTTTGGACTACAACTTGTGACAGTCAAACATATCCGCTTAATACTTAAAACTCATATTGGCATTGACGTTTTGTCGAGGGACAGTAAAACTAGTGTTGCCCTTCGTACAATTTAAGTCGTACTTATACGGCTTTTTTTACCTCATGTACGATCGAGAAGTCGAAATCGTACGCATATGACCTTTTGAAAGGAATCTTGAATTACTTAAATAAATAACAGTATGATTATATTTTTAAATTATTTTTGGTGTAAAAACAAGCAGAAAAGTTGAACGAACTTGAAATTCTTCAATGTATTTTCTTTATATATCTAGTTTATCCTGTGGTATTAGCCTCTAAATGTGGCCCACTTCAAATTGGAAATCCTCTCACAATCAATATTTTTTATGTCATTTTAAACCAATCGATTACACTACGTACGTAAGGCGCTGAGAATTTTGTTATATTTTAATTTCTTTCATGTAGCTTGATAAATAATTGTATTATCACTAGCATTATTATTAGTCTTACTAGCATCATTATTACTAGCAGCACCCCGTGGTTTTCCCATGTAGATCTCTTCTCCTTCATATTCCCGTTATAAAAAAAACTATTTTTAATCTTCCTTAATCATATCGTAACATCTGAACGGCCGAGCTGAAATTTGAAACACATTATTTTAGATTACAATCTGGACTATTACACAGGCTACTCTTCATTCTGAGAAAATAATGGAAACGGCAACTACGCAGGTAAAACCCCAGGGCGCTGCTAGTTTATTATATTAATAATATACGTATTGGTGTGCTTAATTCCTAGGTTTTATTATAAAGTTTGCCATATTTTTGTGTTTAAACGGTTTAAAAGAGCCGCCGTAAAATAATGACAGTTTCTCTTGTATGACGAGGTAAAATAAAACTTTTTACAGTGAAAACTTCATTTGGGGCGCCTAGATAGATTTTTCGTGGGCTGTGAATTGAATTCTAGCGTCACGCTCGGGTAAGATAAGACATTTTCGGGTGAACTCAGATGCTCCAGCGAGAATTAAAATATAGTGAACAAGTGCGTCAGACGGAGAAAAATGATATGGTCAACTACTCGTCGCTGTTATGTCCTTGTGTTTATTACATTATTCATGTTATTTTGTCGCAACATTAACTTCTAGGTACTAATTACTACCACATTAATTGAACCTGTCACGAAATATTAAATTTGCATTTCACAACCATTGCAAAAAAGATTTGGTTGTAATATTAATTTCTGTTTTATCACAACACGTAAGCACACAATATGACACCTAGGTATTTTCATCGCAGTACTTACACGTACACTATAACACAACATAATTATCGAGCCTATTGCGGAAGACCATCGTCAGCGACAAAATGTAGGGTATTTCACTTTTTTATCGTAACGTTCAGCTAAAACCAACAAACTGATACCCACAGAATTAACAAAAACTGTAAATAATGTCAAAACCATTGAATCATTTCCAATCTGAGGTGGGATGAAAGTTACATAATTATTATTACAAATATATTTTATGCCCGAGCGCAAAGATAAGATACGATAAGAGAGATAAGAAAGCTCTTTATTAAAAGCCATAATACAAAAAATAACAATTACATAAATATAAAAAATTACATTTCGATTGGCGGCCTTATCGCTTAGAGCGATCTCTTCCAGGCAACCGTGCACGGATTAGAAACAAAAGATAGTAACATGGCCCGTTTAATTAATACATTTCATTTATCAACACCATTATGAGTACTCACAACAGAAAATAAATAATAACATACTACATATTTACAACATAAATAAACTTACACATACTAATTGAAATATAATAAAAAAACACACTAACCTAATATGTTATATAATAATATACCACAAATACATACATGAAATAAAAATCATAAATGTACCAATGAATCAATCGATGTACTTAACTGGACCACCAAAATTGGTAATCATTTACCTAATTAACATATTTTATCCATAATATTGGAAGCCCTAGTCTTGAATTCACACTATTGTTCAAGTTTATGGTACGGATTTTGAAAAATAAAGGTGGCAACACTACGATACGAGATACTATCGAAATCGAAAGTTCTAATTCAAAACATTATTACATTTTTACATTACATACAAACAAATTAAAACAAAAAAGGCCTTGCAAGTATTTCGTGCAGTTTTCGTTATTTTTCTTAATATAAACATGTGTTTATGCATAAAAATTGCTGTATAAAAGTGATGGGAGATGGATTTGGTGAATGGCAAACCGGACCCAGATTTCCAGACTTTCCGAGTTATAAATAGGTGGTTCGAGTGCAAGCTTTGTGTGAATGATACATGCATATTTTCATTACAACATGGATGAAGCCATTGGGCTGAGCCACTATTATAATTATGCATTATTTCTAACGTACAAATATTCTATTACATTCAGCACCGGCAGCTTGAGCTGTTACCTACTGATCAACAAACACGGACCACTCTTGCAGTCCGACTGCAAGATGAAATTTCACAGTGCTGTTAACTATCCGAAGCAGATGCAACTGCTTGAGTGGTTTGTGTGTGTACATACATAGTACCTAGTATGTAGTGCACTATGCAGTTATAGCATGAATCAGTCGATGCTGACTGCTTCAAGATGCCGTGTACGACCAGCCTAAGAGATATATTATGTACCTACAAAATTGAATTAGAATGTTAAACCTACTTGGTCAAAAACCAATACTCAGATACAAAGTTTGTTAGTAACTTGTCATAATGATGATTTAAATTAGAATATTCATTGTTCTTTACAGACCCACAATCCATTGCAGAAGGCTGTGTGCTGCGGGCTGTCCGACTAGAAGTAGTTGAGGAGAGAGAGGAACACTGAATTTCCTGGCGGCACTACTCTACATGTGTGGGGTTTTCAAAGAATATTCTAGAAGATGTACTTAATAAATTTTAATATACTTTCTAGATAAAATGGTATTTTATTTAATTTCCTAGATAAAATGTTATTTTAAAGTAAACAAAAACCCCCAACACTATTTCCAAATGGCTGGATCGATTTTTATGATATTTGGATAAGATAACTCTACTAGTTACATATTTGTATACTATTATAGGTTTACAGTTGCAGTAAGTTTTTCAGAGAAGATTGAAAGCAGCTGGAATTGGCCTGTGTTTTTAAATCTAAGTGTGAAATTTAAATTATTGTAAAATTAATTCCAGCTATAAAGGCTTAATAATAATAGGTTTACAGTTGACCACCATTTGAGCATTTGACTGATGTTAAACGACGATAGTCTATGGTGGAGCGTGCTAACCCAGAAGAAAACACTTCACTTTTGATTTGTAGATATCTACAAAAGCTTATTTTGAAATAGCTGGAATGATTTTAGTAAAATGGTCATGAAAAACTACAATGAAAATTGAAATTATTAAATACGCATATATATGATTAAAATAACTGAGCACAATCTTACTTGGTAGGATGGTAAAACCAGACTGGAGTTTTTAGAACTACCCTCAGTCAGGACATAACATGCCTTTCCCTCAGGATAGCTCCATCTCACTTCACTTTAATTAATGCACTACACTATGTTCATCTTATCTATGTGTGTAATATGTAGTCTTTTGTATTCTTACTAACTAACTATGGGTACATTGTTTTTAATGTATAGATGTTGTTTATTCCTCATCATGATCGGTCTCTTCTTCAGATTCCGATATCTCTGCTCTTATCTTCTTGTTCAATGAAGAAGGTGGGGACACCGACAGTGCTCTCTTAGTTCTGACTGTCGCTCCTGATCCACCAGGCAGAATCATTTGTTGTGGATCTGTTACTCCAATGATTTCTGCCCATTTCTGTGGTGGGGGTATGTCTATATTATCGCCTGTTTCACTTCCACTATCATATCCTTGTGATTCACTTGTTTCTTGTGCTTCCTTTTGAACTGGAGTCCCTCCACTCAGCATCTGGTTGATGTGTCTTGTCAGTAACTTTCCATCCCATCCTCGTCGCCACTATTAAATACGCATATATATGATTAAAATAACTGAGCACAATCTTACTTGGTAGGATGGTAAAACCAGACTGGAGTTTTTAGAACTACCCTCAGTCAGGACATAACAGAAATAAATCATTATATTGCATTATCATATGGGAGGAGGCCTATACCCGAAAGGGGTCCTTAGCGTAAACAAACCTTATATGCATATACTATGTTAAATGTAAAAAAGGAAACGATAAAGGCTTATTATTATTATTATTGCATTATCATTGCACACAATGAGGTACATCAAAATTGGCTTACTTTGATAGTTATGACACTAAAGAGAGCTTGGCACATACATTTATAAAATCCCTTTTTTCCGGTGGGTTTATCATACTTAAAGTTAGAAGCAGACTCGATTCTGTGATGCAGGCATTTTCCCAAGCATAAACAACCCACTAAATGTTTCCACAGCTAGGACTCGAGGCCTTCTACTTCAAGGGTAGAGCCCCTTGCAAGAGAAGGCCATAATCCACCACGCTAGCCCAGTTCGGATTGGTGGATGACACATGACTTCAAATGATTTTAGGCAAATGTCGGTATCTTCACATTGACCTTCACTATTTTAAGTTAGGGTATTCAAGGGTGTCGCCAGCTAGCTAAGAGGAAGGCAATGGGTCAATATTATGGAGTTGACGGCATGAAGTGTTACATTTTGGAAGTCTTTGCCTCGATGACAATTGCAAGAAGTATTAGTTCTAGTATCAATGTATAAAACTTCACAAGCCCTCAACAGCATAACAACTAAATCAAACTTTTAAACAAAGCAATAATTATTTATTCAAAATAATATTCAATTAACACATAACTTTCAGGGATTTTTAAAAACTTTCAACCACTTTATCATTAAAATTATTTAGGTTTTATTTATTATAGCTCTGTGTACACTTATCATGGCCCATGGACCACTAGGCGATCTTCTGCTATGGTGCTTCTTAGCCATGTTTTTAGTCTTCTAAGGCTGCTAAAGGATTGCTGTACTGTACAGATGGTAAAGCGATCAAAATTTTCAATGTTTTTTCCGTTTCGGGAAAGAAGGAATTTGTTTCTCTTAGGACATCAACCGGCATTACGCAGATGAGACTTCGAGAAGACTATGGTGTGCGTGGTTTTGAACCCATGGTCTCCGGACTCCGGATTAACAGTCGCAGTCTCCCATCTACACCAGCCGTAACTTTCTAGGTTTCTAGGCACAACAAAGTCGTCAAACAACTCCCGGCTAAACATAGAATTTCCTACAAATTCTAAGTCGGAAATTTGAATTATGTTAAGATCACTGCGCAGGCGACACCGGCTCTTTCTACGCTCCAAACGGTCTTCACGTACAGCAGCATCAATTAACATAACTTTTACAACCATATTATGTTATATTTTCCCAAAAAAATCTAAATCCGCAAATCAAAAAGTAACACTTTTCATTTCGTTGATTTTGAGGTTAAAACTAAGAAAATTGATCTGTCAAATTAGAATCTTCGTTGCGAGTTTCGTGAATTAGAGTAGGCTTAGAACATGTAACGGTCAAAAAATGTTCGGTCGGGCTAAACGACGGAACGAAAAAGAACGGGAGTAAGAATGTCGCGAAAATTAGGTCGAAATTTCGTTTTCGATAGAAAGAGAGTAGACCTCCTGTTACGATACCACAAACATACACATCAAACTCCTCTAAAGCTACATATATAGACCAACTGGCAGTGGCCTTCTACCGCCTAACTAAATCGACTTTGGCTTTGCTATTGCTGTCTCAATAATTTTAGGAATAGAGAGGACAGTATTAAAACTATGAAGGCTTTCCTTGGACGGCCAGGTCAGGGACCAAACAACCTCTAAAATTTTCTAGGTCTAATTCTTCCACTTCTCAGTTTTTTTGTTCTTTCCAATCAAGATCGCAACAAACCAAAAAAACAAGTACATAATGGGTACTTTTACCTGCGCACTTCCATCCAGGGTCACACGTTCTCGACGTAAAATACATAATGACGCGAACAAAAGCGCGTCAGGAGTCTCTCGAGGGGTCACCCTCCATTCATGGATACGACCTTGATCCTTGCTCAATTAATTCACAACAACGGGCGAGTAATACGACACGACGCACCTTTTATGGCTACAGAACACGGCACCTACCACGGTCTTTTATAGCGATGAGTTTGCGAGGCAAACGACGTTCCACATTATGTGTACAGCAAGTATAAACCGTATGTCACAGCAGTAAGGTTTGCGTCGGCAGTGCACGAAACGTTGACTGTCAATTATGCTAAAAACCATCTGATTTAGAGTTGAAGATACCTTAGCACATCTTTATGCATATATATATGTGTGTATGTTGTGACATCATGTTTAGTTAGTAAGAATAAAGTAAGACTCTTTCCGTAGTTAAAGGCTAACAAAACCAAACAGCAAGAAGCCTACCGACCAGATTAACAGCCACGATTTATTACACTACATTTACAGCAAACAAATTTGACGAAAGTGTGCCATCAACTACACACCAGACCATGCGCGGTCCGAAGGGAGGGGTCACAGAGGACATGACCCCAAAAGCCGTATACGTTAAACTAAAAATCTAAGAAAATTAGAAAATATATAGGCTATTTTTTAACGCGGGAAAACAACTGGAACGGGATATTCGCGGGTAAAATCGTAGGGCGCTACTAGTAAAGTATTTTTTACTCGATTTATTGTATTTCTACTGGTGACTCCCCCCAAAATCTAAGGCTGCGTACTGGTGACCCGCTCCAAAATTCAAGGCTGGGACCGCACCTGCACCAGACACTGGCAAAAAAAAAAAAAAACATTAAACAGTTCTTATGTAACCGGCATATTTACTACAAGTATTTCGATTACATCCGTTACAGACCATTTTGGTACAGAATAAGGAACGATTTTTCTAAGAAACTTTTGGCAATTTGCCATAAATGGGTTCTATTGCCTATCGAATTATGAGCTAGCGCAAAAGGTGCAGTTAAGTACAACAATTCTACGTATAGACTATACATAGGGTACATCATGATTATGTATCATCCGTTTGTACATAAAACGTGACTATGTGCAATAATTGTGCGGTAAAACGTTTAGTACACGTGTTCGTTCGAGGGAGATCGTCTGCTTTGTAACTACTATTAACGCTTCGAATAATAATACTTATAGAACACCGATTCCAATCAAATATATCTGAAAACTTAAACCACGAATCAAAAAACATTAAAGTATCCATTGGAAGATTCCCAATTTCTTTTATCCCGGGAAAATAACGGGAACGGACACTTAACCGGTAAAAGCGCGGGCGCTGCTATTTAATCAATATGTAGAAAATATCTTGATACTTTCATACACTATTAATATTTAAATATTTTTTAAAGTGGATTACGGATCGAGATGGTTCTATTATTTTGATCAACTAATTGGTGATCCCTGCTCTATAAACACAGTTTGGAAATTTAAAGTAACCTCTACAAACGGAATCATCTCGTCATATACTTCTAAGGCCATGTTTTTTTATTAGGTCCATATTAATTACCAAATGAATTATGGTTGTCAAAACACACCCAAAACACAAAAGTAGGAGTAGCTGTATAAATTTGAAATTGGAATCCCTAACCGAAGAGGAGATATTTGAGATCAAAGTAGCCAGTACCTACGACAAAACACCAATTTTATATGTAAGTACCCAATATGCACATTGTACAGCGATAACATTGTCACCGTGACAATATTTTGCTGTCACAATTCCATGGTATCATAGTTCGTGGGATAAACGTTAGCCTTGATTTTGACCCTTGTATCTTTACAGTTTCAATCTTATTCAAACGAACGAATAGTTATTACGCAGTACACGTGGATGTTACCATTTATAGTATTATAGTATCGTCAAGATAGCTCACCAAACGGATAACGAGATTTCTACGGCATTTGATTAGAATAGGAACCGGAGGCGGCGTTCTATGCAGTTTCCTTCATTAAAACTACTGACTTGTTTCACCTACGTATCGGTCCATATATGAATTATTTAATAGAGCTCACTAGTATAAAATGTAAAGATATTTGAAAATACTGATGATATCATTTTGTACAGTACATAACAATTGGAGTGTCGCAAGGTGCACATTTTGGTTTAATGTTATTTATAGTATCTTTTAAGTAGTAAGGTTATTTGAAACTAGGCGCGCCCCGCTACTAGTTTAAAATACAAACAGACAACACAAAATAATAGAGGTATTGATTTTGAAGCTATTTGAACTATTCTTATTTCAAAATGCATTTTTTTTCAGAATTCATCGTCAAATATCAGTTTTAGCAATCACGCTGAAGGTAGGTATTCAAAACAATAGTAAGAAACATTAAAATGTAGTTTAATCTCCTAATTAACTTGTTGTTCGTACATGTCATCCATGGTATTGCGGAACCAGTAAGTTCATGCGTGTTCAACAGATATTACACGGTACGCTTGCGTCATATTATAGGTACTGATTCTGTACCATGGGCTATGTTTTTGCAAGACAATTGAAGCTGAATATTTTGAGTACCGTGACCACAAATCTTATCGCTGAGGGATACGGTTTAGAGTTGCGGTGTACGAAATTTTTTACGTCAATTGGATCCAACATTATCGCAACACGAGGACATGGTACGGCCTCAGGGCCTGGTTTAATGTTTTGGGACGGGTTGAATTTTAAGTCTGCCAAGTAACGCCTAGCCCTTGCTTATTAATTCTTTGGTACTCGTTACTGAAATGTTGCGTGTGTAATATTCTATTGACCTCTATTTGCTAACCTAACCTATCATGCCATGAAAAAGGGTTCGTCGAACTTGTTTTTCTACCTTTTACTGTGGATCACACCTATTATAATGGTCAAAGAAGCTTGACCTTTATGACAAAAGACGTAAAGTTATAAAAATAAGAACAATTTATTTTCCATAAAGATTTAAAGATATATCTATACAGTTCACTTACAACTATGATTGCCATGTTCCTTTGTTTCATCGTTTCGCTTCGAGATATCGGTGGGCCCCAAACTAGGAAAAGCTTGTATCTTGTGAGTGTGTGTGTGTGTGTGTGTGTGTGTGTGTGTGTGTGGTGTTGTGTATACTCACCCACAGGTGAGTGTACGTGTATGAGGGTGTGTCTGTATGTATTAACAATCAACATCATAGACCTTGACCAATTCCTCTGTCTCATTATATGACGTAAAGTTGAAACTGCGTTAGTCAAAATTTAGCATATCAGCGGACGGTCCCTTAAAACGGCGTATCTAGGATACCTGGCATTTCTGACAGGTATACGGAGTACTGACCTTTGCACAATCTGCATAAAAGTGCATCTGCATATCCAGTCCATTTAGTCGAGGGCTAGCTACTTTTACTAACGAAGCATTTGCTTTAATATGTCTGACTACAAAAATGAAAACCTACAACTGCCAGACATTTATCGATTTTCTTTTAGCGAATTCAAAACATTCTCCTCGATTTCACTTAGCGAATCGAATAAGGTTATCGATTTGAAAAGAACGTTAGTTACTGTACTATACGACGATGAGTCGTGAGTGAGACGTTAGGGAATGCCATCTTATGGCTTTTAGACATGACTGTCTAGTAAAATCGTGATTTTTACTTCAAACAAAACCTAAATTCCTGACCACGCCTGCAGGGACTCATTTCAAACTGAGTACATATCGGGTCTACAATCTACGTGATGAAGAATCATGTGATCTTTGTCGTAGTTTTCTTGTTTGTTTTTGTTTCAGTACATATTAGAAGTGATTTAAACGTTTATTTCGACGGAGGGTCTGCATAGATTGGAATTCTTCCTTCAGTCGACTCCTTATCATCGAGTTGGTTCGTTTTACAACTCCGTAGAGACGCTTGGAGCATTTGAAAAAGATGGTCCAAGAATAAAAGACCACGACAAACAACTAACGCCACGGTAAAACTGAGCCTATGTGACCGAGGGGAAATTTTCTATACTAAGGGTTAACAACATGAGTATGTTAGAGATCCGAGCGTCAAATTAGAACAAAGTAAAGATGTAAACTCAGAAAACAATTTCCATTACAGACCCACCATGTACACTCATACTTAATTTTACAGGCCAATAGAGAATTATAAATTATGAACCATAACAGCGTCCTGACATCCAGAAAGCACCAATTACGGTGAATGAAACAGCGCTACGCAGCAGTAGAATAAAATAAATTCTAGAGTTGCAAAGAACGTTCCGCTCGGGCAAATAGATGGATGGCATTTCTCACTTTATGAGGGTGATAACGTGCGAATAACGGAGCTCGGCCTTGGACGGAGTGGCGTAACCGCCATTGCGTCAGGTGTTGTGGTGTTACTGAGCACAACATCGTCTTGGAATTGATTCTACTCCAGTCGCACTGTATCTTCCATATAATTCATAAATACGTACCATGTATTTAGATATAACACGATGTATGCACCAGCTTTTTGCCACTACAAAGTCGTGCGTTCAGCGAAGACTATCCAGATTATTTATTAATATTTATTTTGCGATTTAAGTACCTGGTGGTAATCGGTAACAATGGGAGGAGGCGCCCAAAAAAAGGTAATGAATCGTGAGAGAAGATTTCCGTGTGAAAGGAGTGAATGGTGAAACGATGGAATGGAAGAATAATACGTACTGTGGCGACCCCCCGTAGTGGGAACAGGACAGAAAGATTGAAGATGTACTGCGGCCGTATTCACGATGATCAATAAGCAAAACACAAAACAGGAGCAACGTGTAGAGTCAAATTAGATCAACCGGCAAACACAAGTGCTTAGCTTAATATTGGATATAATGAAGCGAGTCAACCAGTCTGTATTATGTACATACCTACATATTTTACTGGCAGACGTCTAGTGCAGTCTAACCTCTGTCTAGACAGGGCAATGTTTTGGTTTTCTCTCTTTGAGTTTGTTTGTTGTGACAACACGTCGAAAACTTTATTCCAAAATTAGACAGCTTTTTGGCTCGCGTAAACATTGACCAAATAGATATATAATATATTTAAACTTTATTGAACCACAAAACAAAAAAGCTACAAACTTTAACTAACATTAAGGGTTAAAACTAGTGCGACAAGCTGGTCTTATCATTAAAAGCGTTCTCTTCCACGCAAACGTACGATGGAAAATAATGTGTGGACAAGCCAAAAAACCGGGGTGCGCAAACAAGTAGCGAAACGGTAAAAAAAGAAAAATGTTTAGGATATGGCAGTAAGTCGCTGGACGCCAAGAATGTTTAAGCTTGCTTAATAGGATCAAATCGAAGCGCGTGTTTGTATGCGAAAAGTACCAGTGTGTAATCGGTTTAAGTCTTATATTACTGTTTTATTATTATGCATGTCAGTATTCGTACCAACGATCACGTCGCAATTGGTAAGTGAGAGAAAGTCGACATTTGATCGGCAATCGGCATGCGGCTGTTATTTCATTGAACCGTTGTTTTATAGCGTTTTCTCTACAAAAGATAGGAAGTTTTAATATGACATACCCATATTATTTCTTCCTTAATAGTTAGTCATCCATAAACTAAGTATCACGCCAAATCTATTACTTATTATAGTTAAAAAAAATGCCAGATCCGATTTGGACCCAGTATTGTTCCTTTTAATTTTATCCAAATTAAACCAGTCGTATAAAAATTTTGCATTTTTGTTTATTTTTCATGGTTTATGAAAAAAATACTACTACAATGACATTTTCCGAAAAACTCCGAAACTTCGCTGTATGGTTGGAGCAGGGTGTTAATTTAACCTATTCATAAAATTTGATATCGGCGGTCGGCGCATAGAAAAAAGCGCAAAGTGGTATTCCATCATACCGATCCCTTACACACTCTTCGAAATGTATCCGATAAAAAACCAATAAGCTAGCAATTTTGCGGCGATGTTCGAGACTTTGAAGTCTTTTTCGCTCAAGGGTGTCGTTGCCTATAAGCTTTTTGGCACGTCTTTCGATCGATTCCAGAGCCCCCGCCAGTACCTACTTAGTTACGTTACAGTTACGTAAATCAAAGTTTGCAGGGCTAGAACTCTTTGGGAGTCCAGTCAGAAACTTACTGACTGAAACAGAGAGAATACCACATCTTGACCAAATATTCTACCGTCAAACAGTTATATACAAGCATTACTGTGTTCAGAGTTAAAGGGAAACGTTTCAAAAGAAATTACAGGATAACAGATAAATAGTTTTATATCGACGTGTGACGAGCGCAGTGACTTGTTTTCTTCATAAATATCCAAATAATTAACTCTGTGCGGCTATAAATATTTAATTTATATTAAAACACCATTATGGTTTAATTTTTTATATTTTAGTATAAATTAGTGGACAAGCAGCTGGAAGAGGCATGTGTCTAGACATGCTGATTTATAAAATGTTTGTTTTTTAATCTGTGTGAAATTTAAATTATTGAAAATTTATTTCAGCAATAAAGGCTTAATAATAATAACAATGAATTAGTAATTTTATTCAGGACAAAAAGTAGTATACCTGTTAGTTATTCTGATGTTTAAGCTACTTTACTGCAATGTTTAATTAGAATCCATTCATAGTTTTTACATGAGAAGTTACAAACATTAAATTATTATTAGTACTCTAAATTGTCAATTTGCTGGGAAAGCCTGTCTTGTCTCCTTCTAGATAGCCCAAACTACGCAAATAACTTCAAACAATTCTCCAACTAAAGATCTAAGTCGTAAAACCCATTGTTCATTACCATGCAATCCATATTTATAAAAAGCAGATGTTGCACCACAAAACAGCTGCTATAATGCAAGTTGCACTTTTAAGTTGCTTTTAACATCTGCCTACACTAGTACCAAAATAACTCACAGGTGTCATACCTACACAAACAGCCCACTCTGTCTTCCCACAGCTGGGACTAGAAACTGTTTCTCAAAAGGAGAGAATCAAGGCTATAATTATTTACCACACTAGCCATGTATGTGTGTATTAGAACACATTTACTTGGATAATGTCTTTCGTTTGACTCATGTTTTTCTTCATCATTATAATCAGTCATAATAAAAAAACATGTAGCACTAGAAATAATAGGGCTACAAATATACTCAGCCGTTTTTATCAGATATATAATGTACTGGCAGCTAGCTGTACCCTGCCACGCTTCGCTGTGGCACATTGTATGCAAAAATTAGATAAAAACAATCCTTGATGTGGATTATATATCATTGTAAAATTTCAGCTCGATCGATGCAGAACTTTTTGAGTTTTTGAAGCGTACACAAACCAACATAACATTTTTATATATATAAAGATTTTTTGTTCTATTTTATGATGCCACTCAAAAAAGCAGCGATGCTCAAATGGGACTGGGCGGGTCATGTATGCCGAATGCCGGAACAACTCTGGGCAAAACAAAACTATTTGGGTCCCACAATATGTACGTCCAGCCGGGCGACCCAGGAAGAGATGCTGGACCGAACTCGATACATTTAGGGAAGATTGGTGGACTGTTGCTCTGAACAGGGAATATTGGAGGGAGGGGAGAGAGGCCTTTGCTCTGCAATGGGACAATATATAGGCTGAGATAATAATAAAAGATAATAATTTTATTGCAATGCTTTGCTGTCATTCTGTTAGCATGCTAAGCAGACTTCTAATTGGTAGTGGGTTTGAAAATCTTAATTATCTTACCTTTATTAAGTAATTCTGATTTACTTAGGAAAACTTCAATGTTCTGTTACTAGTAGTTAGATATGCAGAGTAGTGTTGTAATTTTGTTTCACTTGATATCTACAATCTAATCATTAATTCCACTTATGAACTAGTTTTTTTCACAAAACAAAACAATATAAAAATGACTAACAGAATGGAGTGAATAGTGTGTAGATATTAAGTTGTGACGCATCATATCAACGTCTGATTGCCGTTATCACAAAGTTTGTAGATAGTTCTGTGTTAGTCCAACCTCAGGAAACCACATCAATGTGGCGAGTTCTTGAGAAATTATGCCTTTTTACTTGTGCTACTTCTGTGATTTGTTTTTCCTACCATATATATAAGTAATGTGTGAATTAAGTATATGTTTTTAAGAAAGAGTGAGCTACTTTTGTTTAGCTCTATATCCCTTTTATGTATAAATATTAAATAATATATTTTTATTGTTTATTAACTTATTTGTTTGACTTGTGAATTTTTTATACTAATAAATTATCTGTATCTGTATAATATCACATAAACAATCTGTAACAATAAATAAGAAAAATAAACTACTATGTTACATTCATTTTGTTAACATTGCATTGAATACTACTAATAGTAATGAAATTCTGCATAAAAAACATATTTATTACACTATTTCTAATTAGCAATGGCCAGCCGATAGATAATGACAGTCACAGTGGCAGTCTAATCATCAATCAATGATTTCTCAACATACACAATATGATAATTTGCATTTACTTGTCTAGATGGCAGAAAGATTGTACTCAAATCATGATAAATAAAAAGAATCATCATGATAAAATAGAAGCTGGTAAGCTGCAAGTTGGAAGAGCTACAAGATAGCAGGTGCCAGATCTTTCTTACCAGGACCTTAAGACCTGGGGTTCTACCTCCTAACTAATATGGGCATAGCTTTGTTATTGGTCTCTCTTATCTTTTCATTTGAAATTATAGAGACAGAAATAGCAAAGCCAAAGCCAATTTAGTTAGGCTGTAGAAGGGTTAGTCATATCTTGGGTTTCCCATCAGGAGAACCCGAGTCGAGGTTGCACTGTCTGAGTTGCGATGGTGCTAAAAAATTGTACAAAATGTGGTACTTGTTAAGTACCGTCAGTATGATAATTGGAGTGCTTCATGTTTACTTTCATGTACACTCTATGTACATAATATAATATATTTTATATATATTAAGTGTGTAAGTACATGGCAAGTACTAAGTTTAGGTTAAGGTAGCCTTTGGAACCGATCGTCTATAGTGTCACTGGCGCCACGACTGTGACCCCGCGATAGAGCGACAGATCTATTTGCAAACATATGAAATTTTATGGAACACCATTTGAACACAGTGACACTAACACGGTATCTTCGTTGACCCCTGCATTTTGTACTAGTACCACTGTATTTACCATAGTTAACTAAGTACAAAAAAAAGGGTAAATGGCCACATTGGTGACATTCAAAATCAATGTTCCTGAAGTAACATCATTAGTAAAATAATGTGCTTTGGTTGTTCCTCCTTCAGGGTCAAACCATTCAAGGCACAGGTACGAAATTTCGTATAGATGCAGCTTCTTGTACTGTGTATACAATAAATTTAAAAAAAATATAATTTAATCTTATTATTAAAAATAGTGTTAGTCAACTAAATATACCAGAACAACAGAATTACGTATGCGAATTCCAGGAGTGAATATTAATTAGGTACCTACATATATATAAGTCATCCCATTTTAGTACACACAAAGAAAATCTTAGTGGGCATATAAAACAGTGCTGGGGCGTAAGGCCAAATTAGCCGATGACACTCCGATACTCGTCCAAGGTTACGCGAAACAGCGCAGCACGCCAAACATAAAATACCAAACAGCTCCAGAAACATCTAACGAAACATTACGACAAATAATGCGTTTTAACGCATCGAAATAAGCACCCACGAAATGCATTTGCATAAAATTACGTCTCATTGGACAGGTGTTTTGATCATCGGACACGTAAATAAACTTACCTTAGAACAGGGAATCAAATAACACTATAATACGTTTTTATCCATAAAACACTTCAACACACAGTAAAAAACTTAATAGTCAATTTTAGCGAGATACGTGAACTATTTACAATTCTGCAATATTTACAAATACAAATTAAATCACTTTCTACTGTGCGAAGCACTTCTGAATAATTTCAAAGACAAACTAACTTCAATTCAAAGCGAACTACGAAATCACGAAAGTTCAAACTCGACTGAAGTTAGGTACGAAATGGAATGCAACTTGCAAACAAATCTGTAGGTATTTTCTGGCAGCACTATTATGAAAGTTGACATTGACATCTTTCATTTACTAGTGACGTGCTAGTACTTATTGAGTGAAAATCGATTTTTTTCTTAAGTTGTAAAACGGTCAACTAATATATTTTATAGAAAAAACAACAAAGTATAACTGTAAGAATATGTCAATCCAAACTATGTAACACAATTTTATAGGTTAAGCGGCAGCGCCCCATAGTCTTATCCCCGGAGTCTCCGTTCACGTTATTTTTCCGGGATGAAATGTAGCCTATGAGTATGCCATTAAAATCTAACTCTATTCCAAATTTCAAACCGATCCGTTCAGAAGTTCCGAAGTGATTGATCAACAACCATACAAACTTTGAAATTTATAGTATTAGTAGGATACACTAATATATTCGGTTGGAAGAATGCAAAATGTAACATAATATAATATTACATTTTATGAACTTATAGTGATAAACACTAAGTTCATCAGTAAATATTAATACGGTATAAATATACAAATGAAACCAAGCCGCAGTTCAGTGATAGATAAACAAGTAATACATATATAAGGCGATTGCCTGGAAGAGATTGCTCTAAGCAATAATTTGCCTATGTGGTGCTAGTTTAAAAGTGTTTAAATTTCTGTTTTTGTGTCACAATAAAGAGTTATCTATCTATCTATCTATCTAAATGTTTCATCAAGTCTTATACCTTTAAACGAGCTGTATAGATCTCTTGTAGATATATATATACATATATATATACCAAACAGCTCCAAAAATCTGAATCTCTAGAATCTGAATCTCGGAAACGGCTCGAACGATTTTCATGAAATTATGTATACAGAAGGTTTTGGGGACGATAAATCGATCTAGCTAGGTTTTATTCTTGAAAAACATCATTTTATGCGCGTTTTTAGACAATAAAAAACTCCTACAATGTCATTAGAATACGATAACTTATTTCACCACTGTTCTTTCAGTCAAAATGGCCCAGACGGAATATGCTCGCCCCCGGAGTCAACAGGCCCGGTTCCAATCCTGATGGTTACACTCGGGACTTTTCTGTTTCGGGACTGGCTTAGTGGGTTCGAACCCCACCCAGTGCAAATATTTGTGTGATGAATTCAAATGTTTGCACTGTGTCTGGGTGTTTCTATGTATAATAAGTATGTATTTAAAACTATATAAGTATTATATCAGCTATCTGGCTGCCATCACACAAGCTTTGCTTAGTTTGGGGTCAGATGGTGTTGTGTGTGAATTGTCCACCAAAATTTATTATTATATTATTATTATTGTTCTTTCTTTTCTGAGAAAATCTTTTTTAGAGCCTTTTATAAACGCATTTAATTCGTATCTAAGTAGGTTTAAGTAAGTCATCACTACATAATTCGTACCTGCCTAAATATCATTTAAAAAAACCGAGCAAAGCTCTGTCAACCAGGTACTTACTATTTTTATATTAGGAGTTGACAATTTCATCATAATGGCTAATATAGTCTCATTTTGAAGGCTTTCAATAACTAACAAAATCTAATCATGTAGAACATATTTTACAGAGTAAACTATTACGAGTAATTGAAATTAAGCAACACAAACATTATGTGTCATAAATCCATCAAAACATCGATTTTCTATCGGGTACCATTGGGATTTCGTCACATTCGTTGAGTTCTTCACTAAATATTTTTATATGGCAATAAAGTTCTTGGTGACATTGTCTATGATAAAAATTGCCACTTGTAGAATTATTCCCCTAAATTTGGTTGCAAAAATGGAATTGAGAGAAATTATTTCGGATGATTTAATATAAAAATATGTATACTGACAGAACACAGAATTATTAATATTTTAAACAAATGAATGATTAATTTGATAAAATTACAACTTAACGAACAAGGTTTTATACAGAGAATATTTTTGCACACTTTACATATGAAAATGTTTGCCTATGTATGAGTTCAATTAAAAAAAAAACATGAATTAATGATTATCATTTAACTATTGATCATGAATGTTATTTTATTTCACTCGAGCTATTTTGTATTTAGTCAGCCAGAAGTGATAAGCTGAAAAGTCTCAACGAAGTACTCATGGTACATAATTTAAGAACACTCTGGGAAATAAAAAAAAGGGTAATGGCAACACTAAGTTTCCGGGTTTTTGTCGGGTGGCCCAATACAGCTCGGAAACCCAATCAAATCATTCAGCTTGGAAACCGTGGGCGATTCCGTCAAAACAACGTTCCGCGTTCAAAATTGCGCGAATTATTTATTTACTATTTGAATTTGGAAAATATTAGCTTGTATTTGTAGTCAGTACCATCGGAACAGAACAATATTTAGAAGAAGAAAAATACAGTGATAGAAGTGAAAAATCGACAAATATTTATTGACTTGTGTGAGATTTAGTAAATTGTGAAAATGACGGCTTCTACGATGATTGAACTGGAATCCTGGATCATCTACCAGTGTGTCCTGAATGAATGCCATGTCTCCAGCAGCTGTGAGTATTTTTAAATTTATTTTAATTGTAGATAGTTATGTATTATTTTATCCTCGTTTTATTATTTTCTATACAATAAATAAATTTAAGAGCTTTGTTTTATTACATATAATTATTTATATTAGTTAACACAAAAATTTAGGAAGGTAAGTATAGGTACACTCATGCACCTAGGTAAACATAGTACACAAAAATACCTTCGTAGTTCGTAGTTTTTTTAAATCAACGTTTTGAATAATAATTTTGGGATATTATACAGGTTATGTATTGATAACTATTATTTACTCATATTTAAAGTTAATGTTCCGTCTTCTTTATTTATTTTACATTAAGCAACTCTAAAAAAATTAATTACCTATGAAGAAATAAATTAAGGTGATTTTCATAAATTATTTCTCTCACAAAACAGGTAAATCTAATTCACATCGCAATCTTTCCGAAACTAGAGTTTTCATCTTTATAAATAAGAAATTGAAAAAAGTAACCAACGACAAAAATAAACCACATTATTTTACTCTGCAAATTAATTATCCACGACATTTTTTTTTTAATAAAAACCCAAATTCAATGTTAATTTTTTTTATCGATAAATGTACAATTTACACGTCAATTCGATTCGATTTTTCCGATTTTATTTTCTTTTTGTCTAATGAAACTTTCTCTCTCCTCCAGGCTAATTTAAGTTCCTACCTAATTTGACTGTCGAAAACAATGTAACAAATCAAAACAATCCATTTTTTTAAATAATATTGGTAGACGTTTCACACAAAGCTTTATATTTATATTTACACATTTTCGACACTAGTGTTTATTTAGTACGGTAAGCACTAAGTACGTTAAGTATATGGAATGGTTTTAGACCATGATCATGGTCATGACCACTGATTAAAAAGCATGCATGTAGGTAGGTAGGTACTTATCGCAAAGTTTTGTGACATGACCATGTGATGCTTGTTTAATCAGTGGTCCACCTAGGTACTGGACCCAGCCCAGGGAGGAAGAAGGGATTATTACCCCACGGATCCGCGTTTGGTCTGAGTGCAATTTTAAATTAAGACGGCTATTGTTTTTTTCCGGGAAAATCAAATTTCGTCTTCTGTCCTTCTTTTTTTGACCCAGTTTAGCACGGTGCTTAGTATTTCTTTGTTAATAATAAAAGTGCTTAGTTACTCATCCTCAGCCGTTCATACTATGATTCATTGGGCGTAGTTTATTTTCCCGTAAGACGTGGTTTACTATCGTCGCAGCATGAACATAGTTTAAACAGCACACTTTATGTTTTTTTTTTAACTATAATAGGTTTGCACTTGACCACCATCTCGCCTGATGTTAAGCGATGATGAGATCCACGATGGAGCGTGCTTACCTAGAAGAAACCGATTCACTCTCGATTTGAAGACACCAAGATTGTAACCATCAGGGAAAGCCCACTCAGGCAACGCATTCCACAACCTAGACGTTCTTATCACAAACGTGGAGTCAAACCTCTTCGTTCGCGTTTTTGGAACATCAACCATGAAACGATGTCGCCCTTTTGTGGAACGAGAAGTCCGATAGAAGAAAGGGCAAGGTGGTATTAGATCATGCAGATCAGTTGCATATCCGATAAAAAACCGATAAGCTAGCGATTTTGCGGCGATGATCAAGACTTTGAAGTCCTTTACGCACAAGAGTGTCATTGCCTATGAGTCTTTTGGCACGTCTCTCAATAGATTCCAGAGTCCCCAGCTGATACTTAGCCGATCCATCCCAAAGGTGCGAACAGTACTCCATACAGGAGCGAATCTGTGCTTTGTATAACGTGAGCAACTGTTCAGAATTGAAGTATCTTCGAACCTTTGAGAGGACACCCAGTTTTTTGGCGGCTAATTCAGCCTTAGACTCAATATATGTGCCAAAGTTGAGCGTCGATGACAAAGAAACGCCCAAAAGCTCGAGATGGTCAGTAACCGGCATGGACACGCCTCGAAAAGTAGGAGCCAGTTGGAACGGACTCCTTTAGCGGAGAACAAACACGCCTGTGTCTTTCCTTCGTTAAACCTGGCTAAATTGGCATCGCCCCATTTCGAGACTGCCTCAAGAGCCAAGTTCAAACGCTCGATCATATTCTCTCTCAGTAGCTGAGTTTGTTGCCCACTGGCTCTTGCGCTGGATATATAACTCTCTACGACGGTGCTATCATCTGCGTACCCAAAAATACCGGGCTTCAACAGATCGTTGATATGTAGCAGGAAGAGCGTCGCAGAGAGTACCGACCCTTGAGGGACTCCGGCATTGATTGCCATTTGATCCGACGAGCAGCCATTAATGACAACTTGTATGGATCGATCCCTCAAGAAGTCCGATATCCAAGCAATAAACCCAGGAAACAAACCATAGCCAGAAAGCTTGCTTATAAGGCCATCATGCCAAACCCTGTCGAAAGCCTTCGAGATATCCAGGGAGACTGCAAGTGCTTCCCCGTGTTTCTCGATAGCTTCACTCCAGATGTGGGTGACATACGCTAGAATTTAAGACCAGGCACCTTTTCTTTCCACAAGGAAACAGTAAAGTCCATATGCTATCACCTTGGCGAAGTGCGAGTTGCCTGATGACGCATGTTTTCGGAAGATGGCTGGGAACATGCCGCTTTCGTTACTATGATATCCTTCATCGCTAAAACCAGTAATGCTGACAAACTTGTATTTCTCCCTAAGGAACAATTCAATTATCTGCGAAAAAAATTGGTTGCCTGTAAAGTCGGTATACGGGCGAAAGTTTTACGTGACAACGACTTTGAGTGGTAAAATAATTTTACGGAAGAGACGCGTGCCTTTCACTTTTTATGTCTGTCTCTCTCGCTCTTAGGCGGGCTAACCATGCCCGAGTGGAAGGGACGCGTGCCTCTCACTCGCTCTCGTTGTGAGCGCATAACGTGAGCGGAGCGTAACGCAGTTTCTTGAAGTGTCACCGTCACCCGGCAAACCAATTTATAAGACGTTGACACGTCAAAATAAAAACAGATTTCAATTTAAAATTTCATTCAGACACTCGACTAAATATCATTAGTTGCTATTACTACATCGTCCATGTAAATGAGAGCTTAGTTTTTTGTCGAAATTTCAAAAACCACAGCACCAATTTTGGTAAAATTAAATGCTTATTAAAATCGAATCCCCATTAGTACCAAAATAGAGCTATAGTGGAAGAAACACAAAAAAGCCGAATTGAGAACCTCCTACTTTTTCAAAATATGTTAAAATACTCAAGTATAGCGGGCGAGATTCGAATATATGACTCCACGATTACGATAGGCCTTTCTCACCACTTGTCGACTACAGGTTTTTTAAATTTTCTAAGAGAACGATCGAATTTCTGAAACTTACTCGACGCCCCTAAGGGGATATCAGTCTTTTTGTTTTTCTTTTGTTTTCTTGATACTTTCAGTTAAATTGGGGAAGTAGGTAAGTTCGTCCGGAGACCATTCATCTTAATTAATATCGTTCCCGAAGTTGACGGCAAGCCGAGGAGCTGAACGCGACCACTTAGTGTCGTTCTTATTTATATTTATTCGTTTTTCGATAAGTATTTTTAGGATTAATTCTTTTTAAAACGCTGTGGTCTATTGTATAAGTACTATATTAAATCTATATTATACTAAACTATTATAGTATGAGGTTCGATACAGCGCAGTGGTAAAACTAACTCGGGCAAATTTGTATTTTCTTAGATAACCAATGAAATGAATTTACTATTGTTTTGTGGAAAACATTGATTTTGCCATCGTATTTTTTATTTTATTACTAGTTGTACCCTGCCACTCTTCGCTCTAGCACATTGTGATGCAAACATTAGATAAAAACAATCCTTGATGCGGATTATACATACATCAATGTAAAATTTCAGCTCGATCGGTGCAAAACTTTTTGAGTTTTTGAAGCGTACACAAAACAATAAAACATCTTTATATTTATATAGATATTTATATAGATATTTATATAACATTTTATTTTAATTGATATAACAAAGCGAATGGCGTGAACCAAAAAAAAGTAAGAACAGAAACTTACACAAAAACCCTGACACTGAACAAATCATACGTACGTAGGTACGTACTTTTTTACGTAAAACATTTTCACATGATGTAAATATGTACTCATTGGTTTTGAACTAGCATCAATGGCTTCTTTTTAAATACTCAAGTAAGTACTCTATTTTAACTTTAACACACATCAAAGGAAGTAAATTCCAAATACAAGATACAGATAATATAATGAGAACGGCCAGTGTGCTAACTATTGGTGACAATTAACTCTAATTAACTCTTCAACTAGACCGTTTACAGCTGCACATGGAACTCTTAATCTGGGACATCATTATATCAAGTGAATGATGGAAGGACTTGTATCTATATAAATGAACAAATTCCCTCATTTCCGGAATACGTTCTGGCTTTCTGATTCCAAGCTTTACGTATCCTTAACAAAGTTTCTAATGTCATTACTTTTATTGAAGCTAATATTGAAATATTTGTATCAAAAAATGTGTGTGCTTAGGGACCGCACGACCGAAGTGAAACCTTCATAACCGGAATTTTGTATTACGTAGTTTTAATATGGATCGTATTAGTATGATAAATGAGAAACAAGTCAGTTTTTTTAATTCCAAACAAATTAAAATATGTTGTATACAGCGACACAGCAGTGAAGTGTGCTTAAGACCGCACGACCGAAGTGAAACCTTCATAACCTGAATTTTGTATTATGTAGTTTTAATATGGATCGTATTAATACGATAAATGAGAAACAAGTCAGTTTTTCAAATTCCATACAAATTAAATTATTTTGTATACTTACTGCGACACAGCAGTGAAGTGTGCTTATGACCGCACGACCGAAGTGAAACCTTCATAACCTGAATTTTGTATTATGTAGTTTTAATATGGATCGTATTAATACGATAAATGAGAAACAAGTCAGTTTTTTTAATTCCATACAAATTAAAATATTTACAGCGTGACGGCTTAGCCTCACTTACAGCCTACGGAAAAATCTGTGTGCGGGGGCGCCAAAAGTACGTTTTCACTTTAAAACATTAATTTTTATTCAAATAAAAAAGTTTCAAATCTCATCAACTTTATCAAAGCTAATGTTGCTATACTCGTGATATTCCACTAAATATTTAGAAAATTTTAATTAAACTTTTGAACTACGTTGTGAAAAAATTGATACTGTTGCAAAACTTTTAAATGCATTTAACGCGGCGACAAAGTAATCGAATTTGGGCTTAAAATGGTGGGTAAAAATTAAAAAGTGATGAAATTCTGTTAAATAAAAATTAAACAGATTCTTAGAATAATGTAAGTTTTTGCCTTTAAATAACTTTAAAATAATAAATTCACATTAGAAAAATGAAGGCATTTTTTAGAAGGCAAATTTAACTTTATGAAAAACAATATTCGATATCACTGTAAAAATCTTAAAAGAAAATTGACAATTTGTGCGGTTGACATGTCGTAATCGATTTGTAGAAAATCGAGACGTTCCCGAGCTGGGTGGAAGGATGGCAACGAGTTCTAGACAGCAGGGATGAAATCGAATGAATCGATTTTGCAGAGGTTCGCTAAAATAACAAATATTTCCAATTTCCATTTATTACTCTCCCCAAATTGGGTATTTGTGATCGTAATAGGATAATACTGCGCTACTTGAAAAGAAATTCTAAGAAGAATAATGCTTACTGTTACGTCTAGGCCTATTTTTTTCGATTACTTATTATTATTTTAGAAACTGAAGTACCTACGTAATGTAATATAAATAATAATAAATAAATATTGGTGGACAATTCACACACAGCACCATCTGACCCCAAACTAAGCAAAGCTTGTAATATGGCGGCCAAATAGCTGATATAATATTTATATAGTTGTAAATACATACTTATTATACATAGAAACACCCAGACACAGTACAAACATTTGAATTCATCACACAAATATTTGCACTGGGTGGGGATCGAACCCACGACCCTCGGCTTCGCAGGCAGAGCTACTACCCACTAAGCCACAAGGCCAGTCAATGTGTACAGTTATGTACAGTCAGTATGTATAGTTTTATGAACCACCATGCCAGAGTGAGTTACGTTGTACGTCTATTGTTATTATTTTAAATATGTTATACAAGAAACATAAACATACACATCATGAAACGTTAAGTTTTCCAATGAATTATTTTCAGAATAACAGTAAGTTTTGATTGATGAATAGTTGTAATAGAAAATAATAAATCAGTCAAAATATTGAAATTGATAAATGATTATTAAATTTCTGTAACAAAACGAAACATTGGTGCCACATTAGATGATATATAAAACTATTTTATTGGCAGGTAGTTTTGTAATACATAAAGTTGTATTTCTTATTTTGTCATTAAAATATGTAAACTGTTTTTCTTTGTTAACGAACACAAACAAAATAAACCGAATAAAATCAACACAAGCCGTTCTCAATACGCATCCTACGAGTATAAACCCTTGACCCAGCTACCGACATTCATCAGAAGCAGATGCTCGTAAACAATGCTCCTATCGAATAGTCTATAAAAACCGAGCTCGGGTACTTTCGCTGCAGATCCCTGTTTGACCTAGTCCGGAACAAAACCCTGATAAAAAGGCTTTGGGGTCTATGGACGAAGAAGTTCATACTATCATACTCGAATATAACAAGAAACGTCGGATAATTCAGCTATAGCGAATGTTGGAAAAAAGTATTTTAATACTTTTTTAGGTCAAGCACCCATCTGCTCAGAGCGTCTAAAACGCCATAACTAACTTATGATGATCGTGATGCTTCCAATCTAATAAATTTCATGTGTGGAGTAGTATGAAAGTCTTACGCGAAAAACAGCGTACAAACTTAACCAAAAGACGAGATGACGGTAAAGCGGACTTAGACACACAGACCGCCGACGGATTTTGCGCGTGCTCTAAACGATTCCCACACCCAGCAGTTGATAGTAAAAGGCTGATGATGAAGATGATACATGCGTAGACGAAAATCACCAAAAAGTTAAAAACTGACCTTATGGCAACTCTGTAGTGCTCGCTTCCAGTCGTAAACATTTACTTGAATGAGACCGCGTATAAAATGAAGAGCTTTGTTTGTGAAATGAAATGAAATGAAATGAAATGAAATGAAATGAAATGAAATGAAATGAAATGAAATGAAATGAAATGAAATGAAATGAAATGAAATTTATTTGGTTCAAGAACACAATTACTTAAAAAAACAAGTTAGTATCTACTTAAATCTAAAAAACATATATATTGAGACACAAGTACACTGGTACCCACACTAGGGCAACCTGTCGTGGGCACCAGGCATAACGTATACATAAACTTTTTTTTTTTTGAAAAACTTATGTAAAACAAACACTTTTATTCTATTATATAACTATGATGGTATAATTCTAAAGGTAAAGTAAGTAAGTAATGCCTACTAATTTAATGTACGTGCACATATATTTTTAGGCATACATATTATTACATATACATTGGTAATATATATTTAATATAAGTATATAGAAATATAGTGTATAGACATATATATATATGGTATGTTAATATGACATGTGTCTATAAATAATAGTAAAAATGTAGAGGTGTGTATGTATTTGTGTGGTTGTGAAAATGATATTGGGATTTATGTGTATTAGGTGTGTGTGAGAGTGTGTGTGTGTGTATGTGAGTTACTGTGTGGTATTATGTGTGTACATGAGTGGATGTGTATATGTATGTTTGTATAGTGCTGCCATTTCTCGCCAAAATGGATTGCCTGCTTGTTGCACTTTCTCACTTTCTGAAGTTACTTAGGAAAATTAGATTACTTAAACGGTGTCACTATTCTTTCTGTTTCTACATAGCCCTGGGTAGACAGCCAAGCTGATACCTTTTTCTTGCATTCATAGTGTGACATTTCTAGGATATCCAGCTTCTTGTCCATAAGTTGGTAAAGATATGGGCCGGTAAAAGAAAAAGTACTTTGGCCAAAGCTAGTTTTTGTTTTGGGTAATGCCCATGCATTACGTCTATGCCCGTCTTTTTTGAGTGTGTCATAGTAAATAAGGACATTTTGTGAAACCTTAGTGTGACTGAGAGAATGAAGAGTCTTCGTACTGATAAACAATCAGTCACCTCGTAAAGTTCGTCCGTTGGGTACCTGAATGGCTTATTGTATGCGACTTTCAGTATAGCTCTTTGAGCTCGTTCTGCACTTATCAGGCATGTTTTCGCAGCAGAGCCCCAACAGACAATACAGTAATTGATCACAGACTGACACAAGGCGATGTAAACCATACGCAATGTTTTAAGATCAGCGACATTACCTATGCGTTTAAAATGTGTAACATTTTTCGTAGTCTACATCGCAAGGTGGTAATATGATTATTAAATGTCAGTCTGTGGTCAATCACCATACCCAGGTATTTGATGTTGTCAACACACTCAAGTGCAGGGCAGTTACATGATGAGTCTAATTGTGATCCACAAGAATGCAGTTTGAGTATAATGGGTGGTGGACTGGTTTTTTTGGGTTATTCGAAAGGCCACACATTTAGTTTTTAAAGCATTTAGGGTTAATAGGTTCACTTCTAACCACTCTGCTACCTCCGCCAAACCCTTGTGAGCGAGTTCCACCACTTCACTCCAGCTGTCGCCATGAAAGACCAGAGCAGTGTCATCAGCGAAAGTGAACGTTTTCCCTTTTTTATGATCTAATTTGCACAGCTCATTCACGTAAATCAAAAACAGGGTCGGGCCTAACACACTGCCTTGCGGAATTCCAAAAGAAACTGGTGCGTAGTCACTGAATTGATTTGCTATCCGAACTCTTTGTTTTCTATCACTAAGATAAGAGTCAAACCAATTCAGTGCTATACCTCGCACTCCATTAAGTTCTAGTTTCTTTAGAAGTATTGGCCAGCTGACCGTATCAAAGGCCTTTGCCAAATCTAAAAATACGGCCAGACACTTTTTTTTTGTGGTCTAAATTAGCGGTGACATGATCCACAAGTGATACCACAGCATCCTCTGTCGACTTTCCAAGTCTAAAGCCAAATTGATTGTTTGATAGAACATTGTTTTTCTCTAGGAAGCTCAGCAATCGGTTATTTACAATTTTTCGAGTATTTTGGAGAGTGAGGGTAAGAGTGAGATTGGACGGAAGTTGGAGACCACAACAGAAGAACCAGCCTTGTGGATCGGACAGACATCCGCTAACTTGAGACAGTTTGAACCACACCCTGCATCAAACTCAAATTGCAAATATGAGCAATGGGTGATGCCAGTACTCCAGCAGCTCTTTTAAGGACCTGGTTACTGATTCCATCACACCCGGTAGCGGAAGATGATTTTAGCCCTGAAATAATTTTCCTAATCTCGTAGATATCCGTTGGAGTGAAGAAAAAAGAATCTGATGGAGTAATTTTGGTGGAGATCGCGTCAGCCAGTTGTTGTTCAGTTTTGTTAAGTTTTGCCAAGGTGTTTCGGGCAAGGTCATTTCCAACTGTTGCGAAAAAGCATTTGTGTAATTCAAAGAGTCAATTTCTGTGGTTTTGATCTTAAGGAGGTCTGCTGATTCACTTTTGCAACCTTTATTTTACAAATATCTTTTACTGTGGTCCAAAGTTTTTGCTATTGTTTTTGTGCGCTAGTAATTGTTCAGAATCATATTTATTTTTTTTGGCTGCGAAGAATTTTTAAGTAAAATTACGATAGTTTTTATATTTTCTTTTAGATTTGGATTGTCAGGATGTTTTTGTACTCCAGATGTAGATAATCCTTTCGCCTAGCACACTTCAATAGACCTTTGGTCATCCAGGGTTTTATTATAACTTGAGAACTTTTAATTTAGCTTGGGTAGTACAATTTTGAATAGTATTAACTATCTGCTCAACCAAAACTGACTAGCAACATTCACATCACTCTTATCGTATAGGATGTCCCAATTTATATCAGCTAGCGCAGAAGCAACATCATTTAGATTAGTTTTGGTATCATTTTGGACACAGGTGCATTCTTTGGGAATGTCTATCAACTCCCGTTAAAACCACAGCGTGGTCAGTGACATCAGAGTCGCTAACCAAAACTCGCGTCTTTTTCGTGTTCTGATTAACGAATGGTCTAAGCAATTATGCCCGCGTGTAGGCATAGAATGACCGGGAATGAAACCCAGATGTGCCGTAAGTTCGAGATAGTCGACTGATTTTTTATCTGTAGATGTTGGTTTTATATCTATGTTCACATCCCCGGTAATCACGCAAGAGTAGGTAGAGACTGTGGTAATGGTTTTTCAAGCGATGTTAAAAGTTATTAATATTGTGCGTAGCAGGACTACGATATAGCGCTATAATGCTTAATTCAGAACCTATTTTAATAACTAGACAATTTGCATCGTTGAAATCCGGCTCACATATGTCAACGTTAAGTCCTTGCTTCGAAAAACAATTAAACCGTCATTCTGATTTCTTAACACTGTGGATGCATGACAGTTGTAATTAGGGATAGTAATTCCCTGAAATGAATCATCTATCCATGTTTCCGATAATATAATAATATCGGGTAGGAATTGTAGTCTAGAAAGATATATTAAAAATTGGTCAAAGTTTGCATTTACACTGCGAATGTTTTGGGTTAAAATTATATATTGTTGAGCACAGTCACCCAAAGCCCGCTCGCAATTTTCAACTAGTGCAACTCTAAAACTGTCGATTAGAATAGTGTTGTCAATGCTCCGAAATAGATCTATGTTATTCATTTTGTATTAATAAAAATAAAAATAAAATATTAGTAAAAACACAGGGATACCTGTGTAATTTAATTAAGTTAATTTTTTGCGGAGCATTGACAAAAGCATTCAAATAAATTTATTACAGTTCTGAGTCTACAGTTGTTTAAAAGAGCGCAATGATTAAACGTAAAAAATATATCCAATAATAAAACGGTCATGCAATGCGCGCAGGTAAAGATCTGCTCGGCCACACCCCGGACACTCCACTAAAACTCCATACAACCGCCGCTGTGGAGTTGCCTACTCTTCACACAACTACGCAGATGTCGTTCGTACACACGCGTGAATGTGTGCGTTAGCGCTAGGGCTACTGAATTGTTTTATTGAGTAGTGCCCCTTGAGTTCACCTGGTAACGTAGTCTATAAACTTGCTATAATGTTGAGTTACATAAATAGAATGGAGCCAAATTACATTATTCTAATTAAAAGGGTGTTTGCACAGATTTCTAAATTGTTTCAGAAATCTGTGGGTGTTTGTATTGCCGCGTAAAATGAAACGAAACCGATGATTATTTTACACTTACCCATGAAGGAAACTTTATTCTGTCACTACAATTATTCCTCCAGACATTATCAATCCGTGCTTGGGCACATAAGTTACTGGCTGTGTGAGTTACGAACTTTGAGTTAAAAAACGACTTCGTTATAATAAATAAATAAATATTGGTAGACAATTCACACACAACACCATCTGACCCCTAACTAAGCAAAGCTTGTAATATTATAAAGCAACGTTATTGAAAAGTATTTAATCTTTATTTTATCATTAGGAAATTAAATAAAGCTTTTAATCTTGTGCCGTTTAGTTGACGGACAGCCGTAAACAGCACAACAACCCACCATGATGATATTCCGTTAGGAATTAGATGTTCGATACCAGCCCTTCGTTGAGTGCTCCTAGCGTATCCGAAACGGCCTGAGGGGTGAGGAAGCTTGAAATTAGCGGGGGGTTGGGAGTGTCCGTTCTATCTGTATTATCTATTCTATGGCTCGGCGGACAAAGAATAGCTATGTGAGTGTGAGCGCTTGACCGCCCACCCGCGGCCCGGGCCGCCGGCGCCGGCGCCGCCAGTCACCTGGCCGGCCGGCGCACCGAGTGGTCGTTCTGCGCTTACTTATGTTATTATTGTGTATGACTTTGGTAACTTTATAAAAATTGCTTTTTGTTCATATGATATAAGAAGCTGTAGTGAGACACGAATGTTTTTGTGTTTTTTGAACAAGATTACAAGTGAAAACATTCTTGCACAGGAAATAGGGTGGCATTGCGTAGGCACTGTGATAGAATTTGGGATTGTGTGTGTTATGATGTGGGTGTGAAAGTTTGCGTGGAAGTTTGACTTTGATGAGAATAATTTGTAAATACGAGTAGAATGCTAGGGTATTTATATTTATATTATTGGAAAATGTTAGTTTGATGTAGGTTATGTGTAATATTATGATCATTAATTGATTGTATATTAATAAGGTGGTTAAACACAGTGAAAGGATTATAAAATTATTAAAATATAGATATAAAAGTAGTAGTTGCGTTTATATTGTTATGTAGGTAGTACTTCAACGATACATAAAAAAGTAATTTCATTAACTGTAACCGATAATGGGGTAAGTATTTAAAGCTAGAATACGTTTGAAATCCTGATGTCTGTCGATTGCTTGTGAACATATGGGCTAGTCACGGTGAAATCATCTCATCCAAATCACTCTCATTAGAGATGCGTATTTGTGGAGAACCTTCAGTTTTTCTTAGATAAATTCGTCCATTTTTTACCCAGCAGAAAGCAAAATCGTGGCTTTTAGCAAAACGACGAGCCAAGTAGTGCAATTTACGTTCTTTTTGAGTTAGATTCTCTGCTATGTATATAAAATCGTCAGCTGCGAGGCCTATATCGCGAGCCCTTAATTTATTTTTGAGGTGACGTTTATTATAGTTTCTATAGCAATTTAAAAAGCTATCTCTCAGCAATACTGATGTAAAATCTACTACTACAGGTTTTATTCCTGTCTTAACATTAATTCTGTAGACATCTTTGATATTCCCAGTTTGTAGATCAACATTTAGCCGGGTAGCTGTGGAAGAGATTATTTGTTTTAGAATATCTTTAGTTTCCCTCTGACACTGTGGAATATTTCTCAGTTCCAAACTTGCACAGCGATTCTTACGGTCTAGTATTTCTACTTTGTTTTCAAGTTGTTGGATATAGCTTCTATCAGCCTTCATCTCGCGTTCTAGGGTATTGATCTTTGTTATGGCTTCATCATATTTTGCAGACATAGTTTTCACTGACAATATAACCTCGTTTATGGAATTTAAGACCACGTCAAGCTTAGCATCCTGTTGTTTTGCAACGTCATAAACATGTTCATTATCTCCGTCCTACTTAGGTCATCAGATGAGGCGTCCTCCGAACACTTTCGCTTTGCAGATTGTTTACTTCTTGTTGTTAAGTTGCTAGCAGAAGACGACGCACTCATGCTTTTTCTCGACCGATTACTGAGATATTAGAATCTGATGAGTAGTGCTGCAGCGGTGATGTGTACGCAGAAAACGACGGTGAATCAATCTGTGACTGTGAGGGTGGTGGCGAGCGGTTTATTGGCATGGTGACGGGAGCGGTTCCAAAGTAGGTGACCACAATATGCCGCGGTAGAAAATGTGAGCTGCAGTCCTGGGAGCCTGGGGTAGTGCTGACGCACAGGCGGGAATATCGGGTAGGCTGGGGCGCACGGTTGAGACCCGTAGGTAAAATTATATTATTTTTAGGCTTACGTGTGGATGTTCTACACCTTTTAGTCTTCAGTTCAGTTCACATCATCAGTTGGGACATCAGTTGTTGTTGTTGTACATCTTGGTTCGTTTCATCAAATGTAGGTATTCTTAAAAAACACGTCCACTCCGTTGTGCGGTCAAGACCAGAATGGATGAATTTGTATTCGAAGGTTACGTTGTATGCTTCTTGTATACCTTAGCAAGGTTTATAAAACTCGCATAGCTTCTTATGTTACTTGGTGATAAAATACACGACAGACGCAGTCAACTCAAACAGCAGTATTTGAGCTGTAGCGTGTGGCTGTAGCTCAAGCGACGTTGTAGAGTCGTTACTTGAAAATCACGAAAAAATAAATTTACATTGTTGACTAGAACATAAAAGTTTGTAACTCATTTGGTACAAGGTTTCATACAAATGTCTGAAAAAGATTTTTTCATCATCATCATCATCAGCCGCAAGACGTCCACTGCTGAACCTAGGCTTCCCCGCTAGATTTCCACAACGAACGGTCCTGCACAACCTCCAACCAGCAGTTTCCAGCGACCTTTGTGAGGTCATCTGTCCATCTATCAAGATTTTTTACGTTAATTTCAATTGAAATTAAAATCAAGTTTACAGCACACATGCTTTCTATGACATACCTAAGTAGGTATGTGGAAGCTCCGGCTCAAAGCAAAGCTCATAGTGTTTCTGTTTCGTCGTAAAATACTGTTAATTTCGTCGAGTGAAATATTTGGTAAAGTGAATTCACAAATGCATGAATAGAAGTACATAGGAATAATAACGCCGCGAACCTCGCTCAGTTGCGAAGGACAAGTCGATATGTGGATAAGGACGAGTGCCGACCTTGCTTGTGATCGCATTCCTTAAAAGCCGATACAACATTGGGGTGCTCCGAAATTCTGCAGCGTTTGTTATTACCGAATTTTATTATCGACATTATCACTCCGATCTGAAATTTGACGTAAGGCTCGAAGAGGTTAAGTGATACGTGAAGAAAATATCCGCCAATGTCATCACTTTGTTTTGCTAGTTTCACGCAGCTCAGCTCCGCAAGTCTAACGTCTAAAACGCTCCACGATTGGTGATCTTCTCCAATCTTATGGTGCTATGTAGGCTCCTCCTCACTACTGTTACGTCATTTCCTCTGATTTTAGGACTCGTGTGTGGAGCATTTTAGACGTTAGACCTGCGGAGCTTAGCTGCGTGAAACTAGCAAAACAAAGTGATGCCATTGTCGGATATTTTTTTTACGTATCACTTAACCTCTTCGAGCCTTACGTCAAATTTCAGATTTCCTGCTTTCTGTTATGCTTTGATTTGTGATGTCATCGGCCAATTTGATAACGTCAAATAAAGCAGACAACTTCATTCATTCAATATAATTTCAATAATATTTCAATATTATTTCAATATCATTCATTCAACTACAGCTGCTTTCAGTTTCGCTGCATACGGAGTTATTTATAAATCTTTCTCCTTTTTTATAGTGATTAATAAATATTTTTTTAATCTTATAATCTACACACTTGACGTCATGATCCAGTGAAACCTAGATTACATTTACCACCGATACATGAAAGTTACAGTTATGTTTGAAAATTTGTTGTCTACGCTCATAATTTTAGGAAAGTACCACTTAAGTTCCGGCAAAGTCCTTAATCTCACTCGAACGAGATTTATAAAATGCTAAAAGCTGTTTGGCTAAATATTAGAAAGAAATTTGGGCCCGAAAATTTGGCTAATTGAATTTAAGAGGAATACCCTATACTTAACTTTCGTCGTTTTAACTGTATGCTGGGTTACGCACAAAGAGTTTACAAAATGACTGAAATCATTATCATCTCATAAACTCTATATTGTCTCCTTGAGTTCGTACGAAGTCACATAATAAAAAAAATTGCAAGATTTAATAGTATCAAAACAATTAGCGCGCGCGCGTTAGGATAATCAGTTCGCTTTATACTCTCATTGCTGGAACCAGAAACCTTCTGTCATACGGTGAAAGTCAAGGCCATAAATCACCACGCTGGCGAAGTGCGAGTTGGCGAATAACACATGTTTCCGATGACTCTTGAAACTATTGGCTGGCTGGGTTTCCACACTATGTTTTCCTTCCCTATTAAAACACAGGTGTGATGACAATTTCGTACATTTGCACTTGGGTAAATACATAGAGCTGATGGGTTTCGAAGCTACGAGATGACGTTTGTGAAGTCGGTCGCTTTAGTCCCTAGGCCACTATGGACTTTTTGTTAGCTCGAGTTATTTTTGAGTAAATTTCTGAAACCCGAGATTACAAAAATTTCGAACGATTTCTTTGATTTTATTCTCTAGATACAAATATTAGCTTTAATATATTATTATATACGCAGCTTTCGGTATTTTTCAAAAGTTTCGTAACTAAGTTTTAATAAATTAAAACGCCTAAAAATACGGACGGTTTAATAAAGTTCAGCTTCTTAAGCAAGTTCAGTTTTCGAAGGATTTTCCTTCGAAAACATAATTACAAATTTTTTACAGGCAAAAATCTTACGTAATAAATATCAAAACCAGTGAGCCTCATGAAAGCTTTTAAAATATCTACTGTTATAAACTCTCTCCGTTAATGAGTGAAGAATTAATTTGATTGGGATGCCGACCCTCGGACTAACCATCTCGCCAAAGGCCTGGTCCCGGTACCCTGGAATGTAATAGCGATATTTTTGCGAAACAATTGATTGTCAACATTCCTTGCCATGCGACCGGGACCCTTAACTCTGAGTATTATGGTTCACAGTCGTGTTGTATAAAATGTTCTCCGTCAATTAAATTGAACAATCATCGCAAAAGTTCGTGGTACGGGCTCGGATCCTGAAATTTGGAGCACGTTCGCAAACACTTCAAATGTCGAGAGAATTTACATTTAGGATCGGGTTGAAATGAGTTTGTCCGCATATTGTTTGCTTTTTGAATAAATAATAGCCTTCCGGATTAATTGAGGTTCTGGATGATGTCACAATTAAAATCTTTCTCGGAATTTTGATATTACGATTATTTTGTTCTCAAAGTATTCTGTTTTTAGTAGAATGTACCATAGATACAGTTATTGGATTTATTTTCGAGATTAACCACGTTGCTGCTAGGGTAGACTAAAGCTTTTGTTTATGTGGTAGAATTAATGCCTGATTTTCGATGCATTTTCTTCTTCGAGTACAAATAATTTGTCATGTTTATGAGCAAACTATATCAAAGAGGGATACGATGCGGTAGCGTGCATGCATGCGGTTGAAGAGATGTTATGTAAAAGAAAGATTTAGATGTGTTATGCCTATGCATCAAGCAATCTTTTTTTTACACTACATAGAGATATCTAAATAAACACTTATACTGAGAACATCTAAATTACATCTATAGAGAACATTTATAGACCGATGAAGGCCTGAGATAATCACAATAATCAAGCCCAAACCAGTACGTGCCCAGCATGCTGGCTGCGTCACCACGCTGAATGGCAATAACTTTACGTTGAACCAAAGAAATGCCAGCATTTTGTTCACGCGTCGCGTCGAGCAAGCCTTCTGAAAATATTTTGGTAATGATACGATTCTAAATAGGGCCGGCCCTAAAATATTGAAACCAAATCTTGAAAATTGCACCAAGGATGTAAAGGACTCCAACTTCAAATATTAAACTTGTGACCAGTGACGTAGTTACACTATTCTTTACATATCACCCTTTCATCACCACTAACATGCCATTCTTCGCCCAACTCGCCTCCTCGTAAGTTCCAGAAAGGTCGATATGTTTCCCTTGGGTCCTTTGTTAGTTCCTTGGCATAAAAGCAGGCAGGTGCGCGCGCAGCTGTTGGGTAACGGTCGCCGGCGCGTGCGCTGCTACTCTGACATCCTACTAATATTATAAATGTTTGGATGCTTTAATGTTTGTTGCTCAATCACATCGAAACCGGAATACCATCGATCGGGTTGAAATTGGGAACATAGTTAAATTGACGTGGTTGAGCGACTAAATTTCGGACAAATAATATTAGGAGGAACAGACCCATACCAAAAGTCCAGGTTTGAATGTTTTGCTCAGTCACGTCGCAACGGCTGAAGGCATTTGATTGAACTGATAGTTTACAGTCTGGAAGATCTATTTATTTATTTAGGTATACAAAACAGTACACAGTTAACGATAAACTTAAATAATATATTCATATATGCAATAGATCACATGTTATACGTTTCAAAAGTTCGCTATCTTATTGTAACAGTGTTTTTAGTTCACAAAATTTACCAAATTTACTTGATTGTCTGAGTTTAATTCTAAAATGATGCCGATGTTTGTTTTTTTCGGATAAAATTGAATTATTTTGTAAATTATTAATATTATTTATGTGTGTTATCATCAAGCTAAACAAAGCTTACTAAGTACTCTTGTTACTCAAGATGATATAAAAATAATACCTACAACTCATGACTAATTCCTAGGCTAGATTGTACAAAAGATTAACTAAACAAAGTTGGTCACTTTGTCGAACTTAGTCAGCCATAGCGTCACTTGTTGGCAAACAAACGTATGATAAATCCGCGGGGAGTGGAGCGTGCGGTTATCAATATTAATATAAAATGTCTGTCTGCAATTCTGTACGACGTAATGAATCCTGTCATGTGCCCGCACGTCCAGTATTTCGTAACGACTGGAACTTACGAAGAATGCGTTTCTTGATGTCCTTGGAAAAGGTCTCTTATATCCTACAAATACATATAATAATACATTTTTTTTACAAAGAGTGAGGTTACGAGCAGGACATGGATTGATGGTAAGCAACATGCCTGCCACATAACAGCACAGTGACACGCCGCTATTGGAACTTGAAGAGTCCAAATCATGCATTACTTACCACTGCACTGCGCTCGTCACCCAGAGATCTAAGAAGTTATATCTCTAAGGGTCAGCGCAGACAGAACGGAGCGCAGCGGAGAGGATTTTATTGACTCACTTGAAAATAAACTTTAAAATTATTATAGTAAAGTGCATAAATGCCGCGTATCTTCGTGGACACGCGAGCATTTTTTGTCAGGTTCAATCATTTATGCACTTTATTGTTATAATTTCTCTGGAAATATTGCCCTTCAAACCGGAACACAGTAACGTTTGCACATTACTGCTTGGCGGTAGCATAACTGGCAAAGGTGTGGTACTTCCCCAGGCGGACTACATAATAAACTATTATAAAAAAACTGGCTGCAAAATCTGTTTTGTGGGATTATTATTAAAAACATTTTCTGTTTTCAACATCTTCATTTGTTATTGCTAATAACTTACAACGGTGATACCATAAAATTTGCTTTAAAATTAACGATTTCTGCAAACTGGGTGAAATACAGTAATGGGCGGTTATTGTGCCTGTGAGTGTATATTAAACTGGCTGTTACCCGCGACTTCGTCCGCGTTTACTTTGGAATAAGATCTGTATGAGAGTGTGAGCATTTATTTGATGGAGAGGTAAATGAAAATGGTTACCATAACGGTTTTATCTGCATTTTAAGATGATGATGAATGTCTAGAATAAAAGTAACTCAAATTATTGCTTATTACAACAGTTATCTGCTAGTGAAAGTCCCGTCAAAATCAGTCCGGCCGTTCCGGAGTTTAGCCGGAAAAATAATGCAATAATACTCATAGGTGTACCTAAAGCTGGTTTAGAATCTACGAAAATCAAATAAACCGAAATTAAAAAAAAAACATGAAACCGAAGGGAGCTTTTTAAAATGCAATCGTGGTTTTCCAATAAAAAGTTTGATTGAGTTTGAAACTCGAAGGATATCTTAGTAAACTCATCAAATCTGCAAACGTTTTACTTTGAGTAGGCAAAGAAACATTTTTGAACCTTCCCTATTAACTAAGCAGCATAATATTATTCCCTACACTGCTTTTCCATATCAAATACTTATAATATTACAGTCTCCTTTTTATTGAAACATGTGCTTGGTCTTTATTGACAAAACTAGATTACAAATACACTACATACCTAATTACTAAAACTAAACACAACAGAATTATCCTTAGCTTAGATCACTAGCTATCGGCAGCGTGTACAGTATGCTGGGGGTATAACCACGCTGTAAGGCAATTCTTTGGCAATGAGCCAATACGCGATTTTTGATCACGCGTCTTGTCGACCAAGCCCTCTTGTTTTCTTTTACCATTATAGGTAGCTATTACAAACTTATGCATCTGAGAAACTGCTCGTAGTTTGAAATAGCGACAACGTTTCATGGGTGACGCAAAGATTCATCGAAGCTATTTTTTGTGGCTCTGAACTTTGTTGATTCAAGTTTAGTCCCGTCTAATATTGCGATGCTTGGTAGGTGAGTCATAGTCTCACTACCAAATAGGGTTGCCAAATATTTCTTAATGGTGTGTGCAAAGTAACCAAAAACAGTAAACAAAAAATGGAGGTTTTGAGTTTGATGACATATTTTTATGTGTATTTTATTTAATTTTTCGTAGATGACATGTAACTACTAGATTTTCTAATGGATCGCCCAATTCGCCCTATGGGTAATAAAGGCGGATCCCTTTATTGCCAAAACTAATTTACAAAGACTACACTATGTACATTGTACATATCTAACTAACTACTTATACTAAGCAGATCTAAATTACCCATAGACCGATGAACATCTAAAGATATTCAATATGATCATTGATCAACCTTACCGGAAATGTGTCCTGTCCAGCTTGCTGGCAGCATTGCCACGCCGCTTATGATAATGACTGTATGCTTGACATTCGTTATCAAGAAAAGGTTATGAGGATTAGGTAGTGTTTTTGCAAAATAAAAAAAAATTGGTTGTCTGTAAAGTCTGTTGGTTTACGGACGATACTTTAACGTGCCAACGTCATAACAAAACATTGATAGTACAATGAGCATAACGGGACAATGAGCGTAACGGGACATAACGGGACACTTTTTCGTGAATGCAGCCGGCGTTTATCGAAATATTAGACGTTGTCACGTCAAAAATAAACAAAAAATTTAAGTCAACTCTACACATAACATTTAAGAAAGCATTTTAACATTTGAGAAAGATCCCAGAATGCAACTTGTACATAAAACAATAGTCATTTCAATACCTTTCGAAATTACATTCTAAGGTCTTACGCAAACGTGTAAATGGCTTCTTCTAAAAGAGCCTTTTTTATTGAGAGTTGAAAGCGTACTGCCGTACTGTCCGTCTCGCAACTTTTCTGCCAACCCTACCGGCAACAGCTGTTATGGCATCCTATCTGACTGGTTTCCAATGACCGTTAACTTCGTTTACATTTTATATTTCATTACTTACACATCGTTTCGTGGAACATTGGCTTTAACAGTTCAATTGATTTGGCGAATTTGTGTTGGTTTTTGTTGCTGGATGAGTGCTGAGTTTCGTAAGCTTGGGACAGACGGGAGAGCGGTGTAAAAATTCTGGTAATTTCAAACAGAATATGATAAATTAATAGCCATTTTTAACCGACTTCAAAAAAGAAGGTTTCTCATTCGACCGTATATGTCTAGATGTCTAGTGCGTTCGTTAAGTCGCTTTTTAAAAAAAAATATATTCACAAATTTCTACTTAGAAATTTATATCATGTAGGTAAGTATTTCTATGCATACTCGTCGAATAAAAAAGTTTTAACGTTATCCTAGTATCATACTAACATACTAAACTTACTCATTTATAATATTAGTGAGAAGTAAGTAGTATGTAAAAGTTTGAATGTTTGTATGTTACTTGCTCAATCACATCGAACGCCTGAACAGATCCAGTTGAAATTTGGAACAGAGTTAAATATACTCGTACAATACATATATAGCCTGGAATATCTCATAAATATACACATAGTGCACGGCGGGTTTATCCGCGTAAGTATCGTTCTCGTAATTTTCTCGCGTTAAAAAGTTGTCTCTGTGCTTTTCCTGACTGTAATTCGTGTTCCGAATTTCACATAAGTAATCCGTCCGGTCGTTCCGATGTGATTGATCTGTGTGGCTCTAAAAACCTAACTTCTAAACGAATAGATTTGTAATTTTTTTCGGTGTGAATGCAGCCGCGATCAATATTGTTCTCACCCTCTACTCAGTTTGGGGACTGCGTGTAGAGTTTAGATCAAAGAGTTTTCATATATACTATGTACGTATGGAGTTAGAACAAACGCTTTACACCGAAAACACGGGACTGACCGCTCTTGCCTTGTCGCTTTTGTCTCGCGGCACATCACTCTGTTGCCATAGCTAACAAACACCTCATATGCTTACGATTGGTACGAGTACAAAGGAACCATGCGGAAAAAACCTGACCTATTCACGTATTCTTTATCTAAGGTTTAGATGGATAGATATATTAATTCTTTATTGCTCTTAAAAACTTAAGTTTAGTGTAGTATTGACAATCTATATTTGTGCCCAGTCAAGAGTTTCAAACAAAACATACTTATATTTACAGGAAGCTTGATATACTTATGTATCTATAAATGTTTATAATTATCGTACTATGTTATTTATATCGGAACTTCATAAATCAATTTACTCCTTGCAATATTACAAGTAAACTTAATGTTTTTCCGCAACTAGTGTGCGAACAGTAGGCGGTGAGTCTAATTATAGAACATGTTATCCATGTTATAATTTACATAAATGTATACTAAGGTATAAACGTTATACAGAAGAATAACTACAGATATTTTTAGGGTTTCAAGTCTGTTTTTGACTGCGAAAACTATTAGTTCTTTTACATGACTTTTACCAAGCTGTTCTCGCATGTTATTTATTTTATACGTTTTGACGTGATGATGAATAAAAATATAATTCATATAAATCGATGAATTCCACGAATGAAACATTGCCCTTCAAGCCGGAACATAGTAATGTTTGCACATTACTGCTTGGCGATAGAATAACTGGCAAAGGTGTGGTATTTCTCCAGGCGGGAAATACCACACCTTTGCCAGGTATTCTATCCCAAGTTTATTGTAGTGGTACTACAATAAACTACGCGGGAAAAACCGGGAGCCGCTGCTAGTTCTTATTACAGTAAGTTAACTTGAATCGATATAAATTATAAACACATGAAACTTTATAAATTATAAAGATTTAATATCAACAGTCCTTGTCCATATCGGCTGTGAACTATAACAGTCATCATAACGAGTCTATTTCGGTCCACCGATGCGCCCGCGCCGTTTTTAATTGGTTATTCCGGTTCAACACGGTCGTGTCTGAAATACTAATTTCTGTAATTTAAACCCTAACTTTTGTACACTAAAGTTCATTTAATTGGATTGTATTTTGTGTTAGCTGCTTAAATGACATCATATCTCGTTCAGCTGCACTTATTAGAGTTACTTTGTAAGCGTTTATACAGGTTTGCACTAAATACCGATTATAGTTGAAAAAAGGGCTTCAATTTTCTTTATTTGTACCAAAGATCTCAATACACAGATGTGGGCACATCCCAAACTTCAGGGCGCATGGAATGATGTCATTGTTGGGAAGAGTGAGCTCACTCATTCCGTTCCAGTCGGTTGCAGGAAGCGGTGAGCGCCGGGCGTTTTTACTTATCACTATTCGTTGTCAACAACCAAAATAAGTAGAACCACAGCATATCGCGCCGCTAGCGATTCTAGGGGTCAAGTAGATTGGTTATGTGTAAACTACTTACGACACACATAGAGACGTAGTTTATTACCAATTTCGAGTTACTCAGGGCACATCCATTGGTTTATATCGATGATTAGTACCTATCCTTAGATAGGTATATGTAATGATAGAGATTTGTAATGATAGGGATTCAATCAATCAATTCGGACCATTCGATAAGTAATCTTTCGACATAAAAATAATCATAAAAATCGGTTCACCCACTCCGAAGTTCTGAGTAAAAAAGCAAAAATACAGTTGCGCTCAGAACCTCCTTTTTTTAATTCGGATGAAAAAGATACTGTACCTATATGTGTAGATACATTTATTATGATACATTGAATGTTCGTTTTGATTAAGTGGAGTGTTTCAAGCATCAACATTATAACATTATGCACGTGGCTCATTCTTATTCTTATCGCGAGCTTATTTACGTCTAATGAATGCATGTGATTGTTCCGAATGAACAAGTTTTTGAGACGTTCCGGCTTATCGTTTTTAACATTTAGTTTTATGAATACGAGTTTGAGACGTTTGAGTCACAACTGGCTTTAAAAGTGAGGGAAAAATATGTGGAACTCGACGTAATCCAAGAAAAACGTATTTTGATCTTTCGTCTTCGACATCGTTCCCAAGCTTTAGCTAGACTAACGAACATCAATTAATTTTCTACATGAGATATCATTGTTTGGATGTTTGTTGCTCAAACACGTCGTAAAATTTGAACGGATCGGGCTGAAATTTAAAACACAGATAGGTAATAGTCTGGAAGAAGACATAGGCATTAATTAAATCGGGAAAATCGCGGGACGCTGCTAGTTTTTGATGAAACCGAAAATACGTACCAATTTTTTTTTAATAATGTTGCCAAATAGTCCGTAATTTGAAATTGGAACGAAGTTCCTTATTGCCGGCTTGGACAGATTTTGCTGGAAGAAAAAAATATAACGGAAGTGACGTAAAAATTGCCCGTGAATAGTGTTGCTAACTTTATTTTTGAGATGATCGTAACATAAATAATAAAATTAAGTTTTTTTAAAGTTTCTACCTGATATTCCCGTGACACCAAGATTTTCGAATGGTATATTTTTGAGGCAGTCGTCATCCTAATGCATTAGATGAAGATTTACAATATCTATGTGTGTAATGAATGTCGAAGCGTTATTGTTTCGACAACAGATTTAATATCAAGCAAATTCCATCGCCAACAGCGACCGTAACTCGCGTAACTTCTGTAAACCGGGTAAACAATCCATTCCATTGTATAGCTTGCCGGCAGACGGTGGACACCCGATATGGCGCATTGTGGCCGCACTGACGTCCTTTGTGCAAGGAGATTGTGTTACTCTTTCCACCTTCGAGCTTATTCCGCATTGTCAGCCGTACTAAGGCCCGTGGATAATGGCTAATCAATAACTTTGAAGTTATTTTTCACAATTGTATTATTAAATTCCAACCATACAGGGATTCAGAGCATGACACGTACTCAAATACTAGCACACGCCCAGTCAAAAACACCCTATACGCACACGTACACAATAACACACACATACACAAACGCATGCATACAAACACGTACAAAAGCACACGCATACGCATACGTACATCACAAATACGCGCACTCTTTCTATTTTTTACATGCATTTTGTCTTGGTCTTGGATTAGGAGAATAAAAGGAAAATAGAGGTAAGGGTAGTAATGGGAACACTTTATTCCGTGGGCCGGTTGCCAATAGTCCGTTTGGACCTAAACCCGTCACTTTGTGAGAACTTTTATTTCTTTCTGCATAGGAAGCTGTTAGCAAAGTGATCCTTGGCCTTGAACGCTGTACGGTAAGTCATGCAAAGCTCGCTACGCTATGCACTGTTGCCCGACCATAACAACAGATACAAATGCACGATGTGTTAGTCACTAACATGATTGACGAGGAAAACGTCGTCATACGCCGTTCAAAGAATATTATCAAGTGAATATTATCACGAGAATTCCACATCTTTTTGGATAATCATTTATCTCCACGGACTCCCGAGACAATGCCTTTTCTAAAGCAAACATTAGTTTTAATTTGAAACGCAAGAAGACTAATAGTAAATCTGTCCTTAAGTTTCTCTAAAACTATAAATGGATATATTTTTTAAAACTTCTCCTTCGGCCTAGGTCTTCCATCACCGTCGCGTTTCAATAATGTATGACCATCTGGAAGTTGTGAATTCCACTTGCTGTACATTAGGTGACTTAGTTATTCAATACGAACGTATGTGCATTTTAAATAATATAGAGTGATGGGCGAAAATGACGTGCATGTTGTGGCAAGCAACATAACAATACAGTGTCAAGCGATACGAAGAAGAAAGAAGTGTCACGCATCAGTATGAGCATGATGTGTCGAAATCACTGCATAACACTGCACCTACTGCGCTCCTTACTCGGAGATACGAGTATATCAGCGCGTTTTTTTACTTCGTATACAAACGCTTTATTTACATGGATTGGAATAGACCGTCATCTCAGCTGATTTTAAGCTACGGTGCGTTACATTTTGCAGCGCGGTAAACCAGAAGAAACCGATTCACTCTAGACATCAGTCATCAATATCTATCATGTAATATATCGCGCATTTCAAACTTTAGATGTAGGTAACAGTCTACTCTACCTCAATATGATAGATCAAAAGTATAATACTTTCACCATTCATAGAATTTAACGATTCGATGATGATGTATCTGTTTCCTATGTAATATCTCTGAAAACATTTCCCCTTCGAACCGGAACACGGTATTGTTTTCGCATTGGCCTTCATCGCTTGAGGGTTGAATAACTGAAAACGTTTAATTAAATAAGATCTTCGTTTGTTTGCTACTTCTGTTTGTTTCCACAGAATTGTATTACCTTTTGTCTTTCGGATCCATTGTCGATTTGTAGCATCAATGTTTTCTGTCGCGGTATTGTATTGTTTGTGAATATTAGAGATTTTTATTGAAGACTCTTGAGCCAATTGATATTGTCTTTCTCAATTTACTGAGATCACTTGAGATTGATTGATCTTTGATATTACATCGTCTAACGGATCAAAAAATACGAGATGTAATTCTAGGACAAATTGACTTCATTGTGAAACCTCTAGCTAGTTGTTATAAGCCTGTGGCTTCACCCGCCATCCACAAATTTGCTTGATAATTTTACTGAAAAAATCCGTCATAACCTAGTGACGACAAAATCCGACTTTACAAACGCGAAATGGAATAAAATTTATATATACATGGTGCTAATTCATACATTCTATCATAGACAATATTCATACAGTTTATTTTGCCTGTGAACTGACTGACATATGGAACGATATACTACTAGCAGCACCCCGTTTTTGTCTGCGTAGTTCCCGACCCCGTGTTATCGGGATAAAAAATAACCTACGTAATATTCCAGACCATAAACTAGTTATGTTCGAGATTTCTACCTGATCCATTCAGCCTTTGCGACGTGATAGAGCAACAAACATCGAAACTTTCGCATTTGCAATATTTCCTATCATCCGCATTAAATCACTTTCATCCCGTAAAAAATCAGAATACTTTAAAAACAGCTAAATTCGAATTTCTACGCATACAAAGTCGCGGGCAGATGAAAGTATTACAATATCTTTTTTGGTATATCCCTTGTGGCGACTCGTTCCTTTCGTGATACAAGTATATTAAAAGAATTGTAAACGCAATCATATTACTGCGAGTAAAGAAATTTACTGTCATGTCTGATGTGAGTTTCCTGGTTACATTTCCTCTTCGCTTTCCCGTAATAATGTTTTCTTTTGACGTAATCCATCACAATGCTACAAACACAATCTCTTAGAATACAGAGAGTATTTGGTTAAGTATATGTATGGGTTACGCGTAGACCATGCGTGGATTAAATATTGGTCGATAAATATAAATATTGGGAGACTGGTCTTCACACTACACCATCTAGCCCCAAATAAGCAAAGTTTTTTTAACATGCAGAGACTTTATTAACAATACTAAAAAGCATAACTTACAAAAAGGAACTCAGATAGCTAATACGAGTATCTATAAAAGCTGAAGAGGTTTTTTGGTTGAGTGCTCTAAATTCGGGAATCACTGAACCGATTTCAAAAATTCTTTCACCGTTGGATATGCTTGAGATCCCCGAGTGCTATATGCTTAAATTTATTATGTACCACGGGCGAAGCCGGGGCGGAGCGCTAGTAATACTTATATAAATTAAATACATTATCTAGAAACACTCAGACATATGTAGAACAAATATCAAAAATTCATCACACAAATATTTTGAAAAAAAAAAACATCAAACTAATACCTTCACCTCAATGAACAGGACTCATTACTGACTGAACCACGAGGTCAGTCAGTAGTAAAGAACAGACACCGGACACATTATCGTTCAACCTTCTTTATCCCACTGGTGGTGGGATTTGACAGATGATTCCTAGATGATCATCGCATAAGTACCAAAAGTAAAAACCGTTGAACACGAAAAAAACAATTAATTATTCTCTTTCCTCGTAATCCACGATTAATGCGTAACCCTGTATCGGAAAGGCTTTGTTCTGTTTTATTTAATCTCTCGATGGCCAGAACGTGACAAAAGCTGTGTTGTGGATCGAGGATCTTTCAGTGGAGGCTTAGCGATATTACCTTCTTATACATCTCTTGGTATCTTGGAATAAATATCTGTTTGAAGTTTAGATGGTTCAATATCGGGCAGCAAATCTTTAAACATGTATGTATATGGCACTGTTTAATAAAATTTTCTGCGAATAAACAAAAACTGACAACAATAATTTAAAATTACGGTCAGACTCGAAAATATAAAGATAAAGGTAAGCTAATTTTAGTATTTCGTTGATATTTCAAAAACCGCCACACTTAAAACTTATAGCTTCGTTGAAATGTATACCTCTGAAAAATTATCTACTTATTACTTAAAAAAAAACATTAAAATCGAGCAAGTGCCAGTACAAAGTCCAAGTGGGACTCGCGCACGATGAATTCCGTACCATTAGCAAATAAACGGCGAAAGCCTCTTTTTATTGTATAGGCAATTATTTATTATTTAAACGGAACATGAAAACTAAATATGCCGTGAATAGTTAAACCTACCTGTCAGCGTTATTACGATAAAACAATCAAATTTGTTGTTTGGGAGCCCTTTTAAATATTTATTTTATTTATAGTATTTGTTGTTATAGCGGCAATAGAAATCATCATCTTTGAAAATTTCAACTGTCTAACTATCACCGGTCTTGATATACATCCTGGTGACAGACGGACGGACGGACGGGCGGACTGACAGCAAAGTCTCAGTAATAGGTCCAGTTTTTATACCCTTTGGGTACGGAAGCCTAAAAAAGTATACAATCCAGTGATCCAAAAAAGCGTGCAACCAACGCTTTCTTTCACTGTTATGCTTTATCGGTTAAAAAAATAACTTCAGACGGACTCTACTCGTATGAAGATTCTTACCACTGATGTTCATTACTTAGGCCATAGGTATTTAGCTAAGTAGCACAATATCACGTACTGTATCAAAGTTAGAAAAAATGCAATCAAGTCTCCGGTCGCCGCCGTCTGGCCCAGTCAGTTAAACCATACAAAAAAGATTCTATCTTTGGTATAATCGAGAATAACTGCACATGCTCGCGTGATCTCCGAATCGAGAGGTATGTGTAATGTATTCGCTACAAGTGTAACGGCAACGTCATATCAGGGTACTGCAAGAATGTTAATAAATAAATTGCCTTGCATTCTTAACGTTTCCTGGCTTTAGCCTGGCTTGCTTGGTCTTTTTTACTCTTGTCTCGTATTTGTATTAGATGTTACGATGTTTTGTCGCTCAATCACGTCGTAACGTATAAATCGGGTTGAAATTTGGAGCACCGATAATAGGCTGGAAGAACATAGGCTACTTTTTATCCCAACAGAATAACGGGAAGGGAATTATGCGGGTAAAACCGCGGGGCGCTGCTAGTCTGCTAGTCACATCATAAAAAGACCGAAGTACTCCCACAACATGATGAATAACAGGCACTGCGCAATACGGTTTCCGAAATGCAATCAAGTCAGCCCACACCCAGTCAGCATAACTTAGGTTAGGTTATTATAACTACACATGGTCGCGTGACCACCGAATCGAGAGGTATTTGTAATATTTTCACTACAAGTGTAACGGCAACGTAACATCGCGGCAATAACGCCTTATTGTTCCGTCGTCTCTCACGATTTTACTCGCTCGAAAGTGGATATGATTCATTTTGTTTTATCTCGAGCAAGGCAAGTGTTTCCGTGCTTAATTGAATACCTCCGTCTCGGTAATAGGATCTGAACGTTACCTTTGTCTCGTTTTATTTAATTTCCCCAATTGAGTTAAGAACTTTTGTCTTCACTTGATAGTATTTAAGTGTCATTATCATCATTTTCAGTCCATACTCGTTCACTGCTGGAGTAAACCTCGTCAATAATTCGTCACTTACCCCGATATTCGGCTTTATGTTTCCAACTACCACCTATCTGCCTTTCGTAAACCGTCTTCCATCTACCTCAATTACTAGTAGCGCTCTACGATTTTTTCCACGTAATTCTCGTTCCAGTTATTTTCCCGTGTTAAAAATAGTCGATGTAATTTAAGATTTTTTAAGCTATTGCATAGCTTTTATCGCGGGCCTGAGGACCGAATTTTAGTGATCGTGCATCTCTTTCTTACGTTCACAAGAAAGAGAGATGGAAGACCGTAACGCCGTCCTCCCCACTCGGTCATTCGACTTTGAATGTTATTTGTATTAGCTTTACAGACTAAATGCTCTTAGCAGTGTTGCCAACTTAGCGGATTTTCCGTGATATTTTTTATGGTCAACAAATGTCACTCTTCAAAGTAAAAGCAATTCCGAAAAATTGTTAACATCCCTATTGCTTATGTTGATAAAAATGCATGCAACATGCAATAGCTTTACCGCGGCAGTCCTCGAGTGCCACACTTCTTTTTTTTTAGTTTAACGTATGCATACGATTTTGGGGGGGAAGGGATCATGTCCCCTGTGATCATGTCGTCACCCAGAGATCTAAGATCTTATATCTCTAAGCCCTGTAATTTCTCTGGAAACATTGCCCTTCAAACTGGAACACAGTAATGTTTGCACATTACTGCTTGGCGGTAGAATAACGGGCAAAGGTGTGGTACTTCCCCAGGCGGACTCTGCCAAGAGTCCTACCACTACTAAAGCTTGGAATGATTGAGACAGCAATAGCAAACTCAATAGCCCATTTAGTTAGGCGGTAGAAGGGTAGAGTCTGGCTACCCCAACGGTTATCGGTTCTGTTACAGATATGACTGCCCACTGCCATTTCGGTTTGCTCACACGATGATCTGTGTCGGTGACCTTAGTGTACTAACATGTTACGAATACAATCCCTTAGAGAAACCCTTTGAACTTTTGAGAGACTAACATTACGGCCTGCTTTCACTGTCCATTACTGTACATTTCATTTGCGTGTCACAAATAGTTAATTTATAAATTTGGTAATTGTTTCTTAGTTACTCAGAATAATCGGCCAACATAATTAATAGAAGAAGAATCGCTGTAAGCCCGTGTGGTGAACTGGCGAAGGATGACCTTCACGTACAATATTTTTTGTGATAAGAACGTCTAGCCTGTGGAATGCGTTGCCTGAGTGAGTTAATGCCGATGGTTACAAACATGGTATCTTCGATCGAGAGTAAATCGTTTTTTTTAGGTAAACACGATTCATCGTAGACCGCATCGTCACTTTACATCAGGCGTGATGCGGTCAAGTGTATACGTATAAAAGTTTAAAAAAGATAGCATTTTTTTCTTAACTTAACGCAAAATTATTCCGATTATTCTGAGTACAGAATAATCGGCCAACATAATTAATAGAAGAAGAATCGCTGTAAGCCCGTGTGGTGAACTGGCGAAGGATGACCTTCACGTACAATATTTTTATTTTATGTACAGTGTCTGATTACTATTAACCTAACATTTGACTACCTAAACAGGGAGATGTAATTCCTTTTAGATTACCTAATCTGAGTCTAATTAATGTGTTTTCAAACCGAGAGTCTATCAATTTCTCCTAGGTAACACACGCTCCATTGTAAACAGCATCGTCGCTTAACATAATGGCGAGCACACACCTATTATCACCAAAAAATATAGCTACACTAGATGCTTAAACTCGTTACCAGTTGGAAGTCGTGCTCAACATGATAGCGGATTTACCACAATAAATTGCAATGATTATATTATGTTGAGCCAAAAAACCTCAACATTTTGGTCACGCGTGGTGTGGATCAAGCGAACAGAAAAAAACTAAATACACAAAATACAAACGAGCACCATCGCCTACACTTCTATTGTTGGTACTTTTAATTAAGACGAATACGTGCCATCAGAATTCTTGATAAGTCCCAATTAGGCATACAAATAGTATCTTCGAAGGTCTCCGTAACTATAGGTACCATCAGCAAAAAAGTGGTTACTTTGGATTAACAAATTCTTGATAATCTTTTGATCGATCCTGAAAAAGCGACATCGTTTCATGGGCGACGTTCCAAACAAAACCTTGACGAAGAGGTTTGACTCTACTTTTGTGATAAGAACGTCTAGCCTGTGGAATGCGTTGCCTGAGTGAGTTAATGCCGATGGTTACAAACATGGTATCTTCGATCGAGAGTAAATCGTTTTTTTTAGGTAAACACGATTCATCGTAGACCGCATCGTCACTTTACATCAGGCGTGATGCGGTCAAGTGTATACGTATAAAAGTTTAAAAAAGATAGCATTTTTTTCTTAACTTAACGCAAAAAATGTCATCATCATCCTTAGTCTGCTTTATCCCATTGTTGACTGTGCCCCTTTAATCTGATGTTTGTAGTGGAAAGTCTCCTTGCAGACACCTTACCATGCCATATCTTTAAAAGTTGCCATGCCACTCTATTTTACACAAAAAATGTTGTCATCAAACAAAGAGAGAAATTGTCATCATCATGTAAAGATTATTTTACGCACTGCAGAATATCAGATTCCACACTTTTCACAGGACCTTTATAACAGCCGTCTAAAGTCATAACAAGGTTTTAAGCTTAAATGTATACGAAACGCCACAGGCCATCGTCACAAAACCAAGAAGTCAAAGTGGTTTCTCTTTCTCAAACACATGTTTTTGTCAACGGTATTTAAGAAGCAAGAGACGCAAAGCCACAATTTGCTTCCTACGGTGTTCAGCAGAGGCGTCTAGGCACACGATAACACCTAATTAGGTATACAGAAACATAATAGAGCAAGGTTTCCGACAATGACATAGTGGTACTGAGCCGGATCATATTATACCACAGACTCAGTCATGTTTTTTTATTATCTTCTTACTTGCCAGTGTCTTTGTTTTTCTTTAGGACATAATGCTTCTAAATTTAATTTATTATAACGACACCACAACACCCTTCGTTGCGTTCTAAAGATTCATTTTAAGCAAGTGGTTGTCACTTATTCTCAATTTAACCACATTACTTTAACTATTTACATAGTATTTATGCGTGTGTCATGTATGTACATTGTACATAGCAGTGTATGCAAGTAATATTTGTTTACTGTTTTAAATAAAAACACGGGTATCTCACGTTTGATATAGCTAGTCCAGTTCGACTCAAGTTTCGATCGCGTCCGGCGATCTATTTCAAGGAGAGTGCGACAGCGTGCTCGCAACTCGTTTAGCACTGCGGGCAGCCGCGCACGGCGCGCACGCAAGATCAACGGTTGTTGCGGGGGGTGCAGGTTGTCAAACTTGAGTCGGACTGGACTGACTATATCAAACTTGAGTTGTCCGTGCGTTTTTTACTGGTTTAATGTATTTATTAGGTATTAGGTATGCATAATTTCTGCACTCCTGCTATGTGTGTAACTACTAGCGTCGCGACGGTCTACCACCTAACTAAAATTGTCTTTGGTTCTAGCTTAAATGATGCTCTCTCTTTTTTTTCCCTTGAAATGATAGAGACAGCAATAGCAAAGCCATAACCGATTTAGTTAAGCGGTAGAGGGGCCGTTCCCGCTTCGCTCAGATAATGTCATAAAATATAATAAACATTTTATTGACAATAGTTAAGCTATTCACTATCCTATCTCTCAAGTCCAAACCAAGTCAAGACCAAATATCTATATATGACTAGCCTTGTGGCTTAGTGGGTAGTAGCTCTGCCTGCGAAGCCGAGGGTCGTGGGTTCGATCCCCACCCAGTGCAAATATTTGTGTGATGAATTCAAATGTTTGTACTGTGTCTGGGTGTTTCTATGTATAATAAGTATGTATTTACAACTATATACGTATTATATCAGCTATCTGGCCACCATATTACAAGCTTTGCTTAGTTTGGGGTCTGATGGTGCTGTGTGTGAATTGTCCACCACCAATATTTATTTATTTATTGTCCACCAATATTTATTATATATAAAAACGTTATGTTGGTTTGTGTACGCTTAAAAATTCAAAAAGTTCTGCGCCGATCGAGCTGAAATTTCACAATGATATATAATCCGCATCAAGGATTGTTTTTATCTAATTTTTTGCATCACAATGTGGCACAGCGAAGCGTGGCAGGGTACAGCTAGTTACACATAAATGTCAACTTTCATTGGGTTTTATTGGGAACAAACGCCTTGTATCAGCAGTGTCCTGCGGTTTCACTCGCGTAACGTAGCCTATGTACTTCTAATACCTCCAAGAATATGTTTACAAAGTTTCATGATGGTCGGTCAAGTAATTTTCAAAGCGTGTTAAACTTATTTTGCGTATTAGTCGGAAGATAAGTATACGAAATATCATACTAAATGATCTGCGCAATTTTCGTAAAACGATGTTTTTGGTAAAAACAACCAAACTTTCGGACTATAATATTAGTAAGATAAATTGGATGCACACAAAATACACTTTAGGACATTTTGTATTTAAATGGTAACCGGTAGCAGGTACTAGAGACTATCACGTTTGAAAAAATACTCGATACTTACTTAATTTGTTTTTGGAACGAAGTTCCTTATCGCGCGTTGTGAAAGGGGGCTAGACGGAAAAAATTCTTACGAAAAGTTGTCACGACAATTTTTGCTATTGTAAACTGTGCGGCGTCGCATGTTTCTCTGTCTGTCTCTCTCTCTGTTATAGAAAGCAAGCCAGATATTTTCATTTCTATTTCGCATTGAACAGTGTGGTGTCGCGACAATTATTTTTGTTGAGTGTATACAGGTTTTTTTGTAAATAATAAAAAATAATAATAATTCCTTCACTAATTAATCGAAAGGAACTTCGTTCCATCCGGGTGTCCCTTGACACCTCAAGTTTTGTTTTTTTATTTTAAAAACATCAAAAAACACACACACAATTTTCGAAGTATCTATTTTTTGCATAATACATTAATTGATTGATATCAATTTACAATATAATTTCTAATTTACGCCCATGAAATTAGTGTCCCAAAGACTCCGAATTTCGATAAAACAATAAACCACTCAAAATAACTAAGCTTTGCAATGCTAATTAGTACGTGTCTGCCACACGCCCTAATTAGGTATGCAGCAAAGCGATAGCGAGCAAGCTTAGATATCTCCATTCGAAACATCGGCTGCCGGCGCCGGTTCAAAAACCGGAACGCTAAACCGGTCTTGTTACAATATTCTCACGCAAATGTTGATTTAATTATGCTTTTCATTCTTGAGTAATGTAACAATTCTGGCGCTGTCATTTTTATGCTCATATCATATTATTTTCAACACAAAATAGCTGTACTGCAATAATCGCTCTCATAACCATAACTAATCCTAACGTGGGAGTTAGGCCAACAAATATACCGTACCTACTAACGATGGAGCATTCTAAGTTTGACGTGTGTGTGTGTGTTTGTGGCATCGTAGCTCCTGAATATACCGCTTTGGATTTTTTTAAAGGTGAATTTGTCGTTATTTTTCTTTGCTATGTTTAATGAAAATCGATACAAATTCTACTGACTAATTCCCCACGCTGGCTAAGTGCGGGTTAGTGGAGGTGACCTACGTGTCCGCGAAATACTTATGTTTTGGAACAAATCAGTTTATCACGATTCCTTTGCCGTAAAACTTAATTGAGTTATATTTGAAATCCTCCATGGTTGTTATAATTCAACAGTCAAATATTGTTAATCTGAGCCCAGATATTTCGCTGGTCATATAGCGTGGGAATACCGCCAGTCCGATGGACACTTTCGGTAGGGGATTTCAAGAGCGCGCAGATTAAATGAACAAATAAATAAAATAACAATAAATAAATATTGGTGGACAATTCACACACAACACCACCTGACCCCAAACTAAGCAAAGCTTGTACTATGGCTGCTATGGCGGCCAGGTAGCTGATATAATACATAAACTATAGTTGTGAATACATACTTATTATACATGAATGAGTCCAAACTTGCGATTGTTTGTATAACTGTTAGTCTTAATTTTAATGTTTAGTTTAAATGTTGTCAATTTATGACTTCAGCTTAAATTACGTAATTAAAACAAATTTACACATAGTGCATTGATATAAACATACTTATATAGGAGGATACGTGAAGTGCTTTTAAAGTTTAATCTAATCTAAATACGTGTAAAATACATTATCTAAATGAACACTGATTGACGTATCAACACACAATCTGGATCTACGCATCAATCCATATCTATTTTGTTTTTCAATATATAGCCTTGCTTTAGTAGTGGTAGGACTCTTCCACAGTCCGCGAGTTCCGACGCCGCTTCGACGGTACGCCGCCGTTGCCGACGACATTGACATGTTGGTGACGTGTAATCGTCAGATTTATTCTTATTAAAAATTTAGGTTTCATAACAGGAATCGGCACCGTTACCAATACATGATTTGCTTAAGGTATTATTGCTCCCACTTTAATTTCGTTCGAGATTAAAAAAGATCCCTCAGGTGCTTTTCCGGAGTATTTCGACCGTTCAATTTCAAAATTTTCCTTGAAATTAACTAGTAAAATATGTAATTGTACTAAAGCTCTGAAACTGGAAATTTTAACACAGTTTTTTTAATAAAATGGAACAAAACGAGTAAAACGTGAAACTGAGATTTTTGTTCAAGATAGGTTATTTGACCGTGATATGGCTGTTGTTGAGTAATATTACAGCCTATTATGTAACACGTTTAGAAAAACCTGTTAGATTTGAAGACACCCAAAAAAAAAATCATAAAGCATTTGACTGTTGCTACTTTAAATAAGCAACGCATAAGCATTGCCATTCAGCGTGGTAATGCCGCCAGCATGCTGGGTACGCTTCCGATTGGTAGTGGGCTTGAACATCTTGATTATCTATAGACCTACAGTGGTCTATAGATAATTCAGGTGTGCTTAGTGTAAGTAGTTAGGTTTGTAGTGTAGTGTATGTAGTTCTCATTGTATTTTAGTTTTCTTAATAAAGGCTCTGCCCAGATAAAAAAAATATATATTTAATATCATTATTAGTGACACAGAATCGATTTGATTATTTAACAGTGCCTAAAACTACCTAAATATTGGCAACAATGGTTTTTCATGCCTCATTTGACTTGTTTTAAATGCAATGTGAACCCTGAGTAACAGTGTGACTCAACATTTCGATATGCACATGCTCGCATCGCATACTCGTATGTAATCGGGATATGTAGAACAGATCAAAGGAATCAGGATACGATACCTGCTTAGCTCCATCCGACCGTGGTATCCGCCAGTCCTCGTTATAACATTTTTATGAGTTTCTCACTGCGGAATAAACGTGGAACGTAGGAACGTACTTTCTCACGCGAAAGTAACGAACGATAATGATTATTTTTAGTTGAACGTAGCATGGAAACCGTTCAGCTTTGCGTATTGCAGTTTAATTTGAATAAACAGCACGTTTTATGTTCCACAGCAGGGATTCGAGGCCTTCTCTCGTAAGCAAGAGTAAGGCCAAAGCACTCAAGGCTATATCACAGATATATGCTATTTTAAACTAATAAACAGATTCGTTATTTATTTAGTGACCGTACAACGGCATTGTAGTAATTGACTCCTTTCAGAGTCCGCTTGGGGAAGTACCACACTTTTGTCAGGGATTCTACTGCAAAGCAATAATCGAAAACAACTCTATTCGGGTTGAAGATAAAATTCCAGGATGTTTCCAGAAAACTTACAACGTATTAAAATTTGTTAAATACAATGTTATAGGTTCAAGCTGAAATTTGGAATTCAGGTAAATTACTTAATTATATCTGGATTAAATAAATAAACTGACTATATCGCAAAAAAAAACTTCTAGTCCTCAGTATTTTTTTTTTTACGCAGACGAAGTTCTGTGGACAGATTATACGGGTACAATCTTGCTCAGCTCAGCTCAGTCGGTAAGGAGTTTACACACTTCGTCGCAGGTCGTGGGTTCAATCCCACCCAGGAAACATTAGTGTGATGAATACGGATTTTTGTTCTGTGTATCATTAGTCCACTGCTGGACATAGGCCTCTGGACAGCAGTGGTCGTCTTGCGGCTGATGATGATGATGTATCATTAGTGTGTATTTAAAATCATACATTAAATAACATATCTGGCTTTCATAGTACAAGCCTGATTAGTTTGAGCCTAGATAAAAGTTGTGTGAAAAAAGTAATTCAATAATGTAATCAGACATTTGCGATTCATTCATTTTAGTTTGAGAATGTATCTCAAACACAGGTCGCAGGATTGCGTTCGATGTTTTTTCAACATTCTGGCTGGCCAATGACTTATCAACTCGGTTTTGGAACAAATGTTTGTGTAATTTTAAACCTGTTTGATCATTTGCGAAATGGTCATTTGAAGGTTATTGACAGGTTCATATTTGATTTTCGTTAATAAGTACTTGCAGCTTGATTTGTAAGTTTACCTCAACTTCACGATTTGAGTTGGGATTTGAAGTTTGATGAAAAACCTGTGTGCTATCCCAGACTATAATCTAACTGTGTTCCGAATTTCATCCCCACGCGTATAGCCGGTCCGACGTGATTAAAAATGTGCGACAAATATCCAAACGTCAAAACTTTGGCGTTGTTAATATTAGTAATATGATGATATAAACTATTGTATATCATTAGTGATTTTAAAATATTGCCCATAAACCATTGAAATTTCGATGTTTTACCTCATTTCTGTACTCCAAAACATTACTAGGGCCCACTTTCTTAAAAGTTCGTTTAAGATTATATTTGTGTCTATGCTAAATTTACTAAAGTACAAACGGCTTTTTCGCTTGCGTAATCTTTGAATACATGTCTGGAATACGGCCGTTTGGAAATATACGTAGGAGGGAAGGTATTGAAAAAGTATATACAAATTTATCGTCCTTTTCATACGAGCATTAGTGTCCTAGATTCGGGACGTATTCGCTCTTCTGAACAAACTGCTTGGTGGTGTAGTCACGTCGATGTCGAAATAGGAACCCGCTCTAGGGCTACGAGTCTTTTATTGGCACGTGGATTGGTATGCTGGATAGCACTAGCCTGTGTTATGGAACAGTTATATAATTGGGATGTGACGGAGATATTCAATTATAATAATTTTACATATAAATATTACAATACTATAAATATAGGAAAAAATGCACTTAAATTGAATGCCTCGAAAAATTATATCTATGGGATGATTTAAGTATTGGTATCATCGTTCGAATATCGCTTGCTCCTCTGATAATGTTTCCATTGTACTAACTGGCGTTTAAGGAATTACATCTCACGATGAAATGTCTCCTCTTGCAGTGGTCGGGCTCTCTGCAGAGTCCGCCTGGGAAATAGACAGACCTTTATCAGTTATTCAGCTTAAAAGTAAGTAGTCCGAAAACATTAGTGTTCCGGTTTAAAAAGCTATGTTTTCAGAAATGTTCCAAGGGAGACAGATAAACCATCTTTTGGGTGTTTTTTTTTTTTTTTTTAAATAAAGAGTGACGAGACGATCAGGACATGTGCCTGATGGTAAGCAACATGCCCGACACATAACAGCACAGTGACACGCAGCTATTGGAACATGAAGAGTCCAAATCATTACCTAGCACTGCACTGCGCTCGTCACCCAGAGATCTAAGATCTTATATCTCTAAGCCGTGTAATTTCTCTGGAAACATTGTCCTTCAAACCGGAACACAGTAATGTTTGCACATTACTGCTTGGCGGTAGAATAACTGGCAAAGGTGTGGTACTTCCCCAGGCGGACTCTGCTAAGAGTCCTACCACTACAGATTTTTTTAACAGTAATTTATTTATTTATTCATTCAATGCGCACACAAAACAGAATATAATAAACACAAACTATAACATATGAGTATACTGTACAGAACTGTATTACATTCCAAACTATGTGGGCCTAGAAACAACATTTGTTTAAATACAGTGGTTTGATAATAATAATATTAAATTAGAGATAATACAACGGATCTGAACTTAAAACTAACATGCTTTAAAACAGTAGATAAATAATATATAAACAAAGAACATTATAACACAACAGATAAGTACATAAAAATAATATGAACTCTATATGTTTAATGTTGCTGTAGGTACTGTTATGCAAAATTGTGCCTTACATACAAATACTATTCGAGTCTCTCCTTATGCGAGAAGGCCCAGACTTCCAACTTCCAACAGTCATAACATGGCCAGTTTTGTTTGATTTTGTTCCGTATCGATTTATTCACCCTCTATGTGTTTCTTCTATAAGTACTACTACATAGCTACAGGCTATATTTTATTACTAAAACTGCAAACATCATAAAGTTATGGCGATATTTGTCAAGCAAACTAAGAAAGGTCCGCTGAAAAACTTCCACGTATAGACTATTCAACCCAGACAAAGTCGGGATTAGCTGTGTAAAATAGAACCAAATTAAATACACTTATATCTTTATTGCATTTCAGTTGCAAATAAATTTAAATGTATACTTTTGTTTATGTCTCTTTGCATCATCACCTTGCATATAAAACACATTAAAATCTCCACAGATATAAACTAGAGATACGATATCCTGCGTCTATATTTAACTGTCACAGAAAAACAAGCATAAAGAGAAAACTCATTTGAGCCACAGAGACAGGCAGTAGGTGAAGTATGTACATTAGCGACTTCATTGATGTCACGTAAACAAGCAAATGTATTGGATAACTAGCAGCGTCCCGTGGCTTAACCCGCGTAGTGTGCATTTCCGTAATTTTCCGTGATGAATAGTACGATATATGCTATTCTAGACTAGAATCTGTGTTCTAAATTTGACTTTCACCAAATTTCTTACCAATTTTTTACTTAGGTAGGTACTTCTGGTAGAATATTTAATTAATAAATTAGCTTTATTTATTTAAAATTATATAAAGTTTTAATCAGTTGTCTGGCGCTTATAGGTCAAGCTTTGCTAAGTTTGGATAAATGACAATATGTGAAATTAAATTGACCAATATTTATTTATTGTAATACAAAAACTAGTGAACACGTATTAATACAAAAAGCTTATTTCTAACTCATCACTTCCTATATTTTATTTCCTTCGGTTTATTTTTCTTATAAACACGTGAATGTCGTATCCGGCCATTCATTCCGCACTGGCCACCGAGATAAAAGTTAAAACGCTTTTAAATTTAGAACGAGGAAAACGCATAACCGCGAAACGTTAAACGGTTGTTTACGTTTCATTTTGTTGTGCCAATGTGGCCAGCATCGTATGATTGATCGATGAAAAAAATCCGAGTGATCAAAATTTGCTAAATAAATATAGAAGATATCGCAACTGTTGCAATAATGTAATAAAACATTTAAAATTACAATACAATCGTGATGCCCTACAAGCAGGTAGAAGTAATAGCAAAAAACTGTGGGAAACGGTTAAAAATGTTTGTAGTTTAAATACAACTAAACAGGATCCATCTGAACTGTTACAATTGGAGCCACTATCGCACGATTCTGTAAACCGTGTAAATAATTTCTTTTCTGGTATTGGCAAGGATTTAGCAAATAACATTCTCAAAGAATTAAATAAATCAGAACAAAAGCTGGCTGATGAAATTCCAAAGGGTAATACTTCCTAGTTGTTCCTTATACTTAACGCCAACGGACGCTACAGAGGTTACTCAAATCATTACTAAACTCAAACCATCTTCTGCGTCTGGTTGGGATGGAATAAGCAACGATGTGCTAAAACGAACGAAATACATCCTAGCTGCACCAATTGCTTACTTATGCAATCTAAGTATTACAACTGGTATCGTTCCTAGGTCCCTTAAAATAGCCATTATTAGTCCAATCTATAAAGCTGGTGATAAAAAATTAGTGACAAATTACCGACCAATCTCATTGTTACCAACTCTCTCCAAAGTATTGGAGAGAGTGATTAACAGCCGTCTACTTAACTACTTGGAAAATAACAACCTTTTATCACCTAACCAATATGGCTTTCGCCGACACAAATCTACAGAAGATACTGTTGTTTCATTGGTCGATACTGTTACTGACCAGTTAAACAGGGTAAAAATGTATTGGGGTCTTTTGGATTTAGCCAAGGCCTTCGACACGGTTTCCAGGCCTATTCTCCTGAAAAACTGGAACTTCTTGGCGTTCGTGGCTTACCGCTTGAGTGGTTCAAATCGTACTTAACAGAACGACAGCAAAAAGTTCGAGTTGGTGAGGTGCTAAGTGCTTATGCAGCTGTTGACTACGGCGTTCCACAGGGAAGTGTATTAGGTCCCACTCTCTTTTTGGCCTACATCAACACGCTCTGCGATCTCAAACTGAACCAGACCAGCATTCTGACATTTGCTGACGACACAGCTTTGTTGTTTTATGGGGACACTTGGAGCGATGCTGTGGATGTAGCTCAAAAAGGTCTTGCGTCTGTGTCTGCTTGGCTCCAGAATAATCTTTTGACCCTGAATACAAATAAAACAAAATTTTAAGTTTTCGAGTAACGCAAAGTACAAAACCTAAAAAACCTATACATTTGCGATTGCACAGGTGCCTAAATTATGAGGAATTTTCTTGCAATTGTGCTAAAATTGAAGAAGTTGATAGGCTGAAATATCTAGGCGTAGTTATAGACCAAAAGCTAGCATGGGCAGGACAGGTAGAATCTCTTTGCAATCGAGTACGTAAACTTATGCATATATTTAAAATCTGGGTCAAATCGCAGACACAGATACGCTCAGAATAGTTTATGTAGCCTTATGCCAATCAGTAATAAGCTATGGTATAGTTTGCTGGGGATCTGCTGTTAAAACTCTACTAATTAAACTGGAGCGTGCACAGCGAGCGGTCATAAAAGTGGCTCACAGAAGACCCTTTAGATATCCAACTGATAACTTGTATCGCGAAACGAATTATCTTAACGTGAGGCAGATTTTTATTATGGCTGTCACGCTTAGGTTTCATAAAACAGCTCTTACTAAACTGATAGATCCTCTAGGTATTTCGCGGCGTCACAAATGGCATCTTCCGCTGGTCTCTACTAACTTTGCGCAGAGGTCGTATTCATACAAGGGTGTATACCTTTATAGCGCATTGGACAAAAAACTTCAAATCTTAAAAGATTCTAGGTATAAATGTAAGCGAAAAGTGGAAGAATATCTTAAATCCCTGGGATACAATCAAACCGAGACTCTTATTGACCCCTTATTATAACGGAGTGACCTTATATAGGACGTAGAAGAGCACTAACTGTAACACACACACAGTTCAACCACAAATGTATATTTTGTCGAACCGTAGCAGACATAGGAAATTGGTAATCGTGCACATCATACACATTAGCAAACACACTGTCTCACATACAAGGCCACGCATGCCCATACATACACCCGCAGATACACAACAAATTACATCAATGTTTGTTGTTTGTGTTTTGTTTAATTAGAATACTTAAATAAGACAAGATTCTGCAATAGACGCATATAAACAACATACATAGAGACATACTCTTATACACTCACGTACCATCACCCTCATACAAACACACACATCCCCCATACATACGCACTCAAATACACCTCTCCATAACTACTCTACACTCGTACACATACATATTATTACATAAGTTGCATGTTTTTGTAGTTTTAATATAAGATATGTAAAAATGGAAGAGACTAGATTCTGCAACACAGGCATTGCCTAGTGCAGAGTCTAGGGTACGCCACAAAAATATTTTTCTTTTTTGTCATCTTGTATTTAGAAGAATATTATGTTCATATGTACTTGTAACCTTATAAAGTATGATTTCAAGTAGTTTTTTTTTCTAATTGTAGGCACCAAGACACAAGCAGGAGCTTAGTTATTCTGTAAATAGGGATGAAATTGGAAAATAAAAGGGATCTGCCTAATTGGTCTCATTATATTTCAAAATTGTTCCTTTTTTGCACGATACCTCGCGGATTCGCAAAGTATTTCAAACTTGTGCGACGTATATGACTGAGACGGACTTGTACAACTGACAACCAAAGAGAAATAAAAATGCCGTCCTCTATTTTACCGTACAAACATGGATTAAACTATGGCTTATCGAACAGGCATTCTACAAGTACTCTGACATGATGTCGAAATTAATTAAATGTTATAATTTAATAATACATATATTGTTGTATTTTTGTTATAAATGTTGTATTTACCATGCATGTGTATTTACGTTATTATTGATATATCTATTATAATTCTTAATTGACATTTTCATTTTATTTCATTTGTGTTAGTTACATACCTACTTGGGTTTTTTATGTAATTTATTTCGTGTCATTGAAGATTATAATTATATTGTACCTATTTGTTTTATGATATTCTACTGTAAAATTTAATTCAACGTGTAATTTGTTTATTAGTAACGTAAATTATGACAATTAGACAATGTATTATGAATATTAAAAAAAAGCTCAATTTTATTGGATTTAGCTAAAATCTAAAGTTTAAAATATGATATGAGAGAAAAGTCAAATCGGTAAAGACATTGAGACGCTTGTGAAGTCAAATCCACTCAAAGAGACAAAATTAAGCTTAAGTTTTTTTGTGATATGGATGTTAATTTACTTATTACTACAGGATTTTACTGTTTTATTTTTGTTATTTTTGTTTTATTTATTTTTTCCTTTTCTTTCTTTTCAGGAGGCGCTTTGTCTACTTTTATTTTCATCGGATTTATTTTAACTTATCTTCATGGTATCGACATGTGAGTGTTTTTTTTTTTTTTATTATTTGATAATATTTTTTTATAAGTTCTTTTTCTTTCTTTTCTTAACTGTGTGAATGGAGATGTTAAGTTCCAGTATAATTTTAACAGTTTAACTGTCAGGATAATTATAGAGTAAAGGTGTAAAGTAGTAACTGAACTCAAATTCAAAACAGTAAATGATAGTAATGACGTTATAGTAGAAAAAATGTTTTTCGGGATGTAAGGAGTTCATTCTACAGTCTATTATACCCTTACTACAGCTACCTAAAAAACCTTTTAGACATTATATTATTATTATTGACCACACCGTTGCTTACTATCAGGTAAGAAGGTAGTATTCATCCACGGAATTGTCAGTGGTAGCAAAAATCTTACTATACTATGCTTAAAATTTAAGTCTTTCTTTTTTTATACCTTTCTTGTCGCCAATACCCGAAAATAAATTTAAGACAAAATGTAGCACTACAACTTGGACTAATAATTTCTCTTTTGTGAAGGACACCGACGAAGAAAAATTACATTTTCGTCCGCCAATAGCCGTCAAATAGGATCTCTCTTCGAGCCATTTTTCCATATCGCACTAAACCCTCTGTGTCTTGTCCAGCAGATTCAATTTACCGTACTTTCCGGCTACAGTGCGTAACATACGGGGTTAAGCGGAGTAAGTGCCATAAGTCGAAAGGACAAACTATTTTAATCCAAATTATGAAGTCGTGGTGGCTTAGTGGTTAGAACGCCTGAATGTCCTAATCTATCTTGAGGTCGTAGCTTCGAAACCTGTCTGCACCTCTGAGTAGTATTATAATAAGTTCATCATCACCATTGGATTTAATGATGAAAGAAAAAAAAACAAAATGATAAACTATTTTTGCTGGGAGGCTAAACCTAAAATCGCGATTTTAAACATTATAAATTTCTTAAAAAAAAACATTTCAAATAGTATTTTTGGACGGCGAATATTTTTGTCGATTTCGAGATTGAAAAAAAAACTTTCGGATTTTTTTTTTATTTTTTTTTTTAACTATAATAGGTTCGCACTTGACCACCATCTCGCCTGATGTTAAGCGATGATGAGATCTACGATGGAGCGTGCTTACCTAGAAAAAACCGATTCACTCTCGATTTGAAGACACCAAGATTGTAACCATCAGGGAAAACCCACTCAGGCAACGCATTCCACAACCTAGACGTTCTTATCACACATGTGGAGTCAAATCTCTTCGTTCGCGTTTTTGGAACATCAACCATGAAACGATGCCGCCCTTTTGTGGAACGAGAATTCCGATAGAAGAAAGGGCAAGGTGGTATTAGATCATGCAGATCAGTTGCACACTCTCCGAAGTGTATCCGATAAAAAACCGATAAGCTAGCGATTTTGCGGCGATGATCAAGACTTTGAAGTCTTTTACGCACAAGAGCGTCATTGCCTATGAGTCTTTTGGCACGTCTCTCAATCGATTCCAGAGTCCCCAGCTGATACTTAGCCGATCCATCCCAAAGGTGCGAACAGTACTCCATACAGGAGCGAATCTGTGCTTTGTATAACGTTAGCAACTGTTCAGAGTTGAAGTATCTTCGCACCTTTGAGAGGACACCTAGTTTTTTGGCGGCTAATTTAGCCTTAGACTCAATATATGTGCCAAAGTTGAGCGTCAATTTACTGCTTGGTGGTAGAATAATTAACAAAAGTGTAGTACTTTCCATGGCGGACTCGACAAAGAGTTTTATAACGATTACTAACTTTCATATCGAATTAAAAAGAAATCGCGCTTACAGTTGTCCAGTTTACAGGCTCATTTTGGCATTACAAAAATACTCGTAATATGTTCTAATATATTTATTTACACACCCAAAAATGTTTGTATGTTTTAAAAACACTATGTAATTAATTATTGTTTTCTTTCAGTTCCGTCCCAAATTTCTAGGTTCTTTCTCAAATGACAAAATTTTTATTTTTTGAGAAATATAATAAGTTTAGCAAGTCCCTTTCGAAAGCATAAACCTGTTCTCAATAACCTAGTATAAACGCCCCACCCCACATAAAGGTAATCCTGTAAGCCGGCGCTGATGCGATTGAAGAGAATACGAGACTCCCCTTCTGTTTTTTACCCACGGATTTTGGGAAAGTATAGGAAAATCTTTTATTTTCTTAATGGCTTCTGCTACCTTTGTGATTTTGTCGTATTTATGTTCAAAGCATTCAGTTGTTTCTTTATAATTATGTTAGGGAATTTGAGAAAAGGTTTTGGGAATAGGCTTTGATCGAATTTACAGGATGTTCAAATGAGTTTACTAATGTGTTTTATACATAGAGTAAGATCCCAGGACCGCCAGACGTCACGTCTGATGGATGAAATGTGGACGATTTAGTAGAGTTAGTACGTACTAAGAACACATACTTATGCGCTAACTTGCTTAGACGGCCAATTTTGAGATATGGGGTCCAGAAGATACGTTACTTACTTCACGTATTTTCTGATAACTGATTTTCACGTATATTATAGGCAATATGTTAAAAAATAAGACTCCAACACTCCCAGACACTTTCTATCGGCCGTTTTGCTTAGTACACGCTTTAAAACTCCCAAAAATACGGGTTGAAGTGGTAATATGCCTCTTAAACCGTTTGCGTAAAACTACAAATTAAGGAATACACTTCTGCCTTCCACGAATTTATTGGATCGTTTTGAGGTACGGGTAAATTGTTTGGGGAAGAGTTACCGACATTAACAAAGGTTTCGTTTGCCAGAATAAAGTGTACCTATTAGGGCTGTTTGTGGGCGTTAGGGCTCGTGAACGCCTCTTTTGAAACATGTTGTCATTTCCATATTTATGCCATTGCAAGTTTTATAAAACAACTTAACATTTTAAACCTCATTTAATAAATATTGGTGGACAATTCACATCCAACACAATCTGACCCCAAACTAAGCAGAGCTTGTAATATGGTGGCCAGATGGCTGATATAATACTTATATAGTTGTAAAAACATACTTATTATATATAGAAACATACAGTACAAATATTTGATTTTATCACACAAATATGTGCACTGGGTGAGAATCGAACTCACGACCTTCGGCTTCGCAGGCAGAGTTGCTACCCACTAAGCCACGAGGCCAGTCGATATGTATTACTAGTATCTACCCGAGAGTTTATTGGCTTAGAATTTGGAAAATAGCAATTCCCTAAGGAACTCTGTACTTTTTCAGGATCAAAAGTAGCATATGTGTTATTCCAGAATATAATGTGTCTGAGTTACATAGTTCAGCTTGATCCCTTCAGTTCTCCGGAGGTGATTGAGAAGAAAAACATTAATTTAATCAATTGTGGTTAAAAAAGTGTGTGCTGCAGGTTCATACTAGTAAGTTTTGAAGGAAACTAATCTGTACACAGTTTTAGACATTAAATTATTTGATTTCGTTTTTATTATATATTTTCTATTTGTATATTATCTATTCTGTGGTTACGTGTAATAAAGAATATATTGCTTTCCGCGTCTCAAAAAAAAGACAATATGTAGTTTGCTCATTAAGTTAATAACAACGGGTTTCGTAGTTCTTTTCAGTTCAAAAGCGTATCTAAACTACAACCTAATTAGTTCGATATTTCGTGACTTTGAGAATACCTAGTCGCGGTTTAATGGCATTCTTTGGTGAAATAGAGTGGCGTGCTTGCACCTTTGGCTAGCATTCGTGAATTTTATTTTTAAAACTGACGTACAAGGGATTTGTTGTATTTATTTGTGTCTATGACATCGTATCTCTGATACGAACATGCCAGAAGACAGAGTGTCTCTATACTTAGTCTGTGCAGAAGACGCAATCTCGAGAAATACAAAAAAATAATTGATTGTCGAATTGATATCTAACGTCCTTTTTTGAATGCGTTTAAAAATACTAGTTAAATTGCAATTTTATTATGATTTACATAAAAGTAAAAATAGATATTTTTACTATAATATGATTCCTAGATTCCCAGACCTTCTAAGCGGTCTTTCAAGACCCTAGCTCGTCGTAATGCAATAAAGCGACACAACGAGACGCGATCGACCGCGCGATGTTCACGACGGTCGTCATGGCAACGAGGGCTTTGATACAGACACATTCTTGCCTCAGTGAAATTCGCTTTGAAATGCAGTGGAATTTCTGCATATTTGCAAGATATGTCAAGAGTTTGATTTATTTCCCGACTCGACTCTATGAGTATGAATGGCATCGTGGCTTAGTTGATAGTAAGTCTATCTGCCAAGCCGAGGGTCGTGGGTTCGATTCCCACCGAATGCAAATATGTGTGTGATGAATAGTTACATATTATTTGTATTGTGTTTGTTCTAATGTATGATAAGCATGTATTTATAACTATTTATTGTATATCAGCTATCTGGCTATAGTATAGTACAATCTTTGCTTAGCGGGGGTCAGATGGTGTTGGGTGTGAATTGTCCACCAATATTTATTTGCTTAAAACTAAAGCATGACACTCAGACCGTTAAGTATTATTAGTTTTGGATATTGTAGTGTATTGAGAAAAAAAAAGTATGTATATTTTTTTTTACTTAAAGTTACCCCACTGACTAGCAAACTTAGTATCAAAAAAATCTGTAGTAAACATACCTATTATACTCGAACTACTTTCGTTGCAATTTCCTAATATTTTTCCACTAATTAAACGTTTCTTAGATTGTTAGTCTCATAATAATTCGAGAATGGCTGCTATCGACATCAAACTGAAAATCTTTTTTGCCCAATATGTACTAATCCTACTCATATTATAAATGTGAAAGTATTTATGTTTGCTACTCGATTACGTCGAAACAACTGCAATAGTCAGATCAAAATTTGGATCACAATTAGATATTGGTATGAAATAGCCCACAGGCTACTTTTATAATGCAGAGAAACGGCTACTACTTGGGTAAAATCGCGGAATACCTTTTGCCAGTATTTAATAGGCAATTTGTATTTCGTTTTCCGAACCTCAGAAGTAGTAAACACGATATCAAATGAAAATAAGTAATAGAAGTTTCCTCAAACACCGATATTGCGAATACCGTCTTTGAGGACTAGTTACCATGAGAACGCCTCAAGGATCAAGATCTTTTGATCACGGGAGGTAGTTGCTATGACGACGCGCTCAGTAAACAGCTTAAAGGTAAAGAGACACCTCGAAACTTCTTATTTCCAAGAATTTGATCTGTTTGCTCGTGTTATGTGAATATATTATTATGTTATCTGGTGGAATATATATATTTTTTGAGGTGCGTTGTGGCTTAAGGCTCTCACAGACGTAGCTATAATATAATATTTTCATGTGTTCGTGACGTCAGCAAACTATTATAGGTACTGTAATACGAGTATATCCTCACCTAGTGCAAATGTTTGTGTGATGAATTCAAATATTTGTACTGTGCCTAGGTGTTTTCTATGTATAATAGGTATGTATTTAAAAATATGTAAGTATTATATCAGCTATCTGGCTTCTATACCCCCCTGGCTAAACTGGCTTCTATAACCCCAAACTAATGTACATTAGTTTGGGGTCAGATGGTGTTGTGTGTGAAATGCCCAACAATATTTATTAATTTATTTATATTTGTATTATAGGATATTACTCGTAATATAGCAAGACATATTTTGAATGTACAGCAAGTTTCAATATTGTCTTTAGTGGGTAGTGATTCTGCTCAAAGTACTGTAATAAAAGTCGTCTATTCGATCCCCTTACAGAACAAAGTAGTGGTAGGACACTTTGCAGAGTCTGCTTGGGGACCACACCAGTTATTCTACCGCCAAGCAGTGATGTGCTATCACTGTGTTCCGATTTGAAGGGCAATGTTTCCAGATAATAGACAGGGTATAGAACTCATCTTATATGTATCTCTGAGTGATGACCTCAGTTCTGTGCTAGGTAATGATTTGGAGGTTTCGTGTTCCGACAGCTATTAGACACTGTGCTGTTATGGGCAGACGTGTTGCTTACCATCTGGTACATGTTCTGCTCGTCCCGTCACCCTGTACCATAAAAATCAATATCCATCTTCATCATACAAGTATGTGATAAAATTGGATATTTGGATAATTGCGCTGTGTTTGGGTGTTTTCTATGTAGCATGAGTATTTGTGTTTTTAAAATTAAGTGTAGCCACACCAACCTCTTTCAGCATCAGTATTACGATATCATATGTATTAGAAACCAGTGTGTCAGCATTCTGTGTACGATATCCTTCGTGTGTAACCCCGTGGTACTCGCCCAGCACTCCGCTTCCAGTAAGCTAAGCGGAAACCCGGAGGAAATCCTATTTTCCTTCGTCAAATTAGGATGTTTGATTTTCCACGTGAAACGATCATGAGGCTCCGAGGTCGTTGGCTCGGGGCGCGGATAAATATACTACGGAGAGAGACTAGCCGTCCGGCCCGGCTTCGTCTGACTTGAATTATCAATGCTGTAAAAGTTTTTTACACACCTGGTAGACGATAGACTTGGCAACTTTGTAAGTACCTATACAAATGTTTTCGTAACTTTGTAAGTACATATATCAATTAATAATTAGTTTTGGTCATCCTGTGGCCGAAATTAAAATATAATTTAAATAAACAAAAGAGTGTAAGTGTCAAATAATAAATATTGGTGGTCAATTCACACACAACAACATCAGAGCCCAAACTAAGCAAAGCTTGTACTATGACGGCCAGATAGCTGATACATGGTGTGTATTTTTTATTGATTTAATGTAAAGCAAATTATAAGCGGACTTCTGAACTCTTTTCTCTGTATAAACTATCCGTGTGGGAAATTTCATACTCCTATGTCTGCGCAATTTTCGTGAAAAGGTAAAAATTGATTGCTTCTTCCAAAGTTAGCGTATTTGGATGGATCTAAGTACACATAATCGTTTACAATAGTTTGTCCCATCACAAAAAAGAAACCTATAAATACACCCAAGTCTATTGTATCATATTTCGGCCATGTGACGACTACCTACACTTACTCATATTTATTTTTAATTACTTTTTTAATAATCTGCATGTTATTTTCTTGAAGTATATACATTTGCATAAAACCAAATTGTTTGAAATGAAATAAACTTATTATCATTGCCATAATATCAGCTGTCTAGTTCCCATATTAGTTACAAGCTTTACTTAGTTTCGGGCTGCGAGTAGATAGTGTTCTATGAAAAATGTCTACTAACATTTTTTGATATTTTAGTTGTAGGAATCTATGTAGATTCGTCTGGAAGTTATAATAACGGACAAAAGTTAGACACCTTTTTATATCCACGCCAAACAATTCGCAAACTTTACTGTTTTCCGGTATGAAAGGCAATGTTTCCGGAGACAAGGCCTACAACACAGGAAAAATGGACTTACATAACTGATTGGATCTAAAATCAGGTGCAGTTGTTTCAGAGATACATAAACATTCAGAATGACAGTCTCTCTTCATAATATATGTATGGATAGGGTAAAAAGGTGATTGACACGAAGGGTTATAAAAAGATGTCTGATCGTAATTTATGGTTACCTGGTTACTCGGCGTTTTATTGAGCGTTTCTCACTGAATCTTCATTACTGAACGATAAACAAATTACGTTAAAATTATGTAGTATTTTTAAGCTATTGCATAGCTTTTATCGCGGGCCGGGCGACCGAATTTTAGTGATCGTACATCTCTTTCTTATGTTCACAAGAAAGAGGGATGGAAGACCGTAACGCCGTCCTCCCCACTCGGTCATTCGACTTAGAATCTTATTTGTATTAGCTTTACAGACTAAATGCTCTTAGCAGTGTTGCCAACTTAACGGATTTCCCGTGATATTTTTTATGGTTAACAAATGTCACTCTTCAAAATAAAAGCAATTTCGAATAATTGTTAACATTCCTATTGCTTATGTTGATAAAAAATTATGCAACAGCTTTACCGCGGCAGTCTCCGAGTGCCACACTTCTTTTTTTATTAAATTCAACAGAAATCCGAAAGTGGATATAAAAAAACTAAATTGTTACGTAGCGTAGGTACATATTTTCGAGTGCAAAGGATTTTTTATTTCGAGCTGATGATTCCTATGTGATTGCGATTTTCGTTTACGTAAATACGTCGTCCTTGTTAATTTTGTCGTTTGCTTATTTCCTGTGTAAAAAGTACATTACGTATTTCTTTTTGTACGCTTGATGTACTTAAGTATTTTTATCTTCTTGTATTTTTTTTCACATTCTCCACTCTACATTTAATTGCGATGTTCTTATGATATATCTTAACAATTATCAAATATTTTAACTGTGACGTTGAATCAATTATTAAACAAGTTAGTTACTGTGTTCTGGTTTGAAGGGCAATGTTTCCAGAGAAATTACAGGGCTTAGAGATATAATATCTTAGATATCTGGGTGACGACCGCAGTGCAGTGCCAGGTATGATACGGATTTTTCATGTTCCAATAGCTGCGTGTCACTGTGCCGTTATGTGGCAGACATGTTGCTTACCATCAGGCACGTGTCCTGCTCGTTTCGTCACTATGCTATAAAAAATAAATTTATACGATGTGTCGCGTCCCTTACTACATTTCAAATTGATTTCTTTGATTTTTATTTATGTATTCGACTTCTTTGGCAATTTCTTACAGGACAAAACTTCGTTTGTTAGCTTAGTTTACTATGTAGTAAATACATCAAAACCCTAAGTGAAGGTGGTCATGATTCTCAGTTTGGCTTATCACACAACTTCAGTATAATTTTACAGGAACGCCTATAACCGGTTTAGGGTTATTTGGTGATAAGTAGTTTATGACGACAATCCTCTTTCGGCTTACCCGGTTAGCACAATCTTATAAATACGTCTATAAAATATTATTCTGATATGGATATCAGTTATTTAATATCATCAGATCCCAGATCGTAAAAAACACCATTAATATCTCCAAAAATTCATATTTCGCGCACTCTCACAGTTTTATATTGGACGTCAATTTATGGCTTGCCCTCTGCGCATACAAATCGTGTTCCTTTCTTTCTGTATAAAATTTCTGAATTTTTCCCTTTATTAATAAAAATTTGGAAATGTTGTTTTTCAATACATTTTTCGTAAATTTTCTTGAAATAGCTATTTACTACGTTTTTATAAAGTCGCCACGCATAGTATTCAAGAAACAATAAGGTATTTAAAATCTAGTTTTATAAATTACCGAAAGATGGCAGTTAGTAGATCTAGATAAAATAAGAAGACCTAGGACGTCAAATGCGTTGCTTGGGTAGGTTATATCGTTATAAAAAGGTCGTTTAATTTTCTGGACAATCGTGTAAAACTCAGAACTCAAAAGATTCAGAATATAAAAGAAACTTTTGTAGACAAGAAACTTGGTTTCAGGCTCAAGTAAAATCATTTATAAAGTGGGGTAAGTGAAGACATTGTGATGGCGTAGACGGGATCTTAAAGTACAAAGGTAAATGTCGCCGGTTTTGTCGTTTCAATAAAACTCCTGTGCACACAAGTATGTTGCCAGATGCGACTTGTATAAAGTTACGAACCGAGATAAGGCGGCTTTAACTTTTATGTGTATGCTTTTATACTTTTTCTGTCGTTAAATATATCCTGATTGTTTTTCTTTTGGATGTAACCGTTGAAATAGTAACTCTTGAAGCCGCGATGCTTTAATGCCGAGAACGTCCCATATCACAATTTTATTGTGATATCTTCGGATCTGATAGGTTCGAACCCGTCTGCGCCTTTGTACAGGCAAATGTTGTAATACGTGTATGTATACCCAAAGAATTATTATACTAAATCTACATATGTGTACACCGAACTGGTATACATATTACAGTGTCATAACAGTGTTTAAATTTTCGACGCTTAACGAACCCAGTGAGACAACATGAAACTAGTTTTGTAATTCGGGCGTCGCGTCGGTCAATAGTGATTTAATTAGAAAAAAATGGCAGTCATGGGGTCTACTGAAGTTTAAGCTCTTTTTTCATAAATGGACAATTTACATGCCAATACCCGATAGTGAATCCGATAGTAGTGAAAACGTATAACTTAGAATTTCAAAGAATTGTAGTAGGTACCTATGCTATGTATTCATGTGAGACAGTGTTTCTGCCAACTTAACGGATTTCCCGTGATATGTTTTTTTTTCAGTTTCTGTAATGGTATGTTGGACTAGCTTTTAGCAGAGTCCGCCACTCTTCTTTTTTTTCAGTTTCTGTAATGAAGGACTACCACACCTTTGTCAGTTATTCTACCGCCAAGCAGGAATGTGCAAACATTACTGTGTTCCAGTTTGAAGGGCAATGTTTCCAGATAAATTACAGGGCTTAGAGATATAACGCCTTAGATCTCTGGATGACGAGCGCAGTGCAGTGCTAGGTAATGATTTGGACTCTTCATATTCCAATAGGTGCGTGTCATTGTGCTGTTATGTGGCAGGCATGTTGCTTACCATCAGTCCAGCCCGTTTGACATGTTCCTGAGGAAAATATGAATTCTTTCTTTGAAAAAAAAAACAGCACTAATGGAGCACAGTACGTTACTTGTAAAGCTACATTATATACTGCTGCTAGCAGTACCCCGCGGCACTATTCGCGTAGTTCCCGTTATTTTCCCGGGATCAAAAGGAATTGAGGAATAAACATTGACATAATAATAAGTATGATCAAGCATATCGTGACGCGAACTTACAAGATTCCACCCATCCAAAACCCGTCACATTCCGAGAGGTGCTAGCAAATTTTGGATAGGTATTATATGAGGCAAGCTGAAAACTTAAGCTCAAACATTTAAGAAGAGCAATGTGTCTGCTCTTCTATTATACTCCAACAGACCTGGCTGGTCAGAGGCGGGGAAAATGGATACATCCACTTAAAAAAAATATCTGTGAATATGTTTGAGGCAATATACATTATTTATATGATGTAAGTAGTTTAATGTTTAAAGAATAAAAAAAAATAGCCAGACGATTTAGTTGTGGTTTTAACATTGCCAGGCGCGTGCCAATATGTTTAGCATAAAATTAGAAAAATGGGTTTGAGGCAATTTGAAATTTAAATTGGGTGTTATTTATAACTAAAAAATTGGGATCCTCAAAAAGTGAGATCATATTGCAGTGACTATCTTCCTGCCAGGATCTAAATTGAGGGATTCATTTTGCCCCGGTACTTAGCAGTCAGGTCGGCACCTCCGTGTAGGGGGGATGTGTATAATGGGAGAGGCATACATATGACAAGTTTTCTGCGTGCCTCAAACACCTACCCAAATTTTGCTACCAACTCTCGGAATATCTGTCGAATCCGTGGGTCTACCGCCTAACTGACGACAACTGAACGAAAACTGTCTTAGATTTGATGTCGATGATGTCTCTTTTCTTTTCGTTTAAATAGATAGAGACCGCAATAGCAAAGCTAAAGCCGTGTTAAAGTTATAAAGTAAGTTAGGCGGTAGAAGGGTCGCTCCGCTGCTCTCGGCCGCTACCCTACCACACATTAGCATGTCGGCGATGCGAACTCCTAAGATTTTTCCCTACCAAAAGCTATCAACGTGACTAAAGAAATTTTCAATTCAATAAAATAAAAAAAAGATTTCGTAAAAAGGTGCAAGGTCGTGAGAACCAGGGCTAGGCTGTGTCCGAGTTTCCCTCGGCACATATCACAGGTGCGCCGCGTTCAGCCATACAATATCATGTCAAGGATACGAACCCCTAATTGGATGGAACCATTTACAAAATTAAACTTTGCTTCGATTAGAATAATTTAAAATTCTAGTCGAGTTTCTCTTACTGGCAGGGCACGGCATGAACATTTGCGGTTTATTTTGCTAGCGATAGAATAAACTTGTAGATCATTTCATTACTTTCATGGATAATATTTACTAGCGGTACTACAGATTAGAAAATATAATTACTGCAGCACCCCGCGGTTTTCCCACGTAATTACCTTTGCCATTATTTCCCCGAGATAAAGAGTAGCCTATGTGCTATTTCAGGCTATATTCTGAGTTTCAATTTCAACCCGATCCGTTCCAAATTTTGGTATTTGTATTATTGTTAGGATACTTATTCTTATCAAAGTAGGTAAGGTATAATATGAGGCTTGGATGACTATTGTCTTTTCGGTATTAAAAAAAAAATTGTTGTCATAGAAACTGCTTTGCTACTTTGGAAACTACGTGGGTGAATCTGGAGGGCGTGGCGCTGAGCATGGTCATCGAGAAATGCGTCAGCCAATGGGAAATGCTGACTCATTCTAGATGGCCAATAGTCATGGTCCGGAGTTAACCCGAAGATTTCTTATCATTCCCGAGCGTGACGGTAGAATTCAGTACACTTTCCACGAAAAATCTGTCTGTGCGCGCAAAAGAAGTTTACAGTTCAAAAAACCATGGAGCTAATTGATATCTGGTGAAATTATTTTATTTTAATGACGCATAATATGGCATATTGGGCACTCTTCGGATTGCAAGTGGGTTTAATAGGGATGTTAACACTAATCACAAATTAATGTTTGATGTTGACTTTATGATAGTTTGTAATAATCGAATATCGAAAAACACATTATTATAATATCATACTACGTAATAAATTTGTCATAAATGATGCTAAATGCTACAATTTGAATCTGTTGTCACGTGACTGGAAACACCAATATGGATTATTACGTCACTTGTCGCAAAACAAGCTATCGAAAACTGACTAAAACGTTTACTTTTCTGCATTTTTATTATAGTTTGCGATCTTAATGTCGAGCAAGAATGCATAAATGAACCTTGTAGGAAATAAATCCTACTACTGCCGTAAGTAATTTTTCCTTGGCACACATTAACATGTGTCCATGTCAAGGATTTGGGCTTCTAACATGTCAAGGATTTCACAAACAATTGTCGAAGTGATATTTATTATATTACTTTATAGAAGCTAGCCCTAAAAAGTTTGTTTTTAAAATTTTACATGGTTGTAAGCTATCACATGGTTTTAAGTCCGGAGACCCTGGTTCAAATTCCACGCGCAATACTGCACTTTGAAGTCATGTGCGTAATGCCACTGACTTCAAAACGGCGAAGGAAATTGTCGTGAGGAAAACTTCTCTTGGCCCACCACACACAGTATTTTCGTAGGCTGTGAATGAAGCTTATCATCACGCATCATAATCATAAGATCATAACTAATAATGGCCATACATAGAAGACTAATCTAGATGACCAATGACCATGCTTATACACTACTCTACATATGGCCATATTAGCAGACTTATCTAAACGACCATGCTTTGAAGATTTATTCCAAACTAGAAGTGCTCTCCGGTTTCACCCGCGTAGTTTCCAAAGTGAGCTATCCAATTCTGAGTTATAAGATTTCACTTTTATCGTCCAAATAGTCTATGTAGTCTATAGTCGTAGATCGCATCATCGCTTAACATAAGGCGAGATGGCGGTCAAATGCAAACCTGTTACAGTTAAAAAAAAGTCCCTATGACTGCCAATTTTTTTTACCAACTCTGTACCATTGGAACATGACGGGAAGACGGTAAACCCTTAGGAGACTTATGTTTGAAGGCTGTTTCTGTCGAAGTGCTGGTCACTAAACAGTGGGAAGGCCACAAACACCTGGCTCCATTTACGACAGACCTTTACGGGTTTAGTGTGTGCCTAGTATGTGTGCTTCTTTATTGGGAGTTTTGTAGCACAATAAACGGCCGCTTTCATTGGCTTTTCATGGGTAAACCGTGGACAAAGCTGACATCTTGTTTCACGTTGGATCCCCAAGGGGCATTACGAAGATACTTCTCACTACGGTTAAAGACAGATAAATACTGTTTATTATACATACTAAAACACATCTATAAGATACGCTTATCCTTTAGACGCAATAAAGGATGAAGAGGATGAAGAGGAACCATTGAAACCATATAGTGTGTACGTGCAACATTGCCTGTTTTTTTTTATAGTATAGAGTGGCGAGCAGGAAATGTGCCTGATGGTAAGCAACATGCTTGCCAAATAACAGCTCAATGACACGCAGCTATTGGAACATGAAGATTCCAAATCATTACCTAGCACTGCACTGCGCTCGTCACCTAGAGATCTAAGATATTACGAGTATATCTCTAAGCTTTGTAATTTCTCTGGAAACATTGCCCTTCAAACCGGAACACAGTAATGTTCACACATTACCGCTTGGCGGTAGAACAACTGGCAAACGTGTGGTACTTTCCTAGGTGGACTCTGCCAAGAGTCCTACCACTACTAAAATACAAAATGTAATAAATATGATAATAGATATGAGACATCAAGAATTCATAATAAGCAGCCCATTTTCCTCATCTGGGACTCTGGTCTGCTCTTACAAGGAGAGAGGCTCGGCCATAACCCACCACGCTGTGCAAGTGCGAGTTGGTGGATGACAAAAGTCCTCAAAAGATATATCTTTGAACATGCTGATTAAACCGTCTTCAAAACCACAAAAAGGCACTCAAAAGCCAAAAATAAACTAAAATCATTATTATAACTGCTACTCACTCATCTATTTGAAGTCGGTGCCAGTCAGGTCAAAAAGTTAGTAGATTGATGCTATTTAGGCACATAGTTAATAGGGACAGGTAAGTAGTATCTATCCACTAGGTACCTGTTAGATTTGGCTGGCACCGACTTCAAATTGACGAGTGAGTAGCGGTTACAATAATGATTTTAAAAGTCGGTTTAAGAAAATAGTTTATTAGTTAAAGTCTTTGCCGTATTTTGCGTTTTGCATGTACTTATATTAAAAAAGAAAAACCTTTCGCGAATAAGTATCGTTTTTTTTTCTTATTTGCGGAAAACTTATTTTTCACGAACAACAAAATCTTATTTCTTTTCGTCTCAAGACCTGGATGTCTAAACCGGCTAAAGGTTACAAGAAGGGAGAAAAGGTGTTAAAAATGCAAGGCCTTAAAAGGTCAGATTCAGAACATACCTTCATCCAACTTGCACAGGAACGGGCCGTACACTGAACGTGTAAGGCTAAGAACTAATGGAGCTGTTTGCAACCGCGCTCGCAGCTTCTATAGAATGCAGATTTACACGTAAAAATTAAAATCAAAACTCACGACGCGGTTTACGCCCGCGAGCGCGCGCGTCTGGCACGCGGCTCCCGCGCGGTTGCTGCCCGCTCGTCACCCGCCACGTTCGCGGGCGAAAATCTCACCCGCGGCGGCTGTGAAACCGCGAAAATCAGCGGTCTCGTGAGTTTTCAAATAAAACCGTCGGCCGCCGCGGGCCCGCACCTGCGCGCGGCCGCGGTTGGAACCCAATAAATAAAACCCGAAGCATGAAACTGTTGGAGAGGTTGGAAATCGCTCCATGAGTTCTTAGCCTTAAGGTCTGCACCGACTCGACAAAACTCTGCTACCACCCGGAAAATAAAATACATTTAAATATGGGCTTTATGCTATGCATCTTAAGATACAGATTCATTGGCAACACAAACTAGCAGACGGCTGTCAGCGAGCGGTCTGCTAATTTGTATTGCCAATGTAATCTGTCTCTTAATGTGCATAGCATAAAGCCCATATTTGAGTGTATTTTATTTGTCGGGTGGTAGCCGAGTCGTATAAGTCGCACAGACCTTTAGAGTGCCAGCTCTGAGTTATTAGGAGTTCTATTTACGACCCATCAAATATTCAAAGGTCTTGACCGCATTATACCACGGCAAGCTTATTTATACAGGTCAGTCAGCGCATCATAATCGTAGTTTTTAGGCAATAAAGTCGTTTATAAAGAATTAGTTTAGTGGTATGATTTTGTCAACTTCACAAATATGTTTGTCTTAGGAAATGTCTAGTCTAGGGTGTGTCGTCGTGCAGTCTGTAGGGAATGTGTGATCCTTTAAATAATGTATATGAACGTTTGTCTTTGTTTTATTTATCAAGTCAAGTGGTTGTCTGCTGTTTCACTGTAAGTGCTGATGAAACTGTTAATTTCTTTGTTAGTTTTGTATTAACGGGTCTGTTAAAGTCAAAAGTAAAGTTAATTGGTTTAAAATTTTGTGCCATTATAAGTAGATCTTGTTTAAATATTGATATTGATCTGGATATTGGCTGTCATAGGCAATAACCGTGATTTTTTTCAATCTCACTAAAAAAAAAATGTTATTTTTTTTCAAAAACACGAGACAGTTTAGGAACGAGGTCGTGTGAGTTAGAGGAGCGAGAGTTGAAGCCTCTCGCTCCTCCAATGATTGGTGTGGAAGACAAAATCAAGCTCCTGCCTGATTGGTATGTGCAAAAATACGAGTACAAGAATAATAGGTACCTACACAGTGGTGATGTTTATAGTATTACGCCGGCGTGCCATTCTGATGGATACATTACTGCCCTGTGTTTGGTTAGCTTCCATAATATTTGTACAGGTGCACTGTTGACATTCTGCGGTCTGCACTGTTATGATGCCCTACTGCACTTTATGCTATGTTTATGTTTAGTGACTCATCATTTCGATAATGGAATTTAATCTTTAGAATAGGTACAATTTGGTGGAATGTTGTATTTGATTGTTTTTCTATAGGCGAAACCTGGGTGAATTAAAATTACTGTAAATGTCACTGTATAATTGTTACCACAGATTGTAATTTAACACATGATATTATAATCTCACTGTAGGTTAGCTTAGTTTGTAATCTAACGTTTTTTACAATTGTACCGTGACATAAGCATTAGACATAAACATCTTAGGCCGTAAAGTTACATAACGACAGGCATCTTGCGATCCTACTAAATACCTAACTAATAAGTGACAAAGTTTGAAAGTTTGTTGCTCAACCACGTCGGAACGGGTGAACGCATCGTGCTGAAATTAGGTTATGATTAGGGATAGCACATAGGAGAAATATTAGTTCGAATCGCCAAAACATTGAATTTTTTCAGTTTTTACAAACTCAACACTCACTGCGACTGTTTCTCATTAAATTTATTTACCACAAAAATAATTTAAATCGCCCATGGGAATTGTTGATTAAGTTTTCGTCAAGTGTTATTACGGCATGGCCGTTACTCAGAATTTCTTCGTCTCTTCACAGCATTATGAAAATTCCCACTTGAGTCCCATTATCCCTTGTTCCATCGTTTTCCTCTGTGTCAGAGCCCAGATTCCCGACAATGCGGAGGAGGCCTCATTACAACGCTGCGTGAAGTCAGAGTATAACCACAAACTTAACCTCTCTGTTGGCCAAAAGCCGAAATAACAATGTGAAATTCTTTGGTAGCGGAAATGCCGTAGTAGCGACTCCTTTCATCATACCACAAAACTTTGTTATACTGTAACGAACGACTTGACATTTGCCGTGGCAGGTGTGTCGTCACATCTGTCTGCAATATATAGAACCCTCTGGTTTTTATAAGGTATTATTCAGGTATTTTTATTTTTAGGTTTTAAGAAAATTTCTATAAAAAAAATCTGGTTGCCTGTAAAGTCGGTTTTACGGGCGAAGATTTTACGTGACAACGTCTTTTTCTCGGTAGAATATTTATTGATATGAATATAATTAAATTGCACAATAGGAACAAGGAATTGAATGAAAATAAGAATTGCACAAATTTTAACTATAGAAATATATTTTGTTTACTAAAACATTGTACATGTAAACTTAAACTTAACTAATTCCTATTTGAGTGATTTTGTTGAGGATAGGACGATGATAGGAGAAATATGAAATGAAAGGAAGTGTTTCTGCTGTAATGTGTCTTGCGAAAGTCAAGTCGATAGTTGTTCCTTTTAACGTAGTTGACTTAGAAACGTTTGATACGCAATCAAGATTATACGTATTTTTCATGAAATTAAGAAACGAGTTGTCAGGCTTTACGTTTTTGTTAAAATCACCACACAGAAGAATCGGTATACTAGAATCAACTTGTTCTCTAGTGCTGCGCGCGCGGCAGACCGATCATAGTTGAGTGGGAGAGAGACGCAAGGCATTCGGCGGGCCTCTCTCGTTCGGTGACTCATCGTAACGTTACCGAGCGTTACACTTTTTCATAAGTGACTCCCAGCCGCAACCTAATTTAAGACGTTGTCACGTCAATAAAAATATAGAAATCATTACAACATTGGATGCCAACCTGTGCGCTGCTGGCGACAAAGCGATAGAATCCAATCCATCAGGAGCCAGTTAACCTACTGCCAACGCAGATTGTAATGAAAACTACGTATTTTTGCTCATAATACGATGAGAAAAATATTTTTTAAGGATTAATAATTGAGCTGAGTGGTAATTAATTAATCTAACATTTCATGATTTGAAGCCGCAGAGAAATGCCAACAAATGAGTTTTTATATTTTTTTAAATTAAAATGTTTCTTTTGAATGATTCTTACAGTTTTGTTCAGAGTTACATTCTAGAAACTTTTCAAATGTCATACCATGCCTTTTATTTTTTTTAAACCAAAAGTGACGCCAAAAAACCCAAGAGCAAAGACGTCGAAAAAAAAATTCGAAATCTATGCGCAAGAGAGACAATATGATCGAAATGCCAGCAAAAACAACTAAATCATAAAAAAATCATTTGATATTTTCTATTTATGGATCCAATTAAAAGAAGTTTTAATGAATCATGTTTTCGCGCTCCAACTTCGCTTGCGTCAACGTTTGTTTTCAGGTCGATGTTTTATTAGTTACTCACTTTTTGGTGTTTCATTGTGAATCAATCTAAATGAGTTCTGCGGTTTTGTTGTTACTATTTAGGAATTACCAATTCGTAACCTCAAGTTAAAATGAAGTGTGATTATAAAGTTTAACCTGCCTATTTAATAAATGCACGGGTAACTCTCGCATGTTATGGTCGGTCCAGTCGACTCCTGAAGTAAAAAGCTACCTCATGAGTAAAGCATATACTATAGATGATTTTGTAAAGGACAGCAATATGGCAAAAAACTAAACCAATTGAGTCAGATAAAATAATACTAAACGATAATGTAATTTGTAAAAGTACTTTAGGTATTCATTGTTTGTATTTTCACCATGACAAAGCCTTTTAAGAGCCGCACCTAAATCACAAGGCATAAAAAAAATATTAGAAACCTCAATATAATTTTTGAAGGCGTATGTATGGTTTCGATGGAAAAATAATTGAGTTTCAGTTCTATGTGGGGACTCCTCCAAAATTTATTGTTTTTTTTTTAAATTTTTGTATGAAAATCTTAATGCGGATTGACGGAATACATCTACTTACCAAGTTTCAATAGTGTAGCTCTTATAGTTTCGGAGAAAAGTGGCTGTGACATACGGACGGACAGACAGACATGACGAATCGATAAGGGTCCCGTATTTTGCGATTTGGCTACAGAACACTAAAACAGGCTTTACGTAAAAAAAACACGTTAGATCCAAATAACTATTTAATGCTGTCCCAAGTATCCATATAATCCTGGTATGTGGTATACCTTCATAAAATAACAAAAAGAAGGTTTTAGTGTAGGTATAGTTATCTACCTTCTGGGTATCATCCAATATTCTTGGTTATTTTATTGCATAGTTCCCCTCCATTCCCAGACTTTGTTTCAAGCATGCCAAAAGTTATAGAAAATTGAGTCTTATAGCGTAGAAATTTCTCGACTTTCGATCGATCAGGCTACTAAATAAAACTACACGTAATATACGTAGTCAGAGAAACGATCTTAGTACTGGTATTTTGTCTCAATCTCAAAAAATAACTTCTCTTCAAAAAAGGTTTTCACAAATTGTTCTGATACAGCCCGTTTCCACAAAATATTGTTTATCGAAAAACGGCGGAAAATGCTATTTATTTTGAATTGATGCGATTGGTTCGTATAGATAACTCCAGAAGTCATTGACCTAGCATCAGATCCGTAGATACTTTGGAAAAGCGTGGGATGCTGAGTTAGATATTTCTTATTATTGTGTTAAGATAAGATATAATAGGAAAGAAACATCTACGAGTATTAATTTGCATTCCACATGAAGAATGCATGTATGGAAGTTAGTATACAAACATAGTAATACATAAGTTATACAGAGTAACTGTTACTCTTAGCATATGTATTACTGCAAACTATAATCTAACTGTGTTTCAAATTACAACCCGATCCGTTTGGACGATCCGACGTGATTGAGCAACAAACATCTGAATATCCAAACTTTCGTATTCACAATTTTAGTATGATTTATTGTATCAGCTATCACGCTTCCATAGTAGAACCTTTGTATAGTACGAAGGCCAAAGATGACCGTACACAGTACCAAAAAAAGTAGATGGAGTTGAGTGTGAAAAAATCTATCAAATAAATAATTAATTAATACATGTGTTTAAAATTTCTATTACTCTTAAATACTCTCGTACTCTTTTAAACCTGAAAAACTCACTCGGAAATCCCATCGGGACATTTAAATTGTTTTGGGAAAACGTAGCATTTGCAGTAAGTGGAGTGTGGTGGAGCACGCGTGGATGAGTGGGTCGATAGCGTGGCGTGTTGCACGCGACGAGTTACCACCATACCGTACCATAGTTGCTGTCTACCGGACTATTCCGTATAAGTAGCCGCGCAAGGGGTCTCCCGTCTCACAAAAAATGCGTATGACCTTGGTATTAAGTACTATTTTGCCCGTCTCTAATTTCAAAGATATTACAGAGGGGATGATAGCAAAGCTCTTAGGCATCGCCACTACATAGTATAAAACAAAGTGATTTCTCGCGTCTGTCCATTCCTTTATATGCTTAGATCTTTAAAACCACCAAAGAGATTTCAATGCGGGATTTTTAATAGATAGAGTGATTCAAGAGGTTTATAATATATACTAGCTGACCCGGCAAACGTTATTTTGCCATATAAATAATTTCCTAATAAAATAAGGGTTGATCGTAGAAGGGTGAAAATTGAGGATTGTATGTATTTTTGTATGTTGTATCATAAAAAAATAGAAATTAAAAATGTTGTATAAAAAATAAAAATTTTTTTTTATAACATTTAGGGGATGAAAAATAGATGTTGGCCGATTCTCATAGATACCGAATAAGCACAATAAATTTCATCAAAATCGGTCAAGCCGTTTCGGAGGAGTATGGCAACGAAAACTGTGACACGAGAATTTTATATATTAGATTTTAAAGGTTGCTAATGTAATGCCAGCAATTAATACTTTTTTTGCGCTTACACTGCAAACGCTGGCTGAACCCTAAGAGCTTGATCAAAATAATGTACAGTAATATTGTACCCCTTCAAGAGGTCTATAAAAAAGTCTACAATAGTATATGTGTACTATCTCTAAGGAATAACCCACAATAACCATTTTATTAGTAATTATATTTAGGATCAGTAATATACCCGTGTGAAGCCGGGGCGTGTCGCTAGTATTAGATAAGCAGTAGAGGTGTCTACTCTTCGATCTGTCGCCAATTGTTACTTTATATTTTTTTTAGTTTTGTACATTTTTGTAACTTTGTTTAAAGCGGCTTAAATCGGCTATGGGTTTACTATTACTACCTCTATAATTTCAAGCGAGAAGAAATGGGAGAGCAAAGTCACACTTAAACAGTTTTATACTTATAGGCGGTAGACCTGGTTCGATGACCAACTCGCGTCTGCTAAAACTTGATCTCAGTAGACGAATTAGGAGTATTGGTAAGAATTACCGCCATGTTTTATGTATGTGGATTCTTTGCAGGCCCTTCTGGGTAAGTAACTTTGCAAAGCAGCAATTAGCAATTTACTGTCTGCCTGTTTGACGGACAGTGTTTCCATATATTACTGTTGTTATGGGCAAGCGTGTTGTTTAGCGTCAGTTCCCATCATTTCATTTATTAAAAAAATATTCAAAGCTTTCACGAGTTAAAAACTAATTTGTTTGAGCTACAGCTCATTATTAGATTATATATTATTAGATATTTTCACATGCTAATAGACATATTTGAGTAGAGTGACAGTTAATTGCTTATATAACTTTCCACATACATAAACTAATTGATTACATAAATACTTTTACTATTACTAAATATACTATTACATAAATTAATTGATTTCCTTATATTTGAAGAGTTATCATAATAAACAAAACAACAGTAACAAACTCTTTGCGTTCTGTAAAAGCAAAACTGTATTGCTTTTACAGATTAACCCCTTTCTTTGATTCTACCAAAATGGGGTCAATACGATGTAATACCAATTCCGATATCACATTACTTGAATTAAGTTTGAATATAACAACGCTACGGCGTCAATTTATTTATATTACAAGCATAAGTATTAAAATGTTTACCGATATAACAAACATAACCTACCTTGTTAAGTAATTATGGATGAAAAATACTGCCAACTAACTAATTGAACCGACTTTGAAAGAGGAGAAAAATGTAGATGTATTCTGCGGCGTGTAATGTTATTTTAGCAAGAATTTAACTTGCAGTGTGTTGGTGTAAAAATCATGAAAAACTCTTCAACCGATTGAGTAAAGTTTAAATAAGATGACAATACATGGTTAACTAAGTGACGATGCATATTCCATAAATATATGACATACGAGCATAATCCAAGATGGCGTTCCCTTAGTTCTTTTTAACCCCCGACAAAAAAAAGGGGTGTTATAAGTTTGACGTCGATGTCTGTCTGTCTGTCTGTCTGTCGGTCTGTCTGTCTGTCTGTCTGTCTGTCTGTGTGTGTGTCTGTCTGTGGCACCGTAGAGCTCAAACGGATGGGCCGATTTCGATGCGGTTTTTTTTATTTGAAAGTTAATATCCGTGCGGGTGTTCTTAGCTATGTTTGGTTAATATCGATTCAAAATGGCCGCCTCCACAAAATGGCGGACAAAATATTTCTTCACAACCTACCTCAATATGGGTATCAAATGAAAGGGCTTGACTAGTAGAGTACTAAACGCTATAACAAATTTCAAATCCAAGATGGCCGCCACCACAAAATGGCGAATTATATAATATTTTTCACTACTGCCTCAATATGGGTATCAAATGAAAGGGCTTGATTAGTAGAATACTTTGCACTATGACAAATTTCAAATCCAAGATGGCCGCTACCACAAAATGGCGAATTACATTTCCTTTTTTCACATTTCCTTAATATGGGTATCAAATGAAAGGGCTTGACTAGTAGAATGTTCTACAGATAACAAATCTAAGGTAGTCGGGGGTTAATCAAAATTTTTAATTTTGTTCTTGTTAAATACGAATCGAATCCTTTTTTTAGCTACTTTTGTTTATTCGTTTTATTCATATTTGTTTATGTATTTTATTTCCTTCTGAGCACAGTTTTTATTAGCACAAAATGTACGTTTAGTGACTAAATGAATTAATTTAATGTAGACATTCCTTACTCAACACTATTGATTGATGGATTACAAAATTGATTTGCACCAAAGTGATGTTTTAGTACATTTATAATTATAAATTTAGTACATAAAACACTGCAATATAGGCTGAAACTTCAAACAATTAAAAAGTAATACGAAAAAAAAAAACGGGTGGTCTCGAAACAGACGCTTAGAAGAAAGCCTGGACTTTGTAAGCACTAAGGCTTGAAATGAGGATACCACAAAAATAGGCGTAGGTTTTTTTCATGCGGTTCTAGTGAATCATTCACGGTCCATAGGCTGGCTTAAACTTTCCTCTATTTTCTTCTTTCAATTTATTTTACGCGGTATAAATTCTGTAACTGAAACCTTTTTCTAAATAAATTGTTGAACTTTCGGAAAATTGCTGACTTTTTTGTGGTCGAACCCTTTCTGTTGGAAATGTATCTCTGCCGTTTACTTTTTATGGCTTGAAAAGTGTGGTGGATCTTATGTAGTGAGTATAGAAAACAGGAAAAATTCAAAAGGTCTATCCTTAAACACCTCTCCGGGCTAAAAAAGCCGCTAGATGGCCATATGCTTATTGCCACTTATCCTAGATACAATAAAGAATTATGTATTATTCAATTATTTAAGGAAGCCAAAAACATTTTTTAAATGTTTTTTTACTCGTATTTTTGCCAGACGAAAAGTTTGCGGTTTCACAAAATGTTAATATAATATAATTTAAATGTATGGTTTTTAAGTTTACAAAGTCTCGTTGGACATGATCTGGCTTGAAGCTCTATTTTAAAAGATACCGATGGCTCTCCTAATTTGCAACTTATAATTATGGATCAAAGCCGGTTCACTAATGTTTCACAAACATTTTTTGACAAAACATCACTTTAAAACCAACTAATCGTATAATATTCATTACGAAAACTTTACACCACAAAAATGTTTCATTTTAAAAACAACGTTTTGCACAATATTTATTTCAAAAATGTCTTACATCAACAAATGTTTTATTTTACAAACCATCATTTTATAACCATTTATACGGCAAACGTTACATTTAGACAATGCATCGAATGATATTTTGTTATTTGTACATTTTTTGTTTCATATACTATTCATTTTACAAATTTAACATTTACCAAAAAAATCTTCCGTTGTGAAATTAGGTACAAAATCATAAAAGTACCCATTAAATTGTCCATAGGAGTTAACCGTTCTGATTAGGTCCTGTCACAGAGTTTTGACCTAACCTGTCGATTAGGATCTATTACTAAGATTTGACTCGGGTGGGCTCCGCCAGAAGCTCTGCGGTCAGCCCTGAGTGTCGCTTCTCCATACTCGGCCTGCGCTCCACTACGGAGGTCGCCGGCTCGCTTCGCTCGCCACCTCCCCCCTTCGCTACGCTTGACCTCGCATGGCTCGCTCCACTCAAGACCTCCCTTGAGCTTCTGGCTCCCGCACTTTTTATATACACTCTAGGGGTAGTAGCGACAAGACTAGGTGAAGTCAGGGTGCTCTGAGTCGGATCTGGGTCCTAAGTTACCTAACCGGTCTGATGAATTAAACAACTTTTATGTATATTATTTTCAGAAAAATCCAGAGCAGTGGCTTGGCCAAAAATTTGCCAATGATGTAGAATTTAATTTTAATTTTGTTAAATGAAATGTTTTATGTTTAAGTTGTTAAGTAATTAAAATATAATTTGAAATGTTTGTCAAACAACACTCTGTAAAATAAAAATGTGTCAAGTGTTGGTTTTGTTTTTAAACATTTATTAGTTAACTAAAATATTAAACGAATCAATTGTCAAATAATACGTTATGTAATGAAAGTTTGTCAAATAAATATTTTGAGATGTAACCAATTTGTGAAATGTTTTTTTGTGTAATAATCATTTGACGACCCGTGAGTTTGTCGAACGTTGGTTATCAGGTGTAGATTTGTGAAAAAAAGTTTTTCAAAAGAACGGATACCATCAAAGCCAATGGATAAAAACATCTACATTTAAATTAAATCAGTATAGAAATGTACTAAGTTTGTGGTATGAGATTCAGATAGAAAAAATTGTGATATGGATATACCTACTCTAAAAATGACACTTAAATAGTTTTAACAATGCGAGAAAAATGTTCTGTCAATTTACTTTATTTGAATTAGAGATGCGCTTAGGAACACTTTTGCCGAGTAACGAGTACCGAGTTTAACTTAACACAACAATTTACAATTTTTTTTAATCCCCGACCAAAAAAAGGGGTAAGTATTATAAGTTTGACGTCGATGGCTGTCTGTCTGTCTGTCTGTGTGTGTGTCTGTCTGTGGCACCGTAGAGCTCAAACGGATGGGCCGATTTCGATGCGGTTAATATCCGTGCGGATGTTCTTAGCTATGTTTGGTTAATATCGATTCAAGATGGCTGCCTGCACAAAATGGCGGATAAAATATTTCTTTACAACCTACCTCAATATGGGTATCAAACGAAAGGGATTGACTAGTAGAATACATTGCACTATGACAAATTTCAAATCCAAGATGGCCGCTTCCACAATATGGCGAAATACATATCTTTTTTCACAACTCCCTTAATATGGGTATCAAATGAAAGGGCTTGACTACTAGAATGTTGTACAGATAACAAATCTGAGGTAGTCGAGGGTCAATCATTTTTTTTTATTTTGTTCTTGTTCAACCGAGTACTCGGCCGAGTTCAATCAAATTCCCATTTCGCGCGCCTAATCAAGTACAAACAAGCCACATTACTTACTCATTCATTAGCATAATTTTGATTTTATAATTTTTTATTTTCATATTGTCAAGGATTTCATAAATTAGTAAAACATACTTTTTGATTAACACTGTTGTTTTACAAACTCTTACATATGATGACACTGAGGAACTCATAGGCTGTTTATATAGTGAATAGTTCTAATATAGTCTAACTGATAACTTAATAGTTTGTCAGACACGGTTAGATAATATTCTTGTCTCAGTTTCTTTTTTCTTTTTGTACTTTTTTTTCTATTTAGACGTTTGTTTCATTATAATAACTGCATAAAAATATTCCTTTTAATGATAAATAATTAATAGTTTAACTGTAACGAATTTATTATTCGAAATTTCGCACTCGAGCTCCAAGATCTCCAAGATCTCAAGTCTTGCACTTAGTTTGGAGCTCACTGCTAATCAACAAATGTATTGTTTTGTCAATTCTGATTTTTAATTCTGTTAAGGTGTTTAACCATGTTCTGGAAATAAACTCTTCTTATTCTTAATTATTTCTACTTAAATATATTGCTTTTCTTAAACCGAGTATACTCTGCATTCAAACCGAGTTTTTCGGCCGAGTATGAGTATCGAAAAACACGCCGAGTACGCCGAGTACCGAGTATCAACCAAGTACTCGGCCCATCTCTAATTTGAATGTTACTTATTTTTTACGAGAAGTGTGGTTAATTATATTTTCGTCTAAAACCTCTGAAGGTGTTATGTAAGGTTCAGTTTGGAATATGTCTAAATGAGTAAATGAACATCACAAAAGGTTTGGTTTCCAGTTTTCTCTAGTCATGTCAGTGTCAGTGGGTGTCATTTCACTTGTGACCTCGTGTAGGCTAGAAGGTTGATGGGTGGTTCCGATGTGTTTATAATTCAGTAGGGACGGTACTAAACGTCAATATCCCACTCCCTGTAAGGGTTATAAACTCGAGACTTGATGTCACCGGGTAGAAGTATTTCAATGGAAAGGTTTGCCGTCTTTTATCGATTAACTAACAAGTTAGTAACAATGTCGGGTCAAGTTTGGGTTGGATACTGTCGTTTGCTTGTTACTTTACTCAACATGCAACTTTAAAGTACAATAAACGTAAAAAGTGTTCTGTAATCTTTACATGTCTGTGTACATTACAGCTATAGGAATCAATTGCCATTTTTGTCTAAAGCTTACGACGATTTACTAGTACAATCGTGTAGTTCATATAGATAGATAGATAGATAGATATACTCTTTATTGACACACCAAATAAAATTAAACACAAAAAAAAGAACAATACATATCTCTTAAGTATTTTCCTAAATGCAGATGTTCAAGTTTTTGGCATAAATGGTGAAGGTACTCACTACCTCCATTGCTGAAACCTGATGGGACACTGGCTCACACTGCAACGGAGAAGGCAAACTTGTTTGCATCTCAGTTTGCGGAATCTTCGCGTCTAGATGCTGGTAGCGCGACACCTCCTACTCCACCTGGCTGTGCAACGTTTATGTCAGAGATACATTTTCGCCAAATGGAGGTTTGCAAAGTGCTCTGCAATCTAGACGTGAATAAAGCCAGTGGCCCAGATAGTATTCCTGCCCTAGTTTTGAAGGCTTGTGCGCCTGAGTTGTCCCCGATACTGACGCGCCTATTTAGGCTCTCTCTCTCTCTAAAGTCTTGGAAGCTAGCCAATGTGAAGTCTTGGTCGTTCTGACCCTGCCAACTACAGGCTCATCTCGGTCACGTCCATACTTGTCAAGACTATGGAACGTGTCTTAAACTACAGGCTCCTGACGTACCTAGAATCAAATGACCTCCTAAGTAACCGGCAATACGGATTTCGCCGAAACCGGCCCACCGGAGATATTCTAGCGTACGTCACTCACATCTGGAGTGAAGCTATTGAGAAACACGGGAAAGCACTTGCAGTCTCCCTGGATATCTCGAAGGCTTTCGACAGGGTTTGGCATGATGGCCTTATAAGCAAGCTTTCTAGTTATGGTTTGTCTCCTGGCTTTATTGCATGGATATCGGACTTTTTGAGGGATCGGTACATACGAGTCGTCATTGATAGCTGCTCGTCGGATCAAATGGCTATCAATGCCGGAGTCCCTCAGGGTCGGTACTTTCTGCGACGCTCTTCCTGCTACATATCAATGGTCTGTTGAAGCCCGGTATCTTTGGGTACGCAGATGATAGCACCGTTGTAGAGAGTTACATATCTAGCGCGAGAGCCAGTGGGCAGCAAACTCAGGTGTTGAGAGAGAGTTTGATCGAGCGTTAGACCTTGACCCTTGAGGCGGTGTCTAAATGGGGCGATGCTAATCTAGTCAAGTTCAACGAGAGTAAGACGCAGGCGTGTATTTTCTCCGCAAAAAGGAGTCCATTCCAACTGACTCCTACTTTTCGAGGTGTGTCTATGCAGGTTTCTGACCGTCTTGAGCTTTAGGGCGTCACTTTGACATCTACGCTCAACTTTGGCTCGTATATCGAGTCCAAGGCTAAATTAGCTGCCAAAAACTTGGTGTCCTCTCAAAGGTGCGAAGGTACTTCAAGTCTGAACAGTTGCTCCTCACGTTAGACCAAGCACAGATTCGCTTTTGCATGGAGTACTGTTCGCACCTTTGGGATGGATCGGCCAAGTATCGGCTGGAGGCTCTGCAATCGATCGAGAGACGTGCCAAAAAGCTTATAGGCAATTATACTCTTGTGCGAAAGAGACTTCAAAGTCTTGAACGTCGCCGAAAAATTGCTAGCCTATCGGGTTTTTTATCGGATACACTTCGGAGAGTATGCAACTGATCTGCATGAGTTAATACCCACCTTGCCCTTTTTTCTATCGGAATACTCGTAGCTCGAAAAATCGACACCGTTTCACGGTTGTTGTTCCAAAGACACGAACGAAGAGATTTGACTCTACTTTTGTGAGAAGAACGTCTAGGCTGTGGATACGCCTGTGTGGGTTTTCCCTGTTGGTTACAATCTTTGTGTCTTCAAATCGAGAGTGAATCGGTTTTTTCTAGGTAAACACGCTGCATCGTAGAACGCATCGAACGAAGTTCTCAATTAATCGCAATATTTTTATTTCTGCTTGTTTACTGATTACTCAAATACCCCAATATTTTTCACTGAAAATTTCACTATTCCTAATTTTAATCTGATCCGTTCTGGCGTTCCAACGTGGTTGAGGAACAATCATCCTTTCTAACAAAATATACATTTACAACATTAGTAGAATATTCGTAGGTAATAAATGTATCCGTAATAATAATTAAGCGAGTTTTCAGTTTCATCGATGCTCCCGGAGTGCCAAGGTGTTTTTTTCTGAAACTCATTACTTAACAATAATAAGCTTTTGACTGTACAATTCTCAAATTACAAGTTAGCTTCTGAAATTGAATGTACTTATCTTCTGCCACATTGGTATTGTCAGACAATGTTTGTGCTACATACGAGAGTACCCGCCAGATGTACGAACTTAGCAAGGTCATATTTCCCAGAACTCGCAAACTTCGGCTCCAGCTGTAAATCGTCCTCGTTTCGGTTTAAAAGTTTTTTATTCGTTCGCGAATATTGTCGTTATAAATTCGTTGGAAACGAGAAAAGTATGAATATATTATTTTTATTGAGAAATGAAATATGAATCTAATCAGACTAAGTTATTTCATAAAGTTATCGACTCTAAAGTTTTACCGTCTTATGGTTTCTTTTTTGTATAAGATTTTTCTTTTTTTTTCTGGGCGAGAAAGACGTACGTCCGATGGAAATGAAAAGGTCTACCCAATAACAACACAGTGCCATGCACAATGTTTTATTATTTTTTCCTTATAATTTTTTCGCAGATGTTGTTCTTCAAACCAGAACACATAATTTTTTGCACATTTATGCTTGGCGGTAAAATAATTGGCAAAAGTGTGGTGTTCCCAATCGACGTTTGCAGATAATCCTACCACTAACAGTCTCTTTCATTTCTGTTTTTTAATGCATACATGATTTCGATTAAGCATGTAAAGACAATTACATTATGTTACATTATGTTTTTGATCGTAATTTCGATACCACATCAAAGATGGTAGGGGATGATCGGCCCCTTGTATCGGTCTGTCTTCTTGTAAAAGGTTTTAAAATAGTTGCCGGGTATATTTCAAAATGCAGCTTTAGACTTTACGTAAAGTTCACTCATTATTTTGCTAGTTTTAAAGCGTCTACAATCTAAAACAGCACACGGAACGTGTCTGGGAGTAATGGCGACTTATTTTCAAGGATATTGACTATACATAATATTTGTGAAAATCAGAAAATCATTACCTGATATCTCAAAATTGCCGTCCAAACCAGCTAAGAAGGCATGCGTTCTTAGTACATACTAACACTACTCAATCGTTTAGATTTCGTTGTCAATCTTGAAAATATTTGACGTCTGGCGGCTCTGGGACTATCAAAAGGTCGCAAGCGATGGACAACAATCGTTTTTCACGGGAACTCATCAAAGAACAATTAAACCCATCAGAGTTGTCATCTATCACACGTCCCTCCTGCCACCAACTTCAATTAAGTGGAGGTCCTGGTTAATTGTCCAACTTGAGCGGTCGTTGCCCCCATCCTGAGATGTCTATAGCTGGTACTTTTGCTGAGGACCGTACTTTATAAAATAACCGACCAAGTGGTCAGATGTATAGAGTACTGTTGTAATTTGTCATTTATGAATAACTAGGTTTAGCCTGCGGTTTCGTCTGTTGATCTTATATATTTACGCTATAGCTTTCAAGTGAATTGGACTACTAAATGCCACAACAATTTTTCATAATTTACTTTGATTTATTTCCGAGATTGACACATTCAAATGTTTCAATTCAACAGTATCTTGCAACTTTGTCGGCGTAATTAATAAAAATATATTTGCTAACTATACCATCCCAAATTACAACTCCCTTCAATAATTGTCCCTGTAGTAGATCACTAGTAAACAAACTTAGCTGGTCCTGGTAAATGGTCCTTAGCTAAAGAACTTAGTTTGACTAGAACTCTACAAATCGAGAAAAAAGTTCCTGACAAAAGTTCGCCAGTTCGCGTAGACTAATCACTTTGGCGCCAGTGATATAATGTCGAGATTCGTTTGTGTTATGTAGTATAATGTAGGGACAACGTTACGGTCGTTGTATTGATGTACTCGTATGTATAGATCGCAGGATCGATATACCTGCAGGTCTACTACGAAATCCGATAAACGATATATCGGCTGAAGTTATGGACGTTTTATACCACGAAACACAATCGGTCGGTTGATCTGATCGGGCGTTTCGTTCATCCCGCCCGACACTGATTTGACAGTTTTTGTGTCATCAACCGACCGATTGTTTCGTGGTATAAAACGTCCATAACTTCGGCCGATATATCGTTTATCGGACTTCGTAGTAGACCTGCAGCTCTTTTATCGCTTAATTAAATCGGGTTTGGTTTTGCTGCTATTGCTGTCTGTATAATTTCAAGCAGAAAGAAAATAGAGAGCAATATTAGAGCTAAGACAGTTTTTAGTTACCTCTGGTGATAAGCTTTCACGATAATTGGCGCTTAGAATACCTGAGAATGTATCGAAATGATTTTTTTAACACGCATATTTCTGTCATTGACCACCAACTCGCTTTGAAGATGAATAAAAAGGAGTGATAGTTTGTGTTTACCTTATTTGTATACTTTGAGCTGTTAGATGTCTCGGTGTCTTCAAATCGAGAGGGTATTGGTTTCTTCTAGACAACCATGTTGTATCTAATTAACATCAAGCGTTGACGTCCAACTGCTAAACAAAACGTAGATAATAACTTGATTTGGAATTCATTTGACTTATGTATGCCACTATTTGTCATAGTCACAGAATAAGTAAGATACACTTTTATATATTTTTTTATATCTATGCACGTTCATTCGCTTCATTAATTCTTCAGAATTTATGAATGAACATGTTACTGTCACCCAAAATAGTAACATCTCCGCTCCGCATGTTGTTTTACCAATATTTTATAACATCGCCGCTGTTTTGCCAATCAAACAAAACAATATCAGATATTTGAGTCTTAATCAGAAAAAATAATCCACTGCGGTACAAAAATGCAAATAAAATATAATTTCAGTCTTATCACTAAATTTAAATGGCAATAACATTAAGTTAAAAAAAATTCAGTTGTGTGAGAGATGTTATCACAGACTAAGTAGAGAGATACACTGATGTTATGCCGGAAAGGAGTGAGAGATGATATGATGGATTATAAATTGAAATGGATGAGCAGAAAGAACATCGACCCCATCTATGAGGACAAGGGAACTAGGTGGTGTATATCTACAATGATTTAATAATACTATGCTTTTAGTTTTGAGTCGAAAATTGACTTTAGTGAGTCTTTAGTGCAAAACCTAGCTATATCAATCCAACGAGGCATTGCCGGCACTTTCTGTTCGGATTAATAGATTAATATTGTATTGTAATTAAATCTCCACATTTTTTTTTTGATAGTCGTAATATTATTTTGGAAGGGAAACGTCCATTAGTTCGCCTTATTCGATCTGGGACATACTAATCCTTGTGATATCCATATCATACTACCGTAATTTATATACAAATGAATGCCCTTTTCCCTTGGTTACGTAATAACATGCGAACGACTTCACTGAAGCCATCTTTTTTTAAGTGTTCTTAAAGTTTCTAGAAAGTTCTTACGCAATAAAATTACGAAAGTGGCGCAGCATATTGTATTTAGTAAATTAATGGTAAAACTATTGCATTAAGTATCTATTCTATGCTATTGCAGAGTCCCTCTGGGGAAGTACCACACCTTTGTCAGTTTTTCTACAGCTAACCTTACATTATTATGTTCCGGTTTGAAGTGCAATGTTTCCAGAGAGTTGTTGTAGAGCAAAGAGACAAATCGTAGCGTAGCACTGTGCTGTTATGGACAAGAGCGTTGTTTCAAACTTGCTTGTGCCATCATTGTATAGACAACATTTTTGTTTTTTCTACTTTTCTAAGTTCCATTAAACTTAACTTTTCGCCAACTGTGATTTTTTTCACTTATTAATGTGTTAGAACAACCTGGACAAAAACATAATTGAATTTACCCTTTCTGCTTCTTCTTTGCTTCGTTGTAACCTTGTATATGGTGTACTAATTACACATTTACGTAAACACTGCAAACGCAATCCCGCCTGCAATCCCGGCGCGCCAGAATGCTGCATCTAATGGATACAAGAGGATTAATGGCTCCGGTCTCTTTGTTCGCATTCGAGATAACCAGCAGATTGATCTCCGGCTTAAATCGGTTTAATTCAATTTGGATTTACAGCGCTGTTTGTTTTAGAATTGCAAATTACGGATCATTGTGGAATTGTAACGAGTTATGAACCTGAACTGCTCGCTGATTCTGTTTTCATTTAATTATATTGAATGATTACGAAATAAAACTTCTATTTGTTCGTGATTATTTCGTGGTTTTACCCACGTTTTCTTTCCTCTCGATTTGGTTGGATAAGAAATAGTTTATGTGTTATTCCAGTAGTCTCTATTTGTGGTTCAAATTTCAAACCGATCCGTTCAGGCGTTCCGACGTTCTTGAGCAACAAACATCCAAACATGGAAACTTTCGCATTTATAATGCTAATATGATAGTGCTCAGTAGTTTTACCCACGTATTTCCCGGTCCCATCATTTTCACACGTAAAACATTTAATAAGGAGGTATAAAACTGAATTTGATGGCGAATTCAAAATAAAGCTATTGCATGCAGTTTGCAGCATATTTATACAGATAACTTTAACTAATTCAGATGTGTTACAATTATTGTGTTATGTGTCAAAAGTTTTAGTTTTGTGAGAGCTATGTACAAAAATAAATAAAGAAGACACCTTCTTGAAATTCGACCTCATGTAGTCATTGCAGGATCAATGATCTAGCAAATGTCTAAAATGGTGAAAAGATCCAGATGACACACGGACAACCCTAGTCTTCTTTAAAAGGCAAAAAGCGTGGCAACATTTCAGCTGTAAAACTTAAATTGGCTCTGCATTATACAAGTCAACAAGCGCAAGCCATGGCCACAAATCAAAACTGTCAGAATCTTGTGCAATGCGAAATTGCTATTTTCAGTGAATTCTGCCGCTGAAACGATCCAAACAAAATAATGTGGGAAACGTAATGTCCCTGTTGCATTGATATAAACCATGAATGTGCCCTCCCAAACACGGGTGCACGGGATCATGTTATAGTTGGGAAGAGTGATCTCACTCTTTCCGTTTTAGTCGGTTGTCGGAAGCGGTGAACGCCGGACGTTTTTACCTATCACTATTCGTTGTCAACAATCAAAATAAGCAGAACCACAGCTTACCTCGCCGCCAGCGATTCTAGGGGTCAAATAGATTGGTGGTGTGTAAACCACTTACGCTACACATACAGACGCAGTTTATTACCAATTTCAAGGTACTCAGGACACATCCAATGGTTTATATCGAAGGCCTATTGACAAGTAGTAAAAGAAACGTAGGGTAGAGAGTTAATTTTCCAATTTCCATTTCAGTGTCCATAGTGAGTACGAGATAGTAAAAGACTTTCTTCAAATATACCTATAACCTAATCAAAACAACTATGGTCTCTGCTATACAGGGTCCATCTAGTACAGGGTTATAACTGTTCTATGAACCTATGTAACTCTTACAGCGAACAAAACATTTTGTATTATAGAAGGTTCAACTTCAAACTCCAGGAACAAGCCTTACTCCATCAAAGGACACGTATGAAAAGCACTACAAAATCCCAGAGGATGTGGGTGTTTCGTCACCCAGACCAGACATTTATCTTTTTTCTACTAGAGCTACGAAACGCATAGTCCGTGTAGAACTTACCGTACCGTGGGAAACTAATATACCTAAAGACCACGCGATGAAACAAAATAAGTATTACGACCTCCTAAACGAATTAACAACAAACGTCTATCTAGTTTAGTATTCTAGTTTATACGCTGTAGAAGTGGGAGCGAGAGGTATACCAGCAAAATCTCTCTATAACCTGCTGACACACGGATTTACAACACGCTCTATAACATTTATACCTATCACCATTCGTTGTCAACAACTTAAATAAGTAGAACCGCAACATATCTCGCCGCTAGCAATTCTAGAGATCAGAGAGAGTAGATTGGTAGTTTTAAACCACTCACGCTACACAGAGACGCAGTTTGTTAACAATTTCAAGGTGTCCAGGACACATCTTTTGATTTATATCGATGTATAAAAAGCCATCGTCTCACAGTTTCCCAGTCGCAGTTATCCGATCATATTTCACCGGATACTGACGGGAATTTCTTATTACAATAACAAGGTTCTCGTGTTGCCTTCGTATCTTTGTCAATATCTTTTTCAGACGATCTATTATTGCGATACTCGTATTTAGAAAAGAAATGCTATCCAATTAAATAAAGGTTCTTTTCGCATGTTTTTTCTGAAATATAAAAAAAAAACAAGTAGTTACATATACGAATTTAGTAGACGCTTAAGTAATGCCAGTTTCATCCTACTTAAATTATAAATGGGAAAGTTTGTATGTATCGATGTTCGTTACTCTTTCAAGTAAATACTGTTGAAAGGATCTTGATGAAATTTTGAACATGGAAAAACAATAGGATGTAGTAATAGTATAAGATTGTTTATTAAAAAAATGGAAGGCATAGGAACTGATAGAAGTGAAACCTTATAACTCAGAATTTGATAGCTTACTTTGTAAAATACGCGGGTGAAACAGGAGGCCGTGACCATGAGCAAATGCTGACGCGTTTCTAGATGGCCAATGGCCATGGTCCCGACTGTACCCGAACATTTCTTATCATTCCCGAGCGTAACGCTAGAATCCAATTCACAGCCCAGGAAAAATATGTCTGTGGCGCGGCAAAAAAGTGTTCACTTCAAAAATAAAATGCAGAGTCCATAGTAGACCATAGGCATATTTTTTCTGCTGTTAAATATAAAAGCACAGCACCATTGTGTCTGGCGGGCAACAGATAGTGGAGTTATTAAGGGTTAACGATGCCCCACGGGGGCAATTTCCGCTGCCTGCCGAAGGTCGGTGCAGGGGCGGACTTCAGGTGGGGCGAGCGTAAATACAGTAATACGGGTCTCTTTAGTTTTGTTTTGCATTTAATTCATATTAGTAGTCACCAAGAGATCGAAATTACATAGTAAACAAATATCAATCTACTCTAAATTTGACCGCAGACTTATACAATAAACAAAATAGTATTTATGCGAGTGTGTCAAATAAGAACATGGTCGTGTGTTTAGTGCTTTTTTTTTAATGTATTTTTATGCCTAATTATATAAAAGTGTCTTCTCCACTCCGTATAGATACTATATTAGTGAGGGAACTCTCATACTCCTCCGGTCGCGCAATTATCATATGAAAAGGGAACAGTAGCGAAAGTAAAATAAACCGTAACCCGCCCACTTAGTGGTCCCACTTCTGGGACTCGGAGCCTTGTCCACAAGTTTGGAGCCAAACCATGACCCATCACGCTATTCAAGTGCGTTAATAGATGACGCATGTTCTTGACAACTGTCTTTTTTGAGACATGCTGATTTCCTCACATTTTTTACTTCACCGTTATGGTGTCACTCATGTTTATATCAAACTTCTACACATCTGAACTTGAAGAATGCTCTGACGCGCAAGCTGAATTCGATCCTATGACCTCACGATATTGAAATTGGACGTTCTCGTCGCTAAGAGAACAAAGAGAAGTCAGAAAAGAACAGAAGAGAGTTGCTACTTCTTGTACGCTTTTTTTGTTGGTTATTGAACCATTCCCAAGTCCTGAATTCGCTCTCTATTACAATATACGTCACTTCCGGAACTTGTGTTCGCATCGACGCGAAAAAATGCTTGTCGGCTGGTTGGATGAAGCGAAATTATGTCAGAGGCTGAGAATAAATAAATACAGAATACGGTATTTGATAATATCGAAAATTTACCATAAATTATGATCATCCCAGAAAATAAAATAAATAATATTTTTCCGCATTTCCACAAATATCGCGGTTTTCAGGCATGACTTGGAATAATATTATTCTGTAAAAATTTTATTATTTTAAATTATGCTACAAGGATTGCACATTAATGCTTAGCAGTAGAATAACTGGCAAAGGTGTACTTCCCCAGGCGGAAGTACCACACCTTTTTGTATTACGCTTGATCAATTTAATCTGGATTCAATCTGGAGCCTTAAAGATAACCTTTCTAAACGTATTATTGTCGAAGTTCGGCGGAAGACCTACAGAGGAAGAGAATGTCACAACCTGGATTTTCATTGAAAACGACGAAAATCGTGGAAATTGCGATCTTCGTGGTTTTCAGGTGTTGTTTGGAATTATAGTTCTGTATTTTATTTTATTATTTAAATTCAGCTCTACAACTTCCAATCCAGGGTTAAGTTTTGTTTTTACAATTTTTTAAAAGTGGTACGCTGCATAATTTTCTGTACGGTTTCTGCTAATCTTTTTTCGCCCCAATTTTTAGTGTACGTACTGTAGTAGCGAAAGCGAATAGCACCTGTGCTACCTTTGTTCGTAGGTCAGAGGTGAAAAATTAAGTGTCACAGTGTGAAAGCTCGAACAAAGGGTGAGGCAGGGCGACGCTGTAGGTACCTACCAATTACCGTTTACAGCGAGAATGAGCGAGGTTTTTGTTTGACATTGTTTGGTTAAAAATGTTGCGAAGGGCTTCATTAATCAAGAATAACATCATTATTTTTAAACGACTTCCAAAAAAGAGTTTTTTGTTTGTATTTTACGCGATTGCGCCCCCAATTAGAGTACCTATGAATCGATTCTGCAGTTTCTTTTTTTGTTTGGTAGATTATAGTTCAGAGGTGGTCCCATATCCCATATAAATTGTATCGAAATCAGAAATGAAACAAAAACAGCTACAATTTACCTCGATGACATAGTGATTGCTTACTTTTGAATTTTGAATAACATGGTGAAATGCCTGAATTTAATTTAAGTTGCATTCGGTTTTTTTTTTAAGAAAATAGATTATGTACTAACAGCGTGTCGTGGTTTTATCCGCGTAGTTCCCGTTCCAGTTATTTTTTTCGGGATAAAAGTAGCCTATGTGTTATTCCAGACTAGTATTTTGCGTTAGTATACATCATCATCATCATCAGCCGCAAGACGTCCAGTGGTGAATATAGGCCTCCCCCCTAGATTTCCACAACGAACGGTCCTGCGCAACCTGCAACCAGCGGTTTCCAGCGACCTTTGTGAGGTCATCTGTCCATCTAGTGGGAGGCCGTCCAACACTGCGTCTTCCGGTTCGTGGTGGCCACTCGAGAACCTTTCTTCCCCATCGGTTGGCTCTGCGAGCGATGTGGTCTGCCCATTGCCACTACAGATTGCTTACTCTTTGAGTATACATAGGTATATCTTAGTATTATATACGTATCTTAGTCTTAGTATACATATGGTGGTACAAAAGTCAGTGTCTTCCATATGTTCACTTAACTATGACGTTAATTTAACTGTGGATATCTTTTAGGAAACTGCAATTAATATAGCAGTTTATTCTCCACCCTTTGGCTCTATGAATAAATCTCTCATTCAGTGCGCAACGTTTTGTACAAGTTTTGAAAATATCAACAGTTATGGGTACTCGTAGTACCAACTTACGACTAATCGTATATTCAAAACCATGAGCATTGCGTGCTCTAAAAGGCATAGTTTCCCTTCCTACCCCTTTCGTTATGTTCCCGTCTTTACTAACTACGTCGCGACATAGTTTAGTTAGTATCACCGAAGTATGTCATGTGTGTCCTACCCACATAACTCAGTCGTATGACAACAATGTCGAGTGACACAGTAAAAGCTAACTTAAGTATGGCATGTCTACAAACTTTGCATGTCGCTAAAGAGCCCTCAAAATATTGGTTCAACCTAAATAACGAGTGGCACGCCGCCATGTTATATGGGCAACGTTGTCGTAGTTCAACCAGACTAGCACTTAGTCTGGTTAACATACTATTACAACAATACACAAATCACAGGTTTTCCTAGTTTGGGTATCAATGCACTTCTACATGTACGAACACAAAATAAATAAAAAGTGGTCAAGTGCGAGTCGGACTCGCCCATGAAGGCTTCTGTAGCAGCAAGTAACAGAATATAAAAGTTCTTGTAGTTGTTACTTTAATCAGTGTTTTAACAATAGTCAATTTATGACGTACTAAAATAAACTACTTACTAGATCTCATTCAAAACAATTTTCGTTGGTAGTTTACATGGTAATATACATCATACACTTCTTTTTATTTTTGTCATTTCTTATTTTAGAAGTTACAGGGGGGGGGGGGGCAGGACACTTTTTACCACTTTGGAAGAGTCCCTCGCACAAACAATTCAGTTTAGAAAAAAAATATGTTTGATACCTCAATATCATTTTTGATGACCTATCCATAGATACCCCACAAGATGGGGTTTGATCAAAAAAAAAATTTTGAGTTTCAGTTTTAAGTATGGGACACCCCTAATTTTTTTGTAAGTATATATATAACACCCCTAATTTTTTTGTTTTTTTCTATTTTTTGTATCAAAATCTTAACGCGGTTTAAAGATTACATCTATTTATCAAGTTTCAATAGTATAGCTCTTATGGTTTCGGAGAAAAGAAAAGTGGCTGTGACATACGGACGGACAGACAGACAGACATGACGAATCTATAAGGGTCCCGTATTTTGCTACGGAACCCTAAAAATTACATCTGTACGAAATGTTTTTGTGAAGTTTCAAAAAGTTGTGAAAAAAAAAATCTTTTTGCATTGTACCTTAAAAAAACATTATACGTAAGTAATAAAAACAATTTGGGCTCGAAAGGCGACATTGTCGCTAACACCGATCTCTTCCAGATAACCTTTAACTATATCACAACATAATAATGTCATCTAAATTTCAATTGAACGCCATGTTTTGTCACATAGGTAACTTTTTTTCTCTTTGTTGGATTTAAATAAGGTTTTATTTAAAATATTCTTTCTAATAATAAATGAAAACGATAGTAAAAATATAATACAATTTGTACAAAGATACAAAGGTACCTAACTAAAAAACGGAAAAATGAAAGGCTAAATATAATTAACATTTTTAATAATATTAATCGGTAAAGTTATTCTGAGTAGATAATAAAACATTAATTTCAAAATAAAATTACAAAGCTGTCAAAAAGAAATTAAATACAAAAACACGCAACATTAAACGCAATATTAATTGTATTTGTAAGAATATGTTAATTGCCTAATTATGACCGTTTGGCAGATACAGTCCGAAATAGGTCGGACAGTCGAACGGACCGACACTTTATAACACCACACACAATTAACTACACATTTCCATTCCTTAAAACTAAAGGGTTTTCGGAGACTGCTTCTTCGTCAGTGATAAGTCACTGATGTGAAAACTTTGGAAAGCGAGCATGAAACTATCGAAATATTGGGAACTTGCTCTATCATTAAACCACGGTAAATAAACAATCCCTCGTTTATGAACTCGTACTAGTGAACCTTGATGACTTAGTGGCTGGGTCTATGGGTATTTTCTCAAGTAAGTGTAGATGCATAAATTTGTCTTTACCACTGGCTTTAACGGTTAAGGAAAACATTGTGAGGAAACTGGTACCTATGTTCCAGAATTCGTTTTCGAGGATTACCTCGAAAGATTCTTGCGTTATCCACAAACCTAGCGTTGTGTTAACATTTAAGTAGGCTGGTCATGAAACTAATGTGGAAACTAAAGTCTGCTTTGTTTGTTAAAAGTAGTATTTTCGCGTCTAGAAAATTAGATTGTCTACGCACCTGGGCGTCGGACGGTGAGCTAATAAACCTTCTGTTTTGTTTATTCTGTCGGCATTATAGGTGTGTAGAAGGCAGAGAGGTGTGTGTAAGGGAGGTTGTAGGTATGTGCAGGGTTTCAGTGTCCAAAATACGAGCGAATTCGTGAAATGTTTTAATTTTCCTCTACGTTTACGACTGAGAGGTGTGTTCGAGTTTCAAAATATTAACGCAGACTGGGAATCCAAACATCATGGTTTTTCGAAGGAAACCCAAATATTGAATTATAGAATTCCAAATAGATTTACGTTGTTAGGTATATTGAAAGTTAATTATCCAAGTTTGTTTATGAAAGTACTTGAGTATTTATAATAATTTTGTAGATATTACGTAACATGTATATTTATTATTTTACGTAATGAGGATATTCGCAAAAGAACGAAAGTGGCCGACATAGCTCAAAGAGTAAGCAAGCTGAAGTGACAATGGACAGGCCACATCGCTCGCAGAACTGCCAACCGATGGGGAAGAAAGGTTCTCGAGTGGCGACCACGAACCGGAAGACGCAGTGTTGGACGGCCTCCCACTAGATGGACAGATGACCTCACAAAGGGCGCTGGAAACCGTTGGTTGCAGGTTGTGCAGGACCGTTCGTTGTGGAAATCTAGGGGGGAGGCCTGTATTCAGCAGTGGACGTCTTGCGGCTGATGATGATGATAATGATACGAGTACTATTTACAGTAATTTATTTAGAAGCTTAAGCGAGCCAGAATGTTGTAAAAAATTTAAGTTAAGTCAAATTGGTGTGGCGTTTCTCTTACGTTTGTGGTTACAATATGCCAGAGAGTTTCCAGCTGATCTGAATAATCCGATACAACCCAGCCTTATTTCTATCTGACTGCTCGTACTTCGAAAGCTCGTTTCGTGGTTGATACTTCAAATACTTCAACGAAGAGGTTTGATTCCCCACTTCGGTAATAAGAAAAACTTATGATATAGCATAACTATCCCCTTCTCCCTCTAGAGCCTTTACGAGTTAGACGTGTCCGCGCTTTGGTTACATTTTTGTTTTATTTTTATATAAAAAAGCGCAAAAAATAATTACTAAATAAATAGGACAACATAAACAGCGAAGAAGTATAACAAGGAAGTGAGACCACCTAAGTGTCTGAGATCCTGGTACATCGCCGCCCCACCACCGACAATACGTAAGTCCTCCCCGAACGCACAGTTTACAAAGCGACGAATAGAGTAACAGCGGAGCACGATCATTAGCCGAAACAGCTGTAGTTAAAGAGACATTGGGCCAAAATCTGCACACTGCTACAAAAAAAACATATTGGACACGCCTCCACAGAGCTTATGTGTGCACGAGACGATTGCACACACTCTTATATTGAGACACGGATGCACGTCGAAGCGGTTCCGCGCTCCGCGATACTGTCAAGTTGAAAAATTGAATAGGCCTACACGTATATAAGCTTGCATTTTCTTCGATAATGGCTAAACTTCTGCGCTCGCCACCATCTAAAAGCGACAACACTAGACGTAGAAATAATTCGGACCCTTCATCAATTGATCTGGTGGGTATCGGTACAGGACCTAGGCTCAGAACTGGTAGGAAAACAATTCGATCTGACTGGGAAGATTCCGATGACTCTAGTAAGAAAAGAATTCGGTCTGCGAATGCAGAATTAGACACATTCAAGGAAGAAATGCGTGAAATGTTCACATCAATGTTTTCCAGGTTCGCGGAAAACCAAAACGAAAGAATGAATTCTATTGAAAAAAAATTGAATGAAGTTAAATCTCATACTTCTTCAATCGCAGAGTTGGAAAAATCCATTAATTTTGTCTCAGACCAATTGACTGACATGCAAACTAAAATTCGTTCCCTGGAAGAGAGTAAAAAAACAAATAAATACCCACATTACTGAAATTGAGGAGAAAATGAGCAACCTCGATAGGCAATCGCGGAAGACCTGCATTGAAATAAGGGGAGTCCCAAAAAACCATACAGAGAGAAAACACAATCTCTTTTCTATGATAAAAAATCTACTCACCAAACTGAAGGTTGAGTGTTCGCCCTCAGACCTACGTGACGTCTACCGCATTCCTAACAAACACAGAACCGGATCTTCAACAATAATTGCAGAGTTTTCAAACACCTTGCTAAAGGAAGCAGTTTTAAGTGATGCAAAGAAATTTAATCTGAGTCGTGAGCACTCTTCCTTGTGCACACGGGACCTCGGGCTGGAAGGGACCTCGTCCGTGCTGTTCATATCCGAGCATCTCACTCCCAAAACACGACGCCTCCATTTCTTAGCACGAGAATTTGCTAAATTAAATAAATACGAGTATTGCTGGACAAAAAATGGAATGGTGTACCTACGGGAAAGGGAGGGAGTGCCGTTCGTATTGATTAAGAATGAAGCACAATTTGAAGATTTAAAGAAAACAACATCGTGACCGTCATTCTGCGCCAATATGCTTTTCTTCCGTTCTAATTGTTCTAATTACTCGATCATAATTAAGCCTATAATTGTAAAGAGAGGAGTCAATGACACGTTAAAGATATATCAACTTTTGGTTGGCCCTTCGTTTTTAACGATAGTATCAAATCTAGAAATTAATAATAACTGTATTGTTTGCATGAATAACTTAGGTAAATGTTACATGAGGATAGTTGCTCATTTTGTTTGTTTTGTTTTGGCCTACTTATTTGTTTTCATGCCTTACCCGATATTTTAAAAGGATGGAACGCAAAGTGCCTTGTGAAGGTATTGGTGATTTTGTTATCACGTTGAATAATAATGAGTTTCATTTGCATGCACTATACATTATGCTGTGGACACTGGTTTTTCTTGTAGTAATAGATCGTACATACCAACTCAAAAGTCCCAATCCACAAAGTCCACTGTATTTTTATTCGCACGTACATAAATCACATTCATATGTCACAAACATCACAATGAACACACAAAAACTATGAGTTCTATATTCTATTATTTTAACCACAATCACAAATATAAACCACAGTCTACTGAAGGATATTCCGTCAAAAAACCCAATTTGTCAGTATTGACAAACTGCAACTTCGGAGGAAACACGATATCTATAACGCATCCCGAAAGTGATTGTTTATTATGCAATAAAACGATGTATTATGGCACGTCTGATCGATATCAGACCGTACGCAAACTAACCAGCGACAAGCCTTGTTGCAGGATGGGTAGACCAATCACTATTTTCCAGATGAACAATTATGTGACTACAGATTTGAACCTGACCCCAATGACCCTCATTAAACCAAAAATTTTGCGTAGAAATTGCGTTAATAATGAAAAATTCTACCATGCTTTATTAGCTACTTGTATACATATAATACCAAAGTCTCTGTGTTGTGTGTCTGTGGTGGGTACTGGTATGAGGTCAAATATGGTAGAAAAGTATCTACCTCAACATAGTAATATCAAGCAATGCACGATGACTTCATTCGTTAACCGGTATACTGTTCATCTATTATATATATGTTTAATAACTATAATACAACCGTGCTGCAATACATCAATGAAAACGGGCTTGGCTGTCCTTTTGCAGATATACAAGATATATCACGGATGTCCGTATGAGTCTACCATGTTTGGCTGTCTTGCATTATTTCGGTTACAATTTCCACAGCTATCACAAGTTGTAGCTGCATACACTGTTGTACTTGTAGGGGAGACATACTCCACACGTTCGATCAATGCATTTATACATGTAATCAAACATGACATTGTAACCATCTCCTCTGGGCTATGTGGACATGAAAAACGGAAATGTCTGCAAAACGTTTACGTGACTCCTTTAACCAGCCCACTGTTTGGTAGAATGCTTGCAATAGTGTGTGAATGTATTGTGCCATTGAGTGTGAGTGAATGTTTTGGGGTGTTTGCTGTGTATTACAGGACAAGTGTTTGTATTGTTCAAGTGGCGGACCGCCAAGCATTTGGAATTAAAATACTAATCCATGTTGCATTTTCTTATAAAAGACACCGACATGATGTACAACTATGTGTTACTGAATTACTATATAAATACGTATCGGGTATCATAATATTGCATTCAAAAATTAATCCTCTGTATAAAACACTCATTCCTACCAAACAGCTCTCAATGGTTTACTTACAAATAATTAGAGTAAAAGCCAACCATATCTATGAAAGTTTAAAAGTTTATCTCGGTTATAATACATATTGGTTTGGCTTTACAATGCTGGAGGCCCGCTATTTATTGATTAAATTAATACAAGCCACAATTTTTAAATGCCATTCATACTTATCTCTACTGTTACAACACATAAATGTGTCTAGCTACACATATGAGTGGGAAAAATCTCTGCTTGTTGACGCTTTCTGTATAGCTTACTGTACATTACAGTCGGGTCTCTATCGGACAGATAGCACACACCGATCAACCGGTATATTAATGTATGTAATGGCTCAACGAATTCCCGGATATTATTACCACAAATTCAGAAAGAAAAATAACCATTACTTATTCTTAATGGCCTGGTGCAACCATTTTCGATTAAAGATATCACCACATGTGGGAAAATGTACATCTGGAACTAAATTCTATCTGGTTAAAACATATTTAAATAAACTAACAAACAACGCACAATATATCCTTAACTTATCTATTATGCTTGAGATTAAATCTGTTTTTGGCATCTTCACTTTGACGAATGGAAAAAGCTTGCACAAGAAATATATTATACTTAAATGCCAATCAAGGATCCAAATGAAGACCCGAAATGATATACAATACCTAAATTTATACTTACACCACATCAATTGTATTTATTTTTTTCCCACATACATAACATGCATGCCTATATTAATTGTTACATATTTATTGTTAGCATTGAGCCAGCTGTCTTGTGCAAGAATAAGAATTAAACAAATTGTAGTGATGCACAATGCTATCATATCAATAAATTACCTGCAAATACTACCAGAATTATATCAGACATTTAATGATATAGCACTTGAAGAATTTACTATGCATGGACATCTACGTCAACTGCTGATTGTACTAAGAAAACTTCAGATTCGTGCTTCTATTTTCAGCATTAGCCCTACAATGACTGGAGAGTGCATTCAGTATACTCATGTTTCTAAGTGCCAATCTGGGTTTACAGCTCATGCCCTATACTATATAAGATACCTTCACACAGTCAACGTACAAGGATTCATCTCCATAATATGTGTTGTTTTATTTATTGTTTATAAAACCATTTATTGTGCCTACTCATTGAGACAGCTGACTTGCACAAGTTCAATGAGTAAACATACACCAGATGTGTATAATGGTATCTCAGCAGATAAAAATTACCAAATAATTTCATATGTTTCATGTCAGGTGCCTAAAATATTAAAGCACAACCTGTCTAACAATAATGGACCACAGCGTCAGCGAACTCAAAAACTATTATTAAGAAAATTACAGATTATTGAATGTAAGTCTAATTATAAAAAATCCACAGTATGGCAACTAAGATATAGTGCGATGAATGGTGGCTGTAAGTCCGTGAGACACCTCTATGTTGAACCTCATAATAGCATACATCTAAAACAGTATACCAGGTACCATTTAGTTGGAGGCCTGACTGTGGAGATAATGCAATATACCAATACGTTATCGTACCTAAATAATGACTACTTGATATTACTTATGTTTTGTCAGATGTTACGCAGGGCTACCACCCAGCTGTATACAAAAGGAAGAGTATTCATGTTGTATGCTTTTGGAAAGCTTATTCAGACAATCACAAGTCGCAAGATAGGTGGACTTAATGTTGACGACTGGATAACAAGCTGCTTTGCAACTAGTCAGCCGACAACACAGCATAAAAAGAGAAGCTGTTTGCAACCGGCACAACTGCAACACTCACAATCGCCACCACTCTTCAATTCACGGCAGAATATAGATTTACTAAAACCAAAAACAAAAATAACAGCTAAACCACTCCCACAACTATCTTTAACACCAATACAACCATCATTTCAACAATTATTACAACGTGGACCACAGCTACTACTTCGTCAATTGTCGCACTCGGATTCACAACAAACAATGCAAGCGCTATCATACCCCGCAGCACAACAATTATCACAACCGCAACTGCAAGCACAACAATTACCGCATTCGGGTGCACAAACACCATTACGACACCTCACACAATGGATCGGCACAGTCATCAACTCAACTGTAATTACTAACACGATGAATATTGGTACTACAACCGTCATCACAATTACGATCCAGTACGGCAACTTAAATTACATCCCATTTGGAGCTACAACTATGAGTACATTCATCATTACAACTGACATATCAGACGAAACCTCGTCCAGTATACAGTCACCATCAAGAACATTAAAACATTCAATAACACAGTTAACGTTGAATCCAGTAGCAAAATTGCAGCGGCAACGATCATCACATTTAGATCGACAACTGTCAGCACAACAACATGTGCAATTGACACTGAGAGCGGCAATACAACTATCTCTAAAAACACAGACATTTTCTCAGTCGTTGCTACAATCGGGATTGGAAACACAAACGTCACCTCCACTACCATCACAACCGAAAGAAATTTCACTATCTTATGCACTAATACTTTCGGCTTCTCAACAGGCACTAAAACCAGCATCACAGACGTATAGTCAGCCATCGTCGCAACTGGCACATCAGTCACCACTGGATCAATTGTCACTCTCGGGTATTCAATTGACACAGCAACCGGAAACACAATTGCTACCGAAACCATTTACACAATCTTATCCATTATCACCTCTGCAACCATCATTGCCTTCACAAACACTTTTTCATACAACAACACAGTCACCACCCTATATATTACCTCAATCTGACTCAAATCTGAATACCAACTATCAAACTACCAAATTCGCAAGTAAAGTTCAACATTGTCTTCACGCCATTTATGTCAGAAAGCCACAGATTAGGAGAAACATCATTGCTATATCTGGATGTTTATGTGAGATAGTTCCTTTCTGTGGAGTTTTTGTGACATGCTGCATTGACTATTGTGTAAAGTTTTCTACAAAACAAATTAGAGGACTTACAGTAGCTTCCTATATAAATGTATTGCACTCTATAATTCTGTTTGTCAGTTATGGATAACTCATATATTGATGCAGCAATTGATGAATCGGAAAGTGTTGAATGTTTTGCTGTTGATAACTCGGGAAACTGTCTAAAATTATTGAATGTTGATGATGGTAACAGTGAATCGTTCTGTGTTGTCACCATGAATATAAGAAGTATACATTCAAATTTCGATTACTTTGTAGCTTATATGTCAAATCTTGATGTGTCGGCTGATGTATTTGTCTTGACGGAGTGTTGGACAAATACTTTAAGACCACCTCCGGTTATTAATAACTATACTATGTACTGGTCCAAAAATTCACTAAATCAAAATGACGGTGTAGTTGTTTATGTAAAGCAGAATATTGGTGCATCTGCTTATGAGCCTGAGGTTTGTGAAGGAAATTGTCTTGTTCTCACTGTTTCTCCGGACTACACAGTTATCTGCTCGTACAGGCCACCTTGCTTCAATAATCCTAAAAACTATCTAGACTCTATTGACAAAATACTAGCAAATATTTCAACAAAAAAATTTGATTTTTACGGGCGATATAAACATTGACATCATGCCAGATGGTCAAACTAACATGTCAAATTACTATTTAAATATGATGGCTACACATGGACTGAGGCAGGGAATTACTCTTCCAACTAGAATTAAAACGTGTTTAGACCACATGATGGTGAAATCCTCGAGGCCGTGGAAAACCTTAGTTTTTAATCAACAAATTACTGACCACTGTCCTATTATGTTTTACCAAAATTATGCAAAAATCCGTAAGCCTGTTGAAGCAATGACTAAAATACACGCTAATTACGATGGAATTAAAAACATGCTGTCTCTGGAGACCTGGCATGATCTTTATAAATATGAAAATAATGTCAACCATGCGACAGACTTTTTTATAGAAAAGATTTCCAAAATAATTGATGCAAATACTCAAATAAAAAAAGTTTCCAAAAAAAATGTACCATTGAAACCATGGATAACTAGAGGAATTGTTAACTCTATTAGAAAAAGAGATCAACTTCATACTAATTTAAAGAAAAATCCTAACGATAATAGCATTAAAGAAAAATATATTTTATATAGAAATACGTGCAATAAGATAATAAAAAATTTAAAAAAAGTATATTATAAAAATAGATTAGAAAATAGTAAAGGGAATTTAAAAGATACTTGGAAAATAATAAAAGAAGTCTGTAATCTAAATAAGTCTAATAAACAGTCATCTGACCTGCTGTATTTGAAAAATAGTCCTAGGGAATCACTCAACGAAGTGAATACCTATTTCACATCCATCGGTAAAACACTAGCCAATGACACTTTGCAAAAACTAAATGTTTCTGAACATGATTTGGCTAAATTAGCCATACACCATGACCAGCCGGCAAAATCAATGGCTATGTTTCCTACTGATCCAAAGGAAATACGAGAAATGGCTATGACCCTAAAGTCTAGCACTGCTTCGGGTTGGGATGGGCTCACATCTGATACGATTAAAAAATTTATAAACCTCCTTGCTGAACCTATAGCATTCATCTGTAATTTGAGTTTCAATACTGGAAAGTTTCCGAACGCCTTTAAAAAAGCTTTAGTGTGCCCTATTTTCAAAGCTGGAGATAAAAAAAGCCCAAGCAATTATAGGCCAATATCGCTTCTCTCTACAATCTCAAAGATATTAGAAAAGTTAGTTAAAAAAAGACTCACAAGCTATTTGGAAAAAGAACAAATATTAAGTAAAAATCAATATGGATTCAGAAATGGACGTTCTACTGAAGATGCAGTGCTAGAATTAACTAACAAGATCACGACATATCTTGATTGTGGAGAGAAGTGCATTGCCGTGTTTTTGGACCTCCAGAAAGCGTTTGATACGGTTTCGATACCAATACTATTGACTAAACTGGAGAACGTAGGCATAAGGGGTCTAGTACTAGACTGGTTTAGGGATTACTTGAGAAACCGTACTCAAAGAATAAAAATTGAAGAACATTACAGTGATAATGATGACTGTACGTATGGAGTACCACAAGGTAGCACATTAGGGCCTATCCTTTTTCTTTTATATATAAATAGCCTCTGTGATAAAATATTGCCCGGGTTAGACCTCATAATGTTCGCAGATGACACTGTTCTTGTTCTGCATGAAAAAACATGGTCTAAAGTTGTTAAACTAGCCGAGGACTGTCTTGCAGATATAACACTTTGGCTTGAAAATAATCTCCTTTCCTTAAACGCCAGCAAAACTAAATATATATGCTTCAGTATTACCGCTTCAGGGGCACCAAAAAGTATTATTAATTTGAAGTTACATACATTCCCTTGCAACCGTAATCTTAGACAAGGACGGTGTTCTTGTGCAGAATTGTCCAGAGTAGAGGAAATAAAATACCTTGGCGTTTGTATAGACAGTAAACTTAATTGGAATGCCCACATAAAAAACTTAGTAACTAGAATTAGAAAATTAATATATATATTTAAAACGCTAAGGACAGTAGCAGATACAAAGTTGGTATTGGAGACGTACAAATCGCTTTGCGAATGCATAATAAGGTACTGCATCTGTGCCTGGGGTAACGCGGACAAAACTACTATTATTTCGGCCGAGCGAGCACAGCGTGCAGTACTTAAAGTACTGCTTTTACTGCCCTTCAGGCACCCTACGTCCGATTTATATACAAAAGCAGGTGTTTTTAGCGTTAGGAAGCTGTTTATATACGAAAGTCTCAGACGGTACCATAAAGACATTGTACCTGAACTATTAAAGGAAAACATCAAGAGACAGAGAAGGTGTCCTGTGAGGGGTGCGAGGCAAAAATTTGGTAAAGCAAGTTTTAATTATGTTGTGCCCTCTTTGTATAATAAGATAGATAGGAAATTTGAATTAAGGAGACTCAACAACAGGCAGTTTAAAAAAGCTATAATATCATGGCTGAACACTTTAGAGTATGATGACGTTGAGAATATGATGTGTGATTTGGGTGTCTTGTAGGGATATTGTGGTGCTTATTTTATTTTATTGCTTTTGACAAGTGTTTATTTACACATACGTAGGTAACTCAACTTTTGTTTTGAGTAACATATATGTGTGTGAATGTGTGTATGTGCATGTTTGTAGACATATGCACATGTAAATGCATGTTGATGTATTTGTTCTTGTTTGTGAGTTTCTTTTAATGTTTATTTTAATTTAATTTAATTAATTTAATTTGATTAGATTTAATTGATTTGATGTCATTATGAAATATAACATGGGAGAAGCCATTAGGTATCGAGATACAGTACTTGTACTAGTTCGAACCTAATGGATTCAAAATGTATTATGTAACCAAGTTTTATGACAAATAAAAATATTTCTATTTCTATATTATTTTTTATTTCTATCCCAAGTAGGTACCTAGCAATACCATATATATGAAAAAATAGTTACAATACTCTCAATTCATATTTTTGTTTACTTTTGCTTATTAATATTTTCAGTTGTGCCTTACACACCACCATACTGTCAGGCTAATGTATAAAACTATAATTACTTAAAACAAAACAATGTATTATTGCTTACTATAAGTACGTTATGTCTCGGATATGGATAGAGAATCCCAATTTGGATATAATCACTGGCTGCCATTTTCCTTTCTCCGCGGCTATTCTGTAAGAGGTAACTCGACGAGAAGTTTGTGTCTGTTGATATTAAATCCTGGATTCATTACAACTATGTAAATACAACACACTCATATGGTGAACAAATGATACTAATATCATTTGACTGGCCTCATAGCTCGGATGGTAGAGGGTGTGCTCACTGAGATCATTAAATGGACGCTAGGACTACCAGCTTTCTGTCGCAAAGAGAGGAATGTTCCCACTGCTGGGACTCGGTACTTTCTGTCGCCAGGAGAGAGTCGAGGCTATATTCCAACTGGCCTAGTGTGAGTTGGCGTATGACGTATGACTTCGAAAGATTCTTATAAAATTCGGTTTCCGATGCTTTCCTTTATCGTCAAAGTCAGTGGTATTGATAAACTCATACATCTGTTTTTGTACAAATATATCTAGAGGTGTAAGCGGGACTCGAGCCTACGACTCTGCGATGTAGCCACTAGGCCACCACCACTTTAAAATAAACGATGCTTTATAAATTCCACTTAACTGTACAATAATTTAATTTGTATTTTACTCATTTTTTTACGTCAATTATTTACCTACTAGAAGCGCCGTGGTTTCACCCGCGTAGTACCCGACCGCGTTATTTTTATTTTTTATTAAAAGCCCTTGTGTCCTTCCAGACTATAATCTAGGTACCTGTATTCCGAATTTCAGCCCGATCCGTTCATACGTTACGACGTGATTGAACAACAAACATTCATATAGGGTTGATAAAAATAGTATTGAATTATGTAACGAAACATAAATATGTATAATAACGTGTAAATCTGTAAAGCCACGGGTCAACACCACGAGCCATAACAAGTCTTCAATAATCTATGGTCTATTTATTTTAGACAGTCAACATTCAAATTTGAAGACTTGTACTGATTCCAAAGCTCAAGTTACGAGCTAATTATCGAGTTGGCTGTTACAGAATCAAGCAGCTGATGTATTAGGTAATAGCAAGATTCAATTTCCAATAATCCAATTAATGTATTAGCTCCGTTCTGTAATATCGTACGATGTACTCGGTAATATGATACCCACATCTCACGTAGCTTCAATAATCCGTGTACGTAATTGAATCTACATCCTTCCTCGTAATAAGTACAAGGACTTGATATTCCAACCTAGAAACTTAGGTACGAGTAGATATCTACTATATATACTTACTAGCGTCCCGTCCCGGCTTCGCTCGGATATTGTCACATAAAGACTATTAATCGAAATAAAAACTATCCTAGCTTTCAAGTTGGATCAAACTGTACACGGTGTGAAAAGTTTATAAAAATCGGTTAAGTAGTTTAGGAGTCCATCGTGGACAAACAACGTGACGCGTAATTTATATATACTCGTATTAATATTAAGATAAGCAGACCACCTACTAAATGTTTCCACTGCTGAGACTCGGGGCCTTCTCTTGCAATCTTGGCCATAATCCACCATGCTAGCCCAACTGGATGACGCTTGACCTCGAAAAATTTCAGGTGCACATCAGTTTCTTCATCATCTTTTCCTTCGCTGTTTTTAAGTTAGTAGTATTAGTGGGTATTTATTAGTGGGTATGTGGGTTTTGAACCATCATCGGCAGCAACCGTTCTCCCGATTAGACCAGTCGTAGCTTACGAATACAATTTAGTTAATGTATTGTTGAAACGTTATACTCTTACTATTGCCAAAATGGACTAAAAATATGGACTATTTGGTAAAAATGTAGCGTATTGACTGTTTCGAACTACGAAGATGTCAATCTGAATTTAAAATTTCTCAATAAAAAATTCCAAATATCATCATGATGAGTTGATTGAGCAGCAATCATCGAAACTAACATCTTTTTAGTATGAGTTGGAAAACATTGACATTACAAAGTCGTTTCTGATTTTGCAAAGATGATGTTACGTAGACTTTTTTGTCTACTAAAGGAAGTACGAATTATCTTAATCGAACTATATTATTAACAATAAGAAATACACAAAAACTACGCCCAAACTATATAAATGGAATAGGCAGATTTCAGACTGCGTAATCCAAGCCCTATTGAAAGTCACAATCTGAATCTATTGTAAGAGACACTATCTAATCAAATGCTGGAAGGTCTCCAAGGTTGCGTAAACCCTTACCTGTGCAATCAGAAACCTATTCAAAATCGTTTAGGCTCTTATCGAGATGTTTCACCTTCCAAGGCAGGGGTAAGGAACATTGACATTGTCGTGGCCGTGACTGGGCCCAGGGGTACGCAACGTTCCGCCAAGGTTGGCTCGACACGCGATATGGCAATATCCTGATATCTGGTTCCGGCGGAATGTGCTGTAGGGTAGGTGTGTGGAGGGAAATCGCCTGACTTTCGGGTTTTATACGAGAAAGGATCGATTTTAACTGTCACAGCATAGTGCATAAGTTGTGGTATAGCTACTGACCGATGATACAATTACCTAAAAGTTTTGTTTTTCGCGATGAAAAGTAGCCTACGTGCCATTCTAAACTATATATAATCTGTGTTACAAATTGATCCGTTCAGCCGTTGAAACGTGATTGAGCAACAAACATCTAAACATTCGCATTTTTATTAGTAGGAAGTAGGATAGCTATATACATACACATCTGTGCGTAGGAAATACGCGTATATCGGTAGGATCGATTTAACTGTCATAGTATAACACATGTTTGTGTGGATACGTACGTGGTTAATGGTCGATGATATTACCAAAGAGTTATTAGTGATAGATCGTACAAGGCTATTTAAAAAACAAGTCAGTTTTGTGAGTTGTCATCTCTTTGTTATAATGTACTATCTAAAGTTATTAAAGATAAAGGAGAAAGGATAAATGTTATTATGGAAATCGCGAGTGAATCTAGTAGGTTTTAATTAATTAATGGTTTAGCCACGTGTGGCATGATCGGTCCTACCCGACTTCAGATTCAGCGATATTTTTCAAACCATCCATACTTATTACGATCCGTTCATCATAAAAAATGTGTAACAAAGTTAGTTTTCATAAAAAAAAATTATAAACTTGCTGAAAGGTAAAGTAAAAAAGTAGGTTAAAAAATTGACAGTCATAGGAACTGCCGATAGAAGTGAAAACTTATTACTCAGAATTTGATAGCTTACTTTGGAAACTACGGAAAACGGGACGTGAAACCGGAGGGGATGGCCATCTAGATATGCTGATACATTTCTAAATAACCAATGGGAAATGCTAATGCATTTGTACATTTCTAGATGGCCAATAGCCATGGTCCCGAGTTTACCCGAAGATTTCTTTTCATTCCCGACGCTAGTGACGCTAGAATTCAATTCACAGCCCACGAAAAATCTGTCTGTGGCGCGCCAAACGAAGTTTTCACTTCAAAATAGTTGTAAAGCGCTGAAAACGAGGCGTCACCAACGCCAGGTCATATTCTAATAAATCAATCTTAACTCCGTAATAACAAATGTATGATTAATTCAGTGGTGAAAATTCGTCGACATTGAACACACTACCCCCGAACGGCCGTGAAGCATTCATCGACCTCCGAGGAGTGACCTGCCGTTTTCGCTCAAACTAATCACTATTAGATGACTTGCTTTTTTACTTTTAAGGGTATGACATTGAGCCAGTTTCTAAAAACTCGTAAGTTTATGATATTTATATACACTTAGGTAGTTAGGTTTACGTTTGATTCAATACTCGTCGTCGTCGCATAACATCAGGCCACATGGCTGTCAAGTGTAAACCTATTAAAGTTAACAAAAACGTTATCGATGCAGTTCAACTCGAACTGTACCATGCTTGTCTAAAATATAACTTATTGACTCTCCGTTTGAAGACACCCAAGTTATGATGCAAGCCTGTTGAATTAACAAGTTCAATGGGTTTAAGTGTGAATTTTGCATATTACTATTCACTTTTTGATATTTTTTATCTGTTTAACCTTTTTGAATATATCGTTTCTCTACAATGACACACTATGGAACTAAATCGACATACAGATGTTAAGGATATATAATATTGATCTCACTAGTCACAAATCAAGGATACACCGTAACAAAAAACAAAAGCTTGTAATGTGGCCGCCATATTACAAGCATTGTTTAGTTTGGGGTCAAATAGTGCTGTTTGTGAATTGTCCACCAATATTTATTTATTTATTTAGCTGTATGTAATACCAAAGCGACCGAAGTGAAACTTCTTTCTGCAACATCGCATTTTTTCAGGAAACATGCCACTCAAGTACTGGAAAAAAAAACATTATGTACCACAGATCAAGTAATTAATGTACACATTATGCGCACAATTTGATCTAAATCGTTTGTGTCGTTTCCGAGTCGAATTGAGCTTATTTACTAGAATCGTTCGTTGAAAATTATTAGAAAGACGTATATTGTAAGCCATTGGAGTACTCTTGCATCTACTGAGCTATTTATATCTGAAATAGTTTTCAAAACTTCCTGTTATTGTAGGTTGAATTATGTAATAAACTCGCAATAAATTGACAAGTGTGTATCATAGAATGTAGCAAACTATTCACTACTGTTACATAAATTAAAAAGCCTTGTCGGCGTAGTGGCTTCACAATATTGAGATCATGGGTTCGAATCTCGCTTGCACTTCTCAGTATTTGGCCAAATGGAGCTGTACGTATCACCATCACCATCATCATCACCACTGGCCTCAACGGTGAAGGGTCTTCCTTCACCGCTAAGAGATGATCCAAGCGTGAAGCGTGATCCAAAATATACATCTTTCGCTGACATTTAAGATTCGCCAATTATTTAGGTTGTGTGATTTTTTATGTTTGTATGTGACGCACACGCAATAGATCCGCTAATTGTGAATCGATCTTGATGTTTTTTTTTGATAGATCAAATAGTAATCCAATATAATTATAGTCCAACATAAATGTTATCAAAATCGGCCAAGTGGTTTTTGAAATATCAACATAAAACTAAAATTTACCTTACTTACCATAGTAAATATGTATTTACATTAATATGGATTTCAAAACGTCAGTTTTTGTTTTTTTTTTATAAAGCATCTGCTAGTCTGCCTAGTAATTATGAAAACGAGAATCCATAGACCAATGAAGGTCTATAGATAATCAAGATCTTCAGATGGAAACCCTAGATCAGATATTGAAAAACCTTCCAAACTTGGGAATCTACGAAGGGATTAATTCTCTACGACAATTTCATCAAACCTAAGGAAAATTTCGTAATGAAGTTGTAACCTTTCCAAACAACGCTAAATTAAGCGGCTTACGGACATCAATATCCGGCCCAGAGCAATCCGTCTGCGATCCTGAATCTCTCACTGCGATAATTTTGTAAGACAACGGACTCTCAAATTTTCATGAAACGCAACCTTGAACCTTATCAGCGAATGATACGTACCATATTCGCGGTGTACAAAAAGTTGACCGTCAATTGTTTCGTCACAGTTAGTGCTCATGGCGAGGGTAGTGTTTGCCTACAGCTTGTTTGAAAAGGACAATACTGCCCTTGGGAACTTGGGAGTTGGTTTTTATCGTTGTCCAAATTAGCAATTCTGTGCAATTATGAGCATTTATTTAAATAATCTTTCTTTAACTCCTGAAGTCTTTCTAAATTAATTTCTATATATTCTAGGTTATATTCTAGGTTCTAGTGTATTAACAACCGTTCACTACTCTAGTATCATTAATTACGTGATAAAATAAAATAGCTTCCTCGTACTCTATGTATAAAACTGCATCGAAATATTAGGAACTCGACTAAGAAAATACATTATGTTTTATAAGATCTGTGAAGTTTTGGTATAATGTGTCATGGATATTATTGTTAACATAGTTATTAACTTCAATTCATTTCAATTGGTCATCTATTTCAATTTAAACTCACACAATGAAACAATTGCAGTTTCAATTGTAAACTGGAACGCGATGAGTGCTGCAACTAGACGTTTTATTTCCAAGGCCGGCCCGTCTATCGCCTCACTAAATCGGCTATGGCTATTGCTATTGCTGTCTCTATCATTTCAAGCGAAAATAAAAGAGAGAGCAATATCAAAGCTAATACAGTTTTAGTTAGGCGGTAGACCGTCCGATGTATAGAATGATTGTAAAAGTTTTGTTATGAAGCCGTGGGGGCCTAGTGAGAAATCTCGCTATTACAATTGTGATGTCGTAGGTTTCAATCCCGCCTGGATCTCTTATTAAATATTTTCTAAATGCAGAGGTACTAGTTTGTTACTACCGGCTTATGGCTGACCTGGAAAATTTGGATTTCATGAGCACTGTTATTTTTCTACAAAATATCATTAAGTGTGGTAAAATTACTTTGTAAAGAGTGTCTTCAGTTTTTAAGTTGTCTAACCAGGTTTAATATGATGTGAGTAATTAGAAATATTATACCACGCGTTAACGCCATACTCAACACCATCGAACTCGTTTCTTTGATTATATCGATGCTCAACACAATAAAATTATTATCAAATGGCCGTATGGACGCGATATCGCGTGATCAGCTGATCAGCTGTTTAATTTTGTCCATACGACCGAATGGATATAGAAGGTGAAGCTTATAAATTACGAGTATAAAATAGGAATTATAATAACCTTTACATGTTTAGGTATTTATGTTTAATAATAGTCTTTCCACTTAATCACATTACTTAAATATTAAAAATTTAAAAATCTATAAACTTTTACTAACATAAACAATCATCATTTTTAGGAACTTAAGTTATACAATAATTTTGGGGTTGTACTCGTAATGGCACAAACGTTTGTGAAAAGTATAAAAAATATAGTTTCGCGAATATAATATAAAATAAAACTGTAAATTTACTTGGAAATACAATAATGTAAATCAAAGAAGCATTCAAAACATAGGACAGGACAATCAGGGCAGTTTTTGCATTCCATTGTGGTATTTGTTCTTCTATTGCTTTTATAACAATTTCTACAATCTTTTCGCGCTGTAGCGTTTACCGTTTTACCAGTAGAAAGTGTTCGTGGTGTGACTTTTTGATTCTTAGATAGTCTATGTTGCTGAATATTTGCATCTTCACGTCTCTGCAATGTGTTTTGTGGTTTAGCTGTATCTGTTTATGGCAAAAACGATTTAAGCACTTTTTCTCTGAAACCATTTAGTGACAAACTTTTTTGGTTGGAATACTTATTATACAACACTAGATGTCCGCCCCGGCTTCGCCCGGGGAACATATATAACACTCATCGAGATCCCGCACATATCCAACAGTGAAAAAATTTTTGAAATCGGTTCAGTCATTCCTGAGAATATTTCGAGCTTTCAAACAAAACACCTCTTCAGCTACCTGCTAAACCACCTGTCGGAAATTGGTCGTACCAACTCAGAGATTAACAAAGGTTTTATATTCAAGAAGTATGTAATCTGTGATATTCAATGACGCAATCTTGACACATGCTGTCATGTGTCATGTCAAAGCACGAAACGTACGAAAACTCTCAAAAAGGATTTTTTTACATATAGATAAGAATATTTTTTCCCGATTTTGTTACATTCTTGATTCATGCTCCGCTTCTATTATTAGTAACGTTATTTTCTATAGCCCATAGCCTTCCTCGATAAATGAGCTATCTAATAGAAAAATAATCTTTCAATTCGGGCCATCACTTTCCGAGATCCTAGCGTTCAAACAAACAAAGAAACAAATAAACAAACTCTTCAGCTTATTAACATATTAAGTATAGATTCGAGCATTTATCAAACTCATCATTAGAATGTGAATAAATATTTTTATATACTATCGAAGTGTCTGCCTTTCACAAGGATAGTAAGGAGGTCCTGTGAAATTAAGTACAAAATCACAAAAGTACCCATTAAATTAATCTAAGCATCTGGTCTTGAAGATCAGCACCTGACATGTTGTGATTGTAGTTGACAATATAGAGCAAGAGCTCACGACGGCCAGACCTTCCTTATTTGATAAAAGTTGAAATTTTCTCTGTACATGTCTCTTATACAGGTAAGAACGACCAGGGACTATAGAGTTTGAGTTGTGGTTACCTGGGCAGGTAACATTTTTGTGGTGTAAAGTTTTCGTAATGAATATTATACTACTAGTAGTTAAGGTGTATAAAATAGTACTTAAAATTTGTTAGAGCATAAAGCTCAATTTTTTTATATTTTCTTCGGGATAACTTTAGAAATCTCGTCCTCCATTGCCAGACCCTTATGACAGTTGCTACCCCCTGCCAGACACTCCTAATCTTTGACAAATTACAATTATACTTTCGTTATAGTATAAAAGCTAAATATAATATATGTTACTTGGGGACCTATAAAAAGATGTTACCTCAAGAGCCGGACAGTTTTCGTGGTTTTTACATCTTGCCAGACACATTGAAAGTCCTCTGTCCGCACCTACTGAGGACTTTCAATGTGTCAATGAATAGTGATTATAAGTAAAAACGTCCGGCGTTCACCGCTTCCTGCAACCGACGGGAACGGAATGATTCAGCTCACTCTTCCCAACAATGACATGATTGACAATGACGAGCGCGAATGCTTAATTCGCGCTCGTCGATTATTGTTTAAATATAAAAAATAATTTTATTACGTTCATAGCCATGTTGTATAAAGTAAAAAATATTAGTTTAATATCATAAAAAATAATAAAAAGCAAAGATCTCAATACCCAGATGTGCCCTCCCAAACTTCAGGGCGCGCACGGAATCATGTCATTGTTGGGAAGAGTGAGCTTAATCATTCCGTTCCCGTCGGTTGCAGGAAGCGGTGAACGCCGGACGTTTTTACTTATAATCACTATTCGTTGACAACAACCAAAATAAGTAGAACCACAGCATATCGAATATCTAGCGATTTTAGGGGTCAAGTAGATTGGTTATGTATAACCTACTTACGACACACATAGAGACATAGAGACGCAGTTTATTACCTACTAATTTCAAGGTACAAAAAAGCATGATTACAGGTACAAAAAATATTTAAACTTGTTTGTTAATTTAAGCATTGTAGTTATTATTAGCTTCCTTTTCAGTTAAAATATTTGCATCCTGAGTTGAATCAATATTTTTAACCCCCGACAAAAAAAGGGGTGTTATAAGTTTGACGTCGATGTCTGTCTGTCTGTCTGTCTGTGTGTGTGTCTGTCTGTGGCACCGTAGAGCTCAAACGGATGGGCCGATTTCAATGCGGTTTTTTTTATTCGAAGGTTGATATCCGTGCGGATGTTCATAGCTATGTTTGGTTAATATCGATTCAAGATGGCCGCCTCCACAAAATGGCGGACAAAATATTTCTTCACAACCTACCTCAATATGGGTATCAAATGAAAGGGCTTGACCAGTAAAATACAATACATAATAACTAATTTCAAATCCAAGATGGCCGCCACCACAAAATGGCGAATTATATTTTTTTTTTTTCACTACTACCACAATATGGGTTTCAAATGAAAGGGCTTGACTAGTAGAATACTTTGCACTGTGACAAATTTCAAATCCAAGATGGCTGCTATCACAAAATGGCGAAATACATTTATTTTTTCACAACTCCCTTAATATGGGTATCAAATGAAAGGGCTTGACTAGTAGAATGTTGTACAAATAACAAATCCGAGGTAGTCGGGGGTTAATCAAAATTTTTAATTTTGTTCTTGTCACTAACATCTGTTGTACAAATTTCAATATTTTCTTGAGAAGTTATAGCTTGAGGTCCTATTGAATCAGAAGTTAAACTTGACTAACTGCATATACCTTACTCGTAGAAAGAGGACCTTACTACATATTCTTTACTACGTAAACTGGGTAGTTTACGTAGTAAAGAACTCATCGATCAATGAAGAAAGACTAATTCTGTTTTGTGAGTCACTTATATTTTCTGTGTCGAGGGTATTGTAACTATTGTTTTAAGCTATCACGACTGTGAACTACACTATTATTATTAATAACGGGTTATTTACCATGGATACATCGATTTTCGTTACGGTATTCGATACGTATTTCCGTGATTAGAAACTTGTATCATTCATTCAGTCCCCATTCGTAAGTTTACTCGTAAACTTGGTGGATGAATCTCCATCAAAATAAAAAAGATTTGCTCCACCATCTCACCACGATAAACATAGTGGAGTGATTGTGTGTATCGCATTGGATGTTTATGGTGTTTTAAAATTATCTTTTGTGTAACTCTTACTATAACAAATTTTTGCGACGATTTATTTAAATAATGACGTAAACCAGCTCAAAAACATTTAATTCATCTGAAACCAAACAAATTCAACTACAAGTGTGAATACGCACGTTGATTGACTTATATTTCTATATTCAGAGAATTTTAATTAAAACCTAGAGGTCAAATTGAGGACTCAGTCGCCAGGTATTCCAATCAAAGGACAAATTCCCAGCGTTTCATTTCAATTGTTCCATTCCCAATCGATATCTAGAAGCCGACGGTATTGAATAACTAATACGCAAGTAAATATTTTAGTACTCTCGTAATATTTTAGTCGAGTATAATGATTGGTGGAAGTGTTCTGTGACATGGTACTGTTTAGAGCGTTTTTCCACCACACCTTTGCCAGTTATTCTACCGCCAAACAGTAATGTGAAAACATTACTGTGTTCCGGTTTGAAGGGCAATGTTTCCAGAGAAATTACAGGGCTTAGAGATATAACATCTTAGATCTCTGGGTGATGAGCGCAGTGCAGTGCTAGGTAATGATTTGGACTCTTCATGCTCCAATAGCTGCGTGTCACTGTGCTGTTATGTGGCAGGCATGTTTCTTACCATCAGGCACTTGTACTGCTTATCTCGTCACTTCTTAATTAAAGAAAAAAAAATAGTGAATAGATGAAGATAGATAGGTTGAAGACTAATTTATAGAGACTTAAGCAAAGGAAGCAATAAAAGCAAACCTCAGAAATATTAAAGCAAAGCATTTAAGAACAAACGCTAATAAGTGGCGGCGTTATTGCGGAGAGCAATATCTTCAAAGCAATTACTATGAAATAAAATTATCTACATCCATAAATAACAAAATTATCATAGAAGTTTATTATATATTTGGCTTCCATAGTACAAGGTTTGCTTAGTTTGGGGCTAGGCGATGTGTGAAAATATCGGCCAATTAATTGTAAATACATAAGCGGAGGAAGGGTTCCTGATTTAAATTATTACTTTACCTTCGCCTAGCTTATACTTTAGGAAACGACTATTCTACTCTAAGAAACTCTTGCATTTCATGGTACAGCCCATATTGCCGTCTGTTTTACAGCCAAATTTCCTGATTCATATCTTATGACGTGATTGAACAACAAACACCCATACTCTGACATCAATATAGTATTAGTTGAATATTACTTAAAAAGTACGTTACTGTAATTTAAAATATTCCACTATTTACACCAGTGTGCGAAAATCATTAAGAATTTAGGGTAGGCATCGGCCGCCTATCCCCCTCACCACCCCTCCGCAGTTCCTGGGAAGAGCTAGGTAGATAGGTTTTATTTATTTTTAAAGGTAACTTGGCTAAGCTCGTCTCGTCTGACGGGAACGGTGCGGGCACTGAATCGTAATGTCTGTACAGGACAGGTAAAAGAAATTGAGAACATCCACCCGCTGTGCATCTGATGGGCTTACGCTTCGTATTTGTACGACGTCTGAAACTAAATAAATAAATATTGGTGAACATTTATCACAGAACACCATCTAGGGCAAAACTAAGCAGAGCTTAGTTAACTAACTAGTCCTACCACAACTTGTTGTAGTGGTAGGACTCGTTGCAGAGTCCGCCTGGGGCCGCCACCACACCAGTTATTCTACCGCCAAGCAGTAAAGTGCAAACATTACTGTGTTCCGGTTTAAAGGACAATGTTTCCAGTGAAATTACAGGGCTTAGAGATATATCTTAGATCTCCGGGTGACGAGCACAGTGCAGTGCTAGGTAATGATTTGGACTCTTCATATCCCAATAGCTGCGTGTCACGGTGCTGTTATGTGACAGGCATGTTGCTTACCATCAGGTACATGACCTGCTCGTCTTGTCACTCTTTATATAAAAAAAGCTTGTACGGTGGAAAGCAGGTAGCTGATATAATAATACATTATAATAATTGTAATAACATACGTTTTAGTCTGTTGTGTATAATATGTCCACCAGTATTTATTAAAATTTTATTTAACACAGTAATACCTAGGCACATAACAACACTGTAATATAAATCGATTCAATAAGAATAAGTATTGACAATGTGTCAATTTAAATACAAAAGACTGGTTTTATGGTCAACTTGGTAGTAAGGCTGTCTAAAGCTGAATGTTAGGTTCGATTCCCATATCGAGACGATCTGGACGTGTGCCTGATGGTAGGTAACACGTCTGCCCATAACACCAGTATAACGTCAAGCAGCTATCGCAACGTGAATAATTCAAATCATAACTTAGCACTTGGCCCAGAAAATCCAGAGAAATAAGATGATTTATAGAGATAAATGCCTTGTCATTTCTTTGGAAACATCTTCATCATCATTCAACCTCTCTCAGTCCACTACTAGAAATGGGCCGCTGCAATGGTTAGATTCTAAGCCGTATCCTCAGGTTTATGTCTCAATCCACTGCCTGTTGTCTTCCGTATAGCGTATAGCTTCCATCTAATCGCAGGGTGTATATAACACTACGTTTGCTGATTCGCGGTCTCACAACACTCCAAGGATTATCGGTTCTGCGACAGGTATATGGTATATACGATATGGTCGACCCATAGCCACTTCTCTGGAAACATTGCCCTCCAAACCGGAAACCCATGATGTTTGCGCATTACTTATATAATTACATACCTACTTACCGGTAGTATTACTTCCCCAGGTAAAGGTACTTCCCCAGGCAGACTTTGCAATGAGTCCTACCGCTACTAAACTTACTACTACTTAGTGACGTAGTTACCTGTTTGCGGTTTAATACAATTTGCATTGCGATTTCTGATAGACCTTGAACGCACTGCGGGCTTTATGGTCCAGAATATTCGATTTCACTAGAGTCGAATTTTGCTTGCACTTCCGAGCTTTCTTCCAAGTGAGTATGTACAAGTGTGCCATCACCACTGGCTTTAACATTGAAGGATAACACCGTGAAAAAACCTGGATTTTCCAAGAAATACATCTTTAAACGATAAACGACCTACGGCTTCGCAGGCAAACCTACTATTAACTAAGCCACCAAACCATCCATGATATTTAATGTATGTTGGTTGTTTCAGCGATGGAGGGCGGCACGTGGTGCGCCCGCGACATCTCGCTGCGCGCGCAGAAGAAGTTCCTCTCTCGCGTGGGCGGCGCCGCCAGTGCGCGCGCGCTGGTGCTCGACGACCACGCCGCCAAGCTCTTCGATCAGGTAACAACAAGACGCGGATAATATACCTATTGACTGGCCTCGTGGCTTATTGGGTAGTAACACTGCCTGCGAAGCCGAGGGTCGTAGGTTCGATTCCACCCAGTGCAAATATTTGTGTGATGAATTCAAATGTTTGCACTGTGTCTGGGTGTTTCTATGTATAATAAGTATGTATTTACAATTATTTAAGTATTATATCAGCTATCTGGCCGCCATATGACAAGCTTTGCTTAGTTTGGGGTCAGATGGTGTTGTGTGTGAATTGTCCACCAATATTTATTTATTTATTTATACCTAGATAGATAGAAACTCTTTATTTTGTCCACAATAAAAAAAAGATACTTAGGATCGGTTTTATAATATTAACTACCAGCGCCCCGTAGTTTTACCGCCATCTTTTAAACAGTTGGGTTAAGGGTTTAACAAACATCCCAACGAATACGAACGAATATTAAGTAAGATATGATGACCAATTTCAAATCCATGATAGCTGCAACGTTATAATGTTTTTAGTTGTTATACTTGTTTGAATTTTAATATAGATATAATACTAATTTTACAACATCTTCAATTGGTTTCCAGTTCCTGACGGTGCTTCGCGAGCGAGTGGAGAAGCGCGAGGCGGAGAAGCTGGTGAAGCACGTCATCAAGTCGGCGGTGAAGCTCGGAGTCCTGCGGAGACACAACCAGCTGTCAGCGGCCGACGAGAGGCAGCTCGCCGCCTTCCGCTCCAAGTTCCATGTAAGTATGTTCGTTCCATGTATGTATGTATATTTATTCATAACCATTTATGTTACATGTCAAACTTAAAATACAGTAGGTATATGAAAAATATCTCGGTATATCCGAGAATTAATTATTAAAACTTTAGTTTTAATAATTAACACAATTAACATAATTAATTAATAATTAATTAATTAACATTTAACACAATATGTATGAATATGTCAGATAGTAATGTAAAATGTCATATCAAAATAAATTACTGATATCACTCAAATAATAATAAAACATGTCACATCCAAATTAATGAATAATAATAATTAAACAAAAAAAAATGAACATGTCAGATAATAAAGTACTAATAATAACTATTTGAGAATCAATCAATCAATATGTTTAGTAGTGGTAGGACTCCTAGCAGAGTCCGCCTGGGGAAGTACCACACCTTTGCCAGTTATTCTACCGCAAAGCAGTAATGCGCAAACATTACTGTGTTCCGGTTTGAAGGGCAATGTTTCCAGAGAAATTACAGGGCTTAGAGATTTAACATCTTAGATCTCTGGGTGATGAGCGCAGTGCAGTGCTAGGTAATGATTGGGACTCTTCATGTTCCAACAGCTGCGTGTTGTGCTGTTATGTGGTAGGCATGTTGCTTACCATCAGGCATATGTCCTGCTCGTCTCGTCACTTTTTATTTAAAAAAAATGTCCCCTCACGGTCCACACGCGACCAAATTATAAGATTTTATTTCTATCGGCAGTAGCCACTGCTATTTTTCTTATAATATAGAGTAGACTAACGGCCAGTTCCGGCTTCGCTCGGGTATTGTCATATAAAGCCTTTTAATCGAAATAAAAACTATCCTATCTTTCAAGTTGGCTCAAACTGCACACGGTGTGAAAATTTGATTAAAATCGGTTAAGTAGTTTAGGAGTCCATCGACAAAGAAAGTGACGCGTAATTTATATATATTACGTAACATTATTTTTTGAGCCCGATACCTTCTGTGAACCGTCCCTGAGCGCGATGTCGCTTTAATGTCGATGTCGTAATCCCACTTCTGAAACGAGATCTATCACTATTGTACTCTCTATTTAGTAATTTGATTTACATTGGAATCTGAGATATTGAGATATTTTGGGTTTTTTTAGAATAAGACATGCGGCATATTACTGATTGACAGTAGAATAATGGCAAAGGCGTGTTAGTTCTCAGTCTGACTTTGCAAAAAATGTTATCACTACGAATGTAGTACCAGTTTACCACTACTTACAAACCGCTTGGTGAGATGTTGTTTTAATTAACGCAGCGGTCATGCTAGTGGTAGATTTAGATCCCGCGCAAATTGAATGTGTTTTCCTGTTTTCAGACTGTATTGATGGCTGTGGTGTCCTTCTGCGAAGTTGACTTCTCGTATGACCGCGGCTTCCTTCAAGATGCTCTACGTGAATCTCATCAATCACTTAAGTAAATATAATCCACTAATATATATTTTATTTTATTTATTTATTTATTCAATGAGCATACAAAACAGAATGTAATAAACACATATTATAACATAAAAGTATACTGTACAGAACTGTATTAGGTACATTCCAAACTCTGTGGACCAGAAACGATTTTTGTTAAAATACAGTGGATTGATAATAAAATTATTAAATTAGAGATAATACATAAAGATAATTACGCCAACGCCAACAGATCTGAACTTAAAACTAACATGATTTAAAACAGTAAATAAATAAGATAGTTCATAAACATTGAGAAACAACTAACTAGCCACATTTCAAATTTAAAAGAAAGAAAGAAAACTTTACAAAACACAATAAAGGTTCCATTAAGATAAAATGTGAAAACAAACATTATAAAACAAACTCAGAATTCTACTCAGTACTTACAGTTACCACAACAGGGGTATCTATATTAATCAAGGGGTAATCCTTATTATTTTTATATTTAAACTAAGTAGTAGCTTAGCGTAGCCGTGTTTTAAATTTCAACCCGATCCGTTTAACCATTCCGATGTCATTGAACTACAAATATCCAAAGTTTCAGATCTATAATATTAATAGAGTAGAATAGTTATAAGTACCTACTACTACAATTGGAACAACAAGCTTTGTTTGTTTAGTGTCGATCACAGCCGTTCTCAAATTTTTGTAAGACTAACTAAGAAATGTTTATGAGGAGAAAAATATTAAGAAATTGCAACGAAACTAAATCTTTTTAATACAATGTATGTGTTCAATTGGAGACTGGCCTTTTGGCTTAGTGGGTAGTAACTCTGCCTGCGAAGCCGAGAGTGGGTTCGATTCCCACCCAGTGCATTTGTGTGATGAATTCAAATATTTTGCACTGTGTCTGGGTGTTTATAATTATAATAGGTATGTATATATTTAGAATTATATAAGTATTATATAATTGTAGTGGTAGGACTCTTGGCAAAGTCCGCCTGGGGAAGTACCACACCTTTGCCAGTTATTCTACCGCCAAGCAGTAATGTGCAAACATTACTGTGTTCCGGTTTGAAGGGCAATGTTTCCAGAGAAATTACAGGGCTTAGAGATATAAGATCTTAGATCTCTGGGTGACGAGCGCAGTGCAGTGCTAGGTAATGATTTGGACTCTTCATGTTCCAATAGCTGCGTGTCACTGTGCTGTTATGTGTCAGGCATGTTGCTTACCATCAGGCACATGTCCTGATCGTCTCGTCATTCTTTATTTAAAAAAAAAATTGTTTGCCTGTAAAGTCGGTATACGGGCGAAAGTTTTACGTGACAACGACTTTGAGTGGTAAAATAATTTTACGGAAGGACGCGTGCCTTTCACTTTGTCTCTCTCTCTCGCTCTTAGGCGGGCTAACCATGCCCGAGTGGAAGGGACGCGTGCCTCTCACTCGCTCTCGTTGTGAGCGCATAACGTGAGCGGAGCGTAACGCAGTTTCTTGAAGTGTCACCCGGCAAACCAATTTATAAGACGTCACGTCAAAAAAAAAAAGCTACCGCCATATTACAAGCTTTGCTTAGTTTGGGGTCAGATGGTGTTGTGTGTGAATTGTCCACCACCAATATTTATTTATTTAATTCCCAATTTTCTTATAACTAGGATTCACTTTTTAAATAAATACACGGGTAACTCACGTTTGATATAGTCAGTCCAGTCCGACTCAAGTTTCGATCGCGATCTTTTTCCAGGAGAGCACGCGCGCCTTTATTTAAAATGTGTAATAACCACGTTAGTTTTCATACTAGGATTCACTTTTTCTATGTTTTATTGCAAAAACACAAGTAAATATCAGGAAAATTATATTTAGAGAATGAATGATGTAATTGTGTATAAGGTAGTAATCGTATTTTCCTTAATGATTCCAGGTCAGTGGTCGAACGTCACTTGTCCGATAAGTCAGTATCTCGGCTGGCCGGAGTTTTCGCCCTCGCTTCAAGAGGCGAGCTCCTGGACTCTCTGTTCGCCGGACAAGTGGACGAGGACGTCCAGAAACTGTCCCGGATGCTCCGCAAGGAGTTGGACCGAGGCCTGCTATAATTGAGCCAGGTATCTGCTGTGAACCGTCCCTGGGCGCGATGTCGCGCTGACGCGAACACTCGTAATCCCACTTCTGAAACGAGATCTATCACTCTGTCCTGCTCTCTATTTAGCTAATTGATTTACATTTGAATCCGAGATATTTGAATATGGTCGCAATGCTTGTGCACTTTAATTTTGTGTTTATTAGCACAGAGTAGATTGTCTGTAGATTCTCGTCATTAAAGCGAAGTGGCAAGAGGAAAGTTTGGAAAATGACGGGTCTTGTATTTGTCCCAAACCAAACCCTAGATACATCCAAAGAGATGTACCAGTGTAGTCGACGAAACGATGGACGACTATGGGAACACTTACTGTATCGTTATCTTCACAAATGAAGATTTGAATTTATATTCATAAGGAATCAAAGATAATAATAAGATGTAAATACCTTTTGCACGGCGTATATCATTGTAGTGTCTTCGTGATAAGTAACAAATCTCTCTGAACAAAAAGAAGCATGAAATGACAATTATTTTATTCTTGCTAATCCTAGTCTTGAACACTACCACCGCGATGGAATATGATTTTTTTTTAAACTAAAATACACTAAATTTAACTGTATTATCTGCACTGTTTTAGTTAAAACATAAATATATTTGCACAGTATAACTATTGGGCAATCTCACTAAGTATCCAATTTGTTAATTTTGGTTATTAAAATTATAGGTTTTATAAATCTCAAAGACTAAAGAAATGATCAAAAAGACTATGAATAAATAATGAATACTCAATCGAATTTTTGTTATGGTTTTATTACTACTATTTTGAGAACTGCTAGTGCTTTTTGCTTATAATTAATTTATAAGATTCACGTTTGCCGTTTTGCCAGTATTGTCTAAAGATGTATAAATACAATGTAATTTTAAGTTGTGAACAGACTTATGTCGAATATAAGTTCTTGCCTCGGTTGATGCCGTATCAGCATTGTTTTCAGACAAAACTGTTTTAATTAGTTGTAAATATTGTTTTAAGGTTTTCAAATGTAACGTAACGAACTCCATCAAATCCTGTTATATTGGTTAATTATACCTATGAATTTGGAGTCATAAAAGATCAGTTTTAAATTGGATTATGTTTAAATGAATATTGTTAAAATTAAAAGATATCCTATAGATGATAGACACTAATACCAAGCAAACAGGTATGTAGCAATAAATTCAGTTGGTATGGTTTTACTATTCTCATATTGTAATATGAGTGTTAAATCGCTGAAAAAAATGTTAAATTCTTGACATGGTTATTGAAATGTGCTTATCAAATATATCTAATAAAATAAAACATTAACGCCACCTTTGCCGCTAATGATAACTATCTTAACAGGTTTTTTTTGCATTCTGCAAACGTTTCTTGTTTTGCCCTAATATTATAAATTGTATTTAATTATTTATACATACTATTAACTTATGATTGTAATCTAACTTATTGAACTTAACACACAGTTACCATTGTAAAACGTTTATCAAATCTATCAATACTTAAGATTTTGGATAATCTAGACGATAGGCTAGCTTCTATATAAGTCTTTATATACATTTTACTATCTACAGTATACAAAATACTACAATATACTCGTATATACCTTACATGACCTGAGTTGGAAAAACTACAAATTTTAACTTCATCTAAGTATGTACTATTAAATCTACTAACACTATTTATATGTATGTATACTTACTCAATAATATTTCAACGACCCATAGTTATATTAAAATTATATTATGTGTAACTGATAATATATACAGAATACCATAAAATGATTCTCAAGAAATTTTCGATGTCTATAGAAAGAACTTCGGACCAAAATTTAAAAATATCTTTACAGTTCGAACATATCTGATGTTGATTCATATCTTGTTTTGTAGCAATAAATTTGAATAGTAATAGTGTCTGTAATAATTGTTTTATGAAATGTGTATGGGTCGACCACCGAGCTCTGCAGGAGAACTTCAAGACGGCTTGTAGTTTGTTTTATTTATTTTGAACTCGTATTGGATATATTTTGTGAACTTCACAAAACCCACACCAGAACAAACCTGAGCAAAAATCGCAGCAAATTTAGTTAAATTAAAACTTAGAAACAAACTCTATCTACACTTCGAAAAACAGCGCGTCTAATTATTAGTACAATGTAAAAACTAGTCCACCATCCATCAAAACCACAAATGGGGTAAATTTTTTAAAGAAATTATTTTATTAAAGGAAAGAAAAGTTTTTATTTGATATGAATATTGATAATACGAATAATTTCTTGATTAATATTTAATAAGACGATCGTAAAGTTCAATCTTAGATAACGCCATTGCATTTTGCTCGGTAGGTCGACATTTGTAGTAGTTAATCACTATTGCACATATTTTGATCTTGCCTAATCTTGTCTTGTCTCCGTTCATGTACTTGTCTGTGTTCGGTGTTCAGTGTTTGCTGTCTTGAGAACTTTTATACGAGTTAATAGATAGGTACTTTTACATGGAATTCTAAATACCTTTTAAGTGGTGTTGTTTTGTGGATAGTAATTAATTATCGTAGTAAGTAGTAACCGCAAACAGCCATTCAAACTAATCTCTCTGTGTTGTTGGTCTAAATTCGCAATAAAAGCTTTCGAAATTTCTTTTAGTGTATACAGCAAAGAAGTGTATTGCATTTCTAGACTTTTTTAACTGAAGGATACAATCCGGGTCTCTTTTAGACGAGTGAATAGGTACTCTATCTTAGACCTTATCGTGGCTTTTCATCAGGTTGATTGTAGTCTAACATATTTCGATTTAAAAAAAGTTTAATTATACTACGTTAAACCAAATTTTCTATTACCACTCTTCTACTTTAATTTTTTTGTCCTTAGTGGTTTTCTTCGTATCACTACTTTCCAAAATAAGTATTTAATTTTATCTCCATCTATACACACTTGTCAATGTTTTCTTTATGATCGTCTTACGCGCAGTTGGAATGTTTGGACCCATTTGTTCCGGTCGTGTGCACTTCTCATGCATTGCGTTCCGATGTAAGCATCCGATATGAAGCATCCATATTCAACGTGTGGTCTACCTTGCAATCTCTTGACCTCCGTTCCGCTCTGGCAATGCTTCCTATTTTGTTGCCCTTGCTTATTATATGACTGTTCTTCTTTTATTTTAACTCATTTTTTCTCTAGTAATTTCTATTTAGAACATCGATTCATAAACGAGACTCTCATTTCCATTATTTGTCTCAATTCATCTGTCACAAAATTTTTAGTAACATTGCATTGTATCACAGACAAACAACCATATACAAAAATAGAATTTTATTTTCAATTTTTTTTTTTTTTTTCAGAATGACAGGACTAACCTAATATAGTAAATCTTTCTAACTATACCTACTGACGGACACTTGTCATACTTACTATCTATTAGATAGATATACTATATTATGTAGATAGTATCTAACCCTATTCAATGAGTACCTATTACATCTTGTACGATGACTACTAGTGCACCTCGGACGGTTTGACTTTGGGTTGGACGGTCACCGGTGGTAATAGTTAAAGTTGAGAGAATAACTTAAATAATATAGAGATAATTCATGACAGACTAGTTTTCTCAGGGCAGCAAACACAATTTATAGCTAGATAAAATCAAAGAAACGTCCAAGTAGGGATTGTATTAAAAAGACAATATAAATGTGCGTGTTGTTTGTATGTAACTAAATATTTTTTCACGAGTCTCTGCGAGGTGTTTCTTGATTAATGACAAAACAACTTAGATTTTAATAATTGTGATTTTTCTTTGTTTAGCATTTTGGTGTTACGATTATTTGGAATTATATGCCGATTTGTGTATATAGATAGGTATTTACATGTATAAGTATGATGTATAATTTATTTAATTTGAGGTATCATGCAGTTAAATAAAACTTGAATTGTTTTAAAATGACTATTCAAACTGCAAGTAAATATGATTTATAGAATGCATTTAAAAATATCTTAATGAGTGATTGGAAAGTCAAAATATTTTAAGCACCGAAAGCACTTGGACACTTGTATATTTGTGTAATTGAATTTAAATTGAAAAGCGGTGAATACAAATCCGTGGGTAAGAAGTTGTGCAAATACTCTCTATTTAAAGTATAGCATTTGTGTTGACATTATTATATATGAATAGCCCGCTAAGAGTTCCTACTCGGTCTTGGAGTTTTATCTCACAAGGAGAGAGTTAAGGCTATAATCACCACGCTAACTACCCAAGTAGGGGTTGCCGGATGTCCTCCATAGAAGATCTTCTTGGAACAGGTTTGCTTACGATTACTCGTATTTTCGCACCGCTAACGCCAGTTATAATAACAAACTGATTTATCTACACTTGAAATGAAACTCAAAGGCAGGCGGGATTTGTAACATTGTCCTCACGTTTGTGTAACTGGACGATCTTACCTCAGCGTCGATACCATGTTACCTCCCAACCTTCCAAATCCCTATTGCTTTATACTACTCAGATGCATAACCCCAGATAGACCCAGTACACTAATTACGGCAACTGTAAATCACAAATTTACAATTTTGTTGTCTCAGTCACCCTATCAGTCTCACCCTATATCTCAGTCACAAGAGTGAGATCACTCGATTACAATAGCCAGTTTTCGTCCATAGCCCCCACAAGTTTATTTGACAATTAGTTCACGTAGTTTTAAAACATGATTTTAACATCCTAACAAACCAACATATCAAGCAATGTTTGTTTTGTATTTACGTCAATAAGTCACTATCAATATACCTTAAGTTCCCATGTACAATGTAAAATGTTTCACATTGCTGATGCTGAAAAGTATAAACCAACCTAAAAGAATCTATGCTATCAAACATGACGAATTAATTTGTTTAGTTCTTTAGATATTATGTTTAGAAAATACAGTGATGTTATAATTGATATACATACACTAAGTTTGAGTTAGATAACATACCGTACAGTACCGTACGTTATCGTATAATACAATCCATAATTTAAATAGAACACACTAGTATGGCAAAAAATTGAATTGCAACTTATTCATAAAACATCCAAATCTTAAATTATACATCAGAATAATATCTATGAAACTGTATTTTAATTGAAACAACTGTATTGTAAAGGAAATATTTTGGAAAACAATTTATTTAGGTATATTTGATCAATTTAACCGCCCGTTTATTTATTTAAGAATGATTTATGTTATTTAAGCTATGGTATCGTAACTATGTAATAAGATTTGATATCAAAATATACAATTGAATAAAATCGATGTTTTTTTTATTCCATAACTTTGTATAGGTACATCTATTGATGCTTAAACACCATATTTCAGAACTTAGATTTTTTTGTCTCTTCTTGTTCTTTATACTTTACAAAAGTCCAAAACTTTGTCATTTATCAAACGAAGTGCAACGTAATTTTCTGCAGATGCTGTTAAAACTTACGTACCTATTCGTGACTGTAAAGATCAAAACATGAGCTAGAGACTCTTCAAGTTCATTGTGCAGTGGATGCCATAGATCCCTTTAGCATATCTGGAGGTTATCATCAAGATCACTAACATGGAAGTATTAATAGTATTAGTGGACATTTCACACACAGCACCATCTGACCCCAAACTAAGCAAAGCTTGTACTATGGAAGCCAGATAGCTGATATAATACTTATATATTTTTAAATACATACTTATTATACATAGAAAACACCCAGACACAGTACAAATATTTGAATCCATGACAGAAATATTCACAGAATAAGTAGAGAGACACATATTCGCACTGGGTGGGAACCCTCGGCTTCGCAGGCAGAGTACTACCCACTAAGCCACAAGTCCAGTCAAATAAAGGTTTACTAATAAGTTTACTAATAAAGGTTTAAGCAAAACACCTGCTCTATGTCAATGGGAATTTAATGGACTTTTCTTTTTACCATATAGTGTGACGGGAGCAATACATGACCCCGACATACACATCGTGTTTAAACATCAGTTATGGATCAGGCACCGGGTCACGCATCCTTACCATCCATGAAGCTCAGGGACTAACATACGAGTCGGTAATCGTAATCAAAACCAAGGCAAACATGAAGCTGCACGAGAGCGTGCCCCATGCGATAGTGGCAATCTCACGGCACACGGGGACCTTCACATACTACGCTGACGACACCGACGACGCCATCGGTCGGTTCGTGCGGCGAGCGTGGGCTGCATCACCGAAGACCATCCGCGATTTTAACCTACAGATGGCCATCAGGGACAGAAATGCGGCCGTTGTGGAGGCTCTGGGCCGGGAGGAGGCAGCTTAGGCAAATGGCAAAAGGCAATTAGGCAAACACTCCATGTCGAGTCGATTACTAGCGGAATCCCAACCGGTAGTGATCGGCTCTACAGACAAGCACTAGAATTAGATTTTAAATGTACCCAACTCCCTCCTATTTTCCTCTTCTTCTCCTTATCAAAGATATGTGTAAAAAACGATAATTGTAATGACAAAGATCACGGACCCCGGAGTCTGTGGAGTGGCTAATTTATAATAAAAAAAAAACATCATTTTTTTTTACTTTTAGGTTTACACTTGACCGCCATCCCGCCTGATGTTAAACGATGATGCGGTCTACGATGGAGCGTATTTACCTAGAAGAAACAGATTCACTCTCGATTTAAAAACACAAAGATTGTAACTATCGGGGAAACCCTCTCAGGCAACGTATTCCACAGCCTAGACGTTCTTATTACAAAAGTAGAGTCAAATCTCTTCGTTCGTGTCTTTGGAACATCAATCATGAAACGATGAACATTTACCTTTACTGCCGAGCGACTACTACCACACTGCGCACGTCACCAAGAAATTTATCGACATATTTACCTTGAAATTTATATGGAAACATTGCTCTTCAAACCGGACGCAATAATGTTGGTACGTTGATGCTTGGCGATAGAATAACTTATCAAATTTTAACTTTTACAATGGGTGTAATCCTGATCACGAAAGAAATGTGATGTTTCTTTCAGTTTAAAGACCATTTCGTATGCAACAGGTTTTTCTACAATTTCAGGGTTGTCGCTGTCCCATATTAAAGGTAATGAGTAGTAGGGAATAGCAAGACTCTTTGTAGAGTCCGACTGGGGAGGTAGTATACCTACGCCAGTTATTCTACCACCAAGCAGTAATGTGAAAACATCTCTGTTTTCCGGTTTGAATGGCAAAGTTTTCATCTATCCAAAAGTTGTTTTCGCTTCAAAAATACGAATAAAGTCATTGTTTCATTTGAAAACGACTCATTGACTTTCTGCGTACACAACCCTGAATGTTGTACCGTTAGGCGATACACACACTGACAAGGATGTTGCATGTTGCACGTCGATGTCGTCGATGCATCTACGCCCGTACTTGCGGACTGCAGATTTGCATCATCGTGCGGGGTTTTCACGCAGACACGCGCGTTGTTGCTGTTTTGTGGATTCACGGCGGCTCTGACTAATTTCATTCAAACACACGGCAAGCCCGTCTAAAATCACTCACAGCTCTGCGAGGTTCGTTATGCCGTACCTACTTTGCGTCTCGCCCGCATCCACGCGCGGAGGTGCCTGTTTCTCCGCATGTAGGTGCGTGATCTACATGGACGCGCGTGGATGCATTTTCGGTGTTGCATGGTGCGTGTTTTCTATATAAACGGAGATACGAGTATTTACAAACAACGATAGAACACGCACTACGCTGCGTGGTACGTGGCAGTGTGAAGATCGTCTTTCATCACTAATAATACGAATGGAATAGGAATGTATTTTGTTGCTCAATCACGTCGAAACGGCTCAACGAATCAGGTTGAAATTTGGAATGCAGTAGAATTATAGTTTGGAATACCACATAGACTATACATATATTATCGCGGGAAACTACCTACATATTCGGGGATAAGAGACGAAATAAAACGAACATTTATTGTGAAAGCACCAGTCAATAATAGGTACTTTATTCGATAAAATTCAATTTTTTATGTGTTTTTGTACAAATGTGACTATATCTGTACTGTTCTTTAGACGTACCTTGACGAGTATAACCACCAATTTATAAACAAGTTTCATAGTTATAGTTAACAAATTATAACTATAGATATTATGGGTAACAAACGTGCTGAACTTTTTGACAAGTTTCCGCCGCTTGCCTCAAATACCTACCCAAAATTGGCTGTCCGCTCATGGAATATAATTTTCACTTCTACCTGCAGTTTTTTTATGGAGCGAAAAAGTTTCCCGCGGTAAAAATAATGCATGTAAATTCAGGTCAAAATAAAAAAAAAAAAAAGGTCTATTACGGTATTTATCTATAAGTTACGGCTGGTCTAGTCGGGAGAACGGCGCCTGCCGATCCGGTGACCCCGGGGTTCAAACCCCACACGCGCCACTGTCTTTTCGAAGTCATGTGCGTAATGCCGCTAACTTAAAACGGTGAAGGAAAACATCGTGTGGAAACCGATATGCCCCTAGAACCTGTCGAGGTCATGTGTCATCCACCAACCCGCACTGGGCCAGCGTGGTGGATTATGGCCTTAACTCTCTCCTTGCGAGAGAAGGCCTGAGTCCCAGCAGTGGGAACATTTAGTGGGCTGTTGATTATGAAATTGTCCATTCGTTATCTTGTAAGAAGTAGAACCGGAGTAGGAAAATCGCGAATTTATTTCGAAATTACGTTTTTCGTAGAAAGAGAGTAGACAATGTATACATCCAGGTAAACGCCGCATTTTGAAATCTGTTACTTCAAATACGTCGTCGTTCCTTTACTAAATCCGAGATGAGTTTAAAATATATATAAAAAAAAATGGAAGGTACTCCTTATACAGCCGTGGAAAGATTTTACAGGGGAATTATTTGACGTCCTGTAAGTTCAAGACAGAATAGAATAAGATAACCGAATATAGGTACCTACTGAATGTACACCAAATGCATATGGAAGTTTGGAAGTACGTAAATATACGACACTTACACAAAAAACTGTCTGTGTGTCTGCTAAACTTTGAAGCCAGTATTTTTTTTATGAAATCGTTTATAATTGGGTAGGTATATTCGTAAGTTTTTTTATATCGGGTGCACAATTAAATAACTGGCACGGCCACGACAATTCAGCATATTATACTTGATTTAAGCAAAAATAACTATAAATGCTAAATTAATATAAGTTCTGCTTGTGGACTCGTCGATAAAATATTCGAAAAAAAAATTGAACTGACTCGTGTCATAAAATATTATTTAACTGGACACACAATATAACTTATGCTTCATTTTTGTGCTCGTTTTTCTAGTGGAAATTATAATTTATCCTCACTGGAAAACTGTTTTGGAAATGTTGTCATTTTGAGTTTGTAAATAAAAATAAAATCCAATCAAATGTTTCATCATAATCTTTTTTATGTCACAATATGTTTGCACGTGCTTTGCAACTACAACACTCATGGAACATTTACCATTTAGATATACAAAATCACAGGTTTGGGCTGAACGAAACATTGGGGTAGGTACCTACGTGACTTATATTATGTACTAAGAATCTACTTTATTATAACCAATGAGGCGTTTCCAGACGATACAATTTTGTACCAAAACATTGCGATAGATGGCGCCTAATAGGTGACTTGAGGCGTTTTCCGACGAGACAAAAAATGGTTCGAAAAAAGGCGATAGGAGGCGTTTATTGGTTTTAGATTGCGATGTCAATGTCTAAAGCCACTGAGCCACATAGTGAGTGACCACTGGGACCGAACTGACTGATTGACTGAACTTAGCTCGCACACCTGTAACGAACTAGTTCGCTCCTATCTTTTGTTCGTTCGGTCTCTTTCAAATATTTTAGAAGACAATGTTGCAATTTTTTAATTCATACTGCGCTCCAATATTTAACTACTTCATATTATGGAAAATAGAAAAAATTCACGTGAATTGAGAAAAGTTCCGGCTGGTCTCGTCGGGAGAACGGCAACTGCGGATTTGGATCCTATCGTTTCGAAGATTTGTGCGTAATGCCGCTAAATGGTGTAAATGCATGCGGCATTACTGAACAATAGTGGTATGCCGAAAAATAACGGTCACGGAACAAGATAATCGATTAGATAGTTCGCAAAGTTCACTACAAGCCGCAGACAAATATTTTCGTATCATTGTTGCCATTATTTATTTAAAATAATTATTTTTGAATCTTTCATTTACTTGTGCTTAGTTTGTGTCTCTGCATCGAGAGTTTTAAAGTTTTTTTATTGAAAATCGATAACGTTTATCGCATTAACGATTTTTATCGCATTATCAATTTTATTGACTATTTTTATTCCCAATATTTTAACACTAAAAAAGAAGAAAAATTGTTTTAGTATGAAATTTTGAAATCAAGTATTTAGGGTTTATAGAAAGTAAACAAACCCAACACATCAGCTGAGCTGAGAAGAAAATTATAATTTATCTAAAACTATAATTTCTTTAAATTAATTGGGAAACCTCCAAAATTTTTAGTTATCGCAAATAATTTAGATTTACACTTTTTCCCTGAACATTGGGAGGTGCTTCATAGTAAGTAATTACACTTTTGAGAGTCTATGGTAGAGACAAATCTTTTTGAATCTACACTATCGCCATCTAGTGCGTACGATAGAACTATTTTTTTCTCGTCGGAAAACCTCTCATTGTTCGAATTAACGTATGTTTTGACAAATAAATTTTGTAAAGCGAAATTGGCGGTAAAAAATAATAATATAAATAAATATAGACATACAACACTACCAAGCATAAATAAGCAAAGGTTTAGTTTTGATTTTAGTATGAAGCTATGTTTTAATTTCTCCTTTTACGCACCATCATGCCATGGCCAAGGAAAAGTATGTTAATTAATTTAAATTTGAGTATTTTACATCACATGAAATAGCAAATAAAGCAAGCAAATATTATTGGTGACAATGTAGTACTAAAAATGAGGTAATCTAGGACGTTATTTGGAAAGTTTTTTTTCTTCTGGAAACGCCTAATCCAACATTTACTTGATATTCACACGTAGTAACTTTATGTAGATACGTTAATTTTTAGTGGATCAATCATAAAGGGTTACATTTAATTTCAAAGTTGATAAGAGTTCAATTACAACTCGACTACTTTTGGCATAGACCCTGAATGCTTTTGATACACAAAAAATTACAAAGTACACCTGTAGTAAGTCATATTTTACTCATGGCTACAAGCAACTTTTACATGGAAGCAAGCCGTAACTCGAGAAGGAAAGGTCACGTTTTCCATTCAAAAAATGAATCTCAGGTTGACCTCTTAGTATAAGTCATGCATAATAATGAATATAAAATAATATTCCATTGGGCTTGGTAATCTTGTGTCTAGGTTTTGCTATTAAAATGATGCTCTTTTGATTACGTACTATTTGACAAGGACAACGACGTGTCTTCTCCGAGGGGTCCAAAAGGTCACTTTAATGCAATTATAATAGGAGTAAAAATACATTTGTCTTTTTCGCCATATATGTATCTTTAAATATGTTGTAATTTTTTTATATACCATCTCTATAGCTGTTTATATGTCGAGATTTAAAGGGTAAATTTATTTTTCCTGTAAACCTGACTATAAGATGTATAAAAACAGACAACTCACCTTATAGAGGCCTTTTTAGACAGCCTGGCCTAATGAGCGTTATTCCTGTGTACCCATGAAGCTACTATTAATAGTGTTATTCGTTTAAAAGTCTCAAATATAACACTCACATTGAAAAGCCATATCTATAACTGAAGCTTCGTAGGTATTTACAATTTTCCTATAGAATGGAATGTTGAAGTATGGAGTTACCTAATTAATACGCATTAGATTCTTATCTTGACTTTATTAGTAACATGAGAGAAAAGATATATTTTTGTTACATTGTTTTTTTTTTTTTTACTATTTCTAACTATACATTCACCCCCTTCGTATTGTAATTATACTTTCTTAACCCTTAAGCGAAATCACGGGTAATGTGTCGTTATAAATATTTGACAATGATGTCATGTCACTCACCATACTAAATGTATTAGTAGGACCTTATTTCAAAACTGACATCTGATAGTCAAACTTTTAACCACTTCACAGAAGTCCGTAATTTTAAAAATTCGTCTTCACTAACTCTACTGCTGCTACATGCATGACGTAATAAACCAATAAATTCGCTTGTAATTAAATCGGATGGATACAAAATTAACCCTAAGAATAAAATACAAGAATGAAGAAGTTTGCAGACATCAATGTTTTTATGAAAGCGCAATCTAGGGGACTTATTACGTGACACGAGGAAGGAAAAGCTTGGCTTAAAATCTATTGTTATAGTTAAATCTAAATGTAACAAGTAATTAGTATAAAATAGATTTATTCGTCGTCCTAAGTTAATACTTTACATTATAATTATGAGTATTACACTTATTCCAATGTTGTTCACGCTATAATATGATACGAATGTTTCAAATGATTTATTCTTGATCACTCTTAAAGCCACAGGTTGTAAATTCTACCTTTTCGAAAAAAAATAAAATTAACAAGTCTTAAACCGTGGTGCCCTTATGTCTTTTAAATATGTCTACTAATAACATTAGTGAGAGTTTATATTTATAACATATACTCGGACTAATATTGTCTTATTATGTTAACATTTTATAGAACGTTATCGAGGCACGGGTAAAAAAATATTGTATTATATATTCGTTGCGCTTCGCTCTACAAAACTCTACATGACTGTCAAAACTTTTCTTCTCTAGTTTTTATAGCATGAACAATATTAAATTCTATCTACATTATGATGTAATTTCGAATGAAAAATGAATTATAATATGTCTATGCTATCTGGGTCGACATAGCTACTTTGGACATTAATAAGAAATTAATAAGTGAATTGAAATTACAACAATACTGCCTTTTATTATGAATAAATTAATCCTTAACAACACAAAAACACCTACAATTAAAATTACTTTACTTTAAATAACTTGTACAAGTTGTTGAATTTCTTCGCTGTATGTTTTAGCAAGTACCTAAATACTTTTTATCAGTTATGTAGACAATTAATGCACACTGAAGTGAGAGTACAAACACTTGATAAAACATGTTTGAGCCCCGTGTCTTTAGCAGGGTCAGTAGAAAGCCTACCAAAATATCTTACATTAAGGTTCGACGCCTAGAGTCACTCATTATTCACACTTCTTAATAAATTATTAAATGTTTTGGATTAGCCATTCAGACTTTAGTCTATCTTAAGTTGTTTTATTAGTTTTAGAAACAAGACAGAATGCAGAACAGCTAATCCAAGTATTTATAAGAATAGTATCTATACTACCCTATATAAAAGGTTTTTGTGAAAATACAGTTTCGTATCAGATTTTCGTAGTTAATCGGGCCTTCTACCGCCTAACTGAATCGGCTTTGGCTTTGCTATTGCCATCTCTATCATTTCAAGTGAAAAGAAAAGAGAGAGAATTATCAAACCTAGGCCATTTTTCGTTCGGCGGTAGCCCCCGGTCTAACTGTTGTACTCCAGAACAATAAGCACAATTTAGTATTTTTTAATCATTTGAGGTTGTCACAAACGTTGAAAATATAAGCCAACCATAATAAATATAACCATATGGAACGAGTCCCCGACATTTCGATGTAGTAGTTTCATGCATTATGGTCACGGGCTTAAAGCCCATCGAAAATAGAGGGCTGGCCGGCCCACCACATAACAGGTCATATTATAACCCGTATTTGATAGTATAAGTACTATAATATATTATCATGACAATCATGGACGCTTGAAATAATGTTGAAAGTATTTTAACCGATTTAATTTTACTCAACAATTTGGCATCTTTTTAAGATTGCGGAAGCTTTGTAACTTTGTAACTGTCTGGAATACAACGGTTAATTTCTATTCAGATAGATATCATTATCTATTTCTTCAAATAGGTATATACTACTAAGATCGTGCCATCTAATGAAGATTTTTACATAGATTTTTTAATTTTCCTAGAGTCTACAAAATAGATACTCGTACTAATAGCATTACTCGACTCTTAGTTATGGTATTGGAATACGTTATGTCTCTCACTCCAAAATTAAAACGATATGCGAGACTTGTATCAGCTAATATAATGACAGTAATTATACAAATTATTATGGAACTAGTCAGTTTAATACAACGCCACAACAACAATAGAATCAAAATATGGAATGAAAATGTGCGCTTGAATTAAATTAAGGTACATCACATTTAAAAATATAACTACAAATACATAAAACACAAAGATGATGGTTTGAAATAAATATAGTTATCAAAATGGAAATTAAACGATATTTCCTCGGGATCGTTCAACTGATTTTACATTCTACTGATGACTAGAAAATTTATCTACCTACCCATAAAAATATTGTATTATATCATTACATTTTACTCCAAAAATTCAATGTTTTGTTGTTTGCAAAATCTAAATTTCGCAAATTACACAGTAGGTAATAACTACAAAATCAATTGGAAATTTTCAAAGACATAGTACCTGTGGTTATTTAACAAAATATCAAGGTTGTAAATCATTTTACATTTACGTACAATACGACTTCCAAATACATCAATAGATTCTGGTTACTACTATAATTGTAGATACTATTGTTACACTCTTCCTACGAAATTGGAGTGCATAGTTTGAGCAAAAATGTCTGGTCAGCCCGAGTCACTTTATAAATATCATTACATCAATAGTAGGTATTCTTATGAAGGCTCATAAAATGAGAAATGGACATGAGTGTAAATCCGTACAAGGAGTAATTAAGTTATAGGCAAGTAATTCAGTAATTTTGCTGTTGATTAGCATGTTAATATCTCTGTCTAATGTTAATCTTACATTATCTGATATACAATTAAATTAACAAAATTTAACTAACAATAATTTTCATAAAAAATACAAGCATAATATGAACTTCAAAATGTTTGTTGTTTAATTTAGGTTTACACCGCTACATTAGTTAAAATCAATACCTACTTATCAAGTTACGCCTTTACATAAATTCTATTATACATTTATGACAAAATGTTGTGATTTTAAAGTAAATTAGTATTTTTCAAGTATCAAAATGTATCATTGTTATTGGAGGTAAAGAATAAGTAAATAGATCCTATCCTAGATGGTAGGTTTTTCCTTACGGTTCCTTTGTACCAATCGTAAGCAGATGAGTAGGTATAGCAAAGTGACGTGCCGCGACAAAAGTATGACACTTCCACAAGAGCGACAAGACAAAAGCGATCAGACCCGTGCTTTCGGTGTATTTGTTCTAAACTCTATACGTAGTAGATGTAAACTCATTGAAAAAATACAGTATTTAAACAACTGCTTGAATAGTTCGAGCGAATTCTAAAGCATACTGACAATCCTCCTACGGAACAGTGGGCGCAAAGACAAAATCAAAAGTGAAGCCTTCCGGTCCACACAACCGGTTGGGTCGCACCACCGGGCTGCTATAGCTTAATTCAAATATATATTTATCAATTATCTGAAACGCAACAAGTTGTTGTGGTCGCCGAGCAACGCTTTCAGACAGTGTCTCTGTCGCGTATGTATTGTCAGTTGATTGCTTTTTTGAAGATCTTCGAACTTTGCGATTTGGTAATATGTTAGCAAGTCTTATAATTCTGGCTATTTCAACTCTATTCAGAAAAAAAGGGTATGAGGAGACTATGAGCGTTCGGAATGCCTTTCGTGATTTGGGAGAAGGCTGCTAAACAAAAAAAATGTCGAGTTGATCTTAAATTGAAAAAAATACGATAAATATGTTATACTGTATTGATTATAATTATAGTTCATTACATAGTTGTAATTACATGTAGCAAGAAAAAAAAACAAAGGTAATTTTTTTTCTTGCGCAATAAAGAACTTCGTTCTAATTGCTAGGATATAAATTCATGGCGACCATTGTCAGCAAGAGATACGTTTATGTATTGACGAATAATTATATTTTAAAATAGAGGATATTCAGTAGTTTTTTAAAGCTAAACATATACATCTAGGTATAATTTTATTGTTAGTCAAGTGACGCGTTAGAATAAAATAATTTTAATCAATACAAACTCTATACCTATGCCACTGAAAAGTTGGGCATCCTAATTATTTAGAAGATACAAGCAATCACTATAGAAATAAACTACCGCATAGGTATTATATGTAACTGAGTGCACATTCGTGTATAACAAACTATAATTAGTGCATTCCTGTAAATGTACTGTACCTACCTACTGTTTTAGGAAGGCATTCTGCTTAACTTCAGGTGCATATCTTGGTCCTGTCAATCTGTACTTAACAAAAAGTGCTTTCAAACGTTTAATGTAGCAGAAAATAGACAAAACCCCGGCGGTATCAGACATTTGCCCTCAAACTGCGCTCCGTAGAGTAACATTCTCGTGATCTACTCCTTGAGTTTGTGCCAGTCTGCGATCTGGCGCCGCGGCGCGGCTTGCACCTCGCGCCAGTGATGTCGAGCGCTGCCCGAGCCGTTCGCACCCAACTCCAATCGCCCGATCACCTGCAAATAATATAAATAATAATAATAAATATTGGTGGACAATTCACACCCAACACCATCTGACCCCAAAGTAAGCATAGCGTGTACTATGGCGGCCAGATAAATGATTACACAACTTTAAATCATTACGAAAAGCATAGTGCGTTTTGATGCTGTTTTGGCACGTATTTCCTGAAGTTGAACAACTTCAGGTATGCGCACTGGTCTAATTTTTCACCCAATTCATTTGATATATTTTTCAGATTGATTCACATTTATGAGCTGACATTAACTTTATTTTTACAAAATAAAACATTTACACCACTTGTGGTGCAATTAAGCACGGTTCAATGTCATGTAACAACAATTCGGTTGTTCAAAGGAAAATTTACCTATTGAAAGTCAAAGTAAAAAAAGTAAAATTTTCGTCATTTGATAAAACTCATCAGCAACTCCTTAAAATCATTTAATTTATCTCACACTATGTGTGCAAGGGCAATTTATTATATCAGCTATCTGACTTCCATAGTAAGTACCAACAAGGATTGCTGAGTTTGAGTTCAGGTGTTGTGTGTAAAATGTCCACCAATAATTTGACAGTTTTTTTCCGGCATACTAGAATAAGTACATTTCAAAAATCAGTCATTATGGGAAAAGGTCATTTTAAGATTTGTTCATTACGGTTTTAGTACAATATAACATTCAGTCCAAATAGACCACAACCCAATATTTATCTATGTGTCAATGATTAAACATGCTTGTTGTCGATTCGTTTCTTTATTAAACCAATACTAACTTCGTTCTTGGTGTTTTTTTTTATTAAACCAGTACTAACCTCATCCTTGAGTCTTTTATTGGACCAGTACTAAGCTCGTTCTAAGTTTTTATTTAAATTAAGAATGACAATATGAGCAGGACATGAGCCTGGCGGTAAGCAACATGCCTGCCACATAACAGCACAGTGACTCGCAGTTATTGGAACGTGAATAGTCCGAATCATGACCTAGCACAACACTGCGCTCGCCACCCAGAGATCTAAGATGTTAATGAGTCTTTTATTGAACCAATACTAACCTCGTTCTTAGTGAGCCTTTTATTGAACCAAAACTAACGTCGTTCTTAGTCAGTCTTTTATTGGGCCAATACTAACCTTGTTTTTAGTCTTTTATTGAACCAATACTAACCTCGTTCTTAGTGAGCCTTTTATTGAACCAAAACTAACGTCGTTCTTAGTCAGTCTTTTATTGGGCCAATACTAACCTTGTTTTTAGTCTTTTATTGAACCAATACTAACCTCGTTCTTAGTGAGTATTTAATTGAACCAGTACTAACGTCGTTTTTAGTGAGTCTTTAATTTGACCAATATTAACCTTGTTCTTAGTTTTTTATTGAATCAGTACTAAGCTCGTTCTTAGTGAGTCTTTTATTGAACCAAAACTAACGTCGTTCTTAGTCAGTCTTTTATTGGGCCAATACTAACCTTGTTTTTAGTCTTTTATTGAACCAATACTAACCTCGTTCTTAGTGAGTATTTAATTGAACCAGTACTAACGTCGTTTTTAGTGAGTCTTTAATTTGACCAATATTAACCTTGTTCTTAGTTTTTTATTGAATCAGTACTAAGCTCGTTCTTAGTGAGTCTTTTTTGGATCAATACTAACTTTGTTCTTAGTTTTTTATTGAACCAGAACTAACCTCGTTCTTGGTGAGGCGGTCCCAGTCGAGGACGAGCAGCTCGAGCGACACGTGGTCCAGCGTGGCGTTGGGCGCGGCCGGGACCTCGAATACGAACGACTCGTTGAAGACCGGGTTCAGAGTGCGCTTCTTCACGTGTGTCTTCTTTTTCGCGATCCGTTGCCCGTTGTATAGGAGGTACATTTTCACGTATCTGCAGAAAACGAAATGTAGGTTCAATGGTATTGTTTCAAATGTTTGAATAGAAAGAAACTGTAAATATATAAATATTTTCCCGTGACTTCGTAGCTACATGCAGAATTTAGTGAAGATCTATTTCTTAAGTTACGGATGGTCTAGTCGGGAGGACGGCAACTGCCGATTCAGAGATACTGATACAAATCCCACACGCGTCTCAGTCCTTCTAAAGTAATGTGCGCAATGCCACAACCTTTTGAGGTCATGCGTCATCCACCAAACCACATTGTGTGAGTGTGGTGGATTACCCTTGTCTCTCTCCTTGCGAAATGGCGCCGAGTCCCACCAGCAGGAACCTAGGATCATTTGGTGGGCTGGTAATACTACAACGACAGGTTAACCCTCCCGATATACTACGTGAGTACGTACGGGTCGGCGAGGCCGGTGACGTCCATCTTGGGGAGGTTGCGGGCCTTGAGTAGCACCACGGTGAGGCGCGCGGCCGCAGGCTGCCAGCACAGCGAAACCAGGACTTCGCCGCGACCTACGCTGCGCATCTACACATACAATACGAACATGGATCAAAACGTTACAACACCGTCAACACCCAACAAGATTTCATCCCACCAAATTGGATCCCTCAACACAGGTAGCCCTAGTGTGAGATCTAGTGCACGCTGGTAAAGCATTGCCCTATCGTCCTTTCCGTGTCTACTTAGGCACACACAGCTCACTTACTCATTTACTTAGGCTCAAAACAGGTAGCCCTAGTGTGGGATCTAGTGCACGCTGGTAAAACATTGCCCACTAGTCCTTTCCGTGTCCTACTTAGGCAGTGCTTGGGTGGGAGCCTGGACCCGGCAACTTAGGACGGGTATCTGGGAATTGGTAGGTACTTGGTAAGTGCTAATCTCTGGATCCTACGATAATAATGTTACGTAATTTGTCATTCAACTTTTGTGAACTTAATATTTGTCTAAATAAAACAAAGATAGTAGTTTTTTGTTACAAAATATAGAGATTTGACAAAACATGCTCCTGATCTACTGCTGGACATAGGCTTCTGCCATTAACACCACACAGCCTATCCTCGACTTTTCTTCTCCAGCCACTGTTGGCTACCTTACTTACCTTCTCACTCCATTGAGTTTCAGGACGTCTAGCTACGTTTGCCACTCAATCTCCATTCAAAGACACGTCAACCACAACGATTATCGGTCACAGCCACTTAGGCTTGCTAATACTTTGAGCTATGTCGATAACCTTGGTCCTCTGAGGGATGAATTTGTTTCTTATATTATCCCTCTGACAAACTCCAAGCGTAGCTCGTCCCATAGAATGCTGGTAGGACATACGGATGGCTTTAACTGCCAATGTCCATGTTTCGGCATATTAGGTCATGACCGATAAAATGCTATGCTATGATTGTAAATTTTCGTCTTCATGCTTTGATGGGCGATGAAAAGATCTGACGTAGTTTCTCAAACGCTGCCCAGCCCGACTGAATGGCCGCAGTTTCAAAATAGTTTTTCCTAACTCCTCCTTAACTGGTGTGAAAATCTAACTAACCTTGAGGCTGCGCGGCTGGATCTCGCGGCAGAGAGCCATGGCCTCGCCACTCTGGAGCTGAAGGCTGGACAAGGGAGACACCACCTCGCCGATTATCTCGTCCCGGGAATATCTGGAAAACAAAAACAGAGCGGGTTATACTCAAATGAGTTTAGATCGAGAGCCCACGACTTATGGCGTCAGTAGGCATGGGTGAAGTAGATCCTCGCCTGCTGCCTCTAAAAAGAGTCTCGTGAAGCCGCTTTAAACGCGATCCTATCGAACTTTTAACCCGATTTAATTTTAAATAGTACATTTTTGTTCCGGTGGCCGTGGAGACTATGAGCAGTTGGGGAGCTGATGCGAAGGATTTAATCCAATAGATAGGGCATCGTCTACGTAACCAAGGAGGAGACTCCCGCTCTGGCAAAAGATAGCTATCGCTATTCAGCGATGCAACGCAGCCAGCGTTCTGGGCACATTTGCCCAGATTCAGGGTGGGTTATTTTAGTTAATGACTTTATGGATTTGTATTTTTATAATGTTTTGATCTTAAAATAAATTAAAAAATATTGGCTAGACTTAAGATAACAACAAAACATAATTAGTTCATCTCCTATACCCTATTTTCCATATTTAGTAAGATACATTAATTGGGTAGGTCATAAGGATGCAAGAAGTAAATTTCCTTACGCCAGGCTTCCCAAGCCTCCGTGTCTCCCCCGAGACTGGGATTTTGCGGCGCCATTGAACTGAGAAATATGTGAGGCTTCAGAAAAATATATAACGGAAGTGACGCGTAAAAATTGAATGGAACCAGTGCTGCCAATTTTATTTTTTCAACGATCGTACATACCATGAATAATAAAATTTTGAGATTTTTTTTCAAACTGCTTCAATATTATCCGAAAGAACTTTCTTTTACCTGATATCCTATGACACCACATCTTTTTTCACTGTATTTCATATATGGTGTGCAGGTATAATAAAGTCCGTCTGTCTTACCTGTCAAAGCTGAGGACGACAAAGTGAAGTGTGATAGCGCTGATCTGATGCGGCGCGATGCCGTAGAATGTGAAGTCTTCATCATACACTGGGCACCGGGTCTTGCGGACCACCCTGCAAACCATCGTTCATATTGTATAAGTACTTATCTTTTTATAGTACCTACATACCTATAGAGTGACAAGACAAGCAGGGCATGTGTCTGATGATAAGTTGATAAGCAACATGGTACTTACATTTTACATGGTTGTTTGATGCGCGTATCGTAAACGGATAGAGTAAGATCCCAAGGCTGCCAGAATTCACGTTTTTACTGATGGATTGAGTAGAGTTAGTACATACTACGAACACATGCTTTCCGGTAACTTGCTTAGACGGCCAATTTTGAGATATGGTAAAACTCTATTATTTTGGGAGTTTTAAAGCGTATGTTAAGCAAAACGGCCGACGGAAAGTGTCAGGGAGTATTGGGGCCTTATTTTTAAAGATATTGCCTATAACATACGTAAAAATCAGTTATGAGAAAATACGTGAAGTAAGTAATGTATTTTCTGGACCCCATATCTCAAAATTGGCCGTCTAAGCAAGTTACCGGGTATGTATGTGTTCTTAGTACGTACTAACTCTACTCAATTGTCCACATTTCATCCATCAGAAAATACGTGACGTCTGGCGGCTCTAGGATCTTGGACTAGGAAGCAATACGCACATAAGACTTTCCCCTACCAAAATTGTCTAAATAAGTTTTCACTTTAAATATTCATCATCATCATCATCATCATCAGCCGCAAGACGTCCACAGCTGAACATAGGCCTCCCCTCTAGATTTCCACAAGGAACGGTCCTGCGCAACCTGCAACCAGCAGTTTCTAGCGACCTTTGTGAGGTCATCTGTCATGACATGACTTTAAATATTACCTATAAAGTATTATATATATTAAGTATTACCTGGTCTTGACTTTGTGCTGTTTGTCTGGCAGAAGCTGCAGCTTGACGTAGGGGTCCGGGCCGGCCGGCTCGCGGCCCGGGAGCCCCTGGCACGACACCACTGACACCACCAGCGCGCTCTTCTCGTTCTCATACCTGGCGGGACAAACAAAACAATTGATTTAATGTCCAAAAGACGGAATATACATGTAAAACTGTCAATACCGTCACATTTTTTTTATATATAGAGAGACGAGCAAGACATGTGCCTGATGGTAAGCATCATGCCTGCCACATAACAGCATAGTGACATGCAGCTATTGGAACACGAAGAGTGCAAATCATTACCTAGCACTGCACTGCGCTCGTCTCCCAGAGATCTAAGATGTTATGTCTCTAAGCCCTGTAATTTCTCTGGAAACATTGCCCTTCAAACCGAAACACAGTAATATTTGCACATTACAGCTTGGCGGTTGAATAACTGGCAAAGGTGTGGTACTTCCCCAGGCAGACTCTGCCAAAAGTCCTACCACTACATTATCATTATAGTCCAAATTCGACAGTAAATTTGTCATTTTCTTTGTGTGTGTTCACGGATAACTTCGTCGTTTATGAACCGATTTTAATGATTCTTTATCTGTTCGGTAAAAACTATGGATCTGTAACGCCACAAAGGACGTAAGAAATATGTGTACGACTAGAATGACAAACATATTTGCTTGGCTTCAGACTCGATTACATAGCTCCCTGGGACCTATAACCTGGTCTTGTCTTCAAAAAGAACATGAATAAGAAGTACATGCAATGTATTAAAGACTGCATCTTCTCCACAACGTCTCTTTAGAACGTTCACTAATTAGATAAGTGCCCAAATGTAAGTTAACATATTGTTTACAAAAAAAAAAGTGTCTAGAGGATAAACGATTACGTTACGCTGTTAATAAATATTTGTTATCAATTATACAAAAATCCCTAAATATGTTTATAAAATACCGAATAAAAATACAATTTACAGACCAAATTAAACATTTAGTAAAAATGTTAAACTTTAAAGCATAGATTATAGAATAAAAACGTAATAACAAGATCTCTGAATGTAAAACGTGCTTTCAGAAAACGAATACCTATTCACAAAAAATAAATGTAAGTACAAACTATTATGACGCACGTAACATGATATACGTTTGCCGTAACCACAACCATAGCCGTCACTAATCTAATCTAAGACTAGACCATTGGAAAAGCTAGAAATATATGTACGGTCGTAACGTTAGAACTGAACTACGTAATATCACAATCTCGAAAAGTTTTGTATTAAAACAGTTGGGAACTCGTGACCGAACCGCGCTGTATCGGGTAAAAACTCTATAAAGATGTTCACGACATAAAACCGCCACCACAATATACACAACGGTAGTAAGGAGCTAAAAATACATAAAATAAAACGTCTGACCCCAGTATCGAATAAAACCTAGGATAGAGGTCAGAAGCAGTCGTAAAGATACAGACCCACGTCAGCAAACTGTGTACTTGTGTAAGTTATGTTCATGAGGACAATGTGGGAACAATTGAGGTTACCACAGGGTATTTCTGGGCGCGACTTTTAATTATTTCAGCTTTGGTCAGCGCCCTTTGGCGCCTCTTGAGTGGCCTTTTGGGTGGCGGGTTTCTTATTTATAGAGGAATTTCACTAATACACATTGCTATTTAAGCCCTAACACAGTAAAACTAACGTAAATGTGCCTAACTTCACACTGGTATGGGTATCCTATCGTTATTGTAACGGTGAAAAAATGAAGAATAAGAAAATCTCGCGGCAGATAGACTGGAGTCTTACTCGTAGATGGAACCCCGTTTTTTTGTCAAACAAAGTATTGTTTGTTAAACAAAGTATTGCAAACACAACAAAAAAACTATAGACAATAAAATTAGAGTTAGATGTTTCAAACCTGCTTTCTTGATACAATTAATATTGAAACATTTTTTAAATAAAATTGGTAAGTGATGTAGGTAACGAACAAGACATGAGACTGATGATAAGCATCACGTTTGACCATACAACACAGTAATACGCAGCTTTTTGAACATGTAGAGTCCACAGAAGCTCTCATCATTTAGAGACTTCTTTCTTTGCCATATACACAGTTACGTAGTTATTTAAAATAATATCCAAAGAGTTTACATATACTACGTATAGAGTTGGCACAAACGCTTTACACCGAAAGCACGGGTAGCAACTTTCTTGCCTTGTCGCTCTTGTGGAAGTGTCATACTTTTGTCGCGGAACATCACTCTGTTGGCATAGAAACTATGCGCGTCATCTGCTTACGATTGACACAAAGGAACCGTGCGGAAAATCTAACTCTATACGTAGTAAATGTAAACTCTGGCAATACCTACCATTATACTCGTATTGAGGGTACAATCTCAAATTACGTACGAAGTATGGACAAACTCATCCTTTTAACGTATACACCAACTGCGCATCATGTTATTTTTAGTTCACAATCGCAGTTACGTATATCCCAGATACCTCACAAACTCCGCTGGGTTTACCTATATGGCAGATTGTCCTGAATTTATGATATTAAGCCGAGAGCCCCGTCTGCTCTCGCGTCAAACATTCGCAATTGTAAAGATAAATCCTCTTCACAAAGACCTCTGGGACTTTATCCAGCCGTTCTACACGAGCACGTCGCGAATATGTTCGTATTTTTTGTCATAACATAGTGACGAATGAGTACGGGAATACGTTTAAATATTTTTACGAAAGTCTCGAGGGAGCCTCAAGCCGGTTTCTCGTGTCTGTCATGCCGATCAATTATTCATTTTGATGTTTTGGTAGAATAAATTTTATAAATTAAATATGGAATATATTGCGTAGATTAATTATCTAGACACACGGCAGTGTGGCCAGCCAAGTTCATTCAAGTAAACTGGTGAGCCGCACGAACCTACACGAACTATTTGGAACTACTTTTGTCCTCCTTATAACTTAAAAACTATTGAACATTAACTTGTGAAATTGCTCACACATTGAAACATGCAAGATATCAATATGTGCTCCAAATTTCATAAACAATTTTGTTTATAACAACATAGAATATTTTGTAAGAACTTAACATTTATTGTTTTCTTATAATTTAAAGTAACATATACGTATATTGTACGTCAGAAAGGGGCCCCTTAAACCTACGCCCGAGTCACAAGTCTCGGGAACTACTCGAGTTTTTCTCTCTCTGCCACACGATGGACCCGGCACCCGCACGGTGAATCCATGGAATGCTAAGAAGATCGTCTCAAGCCTCAGATCTTACTTGGCTATGTTGTTTTAAACAATTGCAGGACTGATCATTGAACTTGGCACCCATTTACATCTCACTTCTTTTGTTGTTGAAGTCTTGGCTCTCATTTCACATTTATGTTTTTGATGGGATATTATTACTTTTTGTACTGGAATGATTAGTTATCATACTAAAATGAAAGGTCAGATGTTTGGGTGTCTACTGCTCAATCACGTTGGATCAGCTCTATTTGTATTTATAGCAAAGTATTGAACTAGGCTCTCATTTCACATATAGGTTTTTGATGGGATTGTTTTTTACTGAAAATTAAAAATGAGTTGATGCAATACTAATAAAAACTGGTACATTCTTTGCATAATAACTATCAAATCAAGCAGAGCTTGTTATAGGGAAGAACCCAGATAGCTGATACACCTACTACTTACATTTGTTTTATTTATTTATTTATTTTTTGCGACACCCTAACAGGGTCTTTGTACATAGTTTAAGATTTTAGTCATAAGGTCTAATAATTTATGTACACTGTGCAAATAATAAATAAATAAATAAATAAATAAAAATAAATAAAGAGTATATAATACGAGCAGGACATCTGCCTGATGTAAGCAACATGCCTGCCATATAACAGCACAGTGACACGCAGCTATTGGAACATGAAGAGTCCAAACCCATTGCTAGGTCTCAGTTTCAGTATCTTCTCTTACAAGGAGAGTGAAGGCCATAGTCCACTACGCCATTATTGACAAATTATAATTTACTCAGGACATGTTCCTTCAACGTCAAACCCAGTGTTGAACACAAACTTACATCTGTAGTGTTGATCACATATTTAGTTTAGATCTGCACTTGTAGGTACTTACTGTGTGGGTGGGATTCGAATTGTATTCGAACCTACAGTATCACGAATGTGCAATCAGACGTTCTCGTCATTAGGCCACTACGACCTCCTATAACGTAATTATTTTAAGTAAATATAGGTATAGATATACATAGCTTTATCATACAGGCACGTGACCTAAGTCCGGGAAATCGGAAAAGTCTGGATTGCGTGGGCATTTTTATTTCTCAGAGGACCACAAATTGTACAGAAGTAAAGGTCACAAAAATAGAGCTTAGTTGTGTGTAGTTATTTATATTGTTTGTTACCTCATTACGTCTAATGAAACCCTATTTTTAGAGAAGATAATTAATTATTTAGCTCTATATTCCATACAAAATGGATTGTGTACAAAAGATCTGTACAAAGAATTTAGATTTAGTACTACTACGAGTACTATGTAGAAATATGCCCGGTTTACATTATTCCAGTCCAGCGACAGCGTAATGTAAACCGGCAGACCGGTAGAATACTAACTGGAGTTATTGCTTTCCAGTGCCAGTTTACATTTTTCCTGTAAGCAATCCAGCGCTGGATTCGATCACTGGACTGGAATAATGTAAACCGGGCAATATTAAATAACGCAACGAAAACAGCGAAGTATAATTTAAAAAAAATTTGATTGTGTGTGAAAAACTATTGCTGTCATAGCCTTGTTTCAAAAACTGTTTACGCAGTGGGTTGTGTTGCGCAAACGAAACGCTTTCAAAATCAGCTGAAATCTTAGAAAAGTAAAAGAAAAGAAAAGTGGCGCAAAACCTCCAGTGGTTTGGGTTGGGCACGTTTACACTACATGAGACAGTCCATCGAAGATTATTCTCCAGAATTCTGTGAATGAGTGATCAATTCGTCAGTCTCTTTGTACTCTTTGTAACCACTCTTTGTAATTTAAATTAAAAAAAAACGGTTTTAAAATGTTCCTTTATACCTTGTCCTGACAATAAAGATCACTAAAAAGAAAATCAACCAATTTAGAAATGATTTAGAAAACTATGTGTGTACATACATTTCGGCGGTTCATTTTTATAGATGTATAGCTCTATTAATTAGCGGCTACAACGTAATTCGGGAGCCTCGCTAAGGCTTCACAGCCACATAACATAAAGCGGATCTGGTTGATGACGCAATCTCGCTAACTTTTATATGATTTACGCAACTAATTACGTTACAGTAGAGACAAGTAAATAAAGTTACAGATTAGTTGGCTACGTGAAACTAAACACATGTGCTTTTGTTGTTTTTACATTATAATGAATAGAGATGTTTGTACTATGCCGACGTGTCTATGTAATATATCATCCGTATATATATTACAACTATAAAAATAGTAAATTGGCTCTTTTGTTTCGTAAGCTTTCCTTAGTTTAAGGATGGTTATTGTTGTTTTAGGATTGTTCAAAAATGTTTGAAGTAAAATCTTTAGCCAAGTTGAGCAGTTTTGACAGTAGACACACTTTGTGGGTTCGCATCTTCAACACGTTAATAATGTCGGGCAGCGGTAGCAACGGCGTAGCGGCGTAGTGCGTTGTGCGTAGTAGCGGCAGCGGACCGGCAGGTCTACCGTCTAACTCTCCCGCTTTCTGCTTTCACCTTTCGCCAATGAAAGCAGACATCTACATCGCTTTCCGTATGCAGCGGAACTGAAAGCAGATGTAGTTGTCTGCTTTCATCGGCGAAAGCCAAAACCAGAAAGCAGGAGAGTTAGGCGGTAAACCTGAGGGGCGTGTGTTGAAAATAACCGACTCCAATTGAATTAGAATATGAATGGGATCCTGATGAGTACTATATAATGCATCACGGGCAACGCCGGGGCGGACATCTAGTATTATAATATAGGTATTGGCACATCCACCAACCCGCACTGGGCCAGCGTGGTGGATTATGGCCTTAACTCTCTCCTTGCGAGAGAAGTGTGAACAGTGGGAACTTTTAGTGGGCTGTTGATGATGATGATGATGATAGGTACTAGCAATAGGTAGTGACAATTTCAATGTGCTCTACGTATTTGCGTTTGTTAATAAGTTTAGGTTAGTCCTGTCTTCTGGTCTAGTCCAAAGTTCGGTATCTATGTAGTAGATTCTTGGTTCTTTGATCCCTGAGGTTCTTTGAAGCCAATCAAAAATTATTATTTTAGGTTTTTTAAGTCAGTTTACTAATGAACAAGTAAAGATATAAAGAAATAAAATATTGTACAACCGTATTGAGAACCAAATAAACAAACATTCTGAAATCAATTGGAAATAACTTGTCATTTATTTTATTTTTATTTAAATAAAAAGTGACGAGACGAGCAGGACATGTGCCTGATGGTAAGCAACATGCATAACAGCACAGTGACACGCAGCTATTGGAACACGAAGAGTCCAAATCGTTACCTAGCACTTCACTGAGCTCGTCACCCAGAGATCTAAGATGTTATTTATGTCTTTAAGCCCTGTAATTTCTCTGGAAACATTGCCCTTCAAACCGGAAACATAGTTATATTTGCACATTACTGCTTGGCGGTAGAATAACTGGCAAAGATGTGGTACTTCCCCAGACGAACTCTGCCAAGAGTCTTACCACTACTTTATATATTTCAAACACTTACCATCTGAATCTTTGTTAAAAGGAATAACATAATAATTATAAAGCTACAGTTATACCTATATAATTACAGAGCTACCTACGTAGCTTTGTACTATAAAAAGTACTCATTTATATTGTTTCAAAAAAGGTATTATTTTAATTATCTTTATATTACGGCAGGATCTGTACAGACTACGCAATTAATTAGATAACCTTGTTAAAAGAACCTTCTGTACTGCCGGCGGCATTATCTAACCTTTGGAGATAAGTATTCTGTATTTACTCGTAAGGCTCGTAATATGGCTGATTTTTTTTGGCGTAACTACCGCTTTAAATAATGAAATGGTAATATATGTTCAAAATACACGTGTTTTTGTTCTATAGTTCTATACCGCACCAGTGATTAACATTATGCTTTTAGCAATGATAGATCGTCTAAAATCCACAGATCAAGTTACTGTATATGTTTGTCAAAAATGTAAAATCTAAATGTAAGTAAACTAAATACAACCCGACTGCATTTAATGATAATTAATTATTTATTTTTCCAAGTGCAAATGAACAAATTGGCATCACACTGGTTTTTTAACTGGGCTTGACGGGGAAGAAAAACATCGTGATAAATCTAAATAATTAAATTTTAACCCGCACTTGACCAGCGTGGTGGATTGGCCTTGACTCTCTCCATGTGAAAGAAGGCTCCGAGTCACATCAGTGGAATCATACAGTGGGCTGCTTATTTTTTTAAAACTAAGTACCTACTTATCTTCTAATTCAAAAAAGATAAAAATCACTTTTTAAAATGACCTACAACGATTTTCTTAAATTAGAATTGACGGATCAAAATAGAACATAACACTTTTAACTAATATGCCATTATGTTTGTACGTGCCTCTATATGAAAGGGTCAATCTAATTACCTATATCTCATACATATCAAAAGAGCAATTCTGTTACGTGTACATCAATGAAGGTCTAGATAACCTCAACGATAACATTAGATATTACTGGATATATTATCTCGATAGCAACACACCAAAGTGCCAACCGGTGCAAATTAATTTGCCGAACAAGGACTCACAACTATATTAAATCTTTTTTATCAATTAATAATAAGTAGTAGGTACCCGGCGACTTTTCTATTCCAGTAATTTTCCTGCGATATAAAAGCTTATTATGCATTATCCCAAACTTCGTTCAGCATTTACGGTGTGATTGAGCAATAAAAACCCAAACTTTCGCATTTATCTATATTTTATTTATATTAGATATATTATATACTAACTGTACCCTGCCACACTTCGTTGTGGCACATTGTGATGCAAAAATTAGATAAAAACAATCCTTGATGCGGATTATAAATATATCATTGTAAAATTTCAACTCGATCGGTGCAGAACTTTTTGAGTTTTTGAAGCGTACATATTATTAAATATGAATATAAAAATGTTATGTTGGTTTGTGTAAACCAACATAACATTCTTACCTATATATAGAGATGTTTACATTTTTTAATTTTATATGTATATGTTTATATATATATATATATATATATAAAATAGGATTTAACCAAGATCAATTTATTTGTGACATGGTATTGAAATAGGGCAAAACGAATAACAGAGTGGTGTCCAAGACAGAACATAAGGAAAAGAGGTAGACAACGTCGTAGATGGGAAGACGACATTCGTGGGATAGCTGGAGTTACGTGGGCAAGGGAGACACACGACAGGAAAAGGTGGCAAGCTTTAGGGGAGGCCTATGCGCAAGCGCAAGACAATCTCAGTACCGGTGTCAAATAAAATAGATATGTAAGAAAAACTGTAAGATTGTTAAATAAAGGCTTTTATTATTATTATTCACGTATATCTTTATTTCCTTAAGTCTAAGTTTTTACAATATTTATATAAAATAACATAAAAACATTATAAAAACCTAAACCTAGTTTGCCGCCAGCAGCGGGGCAGGGCCCAAGCTACCGGTGGTTAGGGCTGCAGACTGAGGAACCTCCTGACGATGCGCGCCGTGTCGAGGATGACCGCCTTCTGCATCTGACCCTTAATCCAACCGTCTAGCGAAAGTCTCTTGAGATGTTGGTCGAGACTTTTCGCTACAAGGCCGTTTGCCGACACAACTATTGGGACTATGATCGTCGAATCAACATCCCACATGGCGGTAACCTCATGAGCCAAGTCAAGGTACTTGCTAAGCTTGTCCTTCTCGGCTTTCACGAGGTTCTCGTCATGTGGTATGGTGATATCGACGATCACAGCTCGACGCTGAGACCGGTCTACCAGCACGATATCAGGCTTATTGGCAACAATAGTCCTGTCCGTGATGATAGAGCGGTCCCAGTAGAGCAACGCACGACCATTCTCGAGAACTGGCAGAGGTGCGTACTTATAGTACGGCACCTCGGACTCGACAAGGCCGTGTCGAAGAGCAAGTTGCTGATGGATGATCCTGGCTACTAGGTTATGTCTGTGCAAGTACTCGCCGTTAGCAAGATGCGAACAACCGGAAATAACATGACGAAGAGATTCGCCTGGACGGCGGCATGCCCGACAAATGTCGACCGTACCGTCCTTCATTATGTATTTCCGGTAATTGTTCGTCTTGATAACTTCGTCAGCAATTGCACAGGCAAAACCCTCGGTTTCTCGAAGAGGTCCCCGAAGCGTAGCCAGTTCACCGACGCGAGCAAATTCACATCGGGGCCCGTCAGGGCCCGATAGAACCGCCCGTGCAGCTCCTTGCTCTTCCATACTTCCTTGCGATCATCAGTGCTGAGCACCGATGGTTTGCGCCAGTTCTCGTTTGCCATTGAAAGAGGCGTGAAGCTCCTGTCAACTGCCACAACATCACGATGCATCCCGGACTCACTGTTGCGGAAATAATCCCTAAGACTGCATACCTCGCGGTTGTGAAGGTTCTTGGCATTTAAAAAGCCTCGACCTCCACACTTCCGCGGGATATACAGCCTCATAACAGATGAGCGCGGGTGTAGCATTCGGTGTGTTGTGAGCAGTTGACGGACCTTTCTATCCAGGGCGTCGAGCTCAGTCTGAGTCCATCTCAGTATGTTAAAGGAGTATATCAGCAGAGGCATTACCCAACCGTTGAAGGCTCGCACCTTGTTACCGCCTGACAGAAGACTTTTGAGTACTTTTGTCAGCCGGCACAAGAAGCGCTCCTTCACCGATTTCTTAATGTCATCTGTTGATATACCCAAAGACTGTGACATACCGAGATATTTGTAGGTCTCGTCTTCGGAGAGAGATCTGAGAGCTATAGTCTCGGAAAGTTGTAAATTCTCTGAATTTACTACTTTCCCTCGCTGTACATGCATGACCGCACACTTGTCACACCGAACTCCATCTTGATGGCGTTACTAAAACCTCCGTGGTTTTTAATAGCTCCAACAAGTCTTGGCGTTTCGGTGCAAAAAGTTTGAGGTCGTCCATGTACAACAAATGAGATATAACCTCACCTCCTCTACGAAGACGATAACCTAACTCTGAATCCTTCAGCAGAGTGCTGAGAGGATTCAGACTTAGGCAGAACCATAGGGACTTAGACTGTCACCCTGAAAATGCCTCTTTCAATCCTAATCAAGTCCTCCGAAACAAACGAGCTGTCTACGCTACCTGGTTGACGAAGGACTGTGACCCACTGTCCCATGCATTTGCTTAGAAAAGATTTTAGAGTTGGATTTATTTTGTACAACTCTAAAACCCTTTCCAGCCATGAATGGGGCACCGCATCATAGGCCTTCTTATAGTCAATCCAAGCAGCGGAGGGCTCCTTTGTTTCGTTTGACTTGTTGGCAAATGGTCGTGTCAATGAGGAGCAGCTCCTTAGTACCACGGGACCCAATCTTACATCCATTCTGAGAGGAGGCCAAAACGTTATTCGCGACAATATGCGCATTTATTTTTGCTCTCAGAATGGATGTAAGCAGCTTGTAGATGGTAGGTAAGCACGTAATGGGTCTGTAGTTCTTCGGTTCCGTGGTACTACCAGACTTATGAAGCAGGAAGGTGACTCGGTGGTCAAGAAACTGGGAAGAGAACCCGTCTCCAGGGCTTCTTGGAATTGTGTTGCCAAACGTTCATGTGAGCACCGAAACCACTTTATCCAGAAGTTGTGCAATCCGTCCGGTCCAGGACTTTTCCAGTTCTGAGCCGTCCGGATAGCACAACTAACGTCTATGGAGTCGATTGTAATAGACTCCATGGGTTCGATAACCTCACATGCACGTTCGATAACACGTATCCAAGCTCCTCCGTGTGCTCGACAGGCACCGACCAGATGCTGCGCCAGAAACTTTTCATAGCGCTGACATCCGGTAGCTGCGTGTCGTTCACACGTGGACTCGTAGTTCCTCCCAGCTTCGGTACACCTTCCTTTGATCGCTCTGGAAGTCGCGATTTTGCCGATATCGATTCACACGCTCTGTAGCAGCGGCGAATACGGTTGCCCACGCATAAACTTTCTGCTTCAGATAGTCAATACGTTCCGTAACATTGGCAAGATAGTGCTGAGGACCGATACCAGTCCCAGCGAATGCCTGTGTTACGAAACGCATGACTCGGGGACGACTGTTCCCTGTCTGAAGCAGATTAGCTTTGCAATAAGAACCCTGAATTTGCTGATACGCCGTTCTATTCGCACTTGCCATGCGGGTGCATCTCCGGCGGTTCGCGTTGTACGGTCAGTGTCTGGGAACTTGACACGTGCAACGCGACACACCGCGATAGCACCACAGTACAGAATAGAATGGGTATCAGTCAAATCCTTGCTAGTTCCCAGGTAGGGCACTAGCAAAGTATTCAGGGCTCCCATCAAAGCCAAATTACGTCTATGTGTGGGCAAACGCGGTAAGCGCGGCCTAGAGTTCGGTGTGGATCTATACCGCAAGATTGCGTCTTCCAGAGTGCTCCTCAGTTGGCTTATTATTATTATTATTGAAATAGGCAATTATATACATCTATATAAACGTATTTTCTATGGAAACAATATCGAAATTTATGACAATACTATAAAGCTGAAGAGGTTTTTCGTTTGAACGCGCTAATCTCAGGAAATACGGGGCCAATTTAAGAAAATATTTAGCGGTACGTGATCCCTGAGTGATACAGTCTATATATATCATGTCTCACGCGCAAAGTTGCGCGCTAAATAAAGGTGCGCTACATTTGTTTTTATTGCCTAGCACTAAACAACGCTTTTTCCATTGCCAAGCGGTACGCTACGCTTTTATCCATTGCCTAGTACTAAACTACGCGTTTTGTTTTCACCTAGCCCTACGCTACGCTTTTTAATGCAACGCTGATGATCACACGCACGTTTTACACGTCCAATCACTCTATTTTATAAAAACTATACATAATTTCACCTTCCACTATATACAAAGAGCATAACGACACTTCGAGGAGGCTAAACCGTCGGTCTCCAATATTGCGGTACATTATATTGGCACAGTTTGTGATGGAGCCCGCCATTCCCTCGTCTTAGAAGTGCCCTTAAACTTCCCAAGATATTACTTTATTAATAATCGACCCTAGACATCTAAGGCCATGGATATATAAAAGTTTTAATGAAAGATAAGATAATATCTTGTAAACTTAGTATCGAGTAATTTTAATCCATACTAATATTATAAATGCGAAAGTAACTCTGTCTGTCTGTCTGTCTGTCTGTCTGTCTGTCTTTCTGTCTGTCTGTCTGTCTGTCTGTCTGTCCGTCTTTACCGCCTAAACCAAGCAACAGATTTTGATGAAATTTGATACATAAATAGAATAGATCCCGAGAAAGGACATAGGCTACTTTTTGTTCCGAAAAAAGGGTTAAAAGGGTTAAAATAAGGGATGAAAGTTTATATGGAAAACTTCGTCATTGTTTAAGAACTATGAAACTTTACGTCTAGATATTTAACACGAAACCATAAAATGTATATTTAAGCAGTGTTGTAGTTTCGAACTGTACCTACGGGGGTGGAATTGGGGGTGAAAGTCTGGAAGTTCAATATTATTGAAGATAAAACCATGAAACTTTGTATCTAGACACTTGAAATGGAGTCGATAAACGTTTGTTCCAGCAATTTTATAATTTCTAACTATACGGGGATACTTATATAACCGCTTGATACACTGGCCGCTTTTCGCGTTTTACAAATTTGGCGGGAAAACGGGTGTCAGGTTACATAAGTGCGGTGTTTATGTTTCGGCATATGAAGTGCCACCTTACTTTTACCCGTTTGAGCCATTTACTCTCAAGAGCGTTTCAAGACGCTTCTAGCGGTATCATTTATTTATAATTAATGTACTTAAATAAATTCAAGATGGCCGCCGCTACAAAATGGCGGATAATTTATGTTTTATTAATCCCATCAATATGGGTCTCAAATGAAAGAGCTCAACAAGCAGAATACAATATACTATAAAAAAATTAAATCCAAGATGGCGGCCGCTACAAAATGGCGGATAACGTAGGTTTTATCAATCCCATCAATATGGGTATCAAATGAAAGTGCTCAACCAGTAGAATAATACAACGTACTATATAAAATTAAAATCCAAGATGGCGGCCTCTACACAATGGCGGATAACTTAGGTTTTATCAATCCCATCAACATGGGTATCAAATAAAAGGGCTTGACAAGAAGAATACAGTGCACTATACAACCTCAATATTTAAGATGGGCGCACTAAATGGCGTATCAGACAGAATTTTTGATAGTCGACGAGATTTCCATGGTGTCTTATCAAATGTTATGCATGATGGACGCTCGATTAAGGCAAATTAAGAACTGCGAAAATGAGTTTTTTGGAGGAGTAAACGTATTACTTTTCGGTAATCTTTTACAACTGCCGCCTATAAAATGATCAGGAACACCTGTTTTCAATTCTAATACGAAATTATATATATGAAAGTAGCTCTCTCTGTCCGTTGCCGTCTAACGTCTAAGCCACTTAAAGGATTTGTTAGAATTTGGTGCACAGATAGACTAGACATAGGAAAGGACAACGGCGTTTTTTTAACACAGAAAAAGAGTTGAAAAGAGTGGAAATGAGGAGTAAAAGTGTGCATGGAAGGATCTTTGCACTCTTTGTATGCTATTTTAACCGACTTCAAAAGGAGGTTATCAATCCAGTTGTATTTCCAATTGTGAATCAATTTAGATGGTTATTTTTTTGGTTGGTAGATTATAGTTCAGAGGTGGTCATATAAATTTTATCGAAATCAGTGGGGCGGTTTTTGAAATATGAACAAAAAATTAAAATTTGCGTTCATGTAATCAGATGATATATCTACTAATATCTACTAATAGACTCTAATAAAATTTGGTGAACCGTCCCAATATGATTTTAAATTAAAGTCTGTTTTTTATTAATTTTTTGAGAACATAGTTTTTTTTGTAATTTGTCGTGTAAATTGTACATTTATTAATAAATATAAAACTTTGACTTAGACCGATTTTGATTAGGAAACGTGAATTTGTATGGTAGTAGACATACGAGTAGGTACTGCCTCAATTACTTTAATAAATATGTGGCGCGGACGAAGTCGCGGGTAAAAGCTAGTACTTATTATAAGAGGCAGTTTGCCAGACGAGCTCGCTGTAACTCCACCGGAAGTTCAACTAGTTGTGACAGGCTGACGAGTTGTTAGTTATTCAGTGACCTGTCTGTTCTGGAGCTAATTACAGCGTTATAAATTCATTCCAACTTCGCTTGGGATTAAGATACTTGTATAATTTACTGTGAGTACGACGTAATACCTTACTATATGCGTAGGTAAGGTATCATAAGGATATAACTGAAATTAGAAATGTATGTTAGAATTATTAGAAATGCTGAAATGTGTCAGTATACTTTCGTAGTACCGACTAGCTTTATTTAGTTTGGGTATATATAGAACTTGGCTTGCCACGCTACCGTGTGTCTAGATAACAATATAATATAAATAATACACTAGCGGTGCCTCACGGGTTTACCCTTGCAGCTACCGTTATTTTTCCGTGATATAAAATATCCTATTTGACATTCCAGACTATTATCTATGTTACACATTTCAACCCGAATTGTGCAAACGTTCCGACGTGATTGAGTTACAAACATTCAAATATCTAAACATCTAAATTTCCGCATTCATACAAATAGTAGGACTAGTAGTGCCTTGCGGTTTCACCCGCGTAGTTCCCGCTCTCGTAATTTTCCCGGAATAATCATTAGCGTACATATTATCCTCGTGGCTTAGTGGGTAGTAACTCTCCCTGCGAAGCCGAGGGTCGTGGGTTCGATTCTTACCCAGTGCAAATATTCGTGTGATGAATTAAAATATTTGTACTGTGTCTGGGTATTTCTATGTATGATAAGTATATATTTACAACTATATAAGTATTATATCAGCTATCTGGCCGCCATATTACAAGCTTTGGTTAGTTTGGGGTCAGGTGATGTTGTGTGTGAGTTGTCCATCAATATTTATTAACCGACTTCAAAAAAGGAGGTTTTTCAATTCGACCGTATATGTTTTTTAAACGGTTTTATTTAGCTCACCCCGCTTGTTTTCTTTATTACTTTTTTTTTTTAATTATTTATGTATCCCAATTTCATGCTGGTCAAAATTATTAAAAAAGGTAAGCATAGCATATTCTTACAATACAGTCAGTACAGTGTAGAGAGATAATTTTCAAGGTTTTCCCAGCTATAAAACAAGCTATGATAGGTCAGTATACGTAGTTATTGGTTTTATAGCCTGCACCAGACGCCCTTATCGGCGTATTAAATCGCACTAAAAGGCTTCGGGGGTGTTCCATCAGTCTGGACGGAGCGTCAGCAACGGACGGGGGTTATCCGGATTACGTAATTAGGTAGGCTTAGCTCTGGGTTGTCCTAAAGGTCTATACGTCTCTAGGAAGACCAATAAATCAATCAACTTCGCAAATTGGGGATTCTTTTTAGAAGTCCGTTTATTCAATCCTATCCTACTAATATTAGAAACTAGCGGCGTTACGTGGTTTTATCCGCGTTATTCCGGTTCCTGTTATTTTCCTGGCATAAAAAGCCTATGTGCTATTCCAGACTATAATATTCCAATGATCTGATTGGCCTCGTGGCTTAGTGGGTAGTAACTCTGCCTGCGAAGCCAGGTGGATTCGATTCCCACCCAGTGCAAATATTTGTGTGCTGAATTCAAACGTTTGCACTGTGTCTGGGTGTTACTATTTATAATAAGTATGTATTTAAAACTACTTATAAGTATTGTATCAGCTGGCCACCATAGCTCAAGCTTTGCTTAGTTTGGGGTCAGATGGTGCTGTGTGTGAATTTTCTATGTCCACCAATCTTAGCATCCAAATGTTTGCATCTATATTAATTTTTATAGGATGCAAAAGTTTTAATGTTTGTTGTTCAATCACGGCGGAATCTTATAGAATAAACGTAATCTAAATTTAAACTAATATTATAAAGCTGAAGAGTTTGTTTGTTTGTTTGAACGCAAGGATCTCGGGAAGGACTGGTCCGGATTGAAAGATTCTTTTTCTATTGGATAGTCCATTTATCGAGGAAGGCTATAAGGCTATAGAAAATAACGCTATTATTAATAGAAGCGGAGCATGAATCAAGAATGTAACTAAATCGGGAAAAAAATATTCCTTTTTGAGAGTTTTCGTACGTTTCGTGCTTTGACATGACACATGACAGCATGTGTCTAAGATTGCGTCATTGAATATCACAGATTATATACCTTTGCTAATCAATTTTTTTTTCTAAATCTGAGCTGGTACAACCAATTTCCGACAGGTGGCGTAGCAGGTAACTTTCACCGTTGGATATGTACCGGATCCTGATGAGTACTATATAATGTACCACGTGCAACGCCGGGGCGGACATCTAGTGTTTCTTATAAATCTATTAAAGTTTTGCAGCGTGACACAGTAAGGCCTTAACAATAAGTACTTTACGTACTAGTAAATGTTTTCCTCCACCGTCGTCAAGTCAGCGACAGTACCTACTCACTTGATTTCAAAAAGACAGTGGTGCGTGTGGGATTCATAAAAGACACTGCGGATCGGCAGTTCCCGTTCTAATAGTTATAGAACTAGACCCTCAGTATCTTTAACTAAACTGTTACTTAAATTACTCCCTGACAACAGACTCTAATTTAGGCAAAAAAACCTCGTAAACTTTAGAAGGCTTTCAATTTCATCGGAACTCGTAGACTTTCGTAGACAGATACAGTTACTACGGCACGTAGCTCTTTGTTCATTTTCATGTGTTTACGAATAAGCTACAATATGAAAATCCCTTGATTTAACTTGTCCAAACTTTGCGAAAAGTAAAACATTTCGATGTTAATATAAATTATTTTGTATAAGAAAATACGGTTTGAAGTTATTTCGCCCACGGTGAGTCAAACTTCCAGAACACTGATACCTTTGGCTTTCAAGACTTTAGCGATTGGGCAATGTTCAGATATTATCTTCTTTCAAAATGTATTTTAAGTAAGATAAATAATAATGATCTAGAACAAGATAACGTTTTCTTTTTGAATTTAATGCTGAGGGGAAAACAAATTAATGGCTTTGGAAATTATATCGCTAATATTACTTATGTGTTAAACACTAGTCTACACTGCCACCAAAATATCCTGTCAGCGGCGAATTTCATCGCATTGAACCTCGATAATTATCACTTATTTACGACAATGGTTGTGAGTGATTTTCATATCATACATTGATAAAAAACAAGTAAACATCGAAACAAGAGACGGATATTGAAACTCTCTCTAAAAACTCTGTGATAATCTTGATTGCTGTTAATTTTGAAAATCCCCTGACTGTATCTCTCGGAAACTAAACCACCAATCCTATCCGTTACTGATCGACGACACTATCGTTTTATACAAAGCAAATCGAGAGTAAACGTATAGAAATAACGTAGTTCATAAATTTCGCCGACGAATTCAGTGGCGTTGCGAATAATATTGATCCTTCGAGACGTAATAACGTTTTATATCAAAGAAAACCGTGAGGTGGTGTGAGGACGGTAAATACGTATAGTATGTATTCATATAGACGGTAATCTGTACGTGCGACGTGCGTATTTCAATGAGTAGGTAGCGACTTGGAAACCTACGTAGGAGCAATAATGCAAATCACGTCAAACGAATTTCTAGACTTTTTACCCTTCTCCCACCCTCGGTCCTATTTATTGTATCTGAAATCTGATACGTCATATTGTACTACGAAATTGTTATTAATATGTAAAATAAAAGTTTCAAGACAAAGAGTTTATTACTTATACTAAATCTGTGGTTCTGCCTAGACAGATTTTTCGTGAGCTGTGAATTGAATTCTAGCGTCACGCTCGGGTATGGTAAGAAATATTCGGGTAAACTTTGGACCATGGCCATTGGCCATTTATAAATGCGTCAACATTTCAATTGGAATGGGTGGCCATTCTCATGGCCACGCCCTCCGGTTTCACAAGCGCATTTTCCAATCTAAGCCATCAAATCTAACTGAGTTATAAGTTTTCACTTCTATCGGCAGTTTCTACGACTGCCAACTTTTTTAAAAATAAAATTTACGCCGTTAAAACATTTGACAAAAAATACAATACCTATGTATTTTAGAAGTTAAAAGTCTAGAATAAATAAATAGCACATATGTACGCTGCTTTATATAGTGAAAAACATATACATAGAGTTCTAAAGATCTCTAAACTCTAAGCAGACGAGGTCACAGTATAACTACTTCATATTTAATGCTTCATTATTGTGAACTTAGTCTTTGTGTGGTACGGTATACAAAGCCTAAGTTACAAAAGGCTTTGAAGGATTTGCAGTCTACACTGTAACGCCCACGTTAAAATAGCAATGGAGGTACTTTTTTATGTAATTTACGACAAGGAGAGCAAGTCGGTTGCCTGATGGAAGCACGTGTGATTGCATCATGGCAGAGTCCGCCTGGGGAAGTAACCACACCTTTGCCAGTTATTCTACCGCCAAGCAGCAATGTGCAAACATTACTGTGTTCCGGTTTGAAGGGCAATGTTTCCAGAGAAATTACAGGGCTTAGAGATATAAGATCTTAGATCTCTGGGTGACGAGCGCAGTGCAGGGCTAGGTAATGATTTGGACTCTTCTTGTTCCAATAGCTGCGTGTCACTGTGCTGTTATGTGGCAGGCATGTTACTTACCATCAGGCACATGCCCTGCTCGTCTCGTCACTTTTTATTTAAAAAAAAACAAACTTGTAAACGTGATTTGTTACATCACGTAACTCGGACACAAATGAATGAAACCAAAAAAAAAATTAAAAATGTATAGACAACTTTTTGTTTGCAATCATGTGATCGTACGAAGCTAAGTGAGAACAATATTATTTAACTGGATGAATTTGAGTTTCGAGACACCAGAGAGCTTACATGGTGTATTGTATTATAAAGACCCTAAATAGAGAAACACGTTTTAGCTTTAGTATGACTGGGTGCCATTCGATTAAAATCGTGCTTAAAAATACGAGTACAAAAATTTTTTTTATATAGTCAGTATTTACTGAAAAACATATAGATATTTAACTTTCGAGAACAAGCGTGCTCCCAAAAAATCACAAACAAAGCTTGCTTTATCATAATTATGTGCTAGTACATCTTTTTATGCGATATTAGTAAAAATCCGAACATAATTCACGAGCGAAACGAGGCTAGTCTTTCAAGCTAGGATAACAAGCTAGTGTTACCAAGCTAGCTAGCTAGTAGAGTCGTGGGTTCGATTCCCACCCAGTTCAAATATTTGTGTGATGAATTCAAATGTTTGCACTGTGTCTGGGTGTTACTATTTATTTTTCTTCTTTATATTTCTAGTTCCGCGTAAACAACCTTACGCAACGCTAGTTTTTTCCGCACGAAGCTAGGAGTGTGCCAGCTTGCTAAGCTTGCTACCCTATCTTGAAAAACTAGCCTCCTGGCGGTCGGGCATAAGGACGCTACATGCATTTTATTATTCTGTTGAAGTGTAACTGCATTTATGAGGTCACGGCAGCGTTCGTGGCAGGTTCACTCGTTCACTTACAATCGATAACCTTTGCCAGTCTGTCTTTGGCGCGCACTTGTACTAAAAGCTAGGTATTTTAATACTTAGCTCTTAAAACAAGTGTTATATTATTACTTTACTCTACTGTATGTTATTTTGTAAAGGATGTGTAAATTACGTGTAATGAGGAGAAGGGTCACGGTGTGAATCCGGTCCCCAGGGCCGACCGGATACAATTAGTTCGTATTGTCGCCTCTACTGTACAAGAAAATCTTTATCCCTAGTTATTTTCACAGCGTAGCGGCTAGGTGATCCATGAGTTAGCCGCCTTATTCAAAACTTGTCTCACTCAACCTATCTCTCGGTGTGACAAGCACAGTGCGGTAGCTAGGACTCTTCTTTTTCAAATAGGTGCGTGCCAGAGATTCGCTATGGTCGCCTTATTTACATTGGGCTACTAAAAGCATTGCTCATTCCGCCGCTATTGTACAAAATAACCTAAATAATTTACAATACTAGCGGACAACCCCGACTTCTCCCGTGGTGCAAAATACATAGCCAATAGCACTCAAGGAACGCGTATATAACAAGGAAACATTTTTTAAATCAGTCCTGTAGTGCCTTATTTTAGGGCGTTCAAACAAATAAAGGCTTCAGCTTTATAATATTAGTATAGATAATATAGATTAATTTTAACATTTCGAAACCATCGATTTTATGTCAAGAGCCCATGTGTAAGGTAGCGTTCGTGCGGCGGTCGGTAGTCGGTAGCGCCATGTTAACATAACTGGAGTATGGAGTTAATTACGTAATTGCATATCAACAACACACTACGCTCGCACGTCATGGAAAATTTCCGCATTGTGTAATTTATATTTTGCGGTAAATTGAATAAGAACCAACATATTTTTTTGTAAAAAATAATATAAGTGAAAGCGAAGCGAAATATTATTACGATATTTCGCTTACTTAATACTACCTCTATAGTTCGCTTAGTTACAAAATCAAGATAGACATAGCATATATTGCCGTGTGTTGACGATAATGATGATATTCTATTAAGTTTATTAATTTAAGATATTGACATTTTTGCCCGACAATAAGTACCTACTTACTAAATGTGACAAAGATTTTTTGTCAGATTGTTTTAAGCTATTACTTCACGACATTAGCATAATTAAATGCGGATATTTTCCGTATATAGTGGATCAAACCACTCTCAAATCCATCTCTCAGTAATTTATCTGAAATCTTCAACATCCAACAACAGCAATGTATGTCTTACCGTTAAATTTTAAAATCCACCACTTTGTAATCTAACAACAACTCGACATTGGAAACTAACTTAAAACCTGCTGTGGGTTTACAATTTCACAAGGGGTGAGTTTGTACTGTAAACAGAAGGTGACTGCAATTTTTGATATAAGTTTAAAAAAGATTATCGGAAAGTGTGAGCAAGCGAGTGAGAGACGCCACAATTTTCAGGCAGGCGTGTTTTCATTTCACTTTTGCGACTAATTTTATCTTAACTTCTAAGAATATCTCTTGGTTAAATATAAAGCAAATAAATTAATTATGTCGAGTGAGTCCCTTTTATTCGTCCCTTTATACTCTGCGGGATTATCGTTTTGAATATCACATTTTTTGGATAAGAAAAAAAATATGTTTTTTATGAAAAGCCAAACACGACCTTTATAGAATTATAAGCTCATCAAATTTTAGTAGGTAGTTAAATTAACTAAAGTAGGTCAACAAAACGTATACGTAGGTAAAGCTGCAATTAGATAAATTATTGACATTGTGTATGCAAGATAATTGGTATATTATTTCTTACACTATATTGGGAAACCTTGGGAAGTATATTTTTCGCAACAAAAAAGGATTTTCCAAATCGCTCTGGGGATCTTCATTAACTAAGAACCTCCTCCATACTTGTGATTGAGGTGTTTTTAAAATATCCTAATAATCCTAATTATATGTTACCTACTTTAAGTTACGGCTTATTTTAAGGTTTATTTTAAGTGACGGCTGGTCTAGTCGGGAGAACGGCGCCTGCCGATCCGGAGACCCCGGGCTCAAACCCCACACGCACCACTGTCTTTTCGAAGTTATGTGCGTAATGCAGCTAACTTAAAACGGTGAAGGAAAACATCGTGAGGAAACCGACACGTACCTAGAACCTTTTTGAAGCCATGTGTGATCCTCCAACCCGCACTGGGCCAGCATGGTGGATTATGGTCTTAATTCTCTCGTTGCGAGAGAAGGCCCGAGTCCCAGTAGTGGGAACATTTAGTGTACTGTTGACGATGATGATGATATCCTACTAATATTATAAATGTCAATGTATGGATGTTTGTATGTTTATTGCTCAAACACGTCGTAACGTATGAACGGATCGGGCTGAAATTTGGAACACAAATTATTGTCTGGAAGAACACATAGGCCTTTTTATCCCGGAAAAATAACGGGAACGGGAACTACGCGGGCAAAAAAGCGGAGCACTGCTAGTTTTATATTACCTTTATATGAACACTGTCCAAATAATTTAACCGTTAAGCCCGAGCGACACGAGGCTTGTTTTTCAAGCTAGGATAGAAAGCTAGTTACTTCTAGCTTCGTGTAGACAACGCTACGCCAGTTCTGTCTACACGAAGCTAGTAGACGCACTAGCTTGCTAGCACTGGCTTGCTTGAATAACTAGCCCCGTGTCGCTCGGGCATCTGATCGTTGATTAATGCAAAGCCATTTACATGAAGTCTCGATCACTTCGACATTTCTTTCTGTAAATTATTTATCACAAAATTTGTTTGCGGCTACGTCGATACCTACGAGTACCAGCGCAGCTTAATTAACTATTCGTTTCAGCAAACAAATTCATCTCAATTTCTCTTCTGTACGATTTCTACGAATTAATTTAACGGAAAATTGAGCTATACAGGACTTCTATTGAAATGAAATCCAACTAGGTATTCCGTTATTCGACGAAATACTCTCCCTGGCTGACTTTCTATTGGGTTGTTAAGGCAGTTTTCTCATTTTAATATTCATGGGACTACTCTACAGGTTACTCTACATGTTTATTAAACACTAGTTACAGTTATAAAAGTGAACATTATTATATCATTCCGGACATGTATCGATCTGTTTACCAAATTTCATCCAGATTCGTTCAGTAGCTTTACACTAGCTTCTATAAAGAATAAGAACACGTTCATACAAACTTTCAAATTAGTGTCTTCCCTGAGACTTCGTCCGCGTAGAACTTACAAAATAGCTTTTCCGTTACGAACTTTGGATTATTTCGGGATAAAAGATAGCATATCGTCAGTGAAGTTCTAATAGTGCGTAAGTCATTTTTTGGCTGAAAAATGCATTTTTGAATTTACTCAATATTCAAATATTTAACAGATTTGTGGATCGTGTAAATTTTAATCTGTAGTTCATAATATGAGCCTTTGTTTAAAGTTTACATGATCCACAAGTCTGTTAAATATTTGCATATGGAGTAAATTCAAATGATGCATATTTTTTGGCAAAAAATTACTTACGCACTGTTAGAACTTCACTGACGATATGTGTTATCTTTTATATATTTTATATTGCCTTTGGGGATTTAGTTGGTCTAAGGTTATTGCAGACTCTGAGTTTCAAATTTTAGACTGATCTGTTCAGCTTTACTTTATGTACATTGTACATAAAATATAGACTTTGAAAAGGTATTTTTTTGTGTTTGGATACGGCGATGTAGATCATTTGGACATATTTTTACTGGCACAAATAACAAATCACCCTAAGTAGGACGCCTACACAACGCCAACGCAGCATAAATAATTGGGTATACAATTCTGAAATACATTTGCTTACAAAAAAATTTAAAAGATCTACTTATAGAGTATTCTCATTAGGAAAATTAAATACGAGTAGAAAGCTCTATAATGGTAATTTCAAAATTTCACAACATGTAAGGAAATATTTGTACTGTGCCTGGGTGTTTTCTATGTGTAATAAGTAGTACCTGATTGGCCAAGCTTTGCTCGGTTTAAATCTATACTAATATTATAAAGAGGAAAGATTTGTATTTTTGTATGGCACGAATAAACTCAAAACTACTGGACCGATTTCAAAAATTCTTTTGCCAATAGAAAGCTACATTATCACTGAGTAACATAGGTTATGTTCATCACGAAAAAAATGAGATATCTACGTAAATTTTTACTAAAACCAACGCAAGGTATAAAAAAACAGTCATAAAATGGCTTTCATCGCATACGCTGCAGAAAGTACTAATGATAGACCAAAACAATGTTCTACAATATTATAGAGCGTATTAAAATCTACAAAAAACCTCGCGAGACCATTTGTCTAACTTCAGTAATTACCGCGCAACAACTACTTTTTTACATTTTAAAAGTAAGTAAAAATGCCTATCAAATTCAGACCATGTTATCAACACATTTGTATTAATTCTTATCCAAATAAATTATTTCTTATTCAAGACTCTTTTAATACCTATTGATTACTTTTTTAATTATTGAAGTTGGACATTCCATTCAAAATATTTAACGAAATTAAAAATATCAATCCTATCAAAATGCGGCGCCGCGCGGCGCAACACCGATAGAGGCGACACCGAGGCACGGGGGAGAGGTGTTCGCAGCTATGAAATAGGTATAAGTACGAGTAGCCGCGCGCGCGTCTACTAATTCGCGTGGTCGCCTCGCTACGTAGTAGGTAGTGGACGCAAATGATATTAAATATTAAACATTTTTTCGTAACACTTTTTTATGTTCCTATCAAAATGTTCTTTTCAGAACTACTTTTGTATAAGTTTATTCTACCATTACTGTTATTGTTCAAGTTTTCTCGCACTTTCTACACAGTTTCTTCACAAATTTATTCCATTTCGGTTTCCTCACGATGTTTTCTTTTACCGTTTTAAATTGGAGGCATTACGGACATGCCTTCGAAAAAATAGTGATGCGCGTGTAATTTGAGCTGGGGGGATAGGATACGATCATCCCCAAAGGTCCCCTTTATTCTACCTACTAAAGTAGAATAAAACGGAGCATTAAGGACTACGATGATAAGACGATCAGAAATCTAGCTGTGTCAATAGATTCAATAAGCAGCCCACTAAATATTCCTACTACTGGGACTCGGGGCCCTCTCTCGCAAGGAGAGAGTCAAGTCCATAATCCACCACGCTGGCCCAGTGCGGGTTGGTGGATGACACATGACCTCAAAAGATTCTAAGTACATGGCGATTTCTTCACGATGTTTTTCTTCACCGTTTTAAGTTAGCGGTATTACCCATATTACTCCGAAAAGACAGTGGTGCCTGGTGCACGTGGGATTTAAAACCGGGGCTCCAGATCGGCCGCCGCCGTTCTCCCGACTAGACCAGCCGTAACTATTTAGTACGTATTTAGAACTAATAGACTTTAGTACCTACATAAAACGTTGCACAACCATAAACTACGTCGTAGGTGGCATTAGCAGATTTTAACACTAAATTACAACAATTAAATATTTACTGATTTAATTTTTGATTTGATGCGTAAAAGTAAAGGGGAATAAAAACGACGCCAGACACGCCTAAAGTTTTAGGACTAATGATAATATACCATAACAACTAACGCATAACAGTTTTCGCATAATTTTTGCTACCGTATATAGCATAAACATAACTTAGCATAATGTTTAACTTAGCTTACTGGCACATATTGAGAGAAGCATAACAATACCTAAACATAACAATTGGTCCTATTAGGGTCTATCACTGAGGTACGACTCCGGGTGAGCTCCTGGAGCCAGAAGCTCTATGTCCTTGAGTGTAACCTCTCGCTACGGCGACGACCTCGCTTGGCTCGCTCCTCTCAGGACCTCCCTTGAGCTTCTGGCTCCCGCATTTTTTTATAAAGTAAAATAGGCAAAAAGCATGCGTTTTAAATGATAAACAGATGATTGGGATTGTTTGTTTTGTCTTATGTCCTAAGCATGGCAATTCTGCCAAGAGTGTGTAAAAATTTGTAAGTCTAATAATTTTGTTTTATACTTATTTTCCATAACACCTGTGCGAAGCCGGGGCGGGCTGCTAGTGCGTTTATAAAGGGATCTAAGTAAAGGATTATCTCAGAAAAAAAGAACAAAAAGAAAAGACGTGTGTAACCATCAGGATTCGAACCGGGGCCTGTTGACTCCGAGGGCGAGCATATTCCTTCTGAGCCATTTAGACTTAAAGAACACTGGCGAAATAAGTTATCGTATTCTAATGACATTGTAAGAGTTTTTCATTGTCTAAAAACGAAAATAAAATGATGTTTTAAAAAAATATAACCTAGCTAGATCGATTTTTCGTCCCCGAAACCACCTGTATACATAATTTCATGAAAATCGTTCGAGCCTTTTCCGAGATTCAGATTCTATATATAAATACCTACAAGAATTGGTCATTTAAAGGTATAAGATGTTTTTAGCTTTTTAGAACTATATATGTTTTGTATCAGCTACTCGTATCAGGCTCGTTGCGTAACTCTATCTTAGATAAAAATGAGTGTGCTTAAGACCGCACGAGAGAGTGTGGTGCGCATAATGAAGTGTTCACTTCAAAAGAAAAAATTATATTGGCCAATTAATTGACATGTACTCTTTCTTTTTCAAATAAAGTTGTTATAAGCTCACCGTAGTTTGAAGTGCAGGTCTCCAAGCTTGCCGTCGTTGGTGGGTTCGGGCTCCGACTTGGTCTTCTCGGTGGCGTTAGCATCGGCCAGCTCCTTGCTCAGCGGAGCCGCCTCGGGCGCCGTCGGCGTGCTCGGGCTCGTGTGCACTGACGGCTGCCAAGGAACATATACATCACTATACCACGGTCACAATATCTGTGGAGTGTGGACCTAGCTCAATGACGTCACATAGATGCTGACGTTACGTATAGAAGCTAGCTGTACTCCGTATCCTTCCTTCCATTCGACACCACCAAAACGACACCATCGGTGGTGTCGTTTTGGTGGTGTCGAGTGGAAGGAAGGCTCCGTATTGACGGGATAGGGCGAGCGTGGTGCGGGAAGGGCGAAGTGGGTCGCATTCCAGCGAGGTATGAACCGTATACAGGTATGTATAAACCGTATTATAAATACTATTTTCTTTAAATGATTATTATTATATTACTTGCCGTCCGTGGTACATAATTCAGCCTAAGGCGGTCAAGGATTACGTGCATATCCAACGGTGAAAGAATTTTTAAGGTTACAATCTTGGTGTCTTCAAATCGAGAGTGACTCGGTTTCTTCTAGGTAAGCATGCTCCATCGTAGATTGCATCGTCGCTAAACGTCAGGCGAGATGGTGATCAAGTGTGAACCTATTATAGTTAAAAAAAATTAATCGCTCAAGTAGCTCCTATGATTAGTGTGTTCAAACAATAAAAACTCTTCACCTTTAAAATATTAGCATAGATTTTTGTGATAACAGCGATTCACGATTGTAGTTCCCGTTTCCCGTTAATTTTGAGATAACCTATGTGATATTCCAGACCACAAACTATATATGTTTCCAGAGAAATTACAGGGCTTGGAGATAAAACATCTTAGATCTCGGGGTGACGAGCGCAGTGCAGTGCTAGGCAATGATTTGGACTTTTCATATTCCAATAGCTGCGTGTCACTGTGCTGTTATCTGGCAGGTATGTTGCTTACCATCAGGCACATGTACTGGTCGTCTCATCAGTCTTTATTTAAAACAATAAATAAATAAATATGTTACAAATCTCAACCCAATCCGTTCAATCTGTGTATTGCGATGTGATTGAACAACAAACTTACCGACATCAAAATTTTCGTATTAATAATAGTACCTCGGTAATTTCCCCGGAAACATTGCCTCTTAAATCCACATACACACAGAGAGTGATGTTTGCAGGCTACTTTGTAAGGGTCTACTACAAAGTAATTTATCGATCTAGATAGAGTTTATCAAATTCGTTTGTTATATCAAGAGTTTTCAATATAAAGACTATCTTTCACAGCACATTACATCTCTATGTCGATGACGTCGTCTTTAATAGCTTCAACAATTTAAATTACCTATCCTCACATAATTTGTTTTTATTTTTTTGTTATTGATTTCAGTTACTATGCTTTTATCATTAAATTTATGGAATTTTCATCTATTTTGTATGAAGTCCCAGCATATTTCGCTATTCTTAACAGATATTGACGGATCATATCAACCCACTGTCTGATATAAACTGTTCCATCTTTCGCCAGTCTCCCTGCTCTTTGCTAAACTTTTCTAGAAGCTATGCTACATTTCTTGTGTTTATTGGAACACAATTCCTTGTAATAGGTTTAGTGGGTAATACGCCTTTTTCCGACATTTTTTTCTGTAATTACAGCCGTGTATGAAGTTCCGACCGAGAGTCCATAGACACTCACTTTTTTTATTAATGTGGTTCACACAGATCACTTAGCTGAAAAGAACGCATTAACTTTTCATCATTAACAACTTTCAAACAAAAAACTGTTTTGATGTACAAAAATTAATCTTAGATCTGACAAAACGTATGTAACTAAATGTTCGATTTCAGGATTAACGCGATAGTAAAAATTAGTCAGGAAGAAAGGTAGAGCGCGTTTGTTTCAGCTTAGAACTAACTTTGATGTGATGTGCGTATTGTATTTGTAATTTTTAGATTTCAATGTCTAAGGCCCACAGCGAGAAAATAAATAAAAATGACTAAAGCAGTCTACACAATGACCAGGTAAAAATGATTCCATATTTATTTTTGCTAAATCTGTCACTGTTAACATTTGATATGAGGAAAATATTTGAACTACTATTCGGAATAGATTACGCAAATTAGTTTTAGTTTCACTTGCAGGTATTCAAATTAAAATATAGATTTTTATTTTTTGCAAAGATATGCAAACACTACCTTCTTTCAAAGAAGGTGTAATTTTTCTAAACATAAAAGTGTTTTAGGTGGTAAGTCATTTTTAAGATAAAAAATTAAAAAAGTCAAATTAAAATAATTTATTTACCAAAAAAATACAAAAAAGTATAAATAAAAAAGTAACTGGCAAAACAAAAACTTAAATGCTAAATTTAAATAAGAAATATCTATCTCTATAAACAATTATATTATACTCTATATATAGTATAAAAAAGAAAGAAAGTGTGGAATAAAGTCTGCCTGTTAGTTTGGTCATTCATAGTTTCCTAATTAAGTATGCTTTTAAGACGACACAAAACATATTTTTTAAAAATCATGTTGCCCCAAAGACAATGTACAAAAAAAACGAAATCTATGCGTTGCCCAATAAAACTTGGACATTTTTTGTTATATGCTATATCGATTGGGTCGAATGACATATGTATACTAGTGACTTTCTTAAATCATTTTTTTAGTATTTACATCGTCAAAATTAAACGCGAAAATAGTGGAAAATTTGTTGATTAGGTACGTGAAATTAGCGTAATTTACATACAAAGAAATACGTTAATTGACAAGATACTTACGTAAAAAAAATCTCTCTACCGCCATCTAGTTCAAAACTATTTAAGAAAACACATTTTTATAAAAAAAAACAAGTACTTTCCAAGATCACCCCAAATGTACAAAGCATACACAATCAGAGCTGTGACAATCAAACATAAAATTGAGGAGCTCTCTCTTTATAAAATCTGATCAAATTGCAGAAGAGATTGACATCATTCTTGCTACATAAGATAGCACCTATTAAATGTCTATTAGAGAGATATTTAAGAAAACACTTGATAAATCGGACGAATTCGATAAACTCTGTATAGATCGAGATTACTATGTAGTAGTAGTACTCTTTAGAGAGTCCACCTCGGGAAGTACCACACTTTGTACCTACGTATGTACGTATGTGTACAGAAGTGCAGGTAGAGCAACAAAAAAACCAGTACTTTGCCAGTTATCTTATATTAGTTATATCCTCAACCAGAAATGTCCAAGCATTACTGTGTTCCGATTTGAAAAGCATTTAAGATTACACGGCCAAGATAAAATGTATCTTATATCTGTGGGTGACGAGGCCAGGGTGGTGCTAGGGATTGATTGGGGCCTTTCTTGTTCAAAATATCCAAATAGTTGTGCAAACATGTCTTCCCGTCACTCCATTTTATATTTAAAAAATCTATACGATCTTTGATTAAAGACTATTTCAGACCTAGTTTAATAGTCTTTTTCATAAAGTACAGTTTTCACACCTATTATGTACACTATTATGAACCTGGTTGTAGAAACGTATTTCGGTGGGCTACCATGTTAACTCTTCGACACTATAGTCCATAATAATATAGCCTTTTTTATTTTTGTAGGTATTAACATAAGTTATGGATACAGATATCTGAATAAAAGGCTATATTATACTTTAGTCCATTCAGATAGACACTCTTTAAGTAGAGTATTTTGGGCTGAGCATTCGGCATGTACCTATAGTATTTTTTATGTAATATATTTGTTAAAATGGATTTTTGTTTTACTATTTAGGATTAGTTGTTTTATTTTTCTCTTTTGTTTCATTGCTGTTATTTAATTTAAGTGTGTAAATTACGGGCCATTTTTGTATGTCATCTCCTATCCGTGCACGGTGGCCTTATCGCTCTAAGCGATAAGGCCGCCAATTAAATCGCTAAATATAATATTATTATTTTTTAGTTTTTGTGTTGTGGTTAAAAAGCCACAGTAAAGAGTTTTTGTACTGTATTGTATTTTGGGGTGTCAGCTGACAACACCGTGTCATGAAGTTTGCTTTATACAAGTAGTGTGTTTGGGTAATTTCACCCTGAGCATCTTACTTGACAAGAAGCTTATTACTTGACTACGGCATGAAGATTTATCATGAGGATCTGCATTGTGTTGGGGGAATAGTTTCATATTGCTAGAATCTTGATTTTTTTTCATTTAGACCGTCGCAGTTAGAATCATTTCTTTCTCCTTACTGAAATGACAAATCACGATCCAAGTAAATAATATATACCTCTACTAAGGTGATAGATAGTTCATCGCTGTTACGATCATTTCTACGTCTGCGGTTGCAATCATTTTGATTGCGACTACAGTATTTACTGCTGTATTGAAATTATGACTCAATGCTGTCGGAATCTCTTTACTGGGAAGCTAGCTTATCGCAATTTCGATCGTTTGTGCCGCTATACTGAGGAGATACGTCGTCGCGGTGGGAATCTTTTCTACGAGGATTTCAATACAGAGTATTCCAATTAGAAACGTTATGATCATAATTTTAAGCTAGTTTCTCATTGCAGCTAAGATCGTTATCATAACCAGCCTGAACGACATCATACGCCGGGCTTTTTCCACCGCCAATGTCCCAGCCATACTCGAACCGAGTGGTCTTGCGCGTGACGATGGCAAAAGACCTGACGACATGACTGCATTGGAAGTTGGGTCGGCCCCCGGTAGTGTGGAATGAAACTTGCGTCGATACTCTGGCACCATCACATCTTCCAGAGACACATAGTAGGGGGCCGGTGCAGCGGCTGATTCAGCTGAGCGACTCAAACGGCGCAAATATGCAATCCTCGGAAGTGGTTACACATTTGAGCCCTTTGGGGTTGAGACATTGGGCCCGTGGGGGCCGGGAGCTCACCTCATCTTCAAAAGCCCATCCGAGCATTAGTTGGTCGACGCGACGCGTGACCAAAATGCTGGCGTTTATTTGGCCCAACGCATAAGCATTGCCATTGCCGTGGTAATGCCGCCAGCATGCTGGGTACGCTTCCGATTGGTAGTGGGTTTGAACATCTTGATTATCTGTAGACCTAAAGTGGTCTATGGATAATTCAGGTGTGCTTAATGTAAGTAGTTAGGTAGATTTGTAGTGTAGTTCTCATTGTATTTTAGTTTTGTTAATAAAGGCTCTGCCCAGTAAAAAATATCGTTATTACATTAATATGATAGTTTTCTATGGTGCTGATCGTTTCTATTTCTATATTGAGACGGTGGCCTAATCCACTTAAAAACGTTTTTATCAGGATCTTGAGATGGTTCATTGCAACTAAGATCATTATTACCGTTTGACTGAAATGATTGGTCGTCGTTCATGACACAATTTCTACTTCCATGTTGAGACGGTAGCTCAACCCTATTAATATCGTTTCTATCATTATACTGAGCTGATGGCTCAATGCAATTAAGATCTATGTCGCTATAATGAGGTGATATGTTGGGATAGTCGGGATTATTTCCGTTGCTACATTCATATTGGTCGAGTTCATTGTTGACAGAGTACTTCGGGTGGTAATGTATTGTGATGGTATAAAGTACCGGGTTCGGTGGCTGCTGTGGCGTGGTGACAGGCGCGGGCGCAGTGGGGGAGGGCGACTTGCGAGGCGCCACGTAGTGCGAGGTTCCCGGGGAGCGCACGGCGCTGGGTCGCTTCGGCGGCTGGAACACCAGGTCCGGCCCGCGCTTGTTGCCTGCACGCATATATATACCGTCATTTTACAAAACAAAACCTGATTTAATTTCAATACCTACCAACACATTCAAACTAGGTTGATATAAAACTATCTAGTGGTCATAAAGATATCAATGCCTAAGAACAACAAATTAAATTATGCTACAAAACTATCACATTTTTCAGGTTCTGTTGTGTCATTTTTTAAAAGGCGGAGATGGTCAGTCATCATCGGCATGGTGTGGGTTTAAAAATATTCTCATAAAATTTCTCCAACAAAATGATTAACTTTAACTTTGCGCTGACATTAATTGATATCGCGATTAGATGTAATGTTTCTATATATGTATGTAATCAAATCGGAACAGTTAAAATTTTCAGTAAGAAACCTTTAAAAACTGAAGTTCTCAAATGCGCCAAAGGTTAATGTTAATTTTTGTATTTTAATGTTAATTTTAAATGTTCAGTTTGTGCCTTGTGAAACGCCCTCATTATAACATTAGTAAGAAGGAAGTCTTAAGGAGGAAGGCTGTGGAAGAATGACAGAGCGTTTCTGTGGCACTCGGCGCTTTGAGGGATCTTCCTAAAATGTTTAGTAGGTAGGCCGTCATCTGGGTGACATAGAGCCCCTACATAAGGGGGCGTTCAAGTATTACTTACGTAATTTGGGCGAAACGGGTGTCTTGTAAAACTTTACGCTACGGTTTTTAACTTTAAAAAACTGAAGATCTTCAAGTTCGCCACGTGTGCAGTGGCTTTTAGGTAAAATTTTAGGCGTGAACGACCTAACAATAAGCCACTGGTTTTCCGCCGGGGTGGTGGTATTATACGTAACGTAACCTTGGGTCAAATAAAGAGTATCAGGGAGGGAGGATAGACTGACCGCCTTTGTACGGGGGCAGGCCGCGGCGCCGGCGCAGCCAGCAGGCGACTCCCGCCAACGCTAGCGCCGCCAGAGTCACGGCGCCGCATACGAACACCCAGAACACCGCGGTCGCCCACTCGCCCGCTGTCAACAACAGAGCACTCTTATTACACAAATACAGTTTTCATTTTCAACATAAACACAATATTATTGTTGGCATATTATTTTGAGCGCAAACGTAATTATATTTTAAACATAAACACAACTGTTAATATTGTAAAAATAAACACAAGTTTAGTTTGAAACATAAACATAATTTTATTTTTAACATTAAAATACTTTAGGTCTTACACATAATTTATTTCATTACCAAATAAGCTATTACAATATTTTAGGTTCTTGGCCTATCCTTTAGCCGTAAAGACTGTCGACACAAAAGAAGTTGTGTTGATAAAGGCATAGTCTTCCATTAGGTACTTGAATAATGTACGTAATTAACTTTTGTGCATATGTTTATAAATTATATTATGTGACATAGGTGCATACACCCGCACCAGTGTGTGTGTGTGTGTATATGACGCGTTTCTTTCTTATCTTTTCTCCTCCTTTTTTGGAAGTCGGTTAAAAACGTCCGGCGTGCACTGCTTGCTGCAACCGACTGGAACGGAATGAGTGAGCTCACTCTTCCCAACAATGACATGATTCCGTGCGCCCTGAAGTTTGGGAGGGCGCATCTGTGTATTGAGATCTTTGTCAACAATGCTTTATTTTTATGTGTAACCCGTTCCAGCTTCGCTCGGATAATAACCTAGATCCCACTTGCAACGCCATCGGCTGGGCTGATTTGTGAATCTAAACCATCCAGGGACCTACCCAAACGTATAGAAAAAAAATCATACAAATCGGTCCCGCCGTTTAGGAGGAGTTCACTTACAACGAAAAGTGGCATTGATTTTTATATATTTACTAGCGGCCCGCCCCGGCTTCGCCCGTGGTACATATATATAACCTACAGCGTTCAAGGATTACGAACATATGAAAGAACGGTGAACGATTTTTCGTCCAGTAGTTCCCGAGATTGGCGTGTTCAAACTATAGTCTACTTTTGATCCCCAAATTATCGTGCTGTTTACTGGGTCAGAAGTGACACCTGACGATTGATCAGTTTTCGACCGGAGAGGAAAATGATTAAATTACTAAAATGGCTATTAAAAATAAGGGTTGATCGTAAGGGTGAAAATTGAGGATTATATGTATTTTTGTATGTTGTATCATAAAAAATAGAAATTAAAAATTCTGTCTAAAAACAAAATATAAAATTTAGGGGTGGACTACCCCTAACATTTAGGGGGATGAAAAATAGATGTTGGCTGATTCTCATAGATACCGGATAAGCACAAAAAATTTCACTAAAATCGGTCAAGCCGTTTCGGAGGAGTATGGCAACGAAAACTGTGACACGAGAATTTTATATATTAGATATAGATTTTGCATGTTGTAGCCTGCAGTTCTATACTATTAAAAAATAAAATAATAAAACTTTATTTCTGAAGTAAGTACCTAAAAAACATTAGGTCAATTTTAACATATTACGTTCTATTTAAAATACACAGATTTCTAAAACAAAAGGCAGATGGAACGTGCAGAACACAGATCCTTAGGTCCGGAAAGCAAATATTAAACGCCAAAGCAAATACAAACTCCAGTCAGTACGAAACTGACTTCCGTCTCGTACAGGAGTCCCGTGTGATTTTATGTTTTGTTTAAGATTATGCCGTCTTGTGTCATCAAACATTGCAAACATTGTTCCCAAAAATAAAAAAAGGAAATTTCATAGGAAAGTTTGAATATTTTTACTGGTATTTATTAAATTTAGACGATTTTATTTCGATTGATGAATAGAAACGCAACACCTCAACGAAAATAGGTCAGTGTTGCTATACTAAATTGAAATTATTTTCCCTGAAGTTAAGGTAAAATATAGATTCTAATTTTGTTTTGAAGATACTCGTAGACCAAATTATTGATGAACATTGTATAATTCAATTTTAAGCCCTATTTTTATAATCGTTATTTTTTTATTTAATGTGAATCGATGCCAAGAACAAATCCTCGCCGTTACTAGGGTTAATAAAAATACTAATAGTGTTCCTCCTAATTTTACTAGTGTTTTAAAATCCTTGCATTATACGTTATCGGTGTAATAATAAATTATTTAAAAATAATGTTTTATGCGTTTATTATACGTGAAAATTTCCAAAGCTTAACAACACATATTAAGGCACATATTGGTGGGATGCAAGGTGCTCCTTAATGGGGTCATTACTCACGGCGCCATGACAGAGTACTTGAAATCATACGTGAAGCCATGAGCCTTTCAGTAGCTAGAGCCCAAAAGGGATTGACGACAAACAAAAGGCAAATTAACTTTGTAAAGAAGGCTCAACATCAAACTCCAGGAACAAGCCTTACTCAATCCTGGGTACAGCAGCACCTGATTGGACTATTTTAATGGACACGTATGAAAGCACTACAAAATCCCAGAGGATGTGGGTGTTTCGTCATCCAGACCGGACATTTTTTCTTTTTTCTAGAGCTACGAAACGCATAGTCCTTGTAGAACTTACCGTACCGTGGGAAACTAATATACCTAAAGACCACGCGATGAAACAAAATAAGTATTACGACCTCAAACGAATTAACAAAAACAAACGCTGTAGAAGTGGAGCGAGAGGTATACCAGCAAAATCTCTCTATAACCTTGAAAGACCTTGGCTTATCCAGAAGTATACTAGAGTATCTAAAGCTGCACTAGTAGGCTCATATCAGATTTGGCTGGGCAGGGAAAGAAAGACGAGTATTAATATACCAGAAATTAAAAAAGTCAAGTCTCGGGGTTAATTTCTGCCACACGATGGACCCGGCACCCGCAAATCCATGGAATAAGAAAATCGTCTCAACAATAGTGGGATAAGATGTATACACGCACACCAACGTGAGTAATTTGACAACGTCTGTGAAGCTGTCACCCATACATAACTAATGACTGGCCTCACAGTGTTGTTCACGAGGTTTCATCCCAGAAATCTGTGTTAAAATATTACAAAAGTATTCACTTTTGTTTATAAAGGAATATTTTTCCGATTTTGTTACATTCTTGATGCATGCTCCGCTTCTATTAATGGTAGCGTTATGTTCTATAGTCTATAGCCTTCTTAGAAGGACTATCTAATAGAAAAAGAATCTTTCAATCCGGACCAGTACTCCCCGAGATCCTAGCGTTCAAACAAACAAACAAACTCTTCAGCTTTATAATATTAGTATAGATTACTGTACTATTAATATACCATTAAAATCAATTAATTTCATTACGAAAATTATAATCTTCCTATATAATAGCATTCCAGTGTTCCCATAGGACTGGGCCTTTCTTTCCACCACGCTGATCCTGTGCGGGTTGGTAGATGACACATGACTTCAAAAGATTCCAGGTATATGTGGGTTTCTTTGCGATGTTTTCCTACACCGTTTTTAGATCAGCGGCAATACGCACATGACTTCGAAGATACATTGGTGCGCGTGGGATTCGAATCAGGGCTCTGAATCGGCAGTTGCCCTTCTCTCTATTAGACCAGCTGTAACTTCCTCATTTGTAATCTTAATTACCTCGTAACTGTTCTTTAAATATCTAATTAATTAGTAATAAAAAAAACACGGTCCCGAGAGTCCATAAAGTGAAGTGTAAGATATGTTCCGCAATAAAAAAGGTAAATAAGGATTGTGATACTGATTATTATTTTACCAACACAAAATTCTATTTTGGATGTAGATTTTTGAAATCGTCTATTTTGAGTTGAGCTCAAAATAAAAATTGATCATATTTTGTAGAAAGCATACACTTTTGACTTTGTACAAATGTTTGTGTTTTTATATGCACAGAGCGGACAAAAAAAATTAGCAGTCATAGGAACTGCCGATAGAAGTGAAAACTTATAACTCAGAATTTACTTTAGAAACTTCGCGGATGAAACAGGAGGGCGTGGCCATGAGCATGGCCATCTAGAAATGCTGACGCATATATAGATAGCCAATGGGAAATGCTGACACATTTATAGGTGGCTAATACTCATGGTCCCGAGTTTACCCGAAGATTTCTTATCATTCCCGAGCGTGACGCTAGAATTCAATTCACAGCTCACGAAAAATCTGTCTGTTGCGCGCCAAAAAAAGTTTTCACTTCAAAAAATACATACACAATTTTTTTACATATGTATATAATGTGAACTGAGCTTTCAGCAAGCAAAAAATATTTGTAAATATTATTAATATTGTTTTCTTCAAACTCACGTAGCATTTTATCTCAAAATATCACTATTTATCACAGCTTTGATGTTTATCGACGGCACGTCAAAAGAACAATAGTATTTTGTAGGTACCTCGGTGTACTCAGGGAGATTACCTCATTTTGATTTCATCATTATATATTTAATTTTCCTATGTCATAATTCTAATCCATTCAATTCTACATAACACATGAAACTAACGTGGTTTTTACACATTTTAAATAAATACACGAGTAACTCACGTTTCATACAGTCAGTCCAGTCGGACTCAAGTTTCGATCGCGTCCGGCGATCTTTTTCAAGGAGAGTGCGCGCGCGGGTTCGCAGCTCGTTTAGCACTGCTGCGACTAGACTGACTATATCAACGTGAGTTGTTTATTTAAAAAACATAACCCATGTATGAATAAAATAATTAGGGATGGGCCGAAATTCGTTTTACATTCGGTTTAACCGAACTTCGGCAGTTTGAACCGAACTTCGTCATTCGGCCGAATTTCGGTTAAAATGCCGAACATTCTGCACTAAATATACTTGCACTATCATAATAGAAATTAATGAAAAAACATATGTGTAGTAACAATGAAATAAAATAAGTCTGATATAATCATAGTCATTTATTTGAATTAGAAAAAGTAATCATACGTGATAAACAAAAAACTTTCATTGGTCTTTTTAACTACCAACTTTTTAAAAACCAACAAAAATCACGTAAAGCCTAATTTGCGTAATGTAAACAATAGTATGTGAACAAGCTGGTGACGTCTTTATAAATTACTAGCTGGCTAACGACCCCGCGGAGTGCGGGCGGGGCAAATCTAACAATATTTGCAGCAAGTGCGTAAACAAGTCACAACACTAAAAAGCGCGGCGAAATTAAACCGAAGTTCGGCCGAATTTTTCATTTTTACCGAATGTTCGGCCGAAGTTCGTATTCGGTTCAAACCACATTCGGCCCATCCCTAAAAATAATGTATTAATTATACAGGACTTTAAACATTAGATCGTGATTTAGTCCAATGCAATGTCTTAACTTTTTTTTACAATAGTAGTTTGTACTTGACTACCGTTTTGCGACGACGCGGTCTACAATGGAGCGTGCTTACCTAGAAGAAACCGATTCACTCTCGATTTGCAGAAACCTTAATCATAACCATCGGGAAACCCCACTCAGGCAACGCATTCCATAGCCTAAACGTTTTTATCACAAAGTAGAGTCAACCTCTTTGTTCGTGTCTTCGCAACATCAACCATAGTACGAGGTCCCTCCTTTAAGCTACAAGAAGTCCAATAGAAAAAAAAGCAAGCTGGTATTAGATCATGCAAATAAGTTGCACACATTCCGAAGTGTATCCGATAAAAACCGATAAGCTACCAAATTTGCGACTTTGAAGTATTTTTCGAACTAGAGTTTCGTTGTCAATGAACCTTTTGGCACGCCTCTCGATCGATTCCAGAGCCTCAAGTTGAAACTTAACTGATCCAGCCCAAAGTTTAAAGGGGTCTATAACTGTTTTGATGGCTACTGTAGCCTTGATAATTAGTCTAATAGTCATTGAACACGTTTGTTTCTTTAAATACCTGACAGTGACGGAATGAGCAAAATATGCGCGTGATGGTAAACAACACGCTTGCCCATAGCAGCACAGTGTCACGAAGCTATTTGAACATGAAGAGCCTAAATCTACCTAGTACTGTGTACTAGCTGTGAGCGGAAGGGGAGATATACTTAGCACAAAGCATAAGCAGTCCACTACATGTTCCCACTGATAGGAATCAGGACTTTCTCTCGGAAGAAGAAAGTCAAGGCCATAATCCACCACGCTAGCCCAGTGTGGGTTGGTGGATGACATATGACCTCGAAAGATTCTAGGTACATGTCGGTTTCCTCACTATCCTCTCCATCACCGTATTAAGTGAGCGGTATTTCGCACATGACTTCGATAAGACAGTGGTGCGCGTGGGACCCCAACCTCGGGGCGCCGGATCGGCAGACGCCTTTCTTCCTGACCAGCCGTAATTGACTAGGCTAGTCATAGCTTTAAGGGAGAAATACGATGATTTATCTCTTAGCCCTGTAATTTCTCTGGAAACATTGGCGTTCAAAGCCGAACACAGAAATATTAAGACATTACAGTTTGGCGGTTGAATATCTGATAAAGGTGTAGTACTTACCCTAGGCTTAGTCTTAGTAGAAAAATACTACTGATATACTGATGTTAGACAGGGACAAGTAACAATACAGTAACACACACATGTTATCTATTTACCTAGTTTGCTTAGTTTTTGTAAATTATAGTTGTAGTGGTAGGACTCTTAGTAGATTCCGTCTGTAAAATATTACCTTTATCAGTTATACCGCCGTGTAGCAATGTGCAAACTACTGTGTTCTGGTTTGAAAATCAATGTTCGTAGAGAATTACAGAGCTAAAACATACAAAATGATATATTTAATTAACTTTGTATTTAATTACAAATTATAAAATGAACTAGATAAAATGCGAAATAAAAGACACAATTCGATAATGTTGTTTATTGAACCCTAGGTCTTCAGCCGGCCAAGGTGATAAAATAACAGATATGAGATGACCTTTCTACAGCATGCTAACATCTAATTATAACTCATCATTGGCAAACAAAAATAGACAATTTAATATAATAGGTGGCTTGAAGGTCCCGACGAAGTTGCATTATTAAATAGTTCAGGTTCACACAGCAGACCCGGTTTTCTCGTCTTCAAATGGTCGAATGAGCGCAAAAGATCTCGAAGCTGCTTCAACTGCGGTACTTGTTTCACACTAACAGTTACCAAGTAGGGCTCCGTTGGTCCAAAGTGGTTGGTTATTAAACTGTTCTCATATGAGGCGAACGTATTCTCATTTAGCCTATGCATGGCTACCAGGTTTTTCTCTTTTCCGCCACACATGCACGAAGTATTCAGGATATGTGTGAGATCATCTGCACTTGTAACGAAAACAATTGGAGTGAAATCTGTGCGGTTGTTCGATAGATTTTTGGAATCCAACACATGTACATCCTTTGCGTCCCCACAAACACACTGCACGGTACTTTTGGATCCTTTCTGCCATTCACACATCGGTTCGTAAAAAACATTTGGGTATATAACTACCGGCAACCATTCCCCACCATCCTGTGTGATCCAGTCTATGTCTTGAGCCTGGGCCGTTGCTATGAGCAAAAGCGTTCCGTATAAATATTTCAACATGTTTATTGAACACTGTGAATCGAACGAGAATGATTAAAATATGTCAGAAACGCTACTTTTATATGCGTCGGAAGACTTAGTAAACATAATGATAATATCTCAGAGCTAAAACTACTGGATATCAAAACAAGTGTTCGAGCGCCTAATGATTCGCAATACCCTGATTTATTATGTATATTCATTCATTCATTCATAATTTAAGAGCGACGCTCTTGTCGGTGGAGTTCCTTCCATGTACTTCTACACTCCCCCTTCTCCTTGACTTCCTGATACGACACTACATTTGTCTTCTTCTTGACTTGGTTCATGTAACTTCTCCTAGGTCTACCTCTCTTCCTCCTCCCTTCTAATTTACCTTCCATTATTATTCTAATGAAGTTGTCGTATCGTATCAGATGTCCCAACATCTTCCCTCTTCTGTTTTCTATTGTTTACATTAATGTTCTTTTCTCCTCTACCATCTTCAAAACTTCTTCATTGCTCTTCATTTCCGTCCAGCTGATTCTTTGCATTCTCCTCCAACACCACATTTCGAATGCCTCTAATCTTTCCCTGTCCCTTTGATTTATTATATATTGCCATTAAATATTTGTTCTCCATCGCAAGTAGGTACACGTAGATTCAATCAATCGTTATGTTCATCACCGTTCTCGGCGAATAGGATGGCGTGGTTTTCTGTGTGGTTCTGTACCAGATTCTCAAACGTCAACAGTTAGTTTTTTCACCACATACGCAGTTAACATTACTCTTGGTGACAACGTGGTCGTGGCACATAGGTTAATTGAAGATATCCGGGAATGTGACCACAGGATGCCGTTGTCCTGTGAACCAGTTTATATCCTTTTGAACTGAGACGAACAGCGCCGAAATTAATAAAAACTTGTATATTCTTTATGTTGCACTCAGATTAAAAAAAAAGGTAGAAATGCAGTCCGCGATCTTATAATGAAGTCACTTTCTGTTGATAAAATAATCAACACACAAACTACTGCAGAATTGCAACAAATCGTCAAACACCACGAATTAAGAATGAAACCGCAGTACAGTTACTTAGCACTTATCTATGCACGTACCTAATGTAAATTAGGTACTCTTCAAAATATTTGGGCTAAGGCCAATTTTCACTGACAGAATAAATATTATAGCAAAAACATTTACAAGATCAACTCTGCTAATACGAAATCACAAATCAGATAGTATGTGTATGGGTCAAAATCAGAGAGGTGAGCATTTTAGGTTTTCAAATATCTGAGAAATTAAGTTTCGTCTTGAGGAAAACTAATGTAAGGAGCCCGTTGTGTAATTTGTCAAGAACCTTTAGTGTGAAGGGGCACGCACAATTTTTACATATATTATGCATGTAAATAATACACTTAAGTACATTTAGAACATTATGCCTTTATTTGTATTAATGGAATGAGGAACATGGGTAGTAAACTTTGAAGAAATGTTAACTGTAGTAAACTTTAAATATCTTGAACAAATGATAATTGTACAATGACATTAAGGTTATCAATGCTTAAAATTAAAATATAAACTGTGTAGTTTTAAAATAAACAGACATGAGGCATTAGAGACATTATATGCGTAATCATTTTAATCATTAATTGAATCTTAAAGCTCTAAATCTAATTGATTTAATCTCATTCCTACATTTTGTGACAAATTTTTCAGCGAAATTAATTTGGATCATTAGTTTTTTTTAATTACCTATCTTTTTGTTCTCTTTTGGCCTTTAAGTTTTCGTTCAAACATGTTTTTTCACTGAAGAATCTGCAGCGAAAGATATTTTCAAATCTTTAATATTTTTTTAGTAAGTTTGATGGTTTTCTTCTCTTCCTTTTAAGATTATATTTTGTTTTATTACTTGCCCTGAAAACATTAATAACGGTAAACGGTACATATATTTATTGTTCTCCGATTCTATTTTGATCTCCTTGCAATTATCAAACAAACGAAGCATGGAATCATTAGAAGGAATGCCAGAGATGTACGTTACATTGGGAGGTTAATGTCTTACACAAAGAGGTTGTTTAGAGTTTTTCGGTAATTTGTCAACGGTGTCTTTTAGTTGAGTTGTCAAAACCCTCTCCAAATAATAGACGCTTACAAACATTCGAAGTAACCGAACATCCACTTGCTTTGTGTCGTCTTCTCTTTTATATGTATACTTATCACTAATTGTCTAAACTTTTTTCTGCTTTTTATCTTTGGTAATATTTCCTATCTTCAGTCTCCTCACTCCTTTGCACTCCTTTTTGTTCAGGTATCATTTTATTAAACATTTTTTGCTTCCTTGCCTTTCCTTGTCTTTTTGTGATGCCTTTAATAAGTTTATTTTAATCGTTTTTTGAGTTCCTTTTCTCTTCATTTTTATCGTGTCCTATGTTACTCGTACTAACAAGATACCTAAAACCAAAATTATGCTTGGTGATACTTTTAAAAAATACTAGTACTATTTTGTTCACAATTGTCATTTCGATAACGTGCGTCACGTACGAAAACGTTCCCGAAATGACAGTTCCCAAAATGATTATTCGATAAATGTTTTCATTTCACGCTTGACGCCGCCATCTAAGATATTGTTTTTAGAGGTTATGAATAAGTGCGCTATAATATTTACAAACATTTTGCAAAAAGTATGCAATTATTGAAGTGACAAAGAATTAAAGTACGCTTCACAAGTATCAAATTAAAACGTACTTACCAACAAAATCAATATTTTTTTCCCGAAAACACGACACACGCCGAATGATTTGACTCGTGACTTTCACACTTTTTCTCCCTAGCGTCACTTAGGGTGTGTTGTTTTAATTACATCGACTAATATTCACCACGTTCACTGAATGATTTGATAACCGTCAGACAGCATTTGAATGGTCAAAATATGAAGAAAGTAAATTAATATTAATTTAATTTATAGATACATTCTTATTTGGAAGCATTTTAAAGCTAATATTAAAATATGATAGTTTTTATTCGTAATTGTAAACATTTTTGACTCATCTGAACTATCTGAACATGGGATAAGGACGCATTCCCGGAATGACATTTTTTAGGCCTTTTTACTAAAATCAAGTAAAATATAGTTGTAGACAAATTAAATATTATGTGCCGTGTAATTATGTACAGTATTTTGAAATAAATTCTGTAGTAATATTATGTAATTTTAAGATTTTTTTTCGTCAGAAGCGTAATGCTCACCTCTCTGATTTTGATTCGTATATTTTTGGGTTTCGCATATTTTGTGGTGTAAAATTTCAGGTGTTCTGTGTTAAATTATGATTCTGTGGTATTATTGTTCTTTTGACATTTAACCTCAGATAGAGTTCGATAATGGCTTATCAATAAGCAATTCTCTCGGTACCTACTCAGTTTATATATCACCTAACGAGTAAACACTTAAAGAAAGGTAGTAATAATAAAAGACAATTTTAAGAAAACGACGTCATATTGAAATAACATAAGTAAGGTACTAAGTAAGGTAAGGTCAAAATTTTCATTATAAATTATAGCTATAAACTGCATTAGAGGACGTCAAAAGGGTTTCTTTGCAAATATTCATGTAGAGCTATGTATTGCACGTCTTTAAGTGTATTATATTATTATTTGTATTTAACATAAGTAGTTCAAAAATAATATAACATGTATTTAGATAGTTAGCCACACTACCGCCTAAACTAATATTGTAAATAGGGTTCCATATGAATCACATAGTTATCTGGAAGAAATAGCTTTTAGCGATAAAGTCGCCTTTTGTGTCCATTACGTGTTGTTAAATTTTTTCGGTTACTTGTTGTAAACTTTTTTGGAGCCAATATATTGTTTTGTATCTAATTAAAACAAGCGTATACGTCTCTAGTAATAGCGTATATGGTCCAATTACTCCGTGTCACTGCGCTGTTATGGGCAGGCGTGCTTAGTATGAGTCACGTGACCTGCTCGTCTTGTCTCTTTACTATATTATAAAAACAAAAGAATGATCACGTTTGGAAACACGTGGGGGTACTGACACTCATCTCTTGCAGGACTAGGGCTAGACGAACTGACAGTGACACCACTGACAGTGAGAAGAAGAGTGAGAAGTGATGTCGAAACTCTTGAAAAGTTCGTGTCCAACAATACGCGATGTAAGATGTAAAATTTTTAACAGACTTCAAAAAAGCATATTCTTTATTTAACGGTATTCTTTTTAGAGTGTTAATTACATCAGAACTTCACCAGGTGAAACGTGGTGGGATTTTGATGATTCGTTTTTTTTATTAAAAAAAGCAGCGCTTTCTGATTCCTTAATTCAAACAAGACCATTGTTTAAATTAATTCATTTTTGAGGAGAACTCAAAAAAACTTAATTCTTGTTGCTATTCTCAAAAATGCGCATTTGTTTGACTTCGTCTATATACGAGTACATGATATTCTCATTTTAAAGTAATCTTACATATCTATGTAATTTACAAATTGGTGTGCATGTAACGTATTTCTTTTATTTCAAAGGGTATAATTTCAAAGTATCTTCAGAATTTTAATGAAATATGTTTAGCAGTTTGATTTTGAAATGGAACTCGGATGTTTTGTCTTCTGGACATAAAACAATTATTTATTATTATTGATCTCTTTTTGCTTAGAAATAAATATAATCTCTATATATACAAATCTTATGTTGGTTTGTGTACGCTTCAAAAACTCAAAAAAGTTCTGCACCGGTCGAGCTAAAATTTTACAATGACATATAATCCGCATCAACGATGTTTTTATCTAACTTTTGCATCACAATGTGCTACAGCGAAGCGTGGCAGGGTACAACTAGTATATAAATAAATAATTATTTTACGTAAAAGAATAGGTGTTGATGAGAAGATTTAAAAAAATTCTATTCAATCGAAGATACGAAAACCAAACTCCAATCTACGCCTACTGGATAGCATTGAATTCCAATCAATAACCTTGAGACAAGGTGAGGGGAGATTTGCGGAGACAACCCTCTCCATAAACCACGTTGAGCTAAGCCCTACTAGAAGCAATTTGAAACCTAGTTCAACAAACATAGAGTTGACATTGGGGTTGACTCATTTCGTATTTGTTTGGAGGGTACACTGAGGCAGATTTACCTGCAGTAATGAAAAGGAAATCTCGTTGAATAGTCTCATCTCTCGACAGATTGAAGTGAGGCTATCGGAACACTGCGGACGCCATTTCAGGGCAAAAATCAGACCAAAGACATTTAGCCATGTTTAATTTGTACTTTGAAAATAGAAAACCATCTTTTGTAGATTTGACATAATCAAGGAATAAAAAATTGTTTCAGTAGGTAATTTTATTTCGAAGAAAACCATTGTAGCGAGTAATTTACTCCCACATAAAGATTTTACTACATAACATTACTAGTATTACAGTTTGCATGTTTCTTGGCTAATCATATCGGAACGGCCAAATGAACGATGAAAATGTAGAATAGAGAAAGTTATTACCTAGACTACCACATTGGCAACGTTAAATAATTGAAGAAAAAAAATGTTTAGTGGATACGATACACGTATATTTCCTTTTCAAAATTCATTATTTACAATAACGACTAATAAACAATAAAGAGCTACTTAGTTTTTCACAAATTATTTCACAAGAAATTAAGTCGTAAATACGTTAATCAAATGTACATAACACCGTAAAATTGTGAATTCAGTCCGATTAGAATCTAAAGGCATTACATTATAAAGTAAACTCTACCGTAGGCTTTATAATCTCACTCGTTTTATTAAGCCTCTTCTTCTTCTTCTCCTTATCCAAGATATGTGTATCATATTGCTCGTTGCTCGAAAAAAAAATTGTAATGACAAAGATCACGGACCCCGGAGTAAGTGGGTGGCTAATTTAAAAAAAAAGCCTCGCTTCGCCTAACCGTTTATATAGGCGAATTTACTTAAACTCAAATATTGTAAAGTTATTTTGCATGTAGCAATTCCGTGGTCGGCCTGGAAAAGATTGCTCTAAAACCGCAGGCTTTATAATATCACTGTTTTATTCTTCTTCTTCTCCTTATCCAAGATATGTGTAAAAAAATTGTAATGACAAAGATCACGGACCCCGGAGTAAGTGGAGTGGCTAATTTAAAAAGCCTCGCTTCGCCTAACCGTTTATATAGGCGAATTTACTTAAAGCTGGCCTGGAAAAGATTGCTCTAAGCAATACGGCCGTCATTTGTGGTGCTAGTTCATAAGTGTTTTACTGTAATATTTATGTTTTTGTGTCACAGTAAAGAGTTATCTATCTATCTAAACTGACGCGTACAATTTTACGTTGAAATATACATAAGTGTTTTACTGTAAAATGTTTTGTGTCAATGTAGTTAATCTATCTAAACTGTACAATTTTACGTTGAAATATACACCAAAAGCAATAAAAGTTTTCAATGTAAAATTCCTGAGCATTCTTGATGGCGTCTCCGCCATTCCACAGCATATCACGTTGTTAGCCCATACAAGCCCCTGCCCGGATGAAACACAATACGAGAGCTTACGTGGAGTCTATTTTGATCTCGGCACACGTCGTTTGCACGACGCTCCGTCGCTATTCCATTTGATATCACGCTAGATATCCTACACATTATTATTAAAAAAAGTAAACTACTCGGCTAGAAAATTTTCCGTTATTTCTTTTTTGATTTGTTTGATTCTTGTTTGCACACCCCGTATTTGTGTCCATATACTATTTTCCATACTAAGGTTGCCTGGAAGCGATCGCTTGTCGTTTTGTTCCGTCAGCGCCACTGTCGCACTACTTTAACTTGTATTGTTCTTTTTTTCTGTGTTACATTTTATTTGCTGAGTCAATATAGGTTATTTATTTATCTATCAATAAAAATTGTGACATTCGTTTGCTAGACGAAAGATGGTTTTATTTTAGCTACAAATTTGTTAATTTTGTACATATTATTTTTTATTAACTAGAAGCGTGGTTTAACTCGCGTAGTTCCCGTTCACGATATTTTCTCGCGATGAATAGTAGCTATGTGCTATCCTAGACTACAATCTGGGATTTGATAATAACAGAGTTCTGACCAGATCTGTTCAGGCATTCCAACTTGACTAAGCAACAAACATGTGATGTAAATTTTTTACGTTTATATTATTTGTGATTTGATCTCGTAATTTTTGTATGATAAACCATTTTTGCTATAAAGTTGAAAATTAACGAGTTAGTTACTTCAGAAACACGAAAAAAATAACTTTAAAACAAGATGGCGGCGAATCCTTTACCGGGAAATGTCTACCCCGACTGGACTAACGATCATTTTCCAAGAATAAAATCAAACGCAGACGAAAGAGGTAAGTTAAAGAAGGTTTTATAAATTCCACAATAAAATTTTAGCGTCGGACACCCAAATATCTAGATTTACGTAAAACCGTCTGTCATAAAAACGAAGCTTGTGTTGTGTAAATCGCAAACTTTGTATACTCAACATCGGGAAATCTTCCGTGGAAGAAATGAGTTTTCCTCGTAAACATAACCCTCGTCCGCCCTTGCCCTGTGCCCTTCGAAGCACTCTCGCCCGAGGGCCCACTCGAACGTCAGTGTTACTTGGCTATTTTCAGCATAACTTAGCATAAACATGCCAATAACACATCTAGTTATTTATCTCTACTAGAATAATATAAAAATAAGTAAATAGATCAGGTTTTTCTGCACGGTTCCTTTGTACCAATCGTAAGCAAATGAGGTGTATGTTAGCTATGGTGACAAAAGTATGGCATTTCCACAAGAGCGACAAGACAAGAGCGATCAGACCCGTGCTTTCGGTGTAAAGCGTTTGTTCTAACTCTATACGTAGTATATGTAAACTTTTTGTCCCCAACATCTAGCCCCAAACTAACCAAAGCTTGTACTATGGGAGCCAGATAGCTGATATACTACTAAACAATATGTACTTAACCTTGTCTTCATAGGGCAATAAAACATTACAATATGTTATTGTAGACACATTGTAGAGAAATACTAGATACTAAAGGTGATCACAATGAATATCTATTTACAATAACCTGCATTTAACGTTGACTTTTTTCGTTGTACAGAACTTTTTCAAAAACGATTATTATCAAATTGGCGAAATAGTTTTTTTTATAGAATGAATTTTACGACAAAGATGGACAGAATCATGAGATATTAAACACAGGTCACAACGTACAACAAATTGATTTAGAGCTCTACAGTTAACTGAACTGTGGAAGAGTTTAAATCCAAGCAGATAATATGAAAAAATGGGTCGGAATAAGTATCTAGCCTTAAACATAGAAAATATTGTACCGTCCAACCCAAATAGCCAATACCTCTAAAATACAGTAATGTAACAAATTATAACTTGAAAAACATAGAAACACCGACACACACAGACCAAACATCTATATCCATCAAATAAATGTTTGGTATAGGTGGGTGGGAATCGAAATCACGTCTTCAGCTGAGTGAGTAGACTCACTACCGATTGTGTCAGGGCCAGTTTAAACGGTGATCCTACAAATGCAAAAGCTTGGATGTTTGTTGCTCAAACACGGCGGAACGGCTGAAATGATCCGGTTGAAGTTTGAAACACAGACTACAATCTGGAATATCACGGTTGATGTTCCAAAAACGCGAACGAAGAGATTTGACTCCACGTTTGTAATAAGAACGTCTAGGTTGTGGAATGCGTTGCCTGAGTGGGTTTTCTCCGATGATTATAATATTGGTGTCTTCAAATAGAGAGTGAATCGGTTTCTTCAAGGTAAGCACGCTCCATCGTAGATCGCATCATCGCTTAACATCAGGCGAGATGGTAGTCAAGTGCGAACATAATCTAGTTAAAAAAAAAAAATAACAATAAGAGTAGCACATAGACTAATTATGGGAACGGGAATTTCGTGGGTAAAACCGCTGAGCGTTGCTAGTATGTTATAAGTAAGTATTGTCAGTATAGTCAGCCGCTGTGTGGGCAAGCAGTCTAATTTTATAAATTCTGTTCTCAGTTTTTTACTGCCCACCGGGGATAAAGCTGTAAAAATTGTAGGGCTTTATGTTAACTTATTACACAGTTCCAATGCCGCCCCCGGAGTAATGTTTCATTGCTTACAACAAACAACTCTCTTTGTCTTTCATCTGCTGGGATGTTCTTGTAAAGTTATCAACGATATTAACAATTCAACGAAATTGTAACTCAACCTTACGACGAAATACTTTTATTAAACATGAATAAGTACTTTTTTTGCGTGGGACGAATTTTTATGTTACTCGAAAACCTTTTATATGAGCTATCGTTTCTAATTTAAATTTCTTAACGAAATATCAAATTAATGAAAATATTTCTCAAATAATTTTCTCCGAAAGCTAATAATGAAAACGAATATAATGTAATATTTCTTTTGATATATTAAAATATACCCACCCGCTCAATGAATCAAAGTATATCTTAAAAATTGGCCTCGTGTGTTTGGTGGGTAAAATAACAGATGGCAAAAGTAATAAATTATTTATCGTTCACTTTCCCGCCACCTATTTTTAATTTTTTATTGTTTAATCGTGACTTTACGTGAAAGTTACGGCTGGTCTAGTCGGGAGAAAGGCGACTGCTAATACAGCGGTCCGGGCTCAAATCCCACGTGCACCACTGTCTTATCGGTGTCATGAGCGCAATGCCGCTAACTTAAAACGGTGACGGAAAACATCGTGAGGAAACCAACATAACATGCACATAGAATCTTTCGAGGACATGTGTCATCCACCAAACCGCACTGGGCCAGCGTGGTGTTATGGCTTTGGCTCTCTCTTTGCGAGATAAGGCCCCGAGTCCCAGCAGTGGGAATATTTAGTGGGCTGGTTATGCTTATCGTGATTTTATAGTTTTTGTACGAACAATAATAAAAAAATTACCCGACATCCGTAGACGTGAAGTAATTTACATAAATAAATATTGGTGGACATTTCACACACCATCTGGCCCCAAACTAAGAAAAACTTGTAGAGATATACTACGATAACATGACCCGCCCCTCCAGAATTCAAAACGTTTGAAAGTATTTGTGAAAGGATATACAACTCACCACCACGCATGTGTGCGTACTGCTACTGCAGACGAATAATTACAACTACATACAAACAATGACAACTACATACAAACTCTTTCGTAAGGATGTGACTGCACACATTAAAACAGTAATTTGGAGGGGCGGGCCATGTTATCGTAGTAAATCTCTACTATGGGGAGCTAGATAGCTGACACAATATCTACACCGATAATTTTATATACCTCTACATATCTAATTAATTATACGACATGGAAAACACTCAGGCACAGAACAAATATTTGTATTCATCACACAAATATTTGCACTGAGTGAAAATCGCACCTGGGGCCTACAGCTTCGCAGGCAGACTTACTACCAACTGAGCTACTAGGCCAGCTTAGTGTCACGTCACTTCGATTCGATTTTCATTCGATTGACAATAATTTTTTGGGGCAAAATGTTTGCGGGGTCAGCTCGTCGATAACAACATTTGTTTTGAAAAGTATGAACGCTTGACGAATACAATTTCATGAAAGTTTAACGAGGCGACCCATTTCCTGCGAAGCCTTCCTAACAATGTACTCTCACAATGCTATTGTGAACTTGCACGAGGAACGGCTGGGTACTTGAGTTTGTACTTACAAATGAAATTACAAATGTTATAGAATCTCATAGAATTCTAGTTAAATATGAGTAAGTATAGATAGATAGATACATAGATACTCTTTACTGACACACCAAAAAAAAAGATACAAAACAAAAAAAAAAACAAAAAAATAGTAAATGTGTGCAACAGTGGGCGGCCTTATCACTAAAAGCGATCTCTTCCAGGCAACCTTAGGATGGAAAACAAAATGTGGACAAGTCAGAAATTGGGGTGCGCAAATAAGAAGTATGAAAAAAAAGAATAAAGGAAAGAAAAATACATTTATAATAAAAATAGAACAACCTTATACAATAATACTAATACTTAAATATTAAAGTATCATAAACTAATAAATACTATTAAAATAAATATATTCACAAATAAAATATAAATACATATAATAAAATATAAATATATCATAACAGCTGTAATTACAATACTCAACAACAAGTCATTACACATACAAGTACATTTAATTCAAACGTTGTTTCTAATTGTATGCAACTACATTTTTAGTTTTAAATTTTAGTTCACACGTGCGTCTAAGCTTAATACCGCAGCTAACAAAAGGGCTGATGACTTTGAAACGGCTGCCGATAACTCACCCTTCAAAAAAATAAAAGAAATCCCAAAATCGGTTTATCGGTTTGGGAGCTACGATGCCACAACATACACACACACACACACACAGAGAGAGAGAGAGAGAGAGAGGCACATCAAATGTATAACATCCCGACTTCTCGTCATATCAGTTCTCACAATTTCCCCACGACAAACAATGGCCCACAGGTTATATCAGACAATATTTTTACGAAATTATGCAGAATGAGACTCAAGGAAGTCAAGTTAGTTCTCTTCTTGAAATAACAGAGGCTAGTACTAATTATATCAATTAAGTATAACGAATTATAGTCTACGTTGTGTCGTATCGCGTTTTTCGTAAAGAAAAGATGTCGCTGTATCCAAATCAATTCCCCTTTCAATAAATGTTCAGAATCCATCCATCTTATTATAATGTGTACTTATACTTGATAGGCAATCCTCATGAGGCTTTGTCGCCAAAAATAGCGAACCACATTATGGTAAGCCACGCCGTCTGCCGACATAATCCGAGGCAGGGACGAGGGTGGAACCAAGACCGGTTTGTTATTTTATACACTACAAAATGTGAGAAAGTGATGTATGATGTGTATGCTTTTAGTGATATTTTCTCTAGCTGTGTTACGTACTTTTCGGGAGGAGAAATCTTATGGGTTCTATTATTATTATGGGAAATATTATTAAGCTGGCGGCAGCGTAGCGGCGGTGAAGCAGCTGAACGGTTTTTTTTTAATTAACCTGTGGCAGCTGGCTACGAGACGGCTATACTACCGAGCTGACTCTTCGGGTTAGCGCTGAGGGCACAGGACCCAAAAAGACTGAACGGGAAGTATACGTTAGACGCTTTTAGTTGGGTGAAATCTTTTGAGTCACGTCACTGACATATGCACTAGCAGCAGTATTGTGCTATTGAAATTCTAAGTTGTAAGTCACTTCTATCGGTAGTCCCTATGATTGTAATTTTTTTGTAATGTATTGTGTATATGCACCGGGTGTAGTGCACGCAGCTACTAGAAAAGTTCAAATCACTGCACTGAGCTCGTCACCCAAACTCATAAGATGATGCATCTGTGCCATGACTTGTGCCTTGCATTGACTTTTCTCTGAAAAGATTGACTATTGTCATATTAATCGAAATATAATTTCAAGTCGACTCAAATTGCACACTCTGTGCAAATTTGTTTAAAATCGGTTTATATTTTAGGAGTCTATCGCAAACAAACAAAGTGACGCTTAATTTATAATATAAGTATATTAGCGGCCCGTCTCGGCCTCGCCCCTCGGTTCATATTATATAGCCTATACTGCCTATAGCTCTCAAGGACCAATCACATATATCCAACGGTGAAAGAATTTTTGAAATCGGTCCAGCTATTCCTCTAAGATTAGCGCGTTCAAACAAAGATACCTCTTCAGCTTTATAATATTGGTATAGATATAGATTTAAGATATCTCTTTTAGTAAGTTTATCCTCTAGGTATAACATATGTTAGGTATGCCTTATTGTTAACAGGTTACGGTTCTACCTGGAGACATCGGACATGATATCGAAATTATTTAAATACCTAGTATTTCATTGTATTTTGGTTTTGTTTATAAAGACTCTGTCCGATTAAAAAAGGTCATATCAAACAGCTGTAGACTTTCAAGCAACAATACGCAACAAAAACAATGAAATCAGAAAAGATGTAAAGTATAAAACGATTGCCTATTTTATTGATAACTTGACTGGCTCAGACTTCAAATACATAAATGAGTGGTGCTTATAATAATTATATTTAAAATAAATGAAAGAGAAAAATAATAACTAATCTCCGAATAACCCATACGAGTGTATGAACATGAGTACATTTTTTTAATACTTAACACTAAATGAAAAATAAAAAGCCACATTACTCTCTGATTGATTATTATAAATCTATTTTTAAAAGAAAAGTCCTATTATCATACTTACAAACAGAAAACACACGATATTAGCAACGAAGTCAAAACATTTAGATAAATGACTTCACTTAAAATCTCCAAAATATTACAAATTAAAAGCACTTTCATAGTCATGTACCATTTCGTCAGCATATTATTCTTCAAAGAGAATTTATATCCGAAAAAGATATTAACTTCATGTAGGTAACTTCATTACCATAAAAAAATAACGCGCCTCCTAAAAGTTCGGACCTCTGAGCGAAGTTGAGACGGAATTAATCCGCTTGTGGCGTTTTGTTCCCTCCCAAATATGACGCCAGCGTTCCATTATTTCAGAACGAAAATGCTTAGCTTGTAGCGGTGCGAGGATAATCTCAGGTCTTACCTTACGGTGATAAGGTTATATCAATTTAATCGGATTGACATAATTGTAGAATCGAACGATGACGTCACCAGGTTTGTTATTTCGGTCTTCTTCGATTATTAAGCTCATGAATAATAATGTTAATCATATATCAGAAGAATGAAGATTGATAAACATTATTAGTTTGTAATTATACCTACATAAAAATCTAAATTTATTAATTAGACCAAAGATAATATAATAAATACTACGATACGCTTGCATATTTCGTTGGTAATTAAACAAATTAATATTAGTTGACACTTCTTCACACAATTGGAAATGGTGTGCGATAAAATGTTAAGTGAATAAATGTTAAAACCTTTTTTATACTATATCAGTACAATAAAAACCCACTTTTAGCCGTTAAAAATTATGATCAAATCTCGACTATCTCAACTCGACGAAACGACGAAAATGACGACTCGCTTTTATCAATAATGATTTTACAAAACACGCCGTAAGTTAAACTTTTAAACTCTGATGAGGATAAACGGATCAGGATGGATCTGGAATCGTGTAAATAAACCTAAGTTTGAGATTATTCTTGCACGACAAATATTACAAGCACTTTAAAAACAAGATCCTGATGTAATAAAATGCAATAATGCAGCGTCCGTTGCTGCAGTCCGTGGAGTACATATTAAAAAAAAAAGGATCGGTAAGATTGAGAAACCGTGGACTAAACCCGAGACATGTCAAAATACCGAATCGGCCTATGTTCTTCAGCGCCCCGACAGAGCCAATAAAGTGAACGGAATACATGAATTTTGATGTAAAATCGACTTGAATTCGTAATATCAATGGTAATGTCGCTTAGCATCATTCGTGACATCGTAATGTAATGGGAACTTATTACTGAAAGGGGAAAAACTTATTACTGCCTCCATGTTTTCAAGTGTTTCAGGAGGTACTTACAAATTAAATCTATAAAATTTGCGGTGTTGGTAATATATATATTAATGAAATGAACAGATTCTAATATTTCTAATACTGTCTGGTTTTACAATTTTTAATCAATCCAATGTTTGCGCTTTGACCACCATTTCATCGGCGATGTTAAACGATGATGCGTTATAAGTTGGAGCGCGTTTACCTAGAAATCCCATTCAGTCTTAATTTTAAGAAAATGGTTCGCTCGCTATTACCATAAAACGAGTTTAGAGAGACGATAAACCCCTTCGAACAAATTTTATTTTTATTTGATATTTAAAATACCGGTAAGATAAGCCTCGATGATTGTCACCACGTAAGTCTTAGAACCGATTTCAGTGAAGGTTTTGTGATTGGATGACTAAGCATTTAAAACAAATGCAAAAAATTCTACCGATTTGACTGCTCTAGCATGTATTAACCTATTAACGACATACATGTTGAAATCTTGGATATTGGCACTTGGAAAACCTTGGAAAAGGCGTATTATAGGAGAGGCCTATATCCGGGCAGTCGACAAACACAGGCTGATGATGATCATAATGGAAACCCCTAAGAGGTGTAGTTTATTTTATTTTAATTATTTAAATATACAAAATTAACAATAACCTTAAGTAATATTTAACAACTTACTGTTTCGACCCAAACTATATTCCTAACTATGTATACACAACATAAGTAACTAAAGCAGTTCAAAGTCATACATTCTTATTTGAAAGTAGAAGTAATTTCTCTAACCGAAGATTATTTGTTAGGAAGGCATTACCAGGAGATTAGTATTGTCATAGCTTATCTTGCCCACAGGCAGGGACCCAACACGTGATAGGTCGGCCGGAGGATCTACCGCCTAACAAAAACTAGCTTTGCTATTGCTCTCTCTATTCATTTCGCTTGAAATTGTAGAGACAGCTATAGCAAAGCCATAGCCGATTTGGTTGTGTGGTAGAAGGGCGGTCCGGTTTTCCAGGCCATATCTCAGCCGGAGCGACTTTACGACAAACTTATACACGAGTTTCCCATTTATCCGGGCATGTCCACTTGTATCACAACACACGTATCTAAAGCTATGTAGTGAGATATTTTTGCTAAAGACAAGAAGCCAAAAACGAAATAGACGATGGAATATAGAGGCAAAAGGAAAAGAAATAGGTAAGGAAATTCTGGAAATTCTGTTCAAACCAAGGCAGAAGGAAGCTGGATCATGTGCGGCGAGTTGGGTCGACGACATCGTCACAACCCTTAAGGCATACATTACATTACTTGTACATATACTACGTATAGAGTTGGCACAAATTATTTACACCGAAAGCACAAACATCTTTCTTGCCTTGTCCCTCTTGTGGAAGTGTCATACTTTTGTCGCGTCACATCACTCTGTTGCCATAGAAAGTATGCACGTCAACTGCTTACGATTGACACAAAGGAACCTTGCGGAAAATCTAACTCTATACGTTGTATATTTATATGTAAGCTCTTTGGTTAAGACGTAGGTCGAATCAATATACACAGGACCGACGACAAATAAGAAAGAAGCCTAGACTTGTTTAATCTGTTGCCTAGACTCTGCAGGGGACTATGACATTTATGTCACCGTGAAATTGTTAAAATCGACAGATTACGAGTATAATCTGTGCAGACCAACAGTATCAGTATAGAGGTAATACGAGTATATAGTATTAGTACTGATACACATACAAAAATCTTTATAACTGTTTGCAGGTCAGATATGATTTTACAAAACATGTCTAAAGTTGACCCTTACAAACTGCCCCTCTTCTAGAGGCATGCAATATTTATGTCTGTCAAAACATTTTTATTTGTACTGGTCTGACTTTATACAATGATAAAAATAATAATCAGCTGATAAAATACTTCTTATTTTCATTTCTAGATTTCAATTGTTTGGTAGTGATGTACCTACTCATCAGCAAGTATAAATAGCAATAATGGTTCTATATTTTTTCATTGTACCAGCGGCTAAACTGAGCTTCAACAAATAAAAGGAAAAACGTTTAAAGTCTTTGAAAAGGTATAAATATTTCTGTACCACTCCGCAACAAACACAAATTTTCCGTCAATCTTTGCTTTCTTTGTATCCGAAATCTTATAATTTGTCAAACGATCTTTGTGGACTGAAAGCAATTCACTTTTCTTTCTATTTAGAGCTCCTTTTGACTCGTGAAATGAAAACCTTTAAATTACATTTAACAAGGAAATTGGAAATAAAGTCGCTATTTGTAAGATACGCAGAACAATCTTTGAAAAGAGAGCGACATACACGTAGGCGATGACTACGGCTTCGATTAGCATGTGCTACAAGCAAACGTTTCTCGTAGGCTTTATCAGACGTTTTTAAGGCTTGACATCAACTCACTTACATTTTTACGATGTTTTGATAATCACTTCAAATGATTACACATTATAAGAAGCTAGTTTAGTCAATTAGCTTCATATAAAGACGTTATTATCGTAAAATATTTTATACTGTGTACTTGCCGTGTACCGGTAGGTCATGGTTAATTTCCTTTCTTTGAAGATTTTTTCTACGAAATTTAACATGGATTATTCAAAAGGGGTGTTTCCTAAAACATTTTGGAGTTTGCAACAAATAGCGCGAACAGTGCTGAATTAGCAAGTGTTTTTAAACGACTGCAACCACTCACCACCAGGAGAATCGTGTGCTCTATGACACTATTTTCGTGTGTTAAAAAGTTGCCAGTCTACTTAAAAAAATATATAATTATAACATTATAACTGTACATTTAGTATCTCTGTAAGAAGGTAATGGCTAAACAGATGTGAATGAAATTAAATAATAAACTATTTTCGTACAAAAAATTAAACCGACTTCAAAACCACAAATAGGCACTCAAAAGCGAAAAATAAACTAAAATCATTATTATAAGCGCTACTCACTCATCTATTTGAAGTGGGTGCCAGCTAAATCTAACAGGTATAGGATAGATACTACTTACCTGTGCCCACATAGCATCAATCTACTAACTTTTTGACCTGACTGGCACCGACTTCAAATAGATGAGTGAGTAGCGCTTATAATAATGATTTTAGTTTATTTTCCGCTTTTGAGTGCCTATTTGTGGGTTTGAAGTCGGTTTAATCCTCCTTGTTTGAAGTCGATTATAATTTTGTAAACGAAAATAGTTCATTTTACTCTTTTTAGTGTACAAGAACAAAATTAAAAATTTAGATTAAACCCCGACTACCTTGGATTTGTTATCTGTACAACATTCTACTAGTCAAGCTCTTTCGTTTGAAGTACCCAAATTGAGGTAGTAATGAAAAATATAATATAATTCGCCATTTTGTCGTGGCGGCCATTTTGGATTTGAAATTTGTTATAGTACATAGTACTCTACTAGTCAAGCCCTTTCATTTGATACCCAAATTGAGGTAGGTTGTGAAGAAATATTTTGTCCGCCATTTTGTGGAGGCGGCCATCTTGAATCGACATTAACCAGACATAGCTAAGAACATTTGCTATGGTATTAAACTTGAAATAAAAGAAACCGCATCGAAATCGGCCCATCTGTTTGAGTTCTACTACGGTGCCACAGCAGATAGACAGACATTGACGTCACTTATAACACCCCTTTTTTTGGTCGGGGGTTAAAAACAAGTTTTTATTAAAGCATTTACACAATTTTGTATTGACAAGGCCGAGATTCATAACTTTTGTGAAATCTACAACAACGTCATCCAGATTTCAGTTTTTCAGTTTTTGGTTCATATTTCAAAAACTACTTGACCGATTTCGAAAATATTTATATGGGACCATTCGGGAAGCATACCCATTCCAACACAAAAAGAAATTTTAAAATCGGTTCAGAGGTTCTCGAGAAATCAGGTAACATACATAAAAAAAAAACATAGGGGTCGAATTGATAACCTCCTCCTTTTTTTGGAAGTCGGTTAAATACATCGTAAGTATTATTTTACCTCTATTAACAAATTGCATGTACACAAAATTTATCCTGTTTATCCTAACTATTTTCGTACAAAAAAATAAAACCGACTTCAAAACCTCAAATAGGCACTCAAAAGCGTAAAATAAATTAAAATCATTATTATAAGCGCTACTCACTCATCTATTTGAAGTCGGTGCCAGTCAGGTCAAAAAGTTAGTAGATTGATGCTATGTAGGCACAGGTAAGTACGCACAGGTAAGTACTTAGTATCTATCCACAACCTGTTAGACTTGGCTGGTACCGCCTTCAAATAGATGAGTGAGTAGCGCTTAAGTTTTAGTGCAAAACAAGTTTTTATTAATGCATTTTACAATACACAATTTCGTATTGACAGGATCGAGTTTTATAACGTTTGTGAAATCTACAACTACGTCATCTAGAAAATTGTATGCAAATTTTAGTTGTTGGTTCATATATCAAAAACCACCAAACCGATTGCAATAAGATTTATATGTTACCATTCGGAAAGAACATAAAAATAAATTTTAAAATCGGTGCGGGAGTACACGAGATATCAGGTAAAATACATTAATTACATTTAATTATAATCGGAATAAGAACTACGCCGCTCACTGCTAGTGTGAAATAAATTCAAATGAGTACATATATATTTTGTTTTCAATTTTGCTTCAGTCACCAGTTAGGCTCAATCTAATAAACAATTTAGCGGAAACATAATATTTCAGCATGTGTTTGGCACATTATCTTGTATGTGTTAGAAAAACAGATCTTTTTTGATATTTTGGAAATAAAAATGATTCTTTTAATTTGTAGGACTATGTCCTATTAATGTAAAATCCAACGACGAGCAAAAGAAAAGAAACACGACAATACAAACGCATTCATGTGTATATAAGTACGAAAATTATTCATGATTCTTGTGACTATAAAAGACACTAGAAATTTTGAAGTAAATGGAGTATGATTAATATGGTTAAAGGAGCACATCGACCTATGAATTTCAATAAGTATGTATGTATATGTAAAATATTGCTTTCATAATTGTAATTGTCATAATTTGTAATTGTAATATTGTACTCAAAGGGGAGTACATTAGTGTTTTCGTTTGTCGCAGTATTTAACGTATTTGAAATTATCTGTGATCAAATTTGAGTTATTTCTCATATTTATTTATAGTAATAAATTAGGTATTAATTAATTAGGTATGTGAATATGCTCAACAATATGAAAAAAAATTGAATAGCCCACGATATGAATAGCCTAGGGTATGCTAAGACTATGATAATGACTTTTGATAAATGAATTTGGTCAATACCATAAAAAGGAGAAAAGTACGCGAGTATGCTATTATAGTTGGCAATTTACCGTCATAATTAATAAATAAATAAATTACTAAAAATCCCTAATTATTGATAAACGTCGAAAACTTCTTCGATTTGACTTTACTTAAACTTTAATTCTATATTCACTAGGTATATATTTGGTTAATATTATCTACAATGTGGACCTTTAGTCGACCTTCCAAGCCCCGTGTAACTCCGAGAGTGAGTTCAAATCGATACTGCAGCTCAACTACATCAAGCTTAGCTTCAAGGACTAAGGTCAGCGGTCGTGATCTAATTTTTTATTAAAAACTACTACACAGTAAATCTAACAAATGCCAAATTCTCGAATTTCAGGAGATTTTAATCGACAGGGTCAGGTGAATATTGTTTTATCACGATCAGTACTAAAACTAGGTACACATAAATAAAACGACGTATTCTAAAAACGAAACCTAGCTGGATCGACTTGTTGCCCCAGAAACCTAAATGCATTCTAAATTTCATGAAAATCGTTGGAGCCATTCCCGAGACACTCGAGAGACACATACTATATAAACAAGGGTTGCTCGTTTAAAGGTTAGATAGCTGAGAAACAGAGTTATCTTCTGTCAATCAATGTTTTCTGATAAATTACAACTTATCTCTGGATGACCAGCACTGTGTAATGTTAGGCAGTGATTTGGAGTCTAGACAGTGCTGTTGTTATGGGCTACTAACCGTCAGGCGCATGTTTTGTTCGTTTCACTTTATATTAGTACTAGCGGTCCGCCCCGGCTTCACCCTTAGCCCATAATGTATAGGATATAGAACTCAGGGATCACGTACATATCCAAAAGTAAAAGAATTTTTGAAATCGGTCCAGTAGTTCTTAAGATTAGCGCGTTCAAACAACAACCTCTTCAACTTTCTAATATTAGTATAGATAAAAAGGAAGTTAAATGATCCCTGAACTACAATTGCCAATTAAGAAATTATTATTTTGTTACTCCACATATGTATCGGTTTAAATAGCTATTTTAGCTGGCTTAACAGGTGTGATTTTACACCTTTTAAGTACTTTGTTTGTCAACAGAAATAAAGAAAATGCTTCGTATATATGTTTTCTCGACATATTCCAAACATCTTAATTTTATGATCCCTGCTAGAATTCTGGGCATTATCTCACAAATATTGAGCTATAGCCACAATATGCTCACCAATTGAAACTTGGCGGATATAATTTGTCATCAAAAAATGTGTTTCATGGAATTTGCCGGTTTCTTAACAATGTTTTCTTCAAAGCCAGTGGTAATGATAAACTTTTGCATCTACACTTGAGTGACAGTGTAACAAGGCGAGCAGGACTTGTGCCTGGTGGTAAGCAACACACCTGCCTATAACATCACAGTCACACTCACCTATCGGCTTATGAAGAGTTCAAATCATTACCTAGCACTGCACATTACTGCTTGGCTTTAGAATAACTGGTATAAGTGTGGATGTGCTTCCCTAGGCGGACTGTGCATAGAGTACCACTACAACGTATAACTACAACTATCGATATAGAAACGTAACGTCACACGAACTCAAAGAGATAAGATAAGATTGAGCTTAAAACAAGTTTTAGAATACGTGATATGGCGGAAGGAGATAAAATTGTACCTAATTTGGTGCCATGACGGTGAAACAAGTCTAGTTATCGACTCGATTGCCGACGAGATCGTTTGGGTCGTGTTGGCCGATTATCTCAAGTGCGTCCATTTTTTTATCAGCGCGATAATCCATAAATGTCTATTCGTGTAATGATATTTATGATTGTTTTTGCTAAATAGACACTACTTACAATACTTTACGTAGGTTATTTTTTATTTATTCTCCTCCAATACTGTATTATAAAATAATTCTTTATGAAATGATTTACATTTATGAGAATGTACTTAAACTTAAAAATTGTGATCATTTACATTATTACTAAAATATAAATATCTGAATCGGATCTGATATTTTTCTAGCAAATTGTCTAGATCGATATCGCAAAATTTTGGAAAGTATGCTAGAAATTTCTATGCAATTAGAGTTTAATTTAGTTTATGGAAAAAACTATTTGCATATTGATATTAACATTGCTCTATAAACTCTACATTTTCATATTTTGCATTCCAAAAATGTAAGTGGGCATTTACTATGACACTCACAACAATAATAGATTTCTGATAAATTGCATGAAATCCATGAAAAGCAAGAATTAAGTAATGTTGTCAATTCCGAAATTACTAGATATTTATGTATTAAAGACTTTTTGCGGACAGTCGACCAAAATTTGTTGAGATACATTTAAGTACTAGAGTTATTTTCGTATCTCAATCACTAAATAAATATTATAAAAACAGTACAAAAAACTAACGTTTAATCAAAATGCTAAAAGCATTACCAAGAACTAAGTAGAAAAACACAAATCAAATAAAGACTACTTTAAAATGTATGTTTTCTCAAAGTCCAAACGTTGAATTCACATGTTTGGAAAAAACGTTGTGCAATATCGGAGCATATTAATTAAAACCGAAAACTCCACCGTAGAGTTAGCAGATAATTGAAATTCAAAAGACCTAAGACTCAATAAATGACTGATGAGAAAATATCATCTATCACGAAAAACAATACTGATTTCAGTATATACCCCAAACGAAACATGGTATAATATTTAACACTTGTATTTTGTCATGTATATTATAACTGTAAAATACTGACATCCTGTAATTTCCTTCAAAATTGTGCGTAATTAGGGTCCATCGCGGACAAAATGTTGTTGTAGATACATACATGATTCGACGGGCGTGATGTCCGGTCCTTCTGCTCGTATCTTCATCGTGATGGCCCCAGGAGGACGCTGCTTACCACCGACACCTTGGCGACTTATTTCACCGATTATCGAGATATTCTCCACAAATTATACGAAATTAGGAGTAAACGTCTCGAGCCCAACAGGCTGTTTCTACCTACATTGCACTATTGATTAAACAGAGGGTAGTCGCGCATGCGTTCGCCCCTGTTTTCCACGCATGCGCATCTGCACATTCGCCATTTTTTCCCGGAAGAACGTCATTTGACAGTCGGGGTAACGACGCGCTTCCGGTTTTCGTTAAAATGACGCCTCAATTTACCGATGACTAATTTGATGTTGATCTGCCCTTAATGGAAATTAGGGGAAGTAACAATTTACTTAATGGCCTCGTGCCGGGTTATATCTTCTTATAAAACCGTTTAACAAAGCTGACAACACTATTAATAAAATCACTTAAAATGTACACAATTTTTTTAAATTTTAGATTTATACTTAGTTCTATTACATTAGTATAAGCATAGCATAGCATAAACCGCCCACTAAATGTTTCCACTGCTGGGACTCTTGGCCTTCTCTCGCAAGGAGAGAGTCAGTGCGGGTTGATGGAGGACACTTGCCTTCGAAAGATTTTAGGTACATGTCGGTTTCCTCACGATGTTTTCCGTCATTGGTTTAATTTAGCGGCATTACGCACATGACTTCGAAAATACAGCGGTGGTTTTTGAGCCCGGGGTCTCCGGATCGGCAGTCGCCGTTCTCCCGACTAGACTAGCCGTAACTTCTATTTTATTAATTAACATCAATTATAATAAAATCATCTGACTTACATAATGTTTTGAGTTGAGATCGATGTAATAATATTCATGAGAAACTCATAACTGTATAATAGATAGCGGCGATACAGTAGAGGTAAAATCCTCGGTCTAAATTCGCTAAGCTATGGGCGCTATCAACTTTTCAGAGATGAAGAGTAGCAAAGGATGACAGCAGCACATGCTTCAGTTTGTATCACACTCCAGTACAAGTACTTACTAACTTTTGCTTCATATGACTGGTTTTTAGATTTTACAATGTTAATGTATGTTTAAGTACTTATGTTGTTGTGTGTCAGGCATAAGTGTAATGTAAAAAAATGGTATAACTTGTTATAAATTAATTTTTATTGAAAATCGTAAATAAATTTACATAATATTAATAAATATTACATCACGTGTACAACGTATTTGGTTGTGAAGTGTAGTTGTGTCGGTGGCAGCACGGCTGCGTGTGTGTGCGTGTCTGTATAGTGTGGTGTGAATGTGTGGAGTGCGGGCCTAGTAGCCGGCCAGCTCAGCGAACGTGGAGTCCATCTCGTCGGCCAAGCTCTTGTATCTGTCCTTGTTGATTCCAAGCTCGTCTGTGAACACACACCCGTACACAATTATACTCTCTCATCTGCTATACTTGTTATCGTTATACTCATACCTACGGTACACAAATATACGTCCTAGTACGCACTTATATTATGTACGAATACTTCACGTATTAAGCCAATTAGGTATTTGACAAAATTTCGTCTCAATTGTATGCAAGATGCACTAGCTATAGTGACTTTTCTTGTAACTCAGGGACGAGCTCAAGTTATCATTTTTAAAAGATATAGGAGTACTTTAAATAACGTAGGAACAAATTCATCCTCTAATATTATAAGTGCGAAAGTTTTGTTTGTTGCTCAATCACGTCGAAACGACTGAAGCTATTGGGTTGAAATTTGGAGTATAGATTATTGGAGATACCATATTTGTTTTTTATAGCGAGACAGTGACCGGAGCGAGAATCAAGCGAGTAAAACTGCGGGGCGCTACTAGTAAGAAACAATTTCTTAGAGGAATTACATCGGCAAGAAAAGTCTTAGCGGTTTTTCTAATGAAACCGAGTTTGCCAGACATAATAAATATAAAAAACTTATAACTTACTATACTTAAAGTGTGCATTCAAAAATAATAAGGCTTGGAAAACAGGTAAATATATTTTGTTTTTAAAAGTTCTTAGTTTTTTTTTTGTTAAGCTCTATAGTCATAATTATAAAGTTAAAATTATTTTATACTTATCAGTTTTATCAATTTTATAGCGAAAGCAAATGTTTTAAAATGTCTTAATAGGAAAAAAATTATGGCTAGTATATTAAATGAACAAATAGTACCTTGAAAGCATTGGTCCGCCACGGTAGCAGCAAAGCAAAGACTTGTTAATGACAACACAGAAAGCAGGACTTAGACTAAGATATACTAGAGGATCGTCAGCCAGATGTATCGACACTCGAAAACATGAGAAAACTCAACAACAGCGACACAACTTCCAGTACCCTAACTGGTATTTAAATACCACTTGATAGTTCTTATCTCACTAATATCAATGTGAAAGTTTTTGTCAATCTAGTCGTAAGAATTTTAGAAATTTGGCTATTTTCATCCCGAAAAGATGTACAGTTCCTGAGGCATTCCTTCATTTGTTTAATTCTAAGTGGATGTCGCGAGCAGATGTTATCATGTGATGTACTTACATTGTTAAATCGTACTGTTTGACGGGCGCGTCAATGGAGGATTTGTTGCACTATGCATATCCAATAGAACTTTCAGAAAGAACATTGGGCTCACAAAACCTAATATTTTTCTCAAAATTCGATTTGATATGCATAGTGCAACAAATCCTCGGTGTTAAATATATACTTTTTAGTATTAAAATTAACGTGGTTGTTACACATATTTAATTGGATAACGGGACACTCACGTATATACGGTCGTTCAATCCGACTCGAGTTTCTCTCCTCTCCTGCACTCTCCTTGAAAAAGGGCCGCCGGACGCGGTCGAAACTCGAGTCGGATTGACCGACCGTACATACGTGAGTGTGCCGTTATCCAATTAAATAATTATATACTCAATAGTAAATAAGACTCAATAAAGTGATACACAAGTAAATACTACACCATCAATGGTACAGATAACCCAGAAACAGACCTTGCCAGATATCATTTGATTGTTCAACCATTCCAATCCATTCCATCCATGTAGCAGTTTTCTCACGTCTACGAATACCATCTTTAGTGTCTACAACTTTTTAGTGACAATCCCATAAAAATATAGTTAGAATGCGTTAGCGAAGTACAGGGTAGACTGTATCGAAGCGCTTTCAAACTTTGTCAAAAACAAACAACCATTCGAAGTAAATTTTCAACATCTTTGATAATTAATAAATTAGATGTATTCTGGGTAAGCGTGTTAAACCTTAGATCTTAACTACACCCATAAGGTGAATTAAGATCACGCTAACCCATTATTGTTTTGTTAAAAGTTTTGTCTGTGTTTGACTTAGTGGAAGCAGCATAATGTGGGTTGGGTTGGTGTGTAAAGCAGTCGGGTCACCAGCGACCATTTCATTTTCTGTGACCATTTGTAACTTTTGGACACGGACAATAAATAACCTTAGGACATGACCATATATTACATTAACAGTGGAGAATCGACAGGACTAAGTTCAGGGGCGTATGTCGTCTGAACGTATAAACAATAATGGACTTTATGGAGGATGTAACACGGACGGTATTGCCTTAAACTAGGTGCTGCTAGGGTTGGTTAGTATCCTGTCAGTTCGGCGAAAGTGCCGTCCAAGTCATCGCATATCGCCTTGTATTTCTCCTTCTCGTTGAATAACGCGTCTGTAAAATGTTGTCATTAGATAATAACTAAGTAAACTAGTAAATTATTCACCCTGGATCCTGTTTGGAGTTTCGAGTTGATTAAAAAGCTTGCCAGAGAGAAGCCTTAGAATTCTCTTTCTGTTAGATGGGTTTAGAAGATTCTGTTATCGTTTATTAAAATTTAGTGTACTCCGCAGCGTGATAGTTTTTCCTGTCGTAATCAGTGGCAGATTAGCAGTTCTTGTTACTCTAGCCCGTTTATTTGCAGGCACTGGCCGTGCATTAGACCGTCCCTAGCTCTCATCATTGAATTATTACCAAATTATAAATTAACTTTTTCTTCTACCTTCCCTTCTGAAGTGAACCTTGTTGGCTCAGTAGCTAGCGAGTATTTCTAAGTTTATAGCATTTGTTTCAAGACCCATCTGCACCTCTGATTATTTTTCCAAGTAGGTATTTTTGTGGCGCCATCAAATCAGAACATAAATTTCAATTAAATGTATGCTGGGGACTCCCGCGCCAGCTCGTACCTGGTGCAATGGCTGGCCATAGCAATCCAACGAGGCAATGCGGCTATAATGGGCAATTTTGCACCGGGAACTGCTTGGGATAGGTTATATTAATAGATAAATGACGCATACTTTTTGTATGAATAATAACGTAATTTTCTCCAATTGTTAATTTTATTCTTAGTTTAGTTTTATTTTATTAAATGTATCAGTATCATATAAAATCAAATTAAAGTAAATAGAATCAGTAAATTAATCAAAGATTGACACTTTGCAACACTGCCTTGTTGGCCGCCACTGATTATTTATAATCGTAATATATCAAATCAACCTCATTACGTAGAAAAAGCGTGATTGAAGTGATGCTATTACGATAGAAACCAACCGTTAAAACAACCAAGCTGCAGAATTCCTTCCGAATTTAACGATCGTAAACTAATCTCATAAAAACTATTCATATCTGTATGTATACGTAAAGACTACAAGAAATCAAGCACATACGAAAATCTTTAAATAGTTTTTGATCTAGTGCCAGCATTTTTTACCATCGCTAAATTCGGTAGTCAACAACTTTAAACGTAGATTTAAAAGATTATTGAGAGTTAGACTTTAATATTTTAGATTTTTATAAGTTAAAAATTATTTTGAGTACTTAGGTAAATATGAGCGTATTCTTGGTCCTGACTAAGTACATTACTTATTATATTTTTTCTTCTTCAAATATACTCAGTTGAGTGATTATATTTAGTCGTGAGAATATCCATGCACTGTTTAGAAAAAGCCTGTATATGTAAGTACTCGCTGACAGCTATAAATAGAACCACTATACTAAATTAAAGAAAAATAAGTAGCCCACAATGAAACCAGATTAAAACACAGGAAACGACGTTTTTACGTTTTCGACGATAACACATTTTTTTAAACAAAGACCCCAATATGGTATTTTTTTAAGAATTTTAACCACAGGACTGTAGTCATAGCCATTGACCAAGAATACGCCGCGTACTGATTCTGTGCGTAAGTAAGTTCGATGCACGTCAATATGTTTGTGTTCGTACCTTCGAGCCTGTCGACCTCCTTCTGCAGTTTCTTGACGGTCTTTTCGGCGAATTCGGCGCGGGCCTCGGCTTCCTTCAGTTTGCTGGTGAGGGTCTTCAGCTGCTTCTTGAACTCTTCGACGCGCTGGTTGGCCTTCTCTTCTGATACCTCCAGGGATTTCAGGGAGTTACCTACGACCTGGTGGTAGAATATTTGTGAGTAGTTGAATCAGAGATTTTAACAAAATTTTCTCAACTTAGTGTCAATATGATGACGAGATTAACGATGTTTTCTTTTACTTAGTTATTAAAATTCAGTTCTATGGTTACAATGCAGATCAAAGTGCACAGAAATCCATAATAGTTAAAAGAGGAAAAGATCAATAATGAAATAGATTACGTAAAATTTATAAAAAATATAAAAGTCTGTTCCTAAATGTATCCTGATGGATATTCCGATCCGATCAAATAAAAAAGTCAAAAACCATACATAAATTATTATTCTTGATATCTATACACTAGGAGTGATATATACGTATAGATCACTATGACAATAATTAAGAATTTTGTATGTTTTTCTTAATTATAATTGAAATTCAATTTGCATACAAATGTATAGTCAATATAGATGACGTGAAACTTTTTTACTTACAAGACTGAAACGTGTTAAGTTTTTAGAATGGATTTACCTTTAATTCCTCCTCAAGTTCTGAGATCTTGGCGTCTCCGGACTTGACACGGTCCTCGGCGACTTCGAGTTCGTCTTCAACGAAGGCCAGTTTGCGTGACACCTGTACAATATCACCTAAGTATTAGAAATTGGGTTCTTCTTGTACTGGTCAGTATTGATCTTACATGTTGTCATTGAAGCAAAATTTCTATACACTCACAGTAAAGTTAGTGAACATTTTTTAATCATGTATGATTTTTTTCTGAAGACCTGTAATAATTTCTTTACCACATTTCACCTGACGGAAAGTAATGATTAATGTAGTCTATATCTACTGTAACGATTGTCTATGAGTTATTTATTCACTATGGTCCAGAAGAGATCCCGATTTTATTTTACAGGAAATTTCACTAAGACTGAAACCATTCTTGTTTTTTTACGTTTAGTAATTAGTAGGACTTTTGGAAACGTTGAATGCGGATCTTATTCGTTTCAACCATTACAACGCAATCTATTGACTCTATTCTAACTGTAACTGTTTTTATAAGGGGCGAGAGAATTCAGACAGGCGTCTGATGGTAAGTAACATACTTTCCAATAACAAGATAACAACACATCACCACGCAGAATTTTTAACAAGACAAGATAAATACGCTCTGCCTCCTCTCTCTCCGCTCTATCTGATGGTACAATCTCATCGTCCAAATATATGGTCCAGATAACGGGGCGAGCAGGACATGTGCCTGATAGTAGTAATACACCTATCCATAAAATTACAGTGTCATGCAGATACTGGAACATAAGAGTGCAAATCATTACCTAGCTCTGCATTGCGTTCGTTACCCAGATGTATAAGATATTTTATACCTACGCAGTATTTTTTTGTAAAGATAGTCTCTTTACCCTATTTTTTTTAATTGCGCTGCCATCTGGAAATCTTTAATGTCTACATATTATCGCTTAGGATTTGATTTAACTAGAAAATATCAGCTCCTAAGCGGTCTTCCTAAGTGGTACTTCAGAGTCTACCTGAGCAAATTGCTGCAAATACTAGGGCTGCTTACCTCATCGGACTTGCCGTCGGCGTCCTCAGCCAGGAGACGGGCTTCCTTCAGCTGGTTGGTGAGCTGGTCCATGCGCTCCTCGTCTTGCTGTGCCCTGTTCTCGAGTACTTTGCACATACTGAAACAAAATATCTTAATTTAAGCTGCGAAATTTTCAGATTGACAGAGACAGTAGAAAAACATAAAACTTTTTATGCTGTAAAGACACGCAGCTACAATTATGTAGCAATGTAATTTTTCAAGATACTGTTTACCGATTTAAATCAATCTGCTGAAAATGTAACCAATTAGAGTAAGTTCTTTTGCAATTTGCAAATTTCGGTGTTTTTTCGTGGTATGTGAACATGTCCCAAAGTAGTTTTTTGGCCCATCGAGTGCAACTAAGCGAACTCAATACATTAATTATTATTTCGTCAGCATTTCTAATGATATAGATGTTCACAAGTGACGACTACAGCTTAGGATCTGGCGGATCTTTTGCTTATTGTTACCTAAAAATCTTAAAAGGTTTTTTTTCTTAACTCTTATAGGTTTACACATGGACGCCATCTCGCCTGATGTTAAGCGACGATGCGGTCTACGTTGCAGCGTGTTTACCTAGAAAAAACCCGATTCACCCTCGATTTGAAGACACTAAGATTATAACCATCGGGAAAAATCCACACTGCCAACGCATTCCACACCGCCGACCGCCGACGTTCTTATCACAAACGCGAAGTCAAACGTCATCGTTCGAGTCTTTGGAACATCAGCCATATAACGATGTCGCTTTTTCGATCTACGATCAGTCCCATGGAAAAAAGCAAGGTATTAGATCTTGCAGATCAGTCGCACACTCTCCGAAATGTATCTAATACCTATAAGGTAGCGATGCTATATATAATCGACTAGCTGCCATGCTTCGCTGTAGCACATTGTGATGAAAAAATTTCATAAAAACAATCCTTGATGCGGATTATAAATCATTGTAAAATTTCAGCTCGATCAGTGCAGAACTTTTTGAGTTTTTGAAGCGTACACACACCAACATAACATTTTTATACATAGAAAGATATATTTGTGAGCGTAACTAGCATGGATAAATGTATTTAATTCTATAAAATGAACTGACCGGTTGTTCTCGTCAGCGGACTGCTGAGCTTCGAGAAGTTTCTGTTGAGCGGTGCCGGACCTCTCCTCGGACTTCTCGAGGTCCTCCTCAATCTGCTGCACCTTCCTGTTGAGGGCGGCCACCTCCGCCTCGGTGGCGGTCAGCTGTTTCTCCCTCTCCTCCAGGTCCTTGTTAGCCTGCTCCAGCTTGTTCTTGTTGAGGATCAGGTCTTCCTCCACCTGGGCGAGCTTCTTCTGGAGCTCACGGACTTCCTCGTTCACCTAGACGAAAGTGGGGAAATTATAACGATTGGAATATGACGAAATAAAATAAAAACTCTGTAAGACTATATAACGCTGGAAAAGACGTAGAAGATTGAAACTGAAAAAAATCACGAGGTCAGCAGCGTAAAAACTGTTTTTTAAGTATTTTTTAATTTTGCATACATACACCATAAGTTCCAAAAAATGGTTTGGTCACAATTAATGCAATACTTAGGGGTTTCCATAGGTTGTGTATGAGTGTATGCAAAAGTAAGCGCGTGATTCCAATCATGTAATTGGAATCGCGTGTTTTTTATGTGGTGCAACGCGACTTTCGATAATTTTAATGGTGCAAAGGTCCTAGAGCTGTGGTGTCGTATTTACGAGTATGTAAATACAAATTTATTTATTTTCTCCGAAAAGAGAATAAGTACCGACTTCAATTTATAATTAAATTCAGGCATTCGACTAAATTTCATAAGAAGCTATCACTGAGTCGGCCGGATCATAAATGAAAGTAAATTTTAGTTTTTCGTTCATATTTCAATAACCGCCTCACTGATTTAGCTATATTTATTTGTATGGGACCTTCTAGCGATGAACTATTATCGAATCATGAATCGATCTACCAAATCGATTCTTGATCGGTTTCGCATCACGTGACAAACATACAAAAAATGACATTCAACAGAATTAGGAACCTTTTCCTTTATGACGTCGATCCAAAACTGCATTAGTAATCAATCACTTCTCCGAGTATGAATAATCCTTAAAATGCCTATAAAACAATGTAGGTATTTAGATTATAATGAAGTATGGCGCTATATTATATATCGCTATAGATTTATGACTCTAACTTAAAATGGCGAAGGAAAACATCGTGAGGAAACTGACATGTATCTAAAATGTTTCGAAGTCATTTGTCGTCTACCAAACCGCATTGGGCCAGCGTGGCCTTGACTCTCTCCTTGCGAGAGAAGGCCCCGAGTCCCCAGCATTTTGGTTTAAGAAGTATGGATTGTACCTTCTCGGCGCGGAGGTTGGCATCGCGGGCCTGCTGTTCGCAGGTGTCCGCCTTGTCCATGGCGTTGTCCTTCTCCAGCTTCATCGCCTGCATCTTCTTCTTGATCGCGTCCATGGTGGCGGATTTCTGTCTTTACGGTCCGGTCGAAAAAATACGCCACTTACGGCCTGGAAACAAACAATTCTTATATTAGACTATTACTGTCTTTTATAATATTGTTTATATATAGATGAGTGATGGGACGAGCAGGACATGTGCCTCAATGTAAACGCCTCGTTTGCCCATAGCAGCACAGTGTTATTATGCAGCTCATGATAATAATGAACAGTATGTATATACCATTGCCATCACTGTACATATATAGCACTACCTATGCTCGTAACCCAGAAATCTTCTATATTAATAATTTCGTCAAGTGGTACGGTAGACTTGATCGAAACCTTATATGAATAATAAAACGTAAAAAAATATTGATGTTGAGTCGACAACATATGTCCACAAAATTCGGATTATGGTGAACTTCGTTAAATTCTTATGGCACTGACAAACAAACCGCTGTCGCCATCTTTGGTGTGAAGCACGTTTCGTTCCATCAATCAACACATTGCGTGCGTTCGTCGCGCCAAAAAAGTATCCATCAAAACTGTGACTTATGTGACTACGTAAAACGAAACGTCTTGCTGCCGGATCGGAATTTTATTAGTAGGTACTTATATTTAGTATCAGCATCGCACCCGTGCGAAGCCGGGGCAGGCCAACGTGAGACACTGTCCTTTAAACCGAAACGCAATGTCCGTTTGGTGGTAGAAAAACTGCCAAAGATGTGCAGGCGGAGTCTGTAAAGAGTCCTACTACTACTACATTTTTTGGTTTGTCCACTTTCTACTTTTTTCTGCTTTGTTATGCAACTTTTTCTACAGCAATACAGCGAAGTTCAAACATAATTGTGTTCCCGTTTCCGCGTGGGGATGATGATTAGGACATGGGCCTGATGGTAAGCAACATGCCTGTCACATAACAGCATAGTGACACGCAGCTATTGGAACATGAAGAGTCCAAATCATTACCTAGCACTGCACTGCGCTCGTCACCCAGAGATCTAAGATGTTATATCTATAAGCCCTGCAATTTCTCTGGAAACATTGCCATTCCAACCGGAACACAGTAATGTTTGCACATTACTGCTTGGCGGTAGAATAACTGGCAAAGGTGTAAGTACCACACCTTACCGCCAAGCAGTAATGTGCAAACATTACTGTGTTCCGGTTGGAATGGCAATGTTTCCAGAGAAATTGCAGGGCTTATAGATATAACATCTTAGGTCTCTGGGTGACGAGCGCAGTGCAGTGCTAGGTAATGATTTGGACTCTTCATGTTCCAATAGCTGCGTGTCACTATGCTGTTATGTGACAGGCATGTTGCTTACCATCAGGCCCATGTCCTAATCATCTTGTCACTATATATTTAAAAAATAAAATAAATGTTTCCAATGAAGTTATTTGGCAGAGTGCAATTGTCTAATGAGTGACGAGAGGGCTTCAAAATATTATTTGACGATGTTTTACGTGTAGAACTGTTGCTATCATTCTCTTGTTCTAGTTGACTCGTGCAATATGCAATATTTCACAAAAAAAGCAATCGCACATTCCTTCATTCTACCCTCCCTCTTTCTTCACACTCTTTTCAGTAGCCTTTCACCTCTACTTTTCCTTCATATTTATAAAGATGTCTACTATAACTTTCGAAATAAACATTGTATTAATAGAAATAACTAATTGGCAATCGTTATTAAAATATGATTGACGTCAGTCAAACTTTCCAGTTAACTCAAACAAAGAAAGCGTTCTCAGAATGATTGGAAACTTACGAGGGTTGATTCTAAAAACGTTGTTAATTTTCCACATCTTATTATGAAATATACCTACGTAAGTAATCTATGTAAAATACATTAATGATGTTTTCATGACATTTCAATTTCAATATTATCCCATTATTTTTATTTGAAATGTAAATACTGTAGATCACATTAATCATCATCTTAAGTTAAGCTCACTTCATTTATATTCTCATACTAGTTCTTAGGGTCTTCTTTCACAAGTAGAGAGTCAAGGCATAATCCAATACACTGACCCTTTGTGGGTTAGCTGATAACAAGGATAACGGACAAAACGGTTTCCATGTGAGGAAACCGTTTTCCATCTTCTTTAAATCCAGAGGTGATGACAAACAAGTACATACTTTACTTCAAAACATATGATACAGAAGTGCACGCGGGATTGCAGTGCTAGAGAACCTACAACTTAATTTTACCGATTTTGAAATCGAACGTACATACGAGAGGATTTAAATCAAATGAAATACTGTCAATCTCAAACATACTCGGACTTTCAAAATAAGTATCCAACGCCGCTTATATTCCACATTAATTCCAGACGAAACAGCGCTCCGCTTCATTTGCTGTGATAACTTTACCCATTCTGCGCAAACGAGATACAACCAAACCTAAGCCATTGTGCACAGTACGTTCTAAAATTAAGCAATCTTTTACTACATACCTACTCGTATTTCAACAACATAGGTTAACCCATCAAATAAACATTTCACCACGAAATTCAATGACAAGAACTTCTTGTGTTAATAAGGAATAGTGTTGTTTTCTCCTGATTACATTAGCATGACTTATAATTAATTCTCACTTTTTAATTAGATGAACAGGTAAAAATTGGCTTTTATAATAATTATCAAATTGTTTTGTGTAATAGGATAAGAGTGACGAGACGATAAAGACACGCGCAACGACTGATCAAGAGTTCTGACCGCCCTAGGCTAAATATGTGGATGCACCCACGTGTTTTTTTAAAAGTGAAGTTTATTATTACTAGCGAAGATTCGATTTCAGCGGCCACCTCCTCGAACCTCGCGCTCTAGGCTGCAGCCTGCAGACGAATTAGCCTAAGAGTTTATCAGACGCATTTTATAGGCGCCTGGCGCTAAGCATCTCGTCTATCCACAACTGATTACAGCACAGTTTAAGTACGCAATAATTTGAACATGAAGAGAACAAATCAATGCAAAAAAACTGCACTGCGACCTCGTAGCTTTGCAAATCGCACAAAATCCGAAGGTCTAGCTAGGTCACTAAATGCAACCATGTCAGCCTTCTCAGTAGTCTCTACAATGTAAGCAAGAATCAAACGTCCAGACAATGTGAAAGTATGGAAGATCATACGTCAATTACCAGACATCTGGCCAAATGCCAGTTGCCAGATGCATACTGGGGTCACAGAGCTTGAATTATTCCGACCCAATTAATTTTAGAAATAGATTTATGGGAGGCTCTGTTGGAGACTTGACACATCTATGTGCAGTGAGTTATTTTCAAATAGATGTTACTACACTATTTATTACAGGTACCGCTGCACTTGATTACTTTAACTAATAAATGTGTGCATGCTTTGAAATATTTATACGTAACTTTATAAAGATTTGCTGTGAGCTCATTAATCACATCCGAGGACTTCAATTAGGGAGTTGAAGTAAAGTTATATTCAATTCAAAATTTGATAAAAATTACTGAACTGCGTTTTCCTGCCCAGTAGTTGTTTTTGAGGATATCTCCGCCTCATCATAATAAATAGGTATTTGACCGACTGGTGCTATGTCTTTTGAATGGGTGGATAATAACATATGTATGTCGTTAATTGGAGAGTATTTCTGCCTTAAAACTGCTCTGCAGGATGTCAGAGTAATACAAATATGCATCTATATGAGAATATTTATTAGGCTTTATTTTAGAAATTCAATCTGTTTTTAAACATAGCCCATGTTTGCCCAAATTTATTGAGATTCAATAAAAAAAAGTCGTAGCTTCGCAATGAAGTCACAAAAATAAATATTTGATAGAGCCGAGTTCATAATACATCGTTAAAATATGTTTTATATTAATATCCAGCACATAATATCAAAGTTTAATAACTATGGTAGAAGCAACAGTTTCTTCTCTATTTTATTTTGTTTATCCTATAGTTGAATTATGACCGCCTCGTAGATTTAGCCGTTTCTTCGAAAATAAAGTTGATTGAATAACAACTTTTCGGGTCAGTTCAATGTTGTCCGCTCCCGAAATAGATATTGTGTTACTAGTTTCGCTTTTTCGGAAGATGAGCCGTCTCATAGTAATTTGGTGTAGGCGGATAACTTACGTCTAACTACTTATTGTGAAAGTTAAGCTATCGGCTTATTAGATTAAGTATTCCTACTTTTCCTTGACGATATTATGTTTGACAAATCCAATAGGTAATCACACATAATATAGACCTTCTAAGTAATAAAGGGCATACTAGAGCAGCTAATAGATACTAGAGTGTAGAACTTTCATATCAAGACTTATTTCCATTTGATTTTCTGTGTTATTATGATTTTCAATATTTAATCTATGAATAAAAATATATGCTTAATCCTAATTAATTTTGTAAGTATCTAAGCAGACACAGAATCTTTACTTAGGAAAAAATGGGTAGTACTATTGCAAATTCATCGTTATTCATATGTATATTGAGGTATAAATGAAGAACCTACTAACAATGTCTGTACCACATCAAGGAAACTCACCCAAAGGAGAGAAAAAAACCCTATTTACTGTGGGAGCGTAGACGTCCATTTTACAAAATTACGGAAATTGATTTTGATGTAAAACCTTTTTGCCGTTGTAACCAAAAGTTACCAAGAATCATTATTTAACTATTATACTATCTACATCATCTGAATATATGTAGTTCACTTACTAGTTGAATAAAAAGCCTTGAAATTTTCCAACGTTATAAAATAAACATTACGTACAAAATTAGGGATCGCAATAATCTCAAAAATCCACAAATTATATCGATGAGAGCATCGGCTAGATTCTATGAGAAAATGTTTACATTTCATACCAAAGAATGACGTAAGGCCGAGTAAGTACACCCTATGTACCCAAATCGGATGTGATTGAAATGCATTTCGCAGATTATTTGTTCGTGATAAGCGACATCGTTTCATGGTTGATTTTCCAGAGACGCGAACGATGATGTTGGACTCTACTTTTGTTATAAGAACGTCTAGGTTGTGTAATGCGTTGCCTGAATTGGTTTTTCCCGATGGTTGCAATCTTGGCGTCTTCAAATCGAGATACGGTGTTATAGCGTGCTTACGCTCCATCGTAGACCGCATCGTCACTTAACATCAGGCGAAATGGCAGTCAAGTGTAAAACTTTAAAAGTTAAAAAATAATAATACATAATTATAAAAAGTGAAGGGCCAGAGGACAAGGAAATTGCTCGGGCCTAAATATATTATCATCTTGTTCTAAAATAATAATAAGGTAAACATTTCGTTTTACCAGCCATAATTACAGAACGCTAATCTAAAATTTTGTTTCTTTTTGTTTTGCCAAATTTTATCGTTATTTTGGCTGAACTGGTATGTTGTCTACGCTGCTAAGAAATGTCGAAATTGTTTTTTTTTTAATGCACATACTCGTAAGTTCACGTTAAACCACTAACTACTTAGTCTGATGAAAAGCAACAGCGTAGCTAAGATCATGTACGCTAACTTATAAGATGCTCGTACCTATTGATCTTATAACCTTGTATAGCGGATTACATATGTATCTCGGAAATAGTGAAGCCAGCAGTTTGTTCCAACTCTTTGTTTTATCAATAATTAAACAAATCACAATTACCACATGAAGATTATATTAATTTAAGTATTTTAGATATATTTCAAATAGACCGCAACCATATTTTTTGTTTAAAAAAGTATTGGTTACATTTGAAAAACTTCTGTTGGTAGGTAACCGGAACCAGTGGTGATTAATTACTATGTGATTAATTATTTCTGGCAGTCTCTGTGATATTTACAAACGTCACGGAATGTTCGCACGCCGCCGATGAGGTAGTGCTATTCTGGATGCGTTGATGGATCAACTTCGGAGAGGCGTTAATGTTTATTAGAGTGACGTCATCAACTCCTACACCTTAGTGTATTTTACAATTACACCCACGGTACAACACGACAACGAGGGTAGACTATGACATATGTTTTTCTTCACCGATAATGCCAGAGGTGACGGAGAACGTGTAGGTACATCTACACTTGGAAAAATAGTCATTGTTATCAATATGGGAATCGAACATCAAGGTGGGACTCGAACATACCGCGGATGTCTAGAAGATACCAGATACCCTCAGGTTTAAGATGATTTAACTTTTTGCCCAGCATTTGTCCATAAGCATTGGCAATCAAACTGAAACACATGGCCAAACATTAGATACAGCTTGGCGGTAGAATATCTGACAAAAATGTAGTATATACTAAGTATTAAACGGGTGGTATCTACTAGTAAACAAATTTCGGTGTCAACTTTAAGTGACTGTACTCCCTTATTAATTATTGTAATTACTTATTGTACTCTTGCAATACAGTGTCAACCGTAAATTTATGTTTTTTTTTCGATTGCAGGATCGCAGGAAAACTAACACATGAGCCTGATGCTACGCAGCAAGTTTTTCAACAATAGCATCGTGTCACGTAGTCGCGTAGTGTCGCTGTTTCAACATGAAAAGTCCAAATCGCTAACGATCATTGCACTGTGCTCGTCAAAAGATGATTTGTATTTGCTCTGTAATTTCCCAGGAAATGTCTTATAACTGGCATTCAGACTCAGGGACAATATAAAACAGCTGATACCATAAGAAGTTTCGGATTTAAACTTTCTTTCTGAGTAACCCACAACATTTTTGTTTTCTTTATCGTACACCTATATAATTTTCTTTTGAATTTGTTTTTTATTTAATTGATGAATGCGATTGTGCCAATTGTAATTCCTTTTGTTACAAATTAGTAATATTGTATTATTATTTGTTTATTTCGTTGCAGGTTGTGGTACCAATTATATACAATAGTTATAGACCTACTTACATACTTAATACATACAGACACATAAATAATTAAAATTAACAATTTTATTAAAAAGACAGAGATTAATGTGCGTTAAATTTAAGGGACGTGTCCATGTACTGACATATTTAAAGAGATTTTGTTTACTGAAAATAAAAAACAACAAAATTTATTTAAAACCCAAAAACAAAACAATACCAACCCTATTGAACCCATAACATTAGAGAACAACTTAAAAAACACATGTCACGTGTCAAACGATAGTTGGGTCTAATGACACCGCTTTCTGTTGTGAGTAAATTGTCCACCACCATATTCCATAGTGAGACAAACTGTTACAAGCGAATATCATATCATTACTATTCGTTCTGCCCATAAAGGGTGAGTTTTATGCGATATAAAAACATTACAGTTTCCCTGGAGCCATAAAACTGCAGTAAAGAGAAACTAACCCGGTGTTTTCAGCTCCGCGAAAATAACGCGAGATGACGCGAGCCAAAGGGTATTTCTGGACGGCAGCTCTCACCGATATATTGTTCAGAAATAAACCGCTTTTCAGATATTTGCTAACAGCTGTTGCTTGGAAACATTGCTAAATATAATGGCTGCCATCAACTGCGACCAATACTTTTTAGTCAAAAAATGTTGACTTGTCTAGTGTCTTTAAATTTAACACTGTATTTTATTGAAAAAAAAAACTAAACTACTTGATAAATTTACATTGTATATCAAGATAAATTATGTAAAACGGAGAATATTTAATTTTTAATTTTTAATTGATATATTTAGGTAACCATTTGTAAGTTAGACTTACTAAAGTAAAGGTTGTATCTTAATTTGGTGTTTGTTAAGTGCAGTAAAAAGTGTATTTATCATTAATTAAAAAAATATATTGGAGTATTAAAAGTATGCAAGCATAGTAATCGTTATAGTTTAACAGACCAACTCATGTTAACGATATATATATTTTAATTAATTTTAGCTATCACGCCATTTATCACGTTAGGTTTATTTGATAAAAATCAGCGTTTGAAAACGGACCTAATATTTTCAGCGCAGAAAATCTATTAGACTTCGTTATCAGATCTTAATTTTTAAATGAAAAATGGGTCCAGAAACCAAAGTGTTATTCAAGTCCAGTCTAGTTATAGGAAAGTCTACGATTCTAAGTCCAACATGAATTAAATCAGCAAATCCTTAATGTCACTCTCTAATAAAGATCAAATTAACAAATGAAAACAAGATAACAAATTAAATGTCTAGATCAAAACTTTTTTTAAATGGGTTCGTAGTTTCATTTTTTTAAATTAGGCGCTACTGTCAAAGGGTACGGTAAAGCATCTATCGTCCTTGAACCAGACCTAGATCTCCGATCACATACTTCCAATGTCAGATCGATATCACTTTTATGTGACTCGGTGATAGAGACGTGTGTCTTTTGTGTTAAATTCTTATTGACGTAACGTGGACTTACAATTGGATAAATGTAAGCCTTTAGTATATGTATTAAAGTTGGTGCCAAAACCACCCCTCCTCTTGTTTCTCGCTTTCACATAGAGTGGGGGCTCGGTAGTCGGACCTGGGATGACGCTCCGGTCATGAGCGCTTAGTTCGCTGTACGAGCATCATATCCGAAAAGTGTATTACGGCACACAAAAAATATATTCAAAGATTATTAAATAATTTGAGGTCATGACTCTACTATAAACTTTTAAATATCTTCGTGTGCCTAAGATATACAAGCAAGTCTTTTGTATTTAAAAAAAAAATTTAATAATGATTACTTTATGAATTGATAGAGCATCTAAAGGTACCGTATGGGATTCAGTACGCCTAACATCCCAGTGTCATTCAAAATTTTGAACTAGAATTAAATCACCACGCAGTATTTTACGATACCTACTCATAAACCGTAAAGTATACTACACTAGTGCTTCAGGTATTTAAAATAATTTCTGTACTCTACTTCTGAGTTAAACACTTCAGTGAGAGTCAGCCTCGCATCGCATTCAGAGAAAACAGGTAGTCTCTTTGATGCTGTGCCAACATTCCAGCCTGTCCTACTTTTGTAACTATGTTCTTTGGTACATATTTTTGTTAAAATAGTCCTACAGCAATTTATACCATGCTTTAAATTAATGAAGAACTAAATTTGAATATGTAGTAATAATAACAATGTTTCAGGAATGCACGCTAAAATGTAGTGTCAAAATTTAATGTTAATTTCAGCTACTCTATCAAAAACGATTTACATATATATATTAAAACATTTATACATATAACATTCGATATGGTTCAGCTGAAATTGGAAACCGATGACAGGCACCGTCCCACGTAGCACCGTCCCACGTAGCAACGTCCTAATTACGCGAGATGTGGGCCACGTCTCAGTCTAAATAAAAATTGAGACGAGTTTCCTCATCTCGCTAAATAAATACTGGTGTTCGAGCACGCCGCAAATAGGTTAGAGGCGGTGCGGGGGTGCTGCGCGGGAGTGGGCGCGGCGACCACTATTTTCAGCGAGGACGAGCGAATGCTGAAACCCGAGTCACATCCATAGAAAACGAGGCGCGCGTTACGACTTTCACACCGTCTCACTTCCGAAACTGACACTTTCTCACAAAGTTTCGCATCCACCGCATCCACACCAAATCCGGGAGCACGGAACGTTATCACCAAATAAGCCGCTGGAGGGTCGCACAGCTTGGATACTCCAGGCGAGGAGTGCCCGAGCCGAGTGCTCGGGGTGTGAAGGTCCAGGGGGTCCGGGTCCGTGGAGTATCCAACCTGCGCGCGCGCAGCTGCACTCACCTCACGAGCGGGCTGTTGGAACGGCGGAGCGACACGCACTGCGCGCCGCCCGCCCTCGCCGCCGGCTTGCGCGCCCGCCCGACTATTTTCGGTGCCAAAAATCCAGGATTCCGATCCCGAGGGGATCGAGATCGCAACACGAGTATCGCCTGTCACGCTCGCACGCGCACGTTTCGCGACGTCGACGGCGCTGGCGCAGTCTGACGCTTCAGCCGACGACGACGACGGTCGACGGTATCAAAACACGCCGCTGTCAATGCCGATGGTTAATTCACCTCTTTGACTGCAGGAGCATACACGCTCGTCTGCATACGTTCCGCAGACGCCTTCTTCCTTCAGCCTGCATCAGCTCATGTTTCTAATCACGTCCGGTGTCGAGTTGTTACTGATCTTCACTATAAATAGAGCAATGTCTGAGTTCATTGATGAAACGGAGCTTTCATCGTATAAACATCATTTTAGAGCTTTAAAAAACACACGACCTTAATGAGATAACGAAATAATACGAGTTTTTTTAACAAAGAGTGACTAGACTAGCAGGACATGTGCCTGATGGTAAGCAACATGTCTGTCACATAACAGCACAGTGTAAGTAAATAGTATTTAGTTCCAGCGCATTAGAATATGTTCAACTGGAATAAAAACTAGTACTATGTACCTACTTTGTATCTTCTTCTCCAAGATTTTTCCTAGTTCTTTTAAGATGTCCTAACACCAAGAAATGTTTACGGAATAGTTGGCATGCTTTAGGACTATGTTTCCCAATTATGATTAATGATAGAATAGATGTAGAGCTAAATGGACGTAACTAGATTATTTTTACCTAATTCCCATTTTATAAATTTTTAATACTCATTAACTGAACAATCATACTTAAATGATTTTATTCTAGTATTAGACAAACTAAATTACACATGACTCCGAAAGATTCTAGGTAGGTACTACATATGTATCGGTTTCCTCACGATGTTTTCCTTCGCCGTTTTAAGTTATGGCAAATGCTCGAATTAGGGAAAAACAATTTTAAAGCGAAACCATGAGGTTATAGTTGGGCTGAACAGTGATTGGGAAACTACTTCGAGTTTTCTCGTCACCCACCCTTAAAGCTTAAAGATGAAAGTTTTCAAACAATTCGTTCTATCGCCCATGACCTACGGTGCCGAAACGTAGTTATTGACAGTCAGGTGTGGTCCCAGTCTCGAATTTTGGAGGGGGTCACCAGTACGCAGTACGCAGCCTCAAATTAAGGGGGGGGGGTCACTACTAGAAATACAATAAATCGAGTACAAAATGCTTTACTAGTAGCGCCCTACGATTTCACCCGCGTTAAAAGTAGTCTTTGTACTATGACATGTTTTGATTTTTTAAAGATTTTTAGGTTAACTTAGCAAAAAATACTTAACTATATTATTTACTAGCAGCGCCACGCGATTTTACCCGCGTAGTTCTCGTTATTCCCCTGGGATAAAACGCCTAGTAGCCCATGTTCTTCTAGACTATAATAATCAGTGTTCCAATTTTCAACCCGATCCATTCATACGTTACGACGTGATTGAGCACCAAACATCCGTACATTGACATTTATAATGATGGTATAAACATCAAAACGAAATATATCGAAAATATCGTTGGCAAGAAGAAATATACCTAGTTGGTTACGGACAGTTTTATGCGTCACTTCCGTTAGGTAGATATTACGGTTTATTCCGAACCTGACCCGCTACCGGGTTAGGTTAGGAACAGAAAAAAATTATTAATTTTCATTCCCAACCTAACCCTCTTCCTAACCTGACCCGAAAACCATGATGTGGTTTATTCCGAACCTGACCCGCTACCGGGTTAGGTTAGGAACAAACAGCAAAAGTGATTCACTTTTTTCATTACGAACGTAACCCTCTTCTAAACCTGAGCCGAAAATAATGTTCCTAAGTTAACCTCGAATCTAAAACCCTACCTAATACGTTATTAGTCCTATAGATCCTGGAGTTAAGACTTTTTTTTAGTAATCGGGTCAGGTTCGGAACTTCATTTCGGGTCAGGTTAGGAAGAGGGTTAGGTTGGGAATGAAAATTAATAATTTTTTTTGCTGTTCCTAACCTAACCAGGTAGCGGGTCAGGTTTTCGGGTCAGGTTCGGAATAAGCCGATATTACCTAGTAGGTAGTATAGAGATCTAAATATTTTTCTTACTGTTTTAGTCTCACATTTTTTTTAGTTCGTTTGCTCAGCCAAATCCCTAGATATCTCCCCCAAGCGTGCCATAAGAAACTTCGTTTCAATATACCTACATAGGGTATAGGGTTCGTTTCAATATACCTTATAAGACGTTTTAAAACTCCCAAAATAATGACTTAACTTCACTTCAATTCTAATACTCCATTTGTATATATTTTTATCAGACAACTATTTTAAAACCTTTTCCAAAAAGACAGACCGATCTAAGGGGCCCATCATCCCATAAACTTAATTTGAAGTCAATATTCTAAATACATGTAGGTATATTTACACCGAACTGAAAATATATGTAAGTACTTATACTTACGTCTATACCTACTAATACTATAAAGCTGAATAATTGTTCGTTTGAACTCGCTAATCTCAAGAACTACTGGACGGATTTCAAAAATTCTTTCATCGATGGATACGTACCTAAGTGATCCCGATTGCTATAAATTATAATTATGTACCATGGGCGAATCCGGGGCGGACAGCTAGTGTTCAATAAACGGATACCTAGGTTTATGGCTTTCGCTTTACTCATACTTACCTAACTTCAGTTTATATTTCGAATACGGAGGGTAGCTTGATTTTCACTACCTTTCACTGGTATTACCCAAGTCTAAAACATTTTTGTGACCTTAGTCAAAGTTTCGAAGCTGAATACAGATGAAAATAAGTTTTCTTTCCGCTAGAGACGTTGTAATCTATACTAATACTAGCGTCCGTTCCGGCTTCGCTCGGATATTGTCACATAAAGCCCATTAATCGAAATAAAAACTATCCTATCTCTTAAGTTGGATCAATCTACACACGGTGTCCAAATTTGTTTAAAATCGGCCAAGTAGTTTAGGAGTCTATCGCGGACAAACATCGTGACAGGAGATTTATATATATTTAGATAATAAAGTTTGTTTGTTTGTTTGAATGCTAGGATCTCGGGATCTAGGGAGCTACTGGTCCGAATTGAAAGATTATTTTTCTATTGACAAAGCCCATAGGCTATTTACCATAACGCTACTATCAATAGGAGCGGAACATGAATAAAGAATGTAACAAAAACGGGAAAAAAATCCTTTTTGAGAACTTTCATACCGTACGTACAGACGTGACAGCATGTGTCTAAGAATTGCGTCGTTATAAACGGTTTTAAACCTTTGCTAGGAGGACGTTAATATCTATTTTTTCTTCAAAAATTTAGTTATATATTATATTTATACTTGACATTGGCGAAATTATGAGGCTAAACCACAATAAAAGCCATAAACCAAGAGTTGAACCTTTGCTAGTCAAATTTGTTTCTAAATCTGAGTTGGTACAACCAATTTACGACAGCTAGCGTAGCAGTTAGCTGAAGAGGTATTTTCAGGAAATGCTGAACCGATTTCAAAAATTCTTTAACTGTTGGATATTTACGGGATCCCCGAGTGCTATATCTCTATATATAAAAACGTTACGTTGGTTTGTATACGCTTCAAAAACTCAAAAAGTTCTGCACCACTCGCGCTAAAATTTTAGAATGATATATAATCCGCATCCAGTATTGTTTTTATCTAATTTTTGCATCATAATGTGCCACAGCGAAGCGTGGCAGGGTACAGCTAGTACAATATATATGTACCACTGGCGAAGCCGGAGCGGATATCTAGTTGACACATTAACTAGCGTCACAAAACAAATACTTTCACGCAATTCTCTCATACTTGGGCCACCGGTTTAGTAAAAAAGTTACTGAAATTGTATTAAATATAAATTTATTTCTTAGAATTGTGGATTACATTAAGCGATGTTTTAATAGGAAAGCGGAATCAGTAAAGCATTTTTTGGATAAACTTACCTACCAAATTAAAAAGGCTGTTTGGAAAATACAATACCAACAAAACAGACTGAGCACAATGAGAGAACAATACAAAAAAATCAGTACTTTTATTTAAAACGCACGTCTATCTTCTAAGGTCAAGTCGGGTACTAATAAGTTTAGAGGTATTGGAGACAAAGTGTGTGATTAGATATGTACACAGGGTTATCCAGAAAAGATGTACTGTATCGAAAGGGTCATAGAAAAATATTTTAATCAAAGATAGGCTTAATCAGGACAATGTAGACTGGCAACTCGTGGTCGCCTTTAAAGTAAATAATGTAAACAAAATGGTTGATAGCTTTTTCCATTCAAGTGTAAACTAGATCTTTACAAGGTAAGAGTGATCAAGTCTTGTTCGACCACACGACGACCACAGTTAAAATAAGATCATGTTTGCATGACGCCGAGCTCTATATGGCTAGTTACTGGATCATAGCCATTTCAAATACCAGGAGTCAGTGGATGACTGGACACTTTTAGTGGAGATAGCTTGTGTCTGTTCTTACGCTTAGCCAGATTTGCATCACCTCATTCAGAGACTGGCTTAAGGGTTATTATACTCTAACGCGGATTCGATTTATTGCCTACTTGCTTTCTATATGAACTCTCTACAACGGCGCAATCATCCACGTATCCAAAGACAACTGTCTTCGTTGATATATACATATGTAGCAAAAAAACGTCGCAGAGAACACCGACCCAGCGGGACTCGGATATTGACAGACATTTCATTTCGTTGAACAGCAATCAATTATATGGATTGATCCTTCAAAAAATCCAACATTCACGTAATAAGACCAGTTAGTCATGTTTGTCTTCAGCGTTGCTTCTATGATTATTTTAGTGAGTAGTATCTATACCTCTTTCAGGTCAGTACACCATTTCTGTTTAACCGTGATTTTCGTAAACATTTACAAAAACTTACAGTAATCAAAACCGTACAAAATCTATGTCTAAATAAGTTTAAAATAGGTACATACAAAACTTCCCAATTTCTATTTCATTGGCTTACGATTCAAAAACATCATGGCATTATAATAATAGTATTTCATAAGATACTTTTTGCGTCGCTATAAATAAACTGGCAGTGTACAAAACTTCGATGAAATAGTATTGTTTTAAACATTTATTTCGAGTTAAAGTGTTTGTTGTTTTATAAATACCTACAAGTACGAATGTTTTAAATGTCGGCAAAAAGGAATGTACAAAAAATAGGCTCAGCTCAAAATTAAATTAGGTTTTTATATTATGCGGCTTTTTCAGAATGTTAAATAATGTTTGCATTATGCTTACAAAAACAGTTCCCAATTGTGCTCCATTTTTGTTTCATTGCGACCTTCACTTCAACTTTTATCATTGTTCTGTATGCAGTAGGTATGTACCTACATAATATGTATAGCCACAACTTCACCAGTGCCTTGTGTGTTGTTGATGATAATTGCATTTTGTTCGGGAAATTTTATAAGTCAATATTCATAATAATTTGTAATTTTTTCGCTCATATCGTCATTCTGAAAACGCGTAAAAATCATCGATATAATTATGACATGGTTTATATTTTAAACCAATTTTGAACCATGTCATAATAGTATTGTCGTCCTTGACATTTGGACTGCTACAAAAAAAATGAGATAATTTTAATTTAACATGATTTTACATTATTCTTCCTGAACCAAACATTTATTTATTTGTACATCCATTTTATCCACTTTACATAGATACATCAAAATATACTTTGAAATACATTTTAAAGTAGGTTTTTATATAAATTTTAAAACATTAGAAACACGATCAATTACAAATAATGGGTTTGGACTGGAATGTTCATTTGTTACATTTACGATTTTAACCATAGGCAATCTTGAAACAATTTACATACTTATATTATAACGATGTATTCTCTTGCCTACTAGTAAGTATTAACAAAATTTAAAGGCGTTTTTTCATTAAAATGCTCTTCGTCAACTTGTCTTGTGTAAAAACAGACCAATACGGTTTTTATTAAAGTTAAATATTACTAAATTACTTTAATTAATACCAGGGTAGGCTGGATCTAGCTAAAATTATCAAAATTAAAAATAATTCGCTCTTGTTACCACGCAAACCGTATCATAGAGACTATTCAGATAGATGCTTTTAGCGGAACTGTGTCGTAGATACCTGGTCACAATATTTTTACCTAGATATGCCATATTTTTTCCTGAAGGTCTATGTAAGTAGGTACTCTTTGTAGCAAAAATGATTTAGTTCTTCGAAAAGTGATTCTGAAACAATAGCGGTCAGGAGAGGAGCACCTATACCTATTTGTCTGCAATGTACCTATAGGTGTTTTACTAACTTCCCAGTTGGTTAACAAAAAACGGCTCATTACAACAATAACTTTTTTTTTCACTAGGAGACGCGACGAGCAGCGACTCAAACCTGCTCATTTTAGCACAACACCACGCAGCTATTTGAACATGAAGAGTCAATTTCACTGCTTAGCACTGCACTGCGCTCGTGGATAGGTAATCTTATATCTCTTTGCCCTGCAATGTTTCTCGAAACACCGTCCATCAAACTAGAACAGTTTTGTGTGCACTGTACTGCTCGGTGATAGTAGGTAACTGGTAGAATTGCGATATATCCCCAGGATTACTCTGAAAAAGAGTCCTACCACTACCAAATACCACAACAAGACGGAATAAATGTCGTGACCGATCCATGAAGGTCAAATATGACCTTAAAAGTGATGGAAGCAGTACCTAACAAAATAGTGTGATTTATATATCGACAAGTTACTTTTCTTTCCACGACAATTCGTTCTTTGAGAGTTAAGACTACCTACCTACCTAACCCATTTTATTCACTAGTAGATTTTACCATACGTTAAAAATATTCACGAAAGCTAAAAACTTTTTAACCCTCAGTGATTAGGCATTTTAGATGGTCCTGAACATAAAGCAACAATTTTACTATTTACCTCAGGTAAACAGTTAGGTATCTACTTTGATTGATTTATAAGTACTAAGCTATCACATCTTCAATACTAGCCAGTCTAACAATAATTTAAAGGCTGTTTTCATTCACAACAACTGAAAAATTCGAAGCGTTGTGTCCATTTTCAGACGTGCAAAGAAGTTTCAAGCATAGAACATCCATCCGCTGACTGCAGAACTCCACTCACACTTTCCCGCCATTTCTTCCAACATGGCGGTTACAAGGCGGACGCCACAAAATGGCGGATAGTAGCGCCTGGACGTTAATAACCGGATAGGTCTGCGAATGTTTGGTCCACTTCTTCTGCAATCGCTTTGTATTTGCTTCTCTCTTCTACCACCTCATCTGTCGGGATGTTAGTTGGTTAGTAAATTAAGTACCTACTTAGCATATTTTAATGAGTTTTTTATATAGTATAGTGACGAGACGAGCAGGAGATATGCCTGATGGTAAGCTCAGTGACTTGCAGCTATTGAAACATGAAGAATCCAAATCATTACCTACCTAGCACTGCACTGCGCTCGTCACCCAGAAATATAAGATGTTTTATCTCAATGACCTGTAATTTCATTGGTAGGTAAGTACCTAAGCACTACTTTATGTATGCAGTTATGCAAGTAACTGTTGACTAAATAGGGAGGTACCAGGTACACATGCAATTTTTTCAAATGATATACCATACCATCCCATCTACCTCATATTCAAAAATTCTTCCAAGCGCTTAGTTCGACGCGAGGCGTGACCAAAATATTAGAGTTCGTTTGGCTCAACGTTTTCCATCAGCGTGGTAATGCCGCCAGCATGCTAGGCACCCGCCCAACTGGTACTGGGCTTGATCATCTTGTTTATCACTAGAATTTCACTGGCCTATGGATAATTCAGAGGTCCTTAGTGTAAGTAGTTAGTGATGTAGTGTACCTACTCGTAGTTTAGTTGTGTATTTTGTAAATATGAGACATCTGTCTACACCATGTATTTTGTAACGTCTGTCCCAATAGAACTCGAACCTAAATACTTACATTAGCAAGCTAAACGTGTTAAATTGTTTAAATAGGTACGTTTTTTGGGTAGCTAGAAGTTTACATTATTGGGTACTCCAAATCAAAAAATATTATAACTATATAGTAATTTGCATTTTTAAAACGGTGTTTATGTCGCAGCCGGGTCGTATAATGCGTCGTATTACATTACGGCTAGCTGTTTTAAAAAGCAGGGCTGTTTTGAAAAACAGAGCCGTTTTGTAATGCGGCGATTCAGCTATTAGCCGGATTGGCATTGCGATACGTTCTTCAATACGGCGGCCAACGTTTAGCCGCATTGTACTGTTTAAATTGTAAGGTGACCATACTTACAAAATAAAGAATGTTTAATATAAAAAATAATTGTATTAATCTCTTGCGCTATTCCTTACTTTTTTTTAAACATTTTCCCCTCTCACATAAAACTTAAAAGCCACTTGATATTGGTGACGGTACACCTAAGAAATATGGTGCACTTGTACAAGGGTCTATCATTCAGATTTGACTCCGGGTGGGCTTCCGCCAGAAGCTCAAGGGAGGTCCTGAGTGGAGCGAGCCATGCGAGGCCAAGCGCAGCGAGTGGCGAGCGAAGCGAGTCGGCAATCTCCGTAGTGGAGCATAGGCCGAGTATGGAGAAGCGACACTCAAGAGCTGACCGCAGAGCTTCTGGCTTCCGCAGTTTTTATATACACTCTAGGGATAGTAGCAACAATACTAGGTGGAGTCGGGGAGCTCCAAGTCGTATCTGGGTTCTATGTAACCTACCCGGTCCGATTTAGTCTTAACAAGGTGGACGGTGGAAATTAAATATTTTCCAAGTGACACCAAGGTGGACCAAGGTGAGAAAACCCCGTATCAAGAGGTGGACGGTGGTAAACCACCACAATAATATTGTGTAGGATTCCGCCGAACACTAGAATCCACAGTCACCTTAGTAGTTTAACAACACACGTACTGTTTTCAACGCCATAGTTGTTGTTATGTCAGGCAGCGCCATGAGTGTTAAGATTCGGAACAAAAAATTGTCAAATAAGCGGCTAATCTCTCGCTTTATTACATTACGGCTAGCCGTGTTGAGTGATGTATGGAATCGAATACATTCCGGCTATTTTTTAATCAGCCACATTCAATCCGGCTAGTCATTAAACCGCCACTTTATAAACCGGCCCTGTTTTTCAAAACGGCTAGACGTAATGTAATAGAGCGAATTATACAATCCGGCTGGGACATTTATAAGTCTTTTGCTCTTAATATGTAAATATCCATTTCAAAACCTAGGCTAATCTAAGCTTCGATATAGGTAGATTACACAAGATTTACTCAAAGCTCAGAATTGAAATCTACCGTCTGAATGAGGTAGACATTTAATTTCCTATTCCTATACATATTAGTGCTATCATGTTAGGTTCCTCGTGGCCTTTTTGTTGGATGTCTGTTTATTATTCTTTGCAACGGCTTGAAGTCAAACAAGAATATTTATGGAGATCTCTAACAACGACCTTCTACTAGAGAACATTCGCAACTAAAATTATCAGTATTTCTATTACACACGACTTTACTAATACACATGCTAAAAAAGCGTCTTATAAAATTTTATTGCAAATAAAATAAAGAAAGCGCTTAAATATATACCTACCTATATAGTACGACAACTACCATAATACTACCAACTATCTGTCAATCATCTATAGCTACTTACTACAACAATACTACTAATTGTTCTCCTTATTTTAAGAACTTTAGAGAAAAACTTGAAGTCAGCCTTACGGTTCAATGTGTCAAACTGATTTCAAGTTCTTCTCATAATACGTGCACTACTAAAAAGGCTTTAGCCACGTGAAGCCATAACTATAACCACAAAATAGGTACAATTAACACTAAAGAGAATGTAAGATACATAACACCAGATCCCAGGGTACTGATTGACAACGCCATCCGAACGATTCAAATTCGAAATGGCAATTCTTGTCTCTGTCACTCTAAACGGATAAGACAAAGTCCAAGAGGTTTGACTCCGAGTCGAGATCCGATGGCGTTGTGAATCAGGGTACAGAAATGGGTGGTCAAAACCCTAGTATAAGTACTTGACCCATGCTAACACAGTGGATAAATTACTTTTCCATTATTGATCCCAGTGACAACTGAATGGATACAGCAGGGCATCCAGAAGGAATTAATTTATCCAGCCTCCAGTTGTTTGGAAGCTATACATGCATTAAAATTTTCGATTTGCTACTTCAGCTACATCGCTATCTATACATACTATGCATTCATTTAAGGTAGACTCCTGGCACCTACATCAAACAACATTTGTAACAGTGATTTGGTAAACAATAATTTCAGGGGAAGCCACAGTTTCTAGCATCTTCGCCATCACTCGTTCGTCTCCAATTTGTGTCAAAATCTTATTACTGCTCGAATCGTTACCATTTTCTTTTTTTTTATGTGTGGATAAGATTTTTACCGGAAATTTCGAGTGGTGGTGCCGACTCTAGTTCGGGTCTTGCGTTGCAATACATATTTGCATTTATTAGAAAGGACGTTTTGGGAAGAACCCTCTAAAGTTGCTTTAAGGAGTTTAAAATGTACCCATGAGTTCTATATTACGAACAACATGGGCAACCCCTTGCGTAAAACTCAGCACTTTCTTCCAAAAACATACTGAACCTACAAAGTATCTCAATGACCAAGTTCTAGTATTAACAGAGGCAAACGTTACCGAGTGTCATTCATGGCATACACTTGGTTTAGATATTTGTTTTATTTTATTTTAAACGAGAAACAGCATTGTACAATAAAAACCGAGATGAGTAGAAACTAAGTATACTTAATGATCATACCATAAAATCAAAAGTCGGAAAATAAAATAAAATGATATAGATAACAGAGATATCTCTGTTATGCCATGTATGAAACTAGATAGGTACTTGACGAATGATCGGACCTTTATACAAGTGAAACTTAAATAAGTAAAACAACCAAAACTGTAATAAATTAATTTATTAAATTACTCGAAAATAATAAATACGGCCATAAAGCTATAAGATAGTAATACTTTAACCGAAAATATAAAATTATAAACGTTGTTCGGTATGCGTGTGAATCGCACGGCTGGTGTGGGATGGAATGCCCCTCGGAGGACGTTCCTCCTCCAGGGTGAGCCTCGGAGGAAGTTATTCCTTGAGGATGAGCTCGACGAAGGCGGTGTCGAGGTCGTCTCCGATATCCTTGTACTTCTCCTTCTCGGCGACCAGCTCGTCTGCGCATTACAGAAATGTTAGGACAAATTCATTAACAATAAGTAAGCCTATTAATATTATAAATTTGACAGTTTCGGTGTTTGTTGCTCAATCATGTCGGAACAGCTGAACGGATCGGTTTGAAATTTGGAACACAGAATATATCCTGGTATTGGCTACTTTTTATCCTGAGAATATAACGGGCACGCGAATTACGCGGGTATAAACCCCAGAGCGTTACTAAATAAACAGTTACCACCATTTTGAATTACCAATCAGATGAAACAGGATACTATCGTGAAGATAAAGAGGAGCTATCCCACGATTCAAACGATATAGCTCTTAACAGCACAAACACTTTCATCGTAGCAAATTACGCAATGAGTTCGCTCAGGAAAATAATTTGACAAATGTCGTTTCTGTGTAAAATTATTCCACATATATTTCCATTCAGAATCCACATGAAAGACAAATTTCATCAGCAAACTTGGAAGCTTTTAGAAAAACAAGAATGTGTTAAGAAATTCTATCTAAATATTTTACCCTCAACTTTTATACATATACAACATCCCCATTTTTATTTCTAATTTCTCCTTCAAGTCAAGTAGCTTTTAGTGCTGCAGCGAAACCAGTTACAGACGTGCCGCGTGTCAATGTTCGCAGCAGCAAAGCAAGCGAAAACCTCTCGTCTGTAACCGTCCAGTGTAAAATAAGTAGGTAAGTAAATAAAATAATGCTTACATGTTGCGTTCCTTGTTATTGAAGCCATGCCTCGTCGCGTTGTTACCTTAAGCTTGTAGGTTTTGCAGAGAAATGATAGGTATCGTAAGATTACGCTTTTAATTTAGTTTAGCATGCGGTATCGGTTAGAAAGCGTTTTGTCGTCCTGGCTAAGACAGCGGGGGTTTTAAATGCAAGTGATTTGTGGCGCGGGGCGGTGGTCAATGGCAGCAAGTGCAGCGGTCGCAGACGCGGCCCAGCGCCGGCGCGCTCTGCAGGCCCATGTCCTCGAAGGCGCTGTTCAGCTCGCCTCCGATCTCGTGGAACAACTCCTTGCCCGCGATCAAGTCGTCTGCGGAAACCCCGACATCATGTCCACACTACTCCTCAACTCGCCACGCTCGCGGGCCATGCGTTCTCGCCTCTATTAGCCACCAGATCATTCATTGAAATACTATTCCATCAGCTATGTTTCAATTATTTATTTATAAATTAAAAAATAAAACACTTTGATAGTATAATTTCTTCGACAGTCCGGTCATTGAGTCTCAGTCCAAAGCGCGAGCCGTGTTTGTAGGAATGGAAATTGGAGTATTTCAATCTAAGATGGAGGAGCCGCTTCGGCGGGGGCCGGGGCTGGGGCGGGTTCGGCAGCGGGGGCGGGGGCGGGAGCGGGAGCGGCGTCAGCAGGGGGAGCGGGAGCAGCGGCCGCCGGAGCCGGGGCAGCCTCGGCGGGCGCCGCGGGAGCCGCCTCGGCCGGGACCGCGGGGGCGGGGGCGTCGGCGGCGGGCGCGGCTGCCGGCGCTCCTTCAGCCGGAGCGGGCGCGGCCGCGGGAACTCCTTCTGCGGGAGCGGCCGGGGCGGCTCCTTCCGCCGGAGGAGCGGCGGGAGCGGCGCCGTCAGCCGGGGGAGCGGCGGGAGCCGCACCGTCGACCGGCGGAGCCGCTGGCGCTGCGCCGTCGGCTGCGGGCGGCGCACCGTCAGCCGGCGGCGCGGCCGGGGCGGCTCCGTCAGCCGGCGGCGCAGCACCCTCGGCGGGGGGCGCCGCACCGTCGGCGGGGGGCGCAGCCGGAGCTCCCTCCGCAGGGGGCGCGGCCCCGTCTACGGCGGGAGCGTCGGGCGCGCCCTCCGCAGGCGGTGCGGCTCCGTCCACCGGCGGCACCGCCTCGGGCGCGGGCGGCGGCGGCGTGGGCTCCTTGGGCGGGGGCGTAGGCTCCTTGGGTGGGGGCGTGGGCTCCTTAGGCGGCGGCGGCGTAGGCACACGCGGGTGTAGGCGCTCGTACTCGCGGCGCGCCACCTCCGCCTGCCGCTGCGTGGGGTCCACGCCGGGGATCAGCTCCACGAACGAGTCGTCGATGTCGTACTCGATGTCGTTGAACTTCTCGATCTCGCCGATCAGGTCATCTGCGGGCGGCGGCGGGGTGAGACGGGCACGGCGGCGGGGTGAGACGGGCGCGGCGGCGGGCGGGGCCGGGGCCCGCGCATGCGTTACCACAGGGATCCACTGCTACTCTACGGGAGGGCTCACAGGATCTTCATGCCCCGTGCTTCGACGATGGTTATGTACAGTGCGCGCGATCTTCCAATTGATTTCTTTCGCTCCAAAATTTAGCTTCTCAACTTCTCAAGATCGGATGATGGTGATGTTTATGATATTTAACGTGATAGCTGATAGAATCGACGGGTTAGCGAGACGGGACGATGAGGGATCACTCGGATTAGTAAATGAAGAACACCGGTTAAAAATAATAATATTATATTTTATAAACACTTGTTAGAATAATCTTAAAAATCATTAATTTATTCTTCACGAACATACTTATCTATCGTATTATTAATCGACAACATGAAAAGACGGGAGTCCATCGTTCGTTCGACAGTGTTCACATTAGGAGTTAGTTTGTTTGCCGTGCACACAACATTCGCCGCGTCTTCCGACGAACGACGCGATATAATTGCCAGCAGTTTGTAAATAAATCGTATCGACAAGAAACCCGCGACGCGAAATGTACATCTGCAGCGGTCGAATGGCCGCCATTTACTCATCGATTATAATTTAAATAAATAACAACGACCTCAAATTATGACACGAGATAAATCGTAGGTACTCGAAATAAAATAGAATATGCAATTATTCATACTTCATAGTAAGTATATTCTTATAAATATCATTATTTGTTGCCATCACTCATTAAATAAAAATATCTAATCTCTCATCTAATCATTAAGTAAATAGAGTTCAATATTGCATAGTGCACTCATCAAATGCTCCCGCGAATCGATCGTGGATTGTGGAACCGAAAATAAAATAATATTCAAAGATTATTTAGGCGTTACACGGAGTGAAGACGGAACTAAAATGTACATGCAAATAATGTGCAATTTTTATATACTAGTGCTAAATGTCTTTTTAGATTGAGTGTAAATGCTAGAGCATTTTGGTCCCCAATTTGGAATGTCGACATTTTGTCCTAAACTAAGGGTGCTATAAAAGCTGCATACATCTTATCCATCGAAACCGATATAAACAGACACGCTCATTAAATAATGACTAACATAACTGAGGACAAATACAATTTTCGACGATGTACGGAAATATCGTTAAAGATTGTGTATCAAAATTAAATAAAAAAAATTGCACATGGCAGTGTCATAACCATACACTCGATTTTGACATTACATTAAGAAAAAAAGCGGCTGGCAATTACTCTAAAACTAATCTAAGCGCCCGCTCGCCTCATTGGTTTTCGCTCAACTTGTTGCAATATGTCAATGTATAAAATAAATATTTTTCTTTTTTTTTTCGTGGCAACCCTAAGATTTACAGTGGGGCGATAGTGACGTGGCTGTATCGATAAGTTGAAACGAGATATCGATGAGCCGAGCGGGCGGGCGTGTGGGGAGAGGTGGCGTTCACATATTCTGGATGTCGTGCAGAGTGGCCTCCATTTCTTCCTGCAGAAGTTTGCTCTTTTCGCGCTCGGACACCAGATCGTCTGCAAGGGTGGAGGTGGCCGCGGTCAGTCTCACACAACACAACACTACTCGATGCAAATATTTACAATTGTGCTTTCAGTATTTTTAAATAATATAAATAAATATGTTTATTGGTTTAATAAGTTTCGGAGTAACTTAAATGAAACAAAATTTTCACAAATTTATTTTTACAAAAATATTTTTTTATTTTTTGTTTTAAAAAAATTTTTATTTTAATAAAAATATATTTCATGACGTTAATTGCACTCGATAAAAACATTTGCATCGGTTGGACAGGCAAAATAAAACTCATGCTAAAACAACGTAAAACATCGAAGGAGCGAGCACTCTAGTGGACACATTTAGAAAAACATGCCAACAACAAATATGAATACTTAGTTCACAGAATTAATACAAAATAACCATTGAAACATTCGTCCAAACCCGAAATATGAACATTTAACCGTAACAGTAACCAAAGCGTGAGAAATAAAAAATAGCAACTGTAATTTGCATCAATCCTGTGAACCAATATTAAACTATTCAACTTTATAGTAAAACAGTTACAATAAAAAAAGAAAAATTAAGCTTTAAATGACAGCGAAAATTAAAGAAAAAGTAAGCTTTTCAAATCTATTGTACAGCATCAAACTCGGGCCAGTCGATGACGGCTGAATGGATTACGCAACTCGCGAGCAAAGCCTTGGTTAATTCAAACGTTATTTAGTATACTTGACTTCAGAGATATTCGGACAACCGAACTTGCTGTACGTCGGTGTAAACAGGACCTTGAAAACTTGTATTGGAAAGTGTATTATTACCAGTTCTATACATGTTTTGGCTTTGTAGCTATACTAGACTAGCTAGATATTATCCTAGTCTATAAATTATTATTTCGTATCGTATATTGTCTCGTTTTATATATTTTAGCATTGTATGGAAAGTTGTGTTACCTTCAAGCCTGTCGACCTCTTTCTGGAGTTTCTGCACAGAGCGCTCGGCGAACTCGGCGCGTGCCTCAGCCTGAAATTCACAGAATTCTATTTTACATTTTGCTCATTTCAAACAGCCTATTTTCTGTCTCTTTTATTTGTTGTTAAGCAACTAATGTTGTTTTTTTAATTTTATTAATAATTATAAAAATTCAATAAGTTTTATGCTGTGCAGAAAATAGACTGTTTTATTAGAAGAAATAAACATGCAACTTCATTTTAGTGTTTTTTTTACTTTTATTTAAATCTTGTAAGCAAAATAAAATTTGAACAAATAAAACAGATAAGTTAATGTAAATTCCACACTAAATAACAACATTGAACACCAAACTAGGTTAGACCGTGTAAAGCGGTACTAGCATGCATTTTACCTTCACCGAAAGCTGCTAAGTGCTGTGTGACGACACTACAACACTACATAATAATACCGTTACCCAGGCTAGAATTACTTGCTAAAAATGAGGGTGAAGAATGTGGGGTGCTTTGATCGATGCCGGCAACTTCATACATTAAAATCGCTGTTTTAATGAGTCATTCATTTGTAACTGGGTACTTGGATGTGTGCACGAATGACAAATTATGTAGACACTGAACATTGTGTCACGATTCAAAGATAGGCTACTGCCACTAGATGGCGTTGACATAAAATAATGTAACGAACAATTAAAAGAATGTGGATTCAGCAGTTGTTTTACCGGTTGCCGGTAGCGAGTGGTCGAACATAGCACCCCTAGGTGTGAGCACAACTTACTTGCGTCAGTTTCTGCGACAGACTGTGGATCTTATCCTCGACGTGATCGCGGGTCGCCATCGCCTAGCCACACATGAGCCATTATTGACGGCAAGCGACAAGCCGCATGCCGCCCCGTTGCATCCGTGTTGGGAATGTACGCATTTAGATACGACTGAACATTGATTTTAAAGATACAACAAAAAAAAAACAAATGAAAACTGGAGAACGCGACATGAAATGTAATGATGTAAGACAACTAAAACTAAGAATAGGAAATATTAGATTACGAAAAATGTATTTGCTTTATTAATCGGTTCGTTTTCAAAAATTAACATTAAGATAGGTTGGCATGAATAATCTAAAATAATGTAGATAACATTATTTCATTTTTAGGTGTACCTAAGGTATTGAATCGTTGGTTCATTTCAAATGAATTCCCTTACTTTACAAACATATTTAATATCAAAAATATTTTGGTAGGTACGTGTATGTTCTTATTAAAGCCAACTTAATTAGGTACACATTGTGCACATCATTAAAGTATTTGTTTAGAATGAGGACAGAGCAGATAAATGCATTTAATATAAATGAGCTGTTGTCAATGCCGGGTAAATTATTAAGGAAACTAAACGATAAAGGAAAATAACGGTTAAAAGGTAGCGTCCAATCACAACACAGATGACAATACAAATAATACATGGGAAACAATTATAACACAGTACAGACAGGATAGAAAGACGTCATAGATACATAGATGAAGCACCAACCTCCAGCGAACGGGGCCTACACCGGACACAGCTTAATTACGACAAGCCATCATACCCTCGATGCAAATTATCGACCTTATTTACAATCGACATCAGCACAACACTACCCCCAAAACAAAATGGCGATGAGTGGTCTATGGAAGTACAACCGTAACCGAGCGCTATCTACTGGTTGCGTCCGCTTCGCTGTTCATTTTACCTCTCTGAGTTGTGCGTCCAGCAGTTTTACTTGGTTCTCAAATGTCTCTTCTCTTTGTGTCGCCTGCGATCATTTCGTTAACGAAAAAAACAAAAATAAACACAACAACGAAAACGAAAATCATTCATGCAAACAGCTCTGTCTCGAGTTATACGTTCAGTACAGACAGTTCTGTTAGTTTCTATCTATGTTATAATTAAAACACAACAATCAAAAATAAGTTCGAAGAGGAAACACTGTTACAGAACGCTACGGTCTATGCCGTTTTTACTATTATTTTTTGCGGTAAATCGGGCATAGATTAGGTAAAGTATCTGTGCGGAAGATGCAGTTAGGAAAGCGAACGGAAACACTCGCTAATAAAACCGATCTCGTCAAATCACACCTCCTTTAGGCGGGTGGTGAGGGTTTTGATTTGGTTTTTGTACTCCTCTTCGCGTTGGTTGGCCTGTGTGAAATGGTACACACTCTGTTACTTAATGGTCAAAACTAACAAAAAAACTAAACATCCTACGCAAGGGATTGGTCTGATATGGTTGGTGCATCATTCTTTTCCAATAATGTCATAGTGTTTACAATATCAATATTAAATCAGAAATCCAACCTGATGGAATATTAATACCTATTTTAGCATATTCATAAATTATTAGGGAAATGTCAAGTTAATAATTTCTTTACTTTCTGGTTTAGAGTCATTGTACTAAAAATACATTCAGGAAATACCTATGTCGCTCCATCAGTTTTGTAGGAATAGTAAACTTGCAAATTTCGTCTTTTCGATAACTCTTAGAATAAGTTTGTCAAGTTTTTATCAAATTTCAAAAGTAACTACAGTGAAAAATCTTAATAAGTTGAGAAAAACAACTGCAGTGAAACGTACCTTCTCCTCAGAGACTTCCAGGGACTTCAGGTTGTTACCAACAACGCGGAGCTCCTCCTCAAGCTCGACGATTTTGCTGGAAAAAATTGAGGGGCCAATCAATTTCTACTGGACTTTTAGTTTAAAATCCATCAAATCTTCGTCATCAAATCAAGAATTTACAAGAGAGATTCATACATTTATGAATTTACTTTTTAATTTTTTAAATGGTCTTGAATATTATGAGAAATTCAAAATCGTCATAGGTTTTACATTAATACCATACAGCAATAATAATTGCAGTAACAGCATATTTCATTTATATGACCTTCCAATGTATTATCATTATATCACACGTTCTACATTGTTCTGATCCAAATTAAATCACGACTCATTCTTATTGGAATGACATTATTGCATACTTCTATTTAAAAATAAAGGGCTCTCAATCAATATCAATTAAAGGGCCTAGCACGAACAATGACCGGAATTCTTGGGTTTGAAACAATGGAATTTAAATCTATTGTGATTTAGGTGTTATAATTATTGTGCGTGGCTAGTAATGTTACTTTCTTAATATATTTAATAATGTGCTAGAATTTGTTGATGATTATGCTGCATATTCACTTTACATGGCATCAAATAAGGTAAGTATAAAATAAACAGCAACGTTCAATAAAATTCATGCGGAGTTGCGTTGACACATGTCGAAATTCGCGTAGTCTTAAAATTTTTTATGCTTTGAATTTTAACTTTATCACAACCAATTAACACGTTTGGACTCACTAAGATAAATATACATGGAAAACGTTTTAGTACTGACCTGGAGATCAGTTTAGACATGTCTACTGTTGATTTTACGGTAATTTCGGATGTCGTCACTCACGTCCATAAAATTAAGTACAACGTTTCGTCAAGGCAACTCAATGTACTGGCGTGTTCAGTGAAAACTGTAGTCAACAGATTACATTAATATTTTCAAGTAAGCGCAAGACTTTCTAGTTTTCACTGGCACATCGCGCGTAACATGCGCTACAGCTGAAACTGTTGACAGCAACAGCTACATATTAATAATATGACCACTTACATTCTCATCATTCACCATTTCATCTCTCTAATTAAAAGTTATTAAAAGTTTTTCAACATATCTTTATATTCACTACAAACAGTACGGGCAGAGAAGAGACTACCGAAGTTTAACAAGACAGCAGAGATGGTTCAAGGTGAAAGTTCCACAACCGTGGGTATTTTAAACCCAGTATATCTACATTTTGGTATATCGCTTAATAAGTAAACGTAAAAAAACATGATGAGAACGCAAGTGCTACTAAGGTATTTCAATGTAACTAGAGACTTACGACGTTGTATAAAAAATAGTACATCTTCTTTATGGATAATTTAGAATACTTAAAAAAATGGTTTAAGAAAGCACTATTTGTACCAAAAAAGAATTATTGTAAATCTTTGTAGTAGCTGCACCATTATGTTGAGTAGCTTTGTAAAGCCATTCACAGACTGATATAGTTGGTGCGTAAATGGTACAAGTAGAAAACACACCTTTAAGGATTTGACACTCGATATTTTCGGATAGTCGTATACAAAGTGTTGATCTGTGTGTTCATTGAACAGCTACAGTACTCTGGGAAGTTGTGTAAGAAGTGCCAATCCCCAGGTACTATTGAATAGCTAGTAACTTTGGAGAGTCGTATAAAAAGTCTTGATCTCCAGGTACCACTGAACAGGTAGTAACTCTGGGGAGTCTTATAGAAAGCGTTGATCGATCTCCAGTAACCATTGAGTAGCTAATACTCAAGGGAGTCGTATAAGAAGTCTTGGTCTCCAGTTACTATCGAACAGCCTGTACTCACCTATCGCTCTGCTCAGCTCGCTCCTCTGCGCGCTCGAGGTCTTGCTCCATGAGCACCAGCTTCCGCGCCACCTACCGCCGGCCGAGCGTTAGTACACGCCCACACGCACACACACACAACACACACTAACACTACTGCTCCCACGCCGCGCTCGATCGCTCGCTTCGCTCCCGCTGTGCACACTACGCTAACGGTGCAGGATTTTAACACAAGGATTTTATAGGACGTGAATAGGGAAAGTGATCAGGCTGGAAATGCTAAATTTTACATGGGTATTTTTACAAATGATCACTACAGTATTGCTGAAGATTGTGAAAACAATTTTGCAGAGGATAGGGATCAGCGACGCGGTGCTGCAGTTTCAGTGCGGTCTCGTCGTCGTCGTCGTCGTCGTCGTGATAAATGGAAAACATTCTAAGCGAGGCAAAAGCAGTAAAACAAACATCAACTCGGGAGCAAAGCAGGGAGATCGAGAGCGGCGTCAGAACTCACACTAAATAAAAATATGTAAACGAGGGTTGTCCCAAAACATTATACTTCTAAAAGTTAGATTTTGTTGCAAAGATTATCATTATTATCTAAGTGCTATCTAGTGCATTATTATAATCGTTATGTGATGTGTGCGGTTGCATATGTGCGGCACGCATACGGCCAGTAATTCTGGTGTAATGCGGTGCATATCTGAAAACGAAAATTGCCCTATACCACACATATTTCCGACAGCCTAGCTACAGCCACGTCAATCACATACAGTAAGGACAGAAGTTTAGTCGAGACACGGACATGATAGTTAACATTTAAGTAAGAAATATCCATGAGATGGGGCAACCCTTGTTTTAGTCTGACAGCAGTCACGTAGGGTAGCGGCACTTCGCACGCGTGTGTAAGTGACGCTACCCTGTCTACTTATCATCTAAAGGTGTAACCAATTCAATTCACATTGAAATGATCACACCCGATTAATAAATGGTAAATGCAAATAAAAGATACTAAATCTAAAACTCGGCTTGTAGCGGCGCCACTCGGTGACCTAGATTCTGACATGCAATATAAAATAACAGCAGGAACCTATGTTAGAAATACCATGGAGGTAAATCGGGTTACAGTGCGATGTTAAGAATGCAAATGAACAACCATGCAGAACGATGGCGGAAACTTGAAAAAACGAGGCCTCGGGACCGCCGCTCTAAGGATCGGTATCGACCATCGCTCGGTACGTGAGCTACTTTCACGATCAGAGTTAATGTCGTCCACGGCAGTGGAGCGAGGGTCAACACCGCTAAGGCGGGGGTCCTCCGGCGTGAGACCTACGATTCGCCGGACTCAGCACGCTCCTCCGCACGCTCCAAGTCAGCCTCGACCATGGCCAGCTTACGAGCGACCTGAACATACCACACACGTTACTACACACGATCTTACAACGTCAGACGGCGGCTACAGCACTCGATACACCCCTCGTATAAGGCAGCGTGGTTATATAATGCACGAAGGAAACCGCGCAGCCTTAAAAGGCGAACGGGCCAAGATCAAGCCCCGTACGATTCCTTCTTGGGACGCTGACTTTTACGACTGCCTTCACTCCGCAGGGTCATATGTCAGGGGAATTGGGACATTATTATTACTAACCATATGGTTTCGAACATACGATTTATTTGATACAGAACAGCGAATAGTGCTCAAGATGTATAAAAATGATATCTTATCTTGATACGATATGCTGCGTCAACATTCGAGAATCGTCGCTGCAACGGTAACACAGTAACACAATTCTTCCATTACGAATCGAAGCTCACACTGGTTATTCATCGCAGGGATTGTTATTACGTCGAAATTCACATGTGAAGTCAAAAGATTAGTGGGAATTCCAAGAACTCGAGTCAGTTGCGGTATTCGAAAGTGAGAAAGATATGTTAAGAAATGTCAGTGGGGAGAAGGGCAAACTTTTACGACTGCAAACATTAAAATGGATTCGCGTTTAACAACACTCGAGATTCGAAAGTACACAGACTTTCCTGATAAACAGAATGGGATGGCATACAAGACACGCAGAGAGTAAAGCGGCAAACCACACGACATTGACACTCTCGTATAAAGACCTCGTCGTATTTCTTGTCGGCCTCCTCGGCGAGGAATCTGGCCTCCTTCAGCTGGTTCTCCAGAGCGTCCATGCGCTCCTCATCGGCCAGGGACCTGTTCTCCAGAACCTTGCGAGCGCTGTCAGGATCAATCGCCAAATCAGTACAATAGTAAAATAAACTTATTTGAACACAAGAATCCAAATACCGTTTTACAATTAATTATTGTCATTGAAACATAATTACTACAATTAACTTTTGAAAGTTAAATATACCACATATTTAACCTACAACCTACTTTGACTTTGACTTCAAATAACTTTATTTTGTACTTTTTAAGGCCACTAAAATTTTAAAATTTCAGATGCGAGCTTAGACTTAAATACCATAAATAAATGATCCCTGCATCATTTCCCTAACGACTTTGTGCACCTATCATAAAACTTCATACAGAGTTTGAAAAGCCGAAACTCCGCGATGCAAAGAGCCCTAGTGGTGATGTTATTTTAGTGGACTCGTAGAGAAACTAGTTTCGTCAAGGGTGACCCGCAGTTAGAACACATGCAAGGAGACACTACATCGCAAGGAACACACAAAGCGAGAAACCCGTCGGGCTGGATACCGTCGTGGAGCAAACCGCCGATGCACAGAACTTTTGTTTTGGCGCTATCAAATGCCTGGATTTAGGAAACAAAAGTGAAACTAAATGATTTCCGATTTTTAGCTGTTAACACTAATATAAAATATGGTTCTTTAGATTGCACAAAATTGACTTGGGTAAATCGATTAACTATTTATTGCTTAAAACAACAGTTTTGTGTGCTTCATATATCTTTTAATATTATACGCATGTTTGTGCAATCTTCGAATTACATGAAAACTTCGATAATCCAGTTATTGAATTTAAACGATGCGATAGCAGAACTGGATGATCAAGTTTGTAAATGACGTTAAGTATAATGCATTCGTTGCTGTGTCGAGGAATTATTAATAGCATAATTGGCACTTCAATTAATTGTCGTAGGTACTAATCAAAAAGAAAAGTTACGTGATTGTCCAACGGAAAAGTAAAATGACCAGTCTAATTTAGTAGTCAGTCGTGATTTAAAAGTAATAAAACAGGTCGAAAGTTTCAGAGTTCATGACTCAGAATTGCTAGAAAGCATCAATCGATATTTCAATACACATATGTAGGCACTGCCACATCCTGGGGAACATTGGCACGCCATCAAAACGTTAAACAATAGACCTATTTGCAAGGGTCGACATTATGCTTAGTAAGCCCTCGGTACAGCACGTGCAATGGGCAGCCAGCAGAAATATGACACATCGAGCGAGAAAGAATGAACTTTTCTGCAAGGTCAAAAGGGTTTTTAGAATTTCTCTGAAGAGAAACTTTTTATTAATTAATGATTCGTGTGCCATATTTTATAGGCTTTGTATTGTAACATAATGACGTCATAATCAGGCTGTCACCTCTTCGTATTTCTTGTCCGACTCCTCGGCGATGAGTTTGGCCTGGGACAGCTGGGCCTCCAAGATGGCGACGCGATCGTCCTCCATATTGGTTCTGTTCTCCAGCGCCTTGCGTATTCTGGTTAGTGCGGGGCCAAACACATGCGTGTTATAACATCGATAAAACGAGGGGAACACTCGACACCACAGCCATCACTCTCCCAACACTAGTCGCGTTACGATTTGTCAAATTTCATTGCAATCGATCCAATTAATTTGTGGTGAGCTTCAATTTAGAGCAAAGAAATTTGATAAATCATGTAACTTAATCAGCTAATCGTAGTCTAACAACATGTTTCGTTGGCTGCTTTCTCGGCCAATCAATCGTCCATGTAAGCAGAGCTTTATACCGTTCTAAAGCGTTGGAAAGAGCTATGACTTGCGTTATCTTTGATAAATAGATGTGGCTATATTCAAATGAAAATGGCAAAGAGATTCTTTCACCTGTCCAAATAAAATTAATCGCACTTTCTCATGGTGTATTGTGATCAGGTAAAGATTTTAACAAGTAAACTAATTGATATAAAACAAGAATTGTTACACAGAAAACAAGTCCAAAATATGGTGGTTAAGGGCAAATAAATAAACAGAAAAACATTCATGCACACTGTTAATAAAGTACCTAATAATATTAAAGTACACGAAACATTTTAAAGTATGAAGTAATCCAATTTAACGTTGAATTTGAAGAAACCGTAGTAATACCGTCTCAATGCCAGCTATAAATGGAGCAATCTCAGACAATTTTAGTAACGTTATCAGAAGTAAACATTCTTATATTTCGCAAAATATACAGTTACTTTATTAACAAAATTCTTATACGAATCTTCAAATTCAACTAACTCATTATTAGAAATGAATCAGTTCGGCCATGGGACCTGACCGTATACAGTTGACCTTAACTACAGTTCTGGTCTAAACATAGAAATGCTTAGTTACGCATGTGTACGAACGCGTTTCGGTTTTGTCATTCGTAATGTGTACAGTTAAGACATGGAATTCCTGAGCAGAATCTGCATATTTGACCCGGCATAAGTTGTTACTGTGCGAGTGATTATAAGTACCTGACTGTAGACACTGGTCCACTATGACTCATTCCTTTATACAGTTTTCCTACTCGCTACCATGTGGTAAGCTATTAATGAAAACAAGCTTCACCATTTCTAACACCCACTTGATGGAAAGCAAACGTGGCCAAAGTAACTACACTCTTACGTAGAAAGTTTGTGGTTAGGGCAATTTCATCAATGACATTAAATAAAGTAGAAAATACGAAATTAAAACTACAAAAAGTCTAAAATAGTCAATATTAATGAATTTTAAAATATTTTTGAAATGTTTTCGTAATAGTAATAAATTTCATGAAGATAAGTAAGTAGGTACGAGTAGGTAGGTACATAAACACATTACCAAATCTCTTCATGAAAATATTTGGAACTGAAAGATTTGTTGACTCTTTTAAATATTCTAAACTGTTATCTATCCTAGCGTTGAGCATTGAGGTGTTCTACACTGGAGCACGCTTACCTAGAAATGTAGAAAAAAAAACATGTGAAATATTTCAGCCAAATGGATTGCCGAAATCATTTATTTTATGCCAAAACTAAGTGAACCACTGTTCAGACTACACTCAGTGGCTTAGTTTGACTTCTTTTTAGAAATCTCAAACTAAGTAATCCACCGCTGTGACTCTGCGCATTGGCTTAGTTTGACCTTTCTTTAGAAATACCAAACTAAGTAAATCACTGCTGAGACTCCGCTCATTGGCTTAGTTTGACCTCTTTTTAGACAGCCCCCGGGTAAACCGGTGCAGACTCACCGTTCGGACTCATCGGCAGCCTGGCTAGCCTCGGAGAGCTTTGCGGTGGCGGTAGCGAGGCGCTCCTCGGACCTTTCCAGATCCTCCTCCAACAGCTGAATGCGTCTGTTGAGAGCAGCGACTTCGGACTCGGCCTACGGACCAGAAAAATGTATGTCAGTCTATGTGACGAACACGAAACACTGGATAAGGAAGGTTGAATTTTGATAATTGAAAGCTGATGAAAATTGACCGCTCTGAGGTCGTAACCACACAGTTCCCATTCCCGTAATTTTACCGCGATAAAAAGTAGCCTATGTGCTATTTATATGCAGACTATAATCTGTGTTTAAAATTTCAATCCAATCCGTTCAGCTGTTACGACATGATTGAGCAACAAACATCCAAACTTTCAAATTCAAACAAATAATATTAGTAGATAGACAGTACAGACTGTTAGGTAATACAATTTCTAAAAAATATCCTGTTCCTTTTTGTTGGTGTAGGTTATATTGCTTGAAATTAATGAGCATTGACCGCAGACCATTTTAGATCCAGGATAATTTTAGATACATACATACATTGAAAATGACGACGACAAAGAATGTGATATATTCAACATTTTGTTGTTTGTAGAATTAGAAAAGAACAAAGACCAAATTTAACAAGAAAAAAGAGAATAATAAAGTTCGTGTTACCTTGTACGTAAGCAAACGAAACAAAAAGCCAAATATTTCAGTATTGTCGATAATTTGTCAAGTTTGTGATGCGCCGGAATCGACACTATTAGATAAGTAGGTATTTCTCTGTTTTGTCCCTTTATCAGCGGAATTAATACTAACCGAATTCCAGAGGAAGATAAGAGCAATGAGAAATTAAATTGCATAGCAAGAGAAAGTTTATTACTAAATATGTACATATGTATAATGGTGGGACAAAAATGTATTAATCACGATTGATTAAAATCGAGTAATGGTAAAATGAAATGCAATTGGCCGATTCTTAGATAATCTAATCGATGCTGAGCGTAATAACAATTAGCGCAGTCATATTACTAAATACAGTAGAAAAGTAGCCTTTGTTAACAATAACACATAATACAAACGTAAGTATCATGAGAGTCATCAGACGGTAAAGTCCAAACAATCAAAAAGTCTGACATACATTACAGAAGTAGCACACGTACTGTAAAATACTCGAATTGAATATCTATTGCCAAAAAATTTCCTACCACAATTGTTCATAGGAATTTTTAGCACCGAACAGTATTACGACCGCGCTTAGCTTGTTAATAAGCCTGTGCTAAGAATTACTCATAGCCTTAAGGTATTACGGTACAAAAGAACACGACAAGATACCAGATACCGAGTAAAACGAGGCCTCGATGCGTGAGCGTAAAATTGAAATCGTAAATCCATAGACGTAGGAAATACAATGGCCATGGAAACAATCGGTAAACTAACAAGGGACGAAGTACCTGACTAAGCAACGATGCGTTTTATTGATACTAACCAATGAACTAAAACGCCAACGGTAGTTGTAATTATATTAACAAGTTCAGCATTCATAAGCGTAGATAGGTTGAAAATAAAAACAGATACAGCAACAGGACACGGATGTCAGACAGGTAACCTCGGTTCACGCGGCGGGGCTCTTGACCGAAAATTAGTGATGTGCGCAATGCATTACTTTCCCGTTACTTTTATCGACATTTAACTTTGTATGTTTATCGACTACTTAAATGTAACTAACATGTTCAAATTTACCAAAAATGTGTGAATATGAAGCCGCAACGTTAATCTTGCGATAGTTATTTATATTCGTAGTGCACATGTCGATGATATCACGTGTCCTTGTGGCGAGGAACCACTCGACAGTCCTAGTTCTAGTTTCTACTATCCTGTGTCGTCACCGACCGCGGACGCTAATAATATACATGACGAGACTCGCGATCCCAATCACAGACTCGCTAAGTCGGAATACATTCTTTGAAAACACATTCGCGGCAATTAACTCAACCACTAGGTGTAACACTCTCACGACCGCGACAAGCGCTTCTAACAAGCCCAAGTAATTAAATCGTGAAATGTAATGGAAGTTTTTTTTTGTCACCAAACTCGTTAGGTAAACGCATGATTTATAGCGTCTGCTCGTAATCACTTTGAACTATTTGAGCAATTTGAATTGTGGTTTAAGGCTATTCTTATGTTGAGTTAAGCCTCTTATGGTGGGTCAAAGACCTTTATCTTGAGGACAGTGTTGTAACAATACTTAAAATGTACTCCTTTTAAATCCCTATTTTTTATAGTTTTGTACACCTGTACTTTCGACGAGAGTAGGAGTGCATTGTTTAATTTATGTGGGATCGACTAGGGCTCGACTATTGTGGCAATTGAATGGCCCTACACAAAAGCGATCCCCGTAACTATTCCAATAAATTGTAGTACAATGCTGGTCACGGAAACGTACAAAAACTTTTGTAGCTTACATTGGGTCATACCCCTCGGACTTGGAAATAAAATGTAGATTGTTTTTGGGTCTGCCGTCAAATTTAAGTGCTAGTAATTTAATATTTTGTTGGGTACAAATCCAAACTAAATAACCAAATTATCCAATCATAAAATGCTTTTCAGTCGCTTCAATTATTTTACACCTGACGTTATCAGTTTCGTTCTAAATTGCAGATAGATACATTAAATTGCTCCAATTAGTCCGCATTCCAACTAAACGTTTACCGTTTTATTTGTTGTAATAGAGGTATCTTCAAGTGGATAACTGTTTCCTTTGACTATAAATGACATGTTTAAAAGTTGACCTCTACAATTGCTGTTTAAACATCATGTTGATACACGCCCACAATCTAACTCATTCTATTACTTTCGGTACATCCTCGCTCGATATATTTACAACATCTTCCTATACCCTATTACGTTCCGTTTCACGGTCATCGTTAATGTTACTAAAATTTGATAAGTAATAATTAAATTTTACTTTTGCATTATCTACCTCAATAGGTAGGTCTTCTTATCGCGTCCGATACACGCAAGGAGATAAGTCATGCGCTGTTTTTTAAGATATGACATACAAGGGAAGGTATAGATTACACACGAGTGAGAAAATGAATCAACTGTTGATGTATGTAATTAAGGAAAGTTTTAAATTTAGAATAGTGAGTATTATTGCAGGTGTTTATGTGGGGTCGCATAGAGCAGGAGTTACGTCATGTGACGGTAACGGCCGCGGCGCGGACACGCCTCGCGGCTCAGACGGCGCCCTCGAGGACGGCCGCGCCAGGAATGTCAGCGAGGAAGCCGGCTCCAGCCCGCTGAGCCCCGAGCCTCGCTCTACATGTGCCCCTACACCGGTACTCGACCTCCGACGCAACCAAACCTGTTACGTGTAACACGAACCGACCGACCTACCTACTTCATTCTATGCAACCCTTCACCCACCCAGATTAGGGAACGACTACCACTTTTGAGGAACGACTCCAAATTCAATGGACAAAACGAGATACTCGAAAGATTATTCGCTATCTCTCTCTGCGAGATAAAGCCGAGATGAATCCGAAAGAGACGTGAATATGCGTACGTTGCCTGCACACCTAAGTATGGCCGGACATTACTCACTATAGGTAGATAGCGTTAGCCTGATAACTCCCATATTTTGACCCGTTATTAACGAACACAGGTACACATCGAAACTGATATTTCACAAAGCACACGGCACAATTACAAAACACGTTTTCTTACTTCTTCTCTCCGCATAATTTCCACTTGTAATCGTTTGTGATACTCCTCACATTCGTCCTTATATTTTTCCATTTCTTCTTTTGTCTGGCGCATTTTCTTCTTGAGAACGTCCAAAATCGTTCCTTGCTGCATGTTTGTCGTCATTTTGATTCACTTTTATGTATAAATCGGTTTCCTAAACTATAAAAACTAGAGACACCTTCGCCCTAGTCGCGAAAATGCCAACTGAATGCCTCGCTCGCGCTCGTTATTGCTCCGTATCGTCGAGATGGGCTCGGCACGAATGAACACAGCCGGCGAATAAATAAAATGGCCGCCACTGAACTTAAGTGCTTCCACTTCACTTGAATGCCACTGAATCCACAGAGTGTCGCGATGTGGATAATAAGAAATTATTCAAGATAATATCAACAATTATCAGAATATTAAAAATTGTATTTCACTATTCAACAATTGCACAATGACTTTGACAGCGAGACACGACATAAACGTCACACGTACGAGCCGCGATAAGGACAATCGACCGACTGAGGCCGCGTGGCTCCACCTGTACGAACTCGGTTGCAACTACATCCTGTAGGGTCAAAAGTATGGTGTTCAGAAAGAAGCCCAAAATATGGGATGGTCGAATCGGTCGAGTGACCATACACAATTAAACTACGGAAGTAGAGCTGTTTGGATTCAGTGAAGGGCTATTACCAAGCATTGTGTAACAATTATGGGAAGTCGCGTTCGAAAACTATTACAGAACCAACCACAAAACTGATCATTTTAAATTTTAACATATTTCTCAAAATAATTTGGTATGTATTTATTGTACATTATTATCATGAGAGGACAACAAAAAATTAAAATAAATGGAATCGTAAACAATCAATAGAAATGATACTAATGAAACTGCATAAAAAATAAACAGACTAGCGCCATCTATGTAAACTGTTAGGTACTACGAGAACCACATTCCACAAGCCAGAAAGGCAAGTCATTGAGTGCGTCGCGGCGTAACCACGGCATCCAAGCGAGCACGAATTACAAGAACTGCCGAATTTATTATGACGTCGATTGGAAAGTATGCAGTATACCTCTTTAAAATTCCAATACGATACACCCGTTACACCACAAAAAGCAAAAAAATGTCTTGTCTCCACTGTCGGTAAAACAGACACCCAAGCGACACAACTACAACTCATAAACTACTTAGGGTACCTATAGAACTTATTTAATTTAAATTGCAAACATGGAATATTAATAATGTTTGCCGACCTCTTTACATTACCATCAATTTTGTACCATAAACAAGAGTGATATTTAAATAACCAACATCATGCCGTCATTATTAACCATATTTTTACCAAAAGAAATATATTTTGCAAATCCCTAAAAGCACTATTTTTTACAAAATTAGAATCGTACTTGTGATCTAAGTATATCTTTTCATCCGAGAAAATATAGGTAACGCAACACTCGCTAGTAACTATTGTAGTTTTTGTGTATTTTTTATCTCCGTAGCCTCAGACAGCATTATCTGATCACTCACCTCTGCAATGTTGACTCATTTCGTTTCAAATTTACGAACAGAAATTGTGCACTAATTTTATTAACCTTGGAAACTTATTCACGTTTTCTAAAATGAACTCTGGAATATTTGTGATTTTGGTACACTTGCATTTATAATTTTATAATATCTATCTCATTTTATCTTCATCAAGATGTTTTAGAATAGTAAATAATTAAAGTAATGCATCATGTCATTGGATATCATTATCTACTTTCTTTGAAGTTAGTTCCTTGTTCCCCAGCTAGTTTTTATTGATCTCATCCTCTTACTTCTTATCATGTCATTAAGCATCGATGCATTCAAAGGGCAATTAATTCTAATATAAAACTTTAAAGGCATTTTTGCACTACCATTTATGATTATTTCTTGTGTCAATGTAATGTTTATTTATTGTTCAGCAGATTCTTAATTGTATTACAAGGTATCACTGTAACATGATAATTGTGTCAGAATATTTACACCATATGGTTCGTTCAAAGGGATACCATAAATGGACAAATAGCGCTTCACTGCATTGGTAATCAGCGGTCACAAGCGTGAGATAATGACTGTTCACCTTTGGAAAATATGTCCACGAGAAACTGACACGGCCATCTGGCAATAGATGACGTGTTTACGTACTGATTAATGTACTTTATTGGACCGGAGCGAATGACATTAAACAGAGATCGTCTTATTTATAATATCCTACGCTTCAAAATTAACTACCAGAGTGAGATGCGCGCCCGGGCATACTATTTAAACGCTTAATTTAAATATCTGGGTTGTTTAAATGAATGTCCCTTAGAGGCTTAATGAATACCTCTATGTAAAAGCCGTATGAATGTTAAGAAAGTTTAATGTGTTTATAACATGGACTGATTCACTGCAATCAAAATACAAAATGACTTATGTTTAATTGCCCGAAAAAGTTTTTTAGATTTATTTGGGTGTATAAAATATACCATGGACTAAAATAATTCAAAACCAACAAAAACAATATTATACTAATTTCACAAAAGAGAAAAAACGAAAGAACGCTTATTTGATTGTAACATAAAATACTTTGTCGTTCAGACAATTCATTTCCATACCAATACGAATTTAATGAGACTGATTTCAGAATATGCTGAAAAATTTAATGGATCATTTGGACTCACTGCGTGGTATTATGTAGGTATATGAATTCAATTCAATCTTTCTTACTTTTGAAATCGATTTGAATGTGAAAAAGGTATCTTGTCTTGTTGTGTCTATGCTTTACGTTCTCTTAGTGCTATTAGACGCATAAAGTAATAAGTATGTAATTCTTACGAAACATTATAATATGTGTGCAAATTTTTAACATTAATATCTTCTTCCTCAAGCCTCACAAAAGTATTATCTCTGGTTTCAACACAAGAACATGAACCATGACAATTTAACACTCCAAATGACGAGAGAATAAGCCACCTTGAATCAGACCTTGAAGGTCTTTATCTAAACACTAGATTTTTGAACAATTTCTCTCGTTTTTTTTTTTTGTGATTAACAAGATATCTTATTTTTATCTATTCGAACTTATTATTATGTGTGTATCGACTTAGTTCTAATAGGCAGCCGTAATTCCTAGTTATAAAGAAAATAAGCTGATGCCTTCTAGAACATAAATGCCTGGTGGCCTCCAGTACAACTGCATTGATCTACACTGCACGTCTACACAAAATTGCTACTAAGTGGTGTTCCCATATTGTGTATCGGCTATTTTTGCAGTTTTTTTTTCTTTTAAAGAGATCTACAACAGTTGACTTCACGTGATCTATACTGCCTATGGAACCATCCTACGAAGATGCAGGACCCTGCTAACCTAATCTTCAGGGTTGGACGAGTACTACAACTGTACTACAACTAACGCCCGTGCGTTAGTACGTTGCATGCGTACCTCAAACGGTACGACCTCGGCTTAAGCTGCCACTTATAGGGAAGATCCTAGCGTCCCAGACAAAAAAGACGATATAACATCCCAAAAGAAGATACCTTACGACCTCTCCTCCTCTTTGCTAGAAAGAGGATCTAGCACCTGCCGAAGTTCAGCAGGCATTTATCTCATATAGGTACCATTTTTGATTATTATCTGATGTCGGCCTGACTTATTATTCAGTGGATTGTGTTTGCAAAATATATATCCGAGTCGGCTGACTGATTGTTATTTTTACCATGCAAGCTAGATTTGCAGTAATAATGTGGAACCAATGGTCATAGCCAAGACTAATAAAAGAACAATCGAATGATTTGCAAATCGATTTAGTAACGGTAGCATCCATGTTGTAGGAACTAATGTTTATAATGGGTCGATTGTCTGCTGGTTATTATATCTCTAGTATCTTTATCGTTTGCATTGAAACTACCCATAATATATTTTCGAGAATATGCCTACTAAACGATAGAGTGTATTTGTGAACGTGTTTAATTTGTGTTTTTTAAAAGGGACCTATGACAGTTGACCTTGCCACTTCCGAACCTTAGCCTAGCGGAGAGGGCGCAAAGCCCAACTAGCTTTTAATACTCATGTTTAAGTACGGTAAAAGTTCGATAGCACGGTTCAAAATGTATTGTGAAATGTCTATTTGATCATGAAATTAGATCAAAATACAAAGTTATAGGTCTAAACATTAGGGATTCTGGAGTCAAATGTCCCACCAGTCACTATGGAATGCCCGCAATACGAGTTTGAACTGACTCCCGTTGTCCTGTCTTCATGTTGTGTATTCTGTGCGTGATCTCTGATCGGTTTTCTATATAAAACTGTGAAAATAATTTTAACAGAGATGGAAACCCCAGTTAATGCCCCCCTATTATTTATTTCATGCATGCATAAGATCGATACAAACGGAGGCCAGGGTGCTGATTCATAACGCAATCCGAACGATTCAAATTCCGAATTACAATCTTTGTCTCTGTCACTCTGATCGGATAAAACAAGGACTAAGAAGCGAGAGGTTTGATTCCGTGTCGAGATCAATCCGATTTCGTTGTAAATCAGGGTACAATAACTGAAAATCATGATAAATAATGAAAAGGATAAAATTGGAAGTAATTAGGTAAGACATCGACGTTAATTGGTTGCTTCGTTAGAAATTGATATCCGTAACTCAATCGAACATACTCATGCGATAGTTTGTAATATCATCGGCAGTTTTCAGTTGTTAGGCAACGCCACTGCCTCAAATGGCCTAGCTCAGTAGTTACGTGTGAAGTTTCTATTTTGGCCACGACACTGCATTTTTATTTATTTCAGACTTATGACTGATCATAACTTTTTATTTTCTAATTGGGTGACTACTTAACTAAATGAATGGTTTTTCTTCTGTGTCTTCATTTACTTTCTTTTGGCATCAATCTATTAGGCAGGTATAGTCAGTTTACATATTATGTAATAGTAGGCTAACATTCGGATTAATGGGATAGAAAATGAAAATTGATATTGAGTTCAAAATGAATTTAAATTATTGACAATATTTTTCTACAGCACAACTCTGTGTCTACTGTTTCAGATCTCTTTTTCACTCTGTACATACCTAGGTAAGTACCTACCACTGCTATTACGTTTTTTTTATTGTTTGATACCTATCAATGTTTAATTTTGTGAAACTAAAACCTTACACAATATGATTTAGGATAACATCTGTTTAATCATTGTTATACACGCAAAATAAAACAGTAGCACGTCACTTATCGCTTGTGAAAATTTTAGAAAGTCGTTCAGTCGCACCTACTTACATATTCAGACGGCTAATAAGCATTGTTACAGCAATGAATGCTGCTATATCCAACATACATTTATTTCATCCTAAGCATTTAAGATTGCACCTTGAGATGCTATCTGGTAAGCCAAATATCCAAGCATTCTTTAGATAGTGAGCGAGATAAAAATGTCAACTAGCCTAGTCACCTAGTAACATGCTGTAATAAAGCCATTTTAAGATTTCAACAACTAACTGCCTCAGTCAGTAATTAAGATCAAAGCCCCAACAAAAACAAAGACGTAAATAAACAGAGCAATTGATCGAGTGATAAAATGTTTACAATAGATTAGGGTAAGGGTCGGAAGGGCCACGTGTAGTCGCCGCGCGACATCTAGCGGCCCAGTGTGCGGTCGTGCAAGTAAACATGTCAAGCGGCTGTCAGTGGCTCAGCTGATCGCCACGCGCGCGATGTGCCCGCAGCATCAGTTCTCCGGACTCGATTAAAAATAGTTCTGTGCGCATTTGGCCCACGCTTGTACACTCACACGACCGCACGCTAGCTCGATCGACTGAGGACATTACCCTTCTTAATGCCGTGTTCTTTATGTTCTGCAACTCGTTCTTGATCAACGCAAATTTCATCATAGTGTCCGAGGAGAATATGGAGCTCCCGAAGGCCAGGCCGGGGTAGTCGGCGCAGCGCCGCCGCCGCCGGCTCTCTCGCTCCGCCAGAACCTCGGTGCATTCGCTCGTGCATCGCAGCTTTGCCAGCTCCGCCGTCTCGGGGTCATCATCAGATATCGTCTCCGAAGGCACAGGATTACACTCAGCCCCGTCCCCCGGCAATCTTTCTTCTCTAAATGAAAAATCATCATCGGACGTATCTAACGAGTCCTCATTCTTAATTCTATTATCCTCGATTTCTCCATCGATATTCACAGCGTCCTCGATCGTGCTTCGATTTGAAAGTGCATCGTCACTATTCGTCCTTGTCACTTGTTGAGATTCACTAACACTATTGACACAAGGCACAACATCGTCTGTCTGCGCGAGTAAGGTCACTTGTTTGGAAGGCTCGGAGGGCGGCGGAGGCGCGGGCGCGGGCAGGCGGTCGCCCCGCAGGCGCGGGTGGTGCTGGTGCCCCCTGCGCCGCACGGGGGTGCGCCCGTGGGCGTGGGGCGCGGGCGCGGACATCACTACACTCCGCGCGGTCCGACCGGCCGCGCAGCGCCGGCGGCCATATTGACGCACTGTCACGGATTCTTACTGAACTACGGCGCTGTCGTCGCGCCTTAGCCGCCGCCATGTTTGTTTTCAGTCTGTTTTATCGACTGAGTCATTATTTCAACAATGCGGGAATTTTCAAATTCCATTCCAACAAACTTATGTAGTCCATTTACCATTTATCATAATAATCTTTTTAATTGTAACTATTTTCGCTGTCTGTTCTTAAACTTTATTTATTTTATTTTTACGTATCTGTCGTCATCAATTTACAGCATCTGTTGATTCTGTAGTGAGAACAATAAAAATTGTTTTTGATTGAGTTACGGAATTTCCCTACACAACAGCAACGAAGATGACGTGCGCGATCCCGGATCTATTTCGGTGGGAGCACCGGGCACCGGGCCCATATTAGGTGTCGCGCCTGAAATAGCCGCTGCCTGCCCCCTACAGCGCTACATTCCCGCCTCTCGCGGCCATCACACACGTTTCAGCTTTTGTTAGCAGCCAAATACGTGACGTCATATATAAACAAACGGAAGAGGATGTTTACAGTTTTCACTACAACACTACAAAATACTAGATAAATAGAAAATTACGTAGGTATGTTGTATTTTTTGTTAAAACATTTTAGATCACCCAAAAACGTATACCTACGTATATACAACGTGAAACATAATTTGCTAGTTTATACTTCTTTTTAATTTATTTTGAATCACCATCTCACCTAATGTTAAGATACGGTCAACAGATTACTATGATACAGGATAAATAAAAAATAGAGTAGTCTCTATATTCACATTACGATAAACTGTAGTCTGTACTGGAGACGAAATCCAAAAAAAAAATCAAACAAAAAACCTTTATTTCCGACAATAGTTGACAACTAAATAATTAACGTTTCAATGCCCGTGATTAATTAGAGCGACATAAAGACCAGATGTACCAAATTACAATTAATCTGAGATTATATTATTTTGTCGACTAATTGCTCACGTTGATTAGTTCTATTTGTTGGCGCAGCGGTTGGTCGCCAGATGTCGATAGGCCAAGGTTCTGATAATTATAGAAACACAGGTTAGCTCTGACTTTGGGCATGCGTTTGAAGTGAGTTTCTTTAACCATTTGAGATAAAGCAATATCGTTTTACAGTCGACGATCGAGTCGTCGATCGAGTTCCAAAGACTAACGAAGAAATTTGACTCCAGTATCGATTAAATCTAAGCAGTGGAATAGCAGTATTTAAATTTTAATGTAGAATGAATCAATTTCTACAATGTAGTACCCAAGCACGCTCAAGTGTATGTAGACCGCATCGTCGTTTTATTAGGCAAGTTGGCGGGCAAGCAAACCTATTAATTATTATATCGAAAATAAACTATTAGGTATATAATCAAAATCAAACTCACTAAAGTAGTTTTTGGGGCTAAATACAATAAAGTAACCATAGTATCACATCAAATTGTAAATAAAGGTATTCCCACGCACACCACTGTCTTTTCAAAGTCATGCTCATGTGTGTAATGTCTAACCCAAAAACGGTAAAGGAAAACATCGCGAAGGTACCGCATGTTTCTAGAGTTTCTAGAGATCTTTACAGATTTTCGAGATCAAATGTGATCCACGAACTCGCACTGGGCCAGCGTGGTGGATTATGATAGTCTCCTTGCGAGAGAAGGCACGAGTCCCAGCAGTGGGTGGGAACAATTCATGGGCTTTTTATGCGTATGAACTTATGATATAATAATTGGCAAAGGTGTAAATGGTACTCCCCCAAGCTGACTTTTTAGAATCCTACCAATAAGTACAAAACTTGCTACTTGCAATACTTTTATGACAAATTCTGTAATTTCCACCTGATGTACAGTTTGAGTGAGTTCACGTCACAATGCGATTTATTATTGTAAGATGAGTTTTTGTTGTCGTGCGAGCGTAGTCAAGCCCGTGGGAATGATCGAACTAACTACGTAACGCGAAGTGTCACAATACCTCAATAAACGATATGCAACGGGAAACGATACAGTAATAACCTATTGAAATGAAAACTTTTTTAGCGCAACGCACGCAGTTTTTTTTTTTTGTAGGCTGTAAGTGAAGCAACGCTTCACGCTTGCATGTTAAAGGCTCGTTTGGGTGAGCGAGCAAGATACAGTCACACAGTCAGTTCTCGACTGTCGTATCTCTGTGTTTACTGTATTCAATATTATGTTACATTTTTTTATTTTTAAAATTAGTATCTATTATTTAATAGTTTTTTTAGAAAGGTAAAATTTTACCCGCGTAGTTTCAATACTTATCCGTTAATTTAGCTTAGTATCTCATATAGCGTCTACAGTCTACACGTCTACAGTATTGCGGTTCTCGTGTATTTTTCTTAGCTTGATATTTGTACTAAAATGCTTAAATCAATATTGGTTCAACTGCTGTTTTGGCTTGCCTCGACGAACCGACATATTTTATTACTCACGTAAAGTCAATATCTCTCAGGTGGAATAAGCAGAAGAGCCGCTTAAAAGGTTAGACACCTTATTATGATCATTTAATTAGACCAAATTTCGAAGCAAGATCATCTCCTTAAACTGTCTAAAGTACCTATGTACTCTTTAAATCTCTAATTGAATACTTTGCTGCTAAACACTCCATTTTCACGATAACAACGCTGGAATTCGAGTCTTCTCTCACATGGCTTTAATTTACGACTGTGGATATGGATGAGTTAGTGGAAGACTACATGGTAAAAATGTAAAATTTGTTGTAACGTGTTTCGAAAAAAAAGCCTTATCAAAAAAGTGAACCCTGGACACAAAGTTGATCTGTGGACTGCATGATCCACTTTGGACCACAAAGTTGATCTGTGAATTTCATGGTAAAATAAAACCTTGGTTCAGAGTTTCTCTGTGGACTCCCGGATAAAATAAAAACCTTGATCCAAAGAGTTGATCTATGAACTCCAGTGTAAAATAAAAACCTTAGTCCACAGAGTTGTACTGTGGACTCCAGGGTAAAAGGCTTAGTCCATAGACCTGATCTGTGGGCCCAGGGTAAAAACCTTAATAAAGAAAGTATCACGTGAAAGTACTTACGTTCTGCAGAGCCTTCTCCTTCTCTTCGAGCTTGCCGTTGACCTGCATGAGACTCTCCTGGGTCTGGTCGAGGTCGTTCTCGATGGTCTGGATCTTCTTCTGCAGCTGTCTCGCTTCCTCTTCCGCCTGACAGGAGAATATCACTCATTATATTTATATACTACTAATTGATAGCTTCAGTGATGATTGACGGATACTATCTCATCTAAAAACGCTAGAAAAATATGCAGAAAATTACCATACCAAAGCCAGTAATCGATCTTTAAACTAATTCGTAAAATAAATCTTTGCCGAATTAGTATTGATGTATTCTTCAGATCAAGTTATCTCGTATTTACGGAAGGTAAAGGTCTGCGTGGAATAACTACTAAACGTAATTAATTCTATGCTTAATCAACAATACTCGATCAGAATTATCGATATAGTACCTTCAAAGCTAATAAATGTTTCGCAAATAAAGTAATTATGTGCTTGTTTAATACCTTCATAAGAATTGAAAATTTTGCTATAAAATTTACGCGGTGGTTGACCTAAGTGACGTGAGTAATTTTATTGTTAACTAGTGGTCCGCCCAGTTTCGCCCGTAGTACATAATTTCATATCCTATTCATTTCATTAATATATCACTCACGGACCAGGTACATATCCAACGGTGAAAGATTCTTTGAAATCGGTCCAGTAGATTTTGAGATTAGCGCGTTTAAACAAAAAACCTCTTCAGCTTTATAATATTTGTATAGATATAGATTGAGATTTGACTGGTAATAATGTGTAAGTAGTTATAAGCATTTGACATTATGATTATTGGGATCGAATGAAAAACTCAAACTAGAATTTATCTCAGATACATCTGCATAAATATTTTATTCAAACGAGAAACGAGACTTTTTAATTCCACAGTCAAAACAAACCGTATTTGAATATCATTAAATATCATACAAGCAAACACGTTTCATAATAATTTATATTATACTTCTAAGCCGCGGTTACTGCTAACCAATGTTCCCTACATCAACATTTTAGAGATATGTACCTTTAGTACGTAGGTATCTAATGCGCATACTTATTTTTTTTTCCATGATTAAGCATTTTTTGTCTCTTTATCCCACGCACATGCTCTGCTTCAGAAGTTAATAACACCATAATGTTAGATTAACTAAATGAAACCCATTTATAAATTATGATTACTAATTAAAAACTAATCTTGATTGGAAGCTACTCAGTCTCAGTCTGGTTATTTCATTATACTCATTACCTACTTTAGGTAGTTATTATCTTAAAATCATCAATTTTTAAATTACTTTTGATATTTTCTTGCTCATTGTCCTGTTAACTTATTCAGCGTTTTCTTATTTGATTTATTACAAATTTCCTGGCAAAAAGTATCCTGTGATATATTTTACAGCATCAAACAAGTTCACCAACTTCTTAGTTTGTTCAGCCGTTCGGTTGTTGGAGCATGAAGGATTGATACTATATGATATACCGATTCTCAGTTATACATATAATAGTATAGTATAGACTTAGGATTCCCGTACCGAAATCCTTTCAGAATCAGAATAATTTATTGTTAAACTGTGTACAAACTAGTTGGTAGGTTACAACAAGGTTACTTTGACCTTTTTTATTGTTAAAAGTGAATTTTATAGATGATAATATTGAAAAAATATTGGTAAAAATAGACTTGAAATGTATGTACCCGTATTTTATCTGTAATATTGTAAAGGCTATTTGTAAATCCTTCGGCCAGTGTTCCAGACATAGTAATATATTACAACCTGTAAGGTTGGGGGTCTTACTCTTCGTGACGTCACTGCGGTCAAGGCCTTGTCCTCTTGACCATAGCGCGAGACTGAATACGATTTATAACGTACGACTTTTCAATAATAATAATCATGCTCAATTTTACTCGAAAGATAGAAATGGCAATATGAACGATCGAGTTATTACGTTTAACATGTAGGTATCTAATAACTTCAGTTAACATTAGTTTCAACCTTTAAAACGGTAATGTGACAATAATATTTGCCAAATAAAACCAAAACCAAAAAAAATACAGTATACAGTATACATAATCTACAATATTATTAGATCTAAAGTAAATTTCTTATTGAACGTATTCATACGTACAATGTTTAAAGCGTGTCATGGCTGATCAGACTAAAGAATTTGATGTACTTATGGTTAAGTGCCTTCTTGGTGCTAATCTACTTCACTTAGTTTTAAGTTAGCATTAGCCGAAAAACAACGTATATTTATAAATTGTTTATTTTAAAATTTGAAACAGTTTAGCGCCGTGTATTGACAGTAGGTACTCAAACTTATTTGTTGTTAAAATACACCTTTGGGCACGAAGGGGATTATCACTGGCCAGTAAAACTAAGCAAGAAGTAAACAAACTGTTTTGTTTGAAAAAAACACGTTTGGCGCGACGAGACTTATCACTGGCCAAAAAAACTTTTCAAGAAGTATTTATGCAATAAGTTAACAAAGTACCTCTACATATACTACCTCTATTTATTATTTTGTTTTCTTAGAAACACGATTAGCGCGAAAATTCTCTACTTAGTCTGTGGTGCGAAACACGCGCGAAAGGACTTATCACTGGCCAGTAAAACTACAAATGCAAGAAGTATTTGTGTAAGAAGTATTTAAGTACCTTCTCGGCGCGGAGGTTGGCGTCCTTGGCCTGCTGCTCGCACATGGCGGCGCGGTCCAGCGCGTTGTCCTTCTCCAGCTTCATCGCCTGCATCTTCTTCTTGATCGCGTCCATGGCGAAGGATTTGTTTTGTCTACTGCCCTAGGTGAAAAATCTGGAAAACAATCGTCAATCAGATTCAGGCTCGGAAACTCAAGCTTTTTTTCTTATGCTTTTATGATTATTGAGTTTCTGAGCTAGAAACTGCCAGTATTATTATTTAAAAATATATACAGCCATAACATATTTTTTCGAAGTATTGAGTTCAGTTTTTATATTACTTTTCCAAATAATGATAGAATGTGACTATGGCAGTAAGAAAATTGACAAATTACAAGTGAAACTAACAAATATTACATCAGTCAAAATATTTTTAAATTAACCAAAAAAAACATGAACAAATAATAATCATTGTTTCTGTAAACAACAAATAGAGATCCCGTTGAAGTCTTTTCTTTGGAGGAAAATATAAAATCGAAAACCGAATAGGGAATTATTATTTTGTCTATGCCTATGTCAATGCTAACAAACAAAGCGATTATAGTAAAAATGTCAAAGAACGATATGAAACATCAGTGCATGCTATTTATGGAACTCAGGGTGCATTGATCTTGTAAGCCGAGGATCAAGCTCTGCTTGGAACTTGGCTACCGAATTTTTTCTATTTACTAGAACAGCAGTGAGTGAGGATTGGTTTCTGAATGTATGATAAAACTGAAAATAAAATAGGTAAGTACATACTATTCGTAGACAAAGTTGTATTGAAAGAGTGCTCACTTTGTGTGGTTTTTTGTCTTGATTGAGTCCGTATCGTGGATTCGATTCCTAACCGGGACAAATATTTTTTGTCAATATTTCAATGTTCAATAAACATAAAAAATACTCAGACAAGTGTGTGATTGTAATTACTTATATCAGTATTAAATTACCTAGATATCTGGTTCTCTTTTTACAAACATTTTTGTTCGCTATCACGGTTGTTCACTGCTCTAGTAGTGTTATCAAAAACGTGATATTTCCTATGACGAAATGGTGGAGCGAGTTTCGTATATTTCGATACAGCTTTATGCACAAATTTAATCGAATATCATCCAAACGTCACGGAACGTCGAAAACTTTTATCACAATTTAATTTTATTACAATTGACTAACTATTTTTGGCTCAGGCAAACCTCAGTGTTTACTTTTGTGGTATAATAATATAAACTGTCAGAATCTATCTATTCTTTGTTTTTCTCCTGTAGAATTTAATTCGCGAGCGATTCTACCACTTTGTTTTTGTACTTCAAATTTATCAAAACGAGTCATTAAACGTTTTAACTTTTTCTTATAGTTAACCGCAGGTAAACGACCTTTCGACTCTATAACAGTAATTAACTTCTATGCTTTAAATGTAGTAATACTATAGGGCCATTCCGACTTTGTCTGAGTTAAATTATTTACGCCATGTAAGTTCTGAAGTGGCACTTTTTATCGGATTGGTGGACAAATAATGCTATAACTTTGTGGGTTATATATACATCTGCATATGTACATTTAGCTATGTAAATTAATTAAATTTAGCTCAAAACAAACTGACATAGTATAATTTTCTAATCGTAAATAAAATGTATAGTAGGGGTGTGTGTACAAAGACGGAAATTATTCCGACTATACATATAAACAAGCGCTTAAGAAACTTTAGCTCTCTAAATAACCAATAAAATTAGAGCCAATTTATAATTTTACAACAATCAACGAATACTAGCAAATCATCCCAGCATTGACCATTTTGTTAATATTTAAATAATGCTCCTAACAATCTGGAGGCTTTTACTTTACCAATTGTGAAAAACTTTCAAATCATTCAGTGGTTTCCAAAATTATCTCAATAATATATATAAACAAACCTACAAAACTAGCCCTCTCTTTATCAAATTATTAGTATGGATACGGATGTTTTAGAAGCGCCCGACGTGTCCATTGTTTAAGCCTAATGCTTGATGTCCATTAGTGGGTCATCGCTCGCTTTACTACCGAAAGGACGAGACGAGTAGCTCGCCATCGCCACTCGATCCTGTCGTGGTCGAGTAGTTGTCAGTGTCAACGTTACACTTTACCAACTATAACCTTTTATCAACAGAACAAAGGATTTGATGAAGAATTCTCATGCAGTTTCTCTGAAGAAGTATTTGTAATTCAGATAAGCTGCACTATAATGGTTCTTTTTTGTTCATAAAACTAAAAGTGTGTTTTCTAAATTTAATTTATTTTTACCAGGTGTAAGGCCATAAATTGGCATGGCAGGCGTTTCTTTCAGCTGTAAAACGTAGTTTGAAAGAAAAGTACTGATTTCTATTTTACCACAAAATTGTTTTTTTTTTACATTTATATTTACAGCCAAAGGCGGCAACGATAGGAAGTATCATCAGCCATATGTGCTAAACCATCCACCAACGCGCCATACAGCAGTCAAGGACTCAGAATATTTTCTTTATTGCAATAATTTTGTGGTCTGCTATAAATGCATAAACTAAGACCAAAGAAATTCAAACTTTATTTCAATACACATGACAGTGAAACTTCATTAATCCATATTTAGCAGCACACAGTACAAAGTCAAAATCGTCACCACGACATGAAAAAAATTCTAGTTCTCCAGGACTTTCTTTACAAGTGCATACTGCAGTATTGCACTCCCATATAGTTGGTAAGTATTCTGTGGCATCGCGGATGAATCAAAAGACATTCCTGATGAGTCACGTGCCAATAATTTGCAAAGGTCTGAGCGGTCAACGTTCGGGACATTCTCTGCGAAGATTTATCGGAATCCAAGTATCGATTACTGTCCAGTTCGTAAGAAACAAACCCTTGTTATTAATCACCTTTATCAGCTCTGACACTAACACCATTTGTTTGTTTTGTTTGAATAATGGAATTGTCTCATTAGTTGAAATTGTTAAGAGTGGGACAAAACGACCATGACATTGATGGTGTTTACAACAATGGGATAATTTAAAACTTTTTTAACAATGTGGTAAATTGAATTACAAAACAGTAAAACATATGGCATGTAAGGACTATTTTACATTTTATCATTAAACATAGTGTTTTCAAATAAAACAAACACAGTATCCTTAAAAATATTGATGAACTCAGAACATAAATAATAAATTTCTTAGATACATTGTTCAGTTACTTATCACTTAAAAACATGGATGGTTGTTTTTTTTGCTTTAAAATAACCTTGTGTGCTAGAGGAACAGTTTAGGATTTTTTAGCAAGAATACATTTAGGAACCGCAATCCGAATAGCTGATTTTTTTAGATTTTGTTCTAAAATCGTCGAGTCCATAAATCCCTTCACGAAATTCTAAATCGAATCTTATAATTTCAATTCAAGGTTATATCATTCATCTCGGCTTACTCTCAAAGGAGAACGCACTCAATGATTCGCTAAACAAATAATGCATTCCGCGAGCATTCCACACATCAAGCGATGTTTATTTTACTGCAACGAGCCGGTTTTATTGTCTTGCACGGTATCATTTCCATCTCGATTATAGCGTGGTTTTAGTGGAAAATAGTATATTTTAATGTCTATGGTTTTGCATGTCTACGCGCAGCAGAGCTATTAGTAGAAGAACGCAATTAATTTTCTAATTGATTTGAATCTCGTGCTAGTGTTTGTGGTTGTACTTTACCGAATCGGCTTGACCGATCTTCATGATTTTTTGAAAATCTATTTGTAGGAGAATACATATTTTTTCATGATGATGTATAGTTATAGTTGCTAAGCCTCTCTTTCACAGTAGGTATACAATTTCTAACTCTGGGCACTAGAGTGTTTGACCCAAAAGTACAATGACTATGTCCAAATAAAATCAAATTGCTATAACAACTTTATAGCCCTGGACTGCCGACTCTCGCGAAGATATCGTAAGTTTAAATCGTGACTTTGTCGAATTCAACAGTTGCTATCAATTCTTTCCAGTAGCTAATCACAGCAACGCTGATTTACAGAACGTGATATTTGCCACGAATTTCTTACATAAAATTTCGATATTTTACCACGATTTTTATGTTAGATGCCTTGTGTGACTCCATTTGTATTGGCTGTTGTTTTTTGTTGTTTCAAATCACAAAATAACAACTTATTATTTATTGGAACAAAAATACACACATAAATCATCATTAACATCTATTCAATATACGTTTGTTTTGCCACAATTGGCTGGTCCCAGCTCAGCACAAAATAACCTGATTTTGGATCCAACCGGCTCTGGTCTTCCGCTGGTGCCGGCGAACGACGACACAAACTACACTATATTTCGTCTTTGTTTTTAAGCTACGAATTAACATTATTATAAACAACTATTACTTTGGTACCAACTCTAAGTACTCTTAACTCTCTTTGGTACTTCTCGATACATTTTGGCAGGTTCAATTATTATGTTTTTATGCACCAGATTGTTTTTCGTCTTTTCAGGGTTGGTCTCATGGTCCCAATTCTACCCTACTAATATCATAAAGGCGAAATTGGACATTGAATGTTTTTTAATTAATTACGTCGGAAAGGCTGAAACGTTTGAATTAAGTTTTAGAACACAGATTATACAATCTGGAATACTACATTGGCTACTTTTCATTCCGGAAACAGAAGCTACACAGGTAAAACCGCCGGGCGCTCCTAGCTATAGATAGATAATTACGAGCAAAACATCATAATGACAAAACAATACAAGAAAACATCATCAATCATTAATTTATACGTGTGTAGGGTATAAGCTTCGTCATGATATGCCATTCAGTCTCATTATGAGTACACTGAGTCCTTTTCGGGTTAGTTTAGGTAGTTTAGTTTACAGTACCTTATTTAATTCTTAATTAGTCTTCACAAAAATATTTCTAATGGATGTTCTAGCTGGTTGTTATCGATCCGCGTACCATAACACACTAAACGAAGACTAAACATCGTTAAAATATCAGGTTTGTTGAGGAAACACTAAAGTGGCACCCAAAGCTGGTAGCTAACACAGCTTCAGTTGCCAACTGAATTGAACTGAACACCTCTACCCTGACTGGGTATCATGTTTGTTGGCACTAGCGAACATTTTAATGGTATTTCGATTTCAACACCCATTGTCATACGAGCCAAATCTTGTTTACAACTTGTGTTACATCTGTCAACTACACGCCTATCTGTAACGTTGAAGACACACGTCAACGTTACAGATGGATGTGCTTCCTTTATAGATGTGTGGGTGGATAGTTACTGGTGTTTAAAACTAAAATATTCCTGTTTTCTCCAGCGAAGCCAAGCACTAACTAGGTATTGGCAGCTTAAATATACCCACCCTGTCGCTGGGTTGAATATTCAGTATATGTTGCCTATGAAAACAACAATAAGTGCCTAAGGTAAGTGATCACCTCAAGGTAACACCGACAAAATCTTAAATGATTTAGAAACTCAGAAAAAATCGGGACTTTTTATTTATTTAGTCGCCTAATTATTGTTATCTATTACAGAATTACTCGCATCCATTGCCGGCATTGACTAATGAAACTACGTATTGTGTGCAAAATATAACCACTGGACTATTGTTCTAAAGGTGACGTCAGACGCTATGGTCAGAATTTGGCTCGGTGCCAATAAGGTCTTTCAGTTATTACTCTTCTTAATTAAAATGTAATTTTACAGGTAAGAAATCGTAATTTATCATTCAAACCTACATTTCATGGTATAAAAATAGTGAAGTACAAAAGTGGACCACTCGATATATTATTTTTTTCGTCCATTTGTTTGCTCTTGGGCTTCGAAGAATTTTTCGAGAATAATTTTCTATGAGGTGATAAGGTATCGTCGTCCATCCGTCGCAAACAGATTCCTACCATTTGCAAACTCTAAATTAATACAATATGGAATAATATGACGCATTTGAAAAAAAATTAAGTATGTAGGTAATCCGTCTTCAAATCTGAATATCTAATATGTTTCCTACACTGTTAAAAATAACAAAGGCGACTGCCTTTGTTATTTAGTAGTCATTAGTAATAGTCATTGATACCTGGTTTTGAAAATCGTTGATAATTTTGTAATTGAAATTTTCAATTATTTTAGTACCTATGTTTATTGCTCAATGACGTCGGATCGGTAAAACGGATGCGGATGAATTTTGGAATAAGTTACATTTAGTCGTTTCGGAATGTGAACAGACGAGTAAAACTGACGATCACTACTAGTTAGTTACTTACTGTACTCGTATAATCCCATACCAAAAGTTAAAAATAATAATTACTCTAAATGGTCACTAGGTCATTCCCGTGTTACAGTTTTACTTAAGACTGGTATAAAATCATCGACCACATATCATTCAGTTTAATTAATCTGTTAACCCAAATAAAGTCGAGAATTTAAATTAACTTTCAGACTTATTTATTACTTAAATTTGTCATAACCTTGGCTTTCTTTACAATTCGTATGTTTCCAAGGTGGGCTCCAATTTTCCGGTATTTCAAGTGTTTCAATGTTTATTGTAAAAATATGTACGGATTAACATAAAGTTGATATTATATATTTTCGCTCGTAGTATGGTATTCTTGAATAGGAAGAATGTCGTTTACAGCCTTTCATTGTTATTTATGGTCTTTCATTGATAAATTGCATATTTGAAGTATACATTCTTAGCATGAGGCTGAGTTACTAGGACACCAGACCAGCTGCAGAGTCCATTCTATATTTATCTGCTGAAAAAAATGTAAGATCCGACGAGCAACACGCGCATGCGCCGGCCGCCCCCACATCCCGCTATCTCTCTATTGGTCAAACGTTGGCTACATGCCAAAACCGCGGGTAAACTTCAGAATAGACGTCTCGTATTGGCCGCTGAAAATGTAACCGAGCACCGCGATATTCAAAAATAGATTCGAAATAGGATTAGAAACAGAACGGCGCCGTGTATTAAGTTTTAATTAAAATTTAGGGCATAATTTAATTCAACATTATCTAACAATAAAAATTAACTAAATTAACGTAGGTATTTTTTTATTGTAAACCGTTCATAAATTTTTAGTAATTTAGTATGTAAAACTAATTGAAACGAAATCTCGTAGAACTTTCATTCAAAAATCAAAATTGAGAAAAAAATATCCGTCCAAATCCTTAAAATTCTTGACCCTCACTGCACTGCACCTACTTACCGAGATCAATGCACCTTGGAATAAAAAAAGCACTTTTTTCACTGAACACTATGGGGGCACTTGAAGAGCGTGAGTTACTTACATGTCGAGTCGACGCGAGCTGTGGTGCGACTGGCGAGAAACGCGGGAGTTCGTGCGGTGTCGCCTTTCGACCCGCGAAAGGAGATGAGGCCGTCCGCCCCGCTGCCGCTGCCGAGCTTCTTCTATGAAAATCCTTCACTATCAAGTTTTTCAAGTTGCTCCAGGACGAATGCAAACTTTTTGGTCTAATTTTCAGAGTAAATCCTCCGTTATCTGACATTTTGGATAGTTTTAAAATAAATTCAGATTGAACCTTCTTTTAGGAATAGCTTTTTAGAAAGCTTTAAAGTTTTTTAAAAGTTTCACTATTTCATAGTATTTTGACCTTATAGTTGCTCCAGGACGAATACAAACTTTTGGTCTTATTTTCATAGTAAATCCTCCGTGATCTCACATTTTCACAAGTTTTATAATAAATTCAGATCGAACCTTTTAGGAATAGCTTTTTTAGAAAGCAAAATTTTAAAAAAGTTTCGCTTTAGTATTTATATTATTTTATTTTGACCTTATTTTGATGATTTTTTTATTGAATATGTTGACGACGACAGAGTTATGTCCTATTAAAACAGTATTAAAACTGATTGCAAACAAATATAAAAATTCCCAATAATCATGATTTTTTTTTGTTCAACGTTCGACAAGATACATAGAGTTAAAGGCGTTTAGACCGGGCAAATACACTTTTTTATTTTGTATGGGAAAAATATACGATTTTTTATAAACTGTACAACAAAAGTTGACGTATTTAATGTACTACTGTAATAACATATCCTTAAAAGGATGCAAGCAGATTGCCAATAACCCTGTATATGTACCACGGGCGAAGCCAGGACGGACCACTAGTCCTTATATATAACACAATTGTGTGAAGATCTTTGTTCCCAGTGAACTCTTCAGCAAGTCAACCAATATTCACGACAATTTTACATAATTATATCTATAATTTGATGCGCCATCTGTTCGACATCGTTATGAAACTTACGAGCAATAATAACAATTGACAAAAGTAATTAATTTATTTTTAATTATTGAGACCATTAATCGAAATCAGAAGGAAAAACTATCCTATCTCTAAAAGTAAGACCAAATTACACATAAAATCTAGAGTTGGTACATTGGTTTCTTCTCGATAAACGCGTTCCACCTTTGCCTCCATCGTCGGTTTACATCAGGCGAGATGGCGGTCAAGTTAAAGTCAAAGGTTAGCACCTATCTTTGGTAAAAAAAAACTGTACACATTTTTTTTTTGGTCAAGTGACCGCCATGTCGCCAGATATTAAGCGACGATGCGGTCTACGATGGAGAGTGCATACCTAAAGAAACCGATTCATTTTCGATTTGAAGACACAAAAATTGTAAACATCGGGAAAATCCCACTTAGGCAACGCATTCCACAGCTTAGTTGTTCACAAAAGTTGAGTCAAACCTCTTAAGTCTCAGGAACGTCAACTATGAAACGATGTCGCTTTTTTGAGCTACGAACAGTCCTGTAGAAAAAAGGGTATCCAAGCTCACGCAGATAATTTGCACACTCTCCGAAGTTTATCTACTTGCTAACAAGATAAGACGTAGGTACCTACTTACGTGACCTTCAGAAACCATAGGTTAGTCAACACCATTAATTGAATGCATATTCATTTCCAATAAACCAAATTAGGTCGAATCATTACTCTACTTACGTTGTCTATAAAAGGAAAAATAGGTACGCGTCAATAAAGTATTCTTAGCCAACCAACGTCACACCACAAACAGTAGTCCTTCAATTCAGTGTATTAGTTTACCTTCTCTAAGAAAATTCACTAACAATATACATTTCCTAATTAATACATTGTCATACAGATTCCGTAAATTTTCAAATAGTTACATTTACTGACGTAAATACATGAGTGATTGTAATTTCGAAATAAATGCTTCACCGCGTCGATGACTCACAGTCCGTGTCATTTATGTAAACAGTTGACCCAGATGGTACTTTTAAGGTGTTCCATGTCTTACCTTACTTCAAGTACCTGCCTATAGGCACTATCACGGTCATCATCATCAAAAATGCCCGCCCTTATTTTTAAGGTTCCGTACCCAAAGGGTAAAAACGGGACCCTATTAATGAGACTTTGGTGTCCGTCCGCAAAAAAAAAAACAAAATCTATGGTCCGTCCGTCTGTCACCAGCACAGATATCCGTGGTCGCCAGATTGTACTCAATGAATAACTACTAACTACATCGCGTATGACCTAGACGATTCACACACGAGCGACACGGCTAGTTTTTCAAGCTAGGGTAGCAAGTTAGACCTTCTAACTTCGTATAGACACTAGACGTAATTAGCGTTGCGTAGCGTTGTCTACACGAAGCTAGAATTGCTAGCTTCAAAAACTAGCGCGCAACATCGAACGTGCGGTTGCGTCTTTCTTCGCATGTAGGTGCGTGATCTGCATGAACGCGCGTGGTTGCATTTTCGGTGTGTTGGACTGCGCGTGTTTTCTATACAGACGGAGATACTCACAACGAGGGAACACGCATTCAAGCGTTACGCCCCGAGGTGCGGGGCAGTGTGAAAATCTCCCTAGGGCAAGGGCAGCTCAGACGATACGACCTCGGCTTGGGCTGTTGCCACGCCGCTAGGTAAGATCAAGGAATTGTCAGAAAGAAGTATCTTACGGTCCTAGTGGGGAAGATCATCAATCGACAGGTGCTGACACGCCGATTGATGATCTTGGGTCGGTAGCCGCTATAAACTGCTTGTTTGGTTCAGTGAGCATTTGTTTAAATGGTGGACCTAGTGATCTTTAAATATTATTCAATAGACGACGAGAGGACTCAAAAACCGACCTCCAGGTTAATAAAAAATATTTACACGTAGTTTTTCTTTTGTTCAAAAACAAAACAGAAACAACAAAATGTGGTTGCAAACCAAAAAATTACGAAGATGCCGTGCTTTGCAGGTTCGAGTGAAGTCACCTTATGGTACGATTTTTACTAAAAATGACGTCACAACTCCCACTTCGGAAGTTTGAAGAGCTATGTATATCTTTGTCGATTTTTAATAATACAAAAACAGTTTTTTTCACAATCTAGCTGATTTGACGGCCAAATTAGAATGTTCCATTTTTAAGCCAGTCGTTATCCCAATTCCTTCTAAATCCAAAGCGCATCCATCGACGGCCTCATCACCCCTTTACACCAGACGAATAGGTAATCTATTTTCAGATAAGTAGGCCTATTGGCGATTTAAAAAAAAACGTGCGTTTTTCCGTAATACATGTACAGTGACGTGATGAGCATGGCATGCACCTGATCGTAAGCAACGCGCCTACAGTACATTTCTACGCAACTTTTTGAACATGAATAGTCCAAATCCCTGTCTGCAATAATTTCTCTAGAAGTGGTCTCCATCTAACCGGAACACACTAATAGCATACAATAGATAATATAGTAGATAGAACGGACACTCCCCACCCCCCGCCAATTTCAAGCTTCCTCACCCCTCTGGCCGTTTCGGATACGCTAGGAGCACTCAACGAAGGGCTGGTATCTAACATCTAATTCCTAACGAAATATCATCATGGTGGGTTGTTGTGCTGTTTACGGCTGTCCGTCAACTAAACGGGACAAGATTAGAAGCTTTATTTAATTTCCTAATGATAAAATAACGTAAGATTAGAAACTTTTCCATAACGTTGCTTAAAATAACGTAAGATTAGAAACTTTTCAATAACGTTGCTTTATAATATTACAAGCTTTGCTTAGTTTGGGGTCAGATGGTGTTGTGTGTGAATTGTCTACCAATATTTATTTATTTATAATAACGAAGTCATTTTTAACTCAAAGTTCGTAACTCACACAGCCAGTAACTTATGTGCCCAAGCACGGATTGATAATACCTGGAGGAATAATTGTAGTGACAGAATAAAGTTTCCTTCATGGGTAAGTGTAAAATAAAATGCGAATGTGTACCTACTAACAGAAATAGATATTTAGGTACCTGATCTAATCTATCATCGGTTTCGTTTCATTTTACGCGGCAATACAAACACCCACAGATTTCAGAAACGATTTAGAAATCTGTGCAAACACCCTTTTAATTAGAATAGTATAATTTGGCTCCATTCTATTTATGTAACTCAACATTATAGCAAGTTTATAGACTACGTCACCAGGTGAACTCAAGGGGCACAACTATTCAATAAAACAATTCAGTAGCCCTAGCGCTAACGCATACATTCACGCGTGTGTTCGAACGACATCTGCGTAGTTGTGTGAAGAGTAGGCAACTCCACGCGGTTGTATGGAGTTTTAGTGGAGTGTCCGGGGTGTGCTAATAGTTGCACATTGCTGTGTAGAGGTACTCGTACATAATTGACAAAGGTCTAGTACCTCCCCAGGCGGACCCAGCAAAGAGTCCTATCACTACCAAACACGTAGTTTTGGATTTGTACCTATGCACAAATCTAAAACTCATGTCACTATTTAAACCATATAGGTGAGAGGTATGGTTACGACTCACGTGTAACAGATTTAAGTCAAATCTCGTAAACAAACTCTACTGGTTCTATAATTGGGACAAGTATTATTGTTGAGCAGTTCCCACGATCGTATCTTCTGAAGAGATACAAGAAGCGTGCGATGTCGAGCTCGACCGCGTAATGATGTTACGTCGGTTGTTTTCTTCGTGTAATGCGATTGTCATTAGTGTGGCATTGAGTGTGATCTAATTCAGACACTACGTGGTATTGCGTCAATGGAGATCACTTTACGTGATCGCAAATTACAAAGTAAATTCCTTGTTTTACTTTTTATTGTAGAACTCTTTGCATAGAGGTAGATATAGATAGATATAGAGATATAGCGATATATAGTTACAACTCTATCGAGTTTCAACTATCGTTTTAATTATCAATACTCTGCTCGTCCCTTCACTCGGCCGACTTCAAAAAAGGTGGTTTTCTATTCGGTTGTGTTTTTTATACAAAATATTTGTGCTTTGGTGCAAATTTAAAAGTGCTTATTTTTGTGGTGGTAAAACTCTTTTTGGAGTCCGCCTGGAGAAGCACCGCACTTATGCCGTTTATCGGTTTGAGGAACTATGTTTGAGAGAAATTACAGGGCAAATATACAGTGGTTTTATATAGTGGGAGACGAGTACGGTGCAGGGCTAGGCAGTAGCTTGGAAACCTATCAGACGCGTGACTTGTTTCGTTCCGTGACTATGTTTTACAAAAATCTCCAAAATATTATGATTTACCGTAATTGATAATTAAAACGCTAGTTGTAAGCTCTACCTTTCTAACCCCGTAAAATTTAACTTTCCGGTAGTAGGTAAATACCTAGTACAAAATGTATAAAACGTTTACACAACCAGATGACTAACCTGGTCAAAATAAATAGTAATTATAAAAAAAAATACTAAGAATAATCCAGCACAATTACAAAATCAGACCATTTATTTAGGCGTCACGATCCAAAAACAGATACATGGCTACGTCAAAGTAACGACACCGGATTTTGCGTCGGAAGAAGGAAAAAAACAGTTAACATTTTACAAGAATAGCTTCTAGAATAGTTGGAAAACAAATTCAAATTCACCTTGGACCAAATTCTGAGTCACTTATCCACTATTTTACCAACAGTTGTTCTAAAACCCTTTATTCAGTTTTATTGTCTCCAATGACAGGTTTCATGGCAAACTAGCCCGTTTAGGCATTATCGCAATGCCATATAGCACCTTAGACTCGGCAGACCTTGCTTAGATACTTTTCAACATTCCTTTATAATGGGCAAGCATTTTCTGTGTTCCGGTTAGAAGAATTATATTTACAATAAAATTATCGGATATAAGATGATAGTACTTTAAAAAATTAAATTGTAGATACAATTTTACTGCTATAGGTCCCCTAAGAATATGTATCCTACGTATGTTTTGTTCTTATTCAAAGTGCGGCAGTTTGTTAATATAGCAGGAGTACCTATTTCTCGCTATCAGGCACATAATTCTAACGAACAAATTGGATTAATCCTACTAACATTAAAAATTACAATGTTTGTATGTTTCACCTCGGAACGTCTGAACGGATCACGATGAAATTTTAAACACAGATTAAAGTCTACAATAACAAAGGCTACTTTTTATCACGAGAAAATAGTAGGAATGGCAACTATGCGAATAATTTCACAGCTATGGGTTTTTCTGTACCTTGTTTTACTAGTCTATTAATTAGTCGCTAAGTTTATTGAGTAAAAAAATGGTATGTCTGTAAATTCGTTTGGTTTACGGACGATAGTTTAACGTGACAACGTCATATCAAAACATTGACAGATGCGGCTCAAGCGTACAATGAGCGTTACGGGACATGAGCGTAACAGGACATAATGGGACACTTTTTCGTACATGCAGCCGGGGTTCATCGATATAGTAGACGTCGTCACGTCAAATCAAAAGCAAGCATATATTTGTAACTAGACACTTCAATTAGGATTTTGCCTAAAGAAGCAAGCGTTGGGGAATATCCCAGTATACAATGGAAACCTAAGTTTCGCAGAAATGATAAGACAAAACTAGCCTACCACACCGTGTCTAAACGAAATGTAGAACACAAGTTATGTCAGGTAAATGTTTTCGCGGTGATTCACACGAGGATGCCTGCTCGTTGCGGAAGATGCGTTGAACCTGAGAAAGTGTTATTCACCGATTACAGGAAAAATGATTCGGATGTGAAGAATTCATTTGAATTGTGTTTAATATCTAGGCCGCCGTATTTTACAGTTGCTTGGAAGAGATCTTACCAAGGTTGCACATTTACTAGGTACTTTTTTTAAAGTTTTTGTGTACCTATATTGTTTTTTTTAATTAAGGGCATCAATAGACAATCCTATTGATATTATAACATCAATGTTTGGATGTTTGTTGCTCAATCGTGTTGTAATGTATGAACGGATCGGACTATAATTTGAAACACAATTAGATCATAGTCTGGAAGAACACAAAAGCTAATTTCATCCCGGGAAACAAGCGGAACCACGCGGGTTTAGCCACTAGTCGCTTAGTTAGCCGCTAGTAATCTATAGACAGATAAACCATTTATTGTACTTAAGTAAAACAAAAACTATAACCTAAAAAATTGCATATAACATTCTTATTCTAATTCTAATAAATTATCTATTCCGAACATTTACTCAAGACTTACACGAACCGAAAGTCTCACAAAATGTTGAGAATAGTCAAGTTGGTAAGACATTTTCGACATTTGTGATAGAATTCGAACTCAAAGCAATGAGTAGTGTTTTGGAATCTACTCGTACTAATATTTCATCTCATTTATTTATTTATTGTTTTTTTATTTTTAGGTTTACACTTGCCTGCCATCTCGCCTATGCGGTCTACGATGGAGCGTGTTTAGATAGATAACTCTTTATTCTGACACAAAAGAGAAATAATACAGTAACACACAATGAACTGGCGCCACAAATGGCTGCCTACCGGGGGTGTTTACCTAGAAGAAACCGATTCACTCTCGATTTGAAGACACAAAGATTGTAACTACCGGGAAAAACACTCTCAGGCAACGTATTCCACAGCCTTGACGTTCTTATCACAAAAGTAGGTCAGATAACATAGATGTATTTAAGTCATAAAAATTGAAAATAATACAAAATATTAATAAATTAATTTTACAAAACTGAAAAGTTTAAATAAATAAATATTGATGGACGATTCACCCATAACACCATCTGACCCCAAGTTTATTTGTTTGATTAAACGCGCTAATTTCAGGAACTACTGGATTATACACTTGACCGTTAGTAGAAGCTTATATATATTGAGATAGGCAGCACCATTTCCCGTTGTAGCAGTTATCTCTTTCTACTGATATAGCTCTGTCTCTTTCGCACACCCCTCCTCTCTCGCCAGGCGCACGAGGTAGCTGGAGGCTCCGAGCTTGCTCGTCATTGGCGTGACATTTCCCGTGCAGTTCACTTGTTTCAAGAGAAACCCAATTCTCTTATTAAATTCTGTGATTTTTCCAGAGAAAACCACGTAAGTGCTTACACTTTTTCTGCAAAACGATATTATCGTTCGATTTCTTACTTGATTAAATGTAAACCTAATAATGCTTGTCGAAGCTTGCTTTTGCTTCGAGATTGTATTATATGCTCAAAATTTTGTCTCTTTTTTCAAATTTTTTACGTGCAGATTATTATTGCTCATATAATTTCTTATCGATTCTACTACATACAACTACCTTCAGATTATACTAAAACTACCTTCAGATAATACTAATGTCTTTGTAATTTGCATGCAACCTTTGCATTATTTTCTTAGGTGTATGTTTTTCTTTCCTAGGAGTATGTTAATAGTTCCTAGGTAAATTTCAACGAGATAATTAAATTATGGAACCCAACTGCCAAAATGAAACGGTTCTAGTACCAAATTAAAGAAACGTGAATCGCGTTCACGCAAGCTTCATGCTTCATCTAGATTCTCGATCTAGATCTGATAGCAGTAGCAGGTCTTCATCGACCTCTTAACTCTAACGCTTTGCTGACGGCAAAGGTAAAAAGAAATAACCCTCAACGCCGTGGGTCTAAAAAATATAACAAAAATCCATGCTTTGGAATCTTAATGAACACACTTTTGTGTTAACGATTATGAGTAACTCATCAGTCGAGATGTAGGCCAAGATCTACATTTACAGCAAATATCCTGAAATCGGTCCTAACAGTTCGGACGTTGTGGTGCTAACATTCGCTTCCGATAATTTGGGGGTACTTTGAAAATGTTTCTCCGATATCGAGACAAATTAAAAGATCCACGATTGCAAAACCTCCGGAAACGTGTAGGATATTACACCCAAAAAATGTATAATCAACATTTTTAGCCTAACCAATAACCAAGTTTGTAAACCCCAGGGTTTACAAATTTTGAACCAAACGAATAGGTAAAAGGACGTAAGCCACCTTACACCACCTTCCCTACTCTGACAAGTCCTATGCGGCAATTACATTTATTACTTTAAACATTTTAAAATTTGGTAGATATAGCCTTAGATAGTTAGTCATGTTAGTCATTAATCCGTGAGGCGCGACTTAAATCAAACCGGAGGTTTACACTTTAGTTTTGGATAAAACTGGCGGCGTCAGGAAATGGACGGAAGGATGAAGGAAATTATATTGGCTGATAAATAAAAAATACCTTGCGACGAAAACGCAATAATTTCACATATATCCCCTCGCAGGGGCAACTACAACCCAACGTGCCTTGACAGTTGGTGCTGGAACAATAGTTATAATATAAATAAGAATAGCAATACCTCCATAATCCGCCCGCGCAGGGCTACTAATACAAAGTGAGACGTCAGAACGTCAATATAACGTTGGCCTAAAATATATTAAATGTATAACCTTAACCACAGAAGTACTCTATCCTCGATCTCGCAGATCGAGGCCTCTACAGAGTGACATATCTTCGATCTCACGGATCGAGACCGCCATAGAGTGGACATAGGTAAATGCTATAATCCACCTGCAAAGATTATAAAAGACAGCGATAATGACAAGCAGCCTTCTTGGGCCGGTCCATATACCACGTTATATAAATCGGTGGAAAAAGCAGCATCAGACTGAGGATAATATAAAGGTACCGCATACCGTTTTTTCAAATACCTCCTTTAGTAATACCGGACTCAAAAGACAATGTCTTTGTACTGTGGAGTCTGAAAAGATGTCCTCACTCGTCCCACAGATGAAAAATTGGTACTTACTAAAAGTAGCACTCTTCATTCGAAAAACCTTGTCGTCCCTGTTTTCGGTATAAAAAAGCGATAGCTCGTACTCAAACTACCTTCGCTCAACAGATTTGTGCAAACTGAAAGATTGCAAGTAATAAATATGTTTCGTGGGATGGGCTTCCTCCAAACCCATGATCGGATGTGCAAAATTGATTTTTCATAAGCTCACTTCAATTTACCTATAGCTAGTCACTCACGACGAGTTTTACGCGCTTTTTACAAGAAAGAATAACTTGAGATAGCTCTTTTCTGGCCTAAGTATTGCGCCGAAAATCTGTACCTACCAAACAAATTGGATTACGCAAATTCTTAAAAAACAAAAAAAAAAAAAAAAGTAAAAATAGCTTGCTTATAATAACAAATCAGAAACCAAACAAATTGGTTCATCACGTAAAAACCTTACTGGAAAAGTTAGAAATCCTCGGATTCCATGTACATATATTGCATAGGAAGTTCTGCTGTCCCCGCGAAAATATATCGCTCATCTCGGCTTATGTGGGTAGCTAGCTCTGGAAGAACTGCAAACATCTCAAACGGGTCAGGCGTCCCTGATAGAACCACAAAGTTTAAAGGCTTAATGTATTTTGCAAGCTTCGTTGATCTTCGACGAGGGCTAAGTCACCGAGGTTTCAGTCCTCTCTACCACAGAGCACAACCTCGACGATATATTTTACCCCATCCGGTGCTCGTTATCTGTCCTCAGCAATTCATAATATGCTTCCCCCCAACTCTTTTTTTTTTTTTTTTTTAATAAAACACCTCGAATTTTGCCAAGGCAGGCCAACTTTTAATCTACCATATCGGGTGTCTAGGCACCAGAGGAGGAACACCTCCATTGCAATACAAAATAATTGTTAGACATCTTGAGGATAATGGAGTTTCAGCCATTGAGTATGGCACAAGTTTTCGTGCTAATTTAATCCAACGACCATTCAACGATAGCTCACTTCTGCAACGTATTGGGGCAAGTACTAATTAAGTAATTTTGCTGATCCTGGCGTCGGATCCAATTCAAAATGTATTACATACCAGGACCCTTAACAATCACTTAGGTTGTTCATCCAGACACAGACAAATCGACGAGTGGCACTTAACTTGGAGATGTACAGAAATTATCTTTGCAAAAATAGAATCACACCGGTGATCAATCTTTTGGCGCCCAAATTTGCAACGGAGGTAATGAACTATGTAATAATATATATGAACACTTATGATAAGAACGAGCGCGAAGCGTTGATGTACGATGCATTCAGCATATCTTGGAACGTTTATCTGGCGTGGGTGTTCCCGCCACTATTCCGCATGCCAAGTGTATTGATGTTGAGTATTGGTGATCTCAGTCAAGCAACAGAAACCTTCCTCATGATAGCTCCTCGTGGGAGCCGGTATTTTGGCGAGCAGACCTAAAATCATGAGCTATCACACATAGCCCATTCACTTTTTTAACGATTTGACTATTGACAACTTATTTACTTTAACAACCTTACACGATGTCTAGTCGACGCAACAACTGGATTATAACCATCAAAAGTTAAAGTCATGGTTTCTGGAGGTGCCAGACCTCCAGATATGAGGGGTGAAAAGACAGAATAAAGACATGGGATGATAGTCAAGTATCTTTTTTATTTAGTCTTATCGTGCGTTTAGTCTAAAGCGGCCCTCTACCCAGAAAACGAATAAAACAGTCATGAAAGCGCTGAATATCGGAAACCAAATAATATTATATAGATCCCATATACTACCGAATAAGACGGGTCGAATTTACAGCTGTTGCTAGGTGACGGTATATCAATTTCTCCTAAAGCAAATGTTTTCTTAACAAATCAGGGTAGTGAAAGTCTAAACTGTTTAATCTGAATGGTTCAAATTCGGAATCACAATCCCTGTCTCTGTCATTCTGAAGAAATAAGACAAAGACCGAGAGGTCACATTCCGTGTCGGATTAATCCGACTAGATTCAGAAGGGCTCTGTTATGCAGTTGGTTCCACACGATCGAATACAGAATAACTGAACTAATAACATGACACATGTTTTAAGGCCATAGCCCTAAAAATGAGAGATGGTTGAAAACTATCTATTTGGCATATAAATATTCGGACAGCATAATATGCGTATACTCTAAACATTTTTCTAATGCTTTTTAAATTGTTCGGGGTTCCGTTGCCCCTCTGTGCCTGTGTCCAAGCCGCAGGAGCCGTGATTTGTATTTAGGTATAGACGACCGATATTATCTAGTGGCGTCAAAGTGGGTTTAAGCTAATAAGACGATGATGAGAATACATAGATTCTCGACACCTAGGGTAAAAACTGTTGGCAAACACTCTCAATCAAAATCTGTATTCTGTCCTGTATTTTGGACACATGAAACGATAACGATTTTAAACGAATGGCGCCGTATATCTAACAGCTCAAGTTTATTAATAGCTTTATGACGTCCTTCGCCCCATGAGTCCAGTATCGTCATCTCCGGATGGTAGGTACAAGTCTCTTCTGAAGACCGCTGGCATCAAACGCTACACCATGAAGTGCACGGTCAGCTGTAACTTCAAAAAGTTGGGTTAACAATCTCCTCTTAGACGAAATTTTAAACAAGGGCAGAAGGTATGCGATACTTAAAAACTTTTCAAAAGTACTTTTACTTTGAAGAAGTGTCAACTAATTCTTTGTCACATTATGATAACGATATTAAACGTTTCTACCCGTTTCATACCAATTCATTGATGGATTTGGATTGTACAAATATCTATCAATGCTCGTAAGAAGGTGTGTTACAGAACAGTTGGATATTAGAAATGTACTCTTTAATTTTGCTGCCACCCTTCTGTTCATAAAAATTTGGACGTGTGTAAGTTCACATTCAATACAATGATAATTATATTGTCAATTATGACTATTTAGTCTTTAGTCCAATTATAGCATAACAATCAGTGGTTCGTCACACACATTTTTTGTTGCAATAGAAGAGTACATAATCTATACTTATAATAAAACTGTAACGGGTCGAATTCTGTACATTGAAGATATTTTGAAAATTTTTTTTTTTGGGGCACTCCATAGTCGATACTGATGGCGAAACTGCATTTTTTTTCTTTCATGTCTGTCTGTCTGTCTGTCTGTCTGTCTGTCTTTCTGTATAGGGATCACGCATCACGCCGAAACTACTGATTCAATTCAGCTGAAACTTGGCATGATTTTAGTTTATACTAAGGACATTGCTGTAGGCTACTTTTGATCCCCAAATTCTGATCGGTTTTCTTGCGGGAGGGGGTGAAAGTCAGAATGTGTATTTGGTTGTAACTCATGTTTGCGTTGTTTAATTTCATTAATTCTTTTTTTGTTAGAAAGAACACGTTTTTCATATTGTCCCGTCAAAATTTGAACAATATCAGTCTGTTGGTTCGGAAATTACACAAACATTAAATAATAACGACACGCGCGGCGCGTTCGGTACATACAAACTTCTAAGTATTCTGTGTGTCACAGACGATCCACAGAATATCTAGATTCTAGAAAGTGCCCACGTGATCGCGTCGCGTCGTCTTGGATGACAAAATAATTGTCAAAAATATATTTTTGTGTGGAAAAACAAACATCATTCGGTTATAATCGACTTCAAACAAGGAGGATGTTCTCAATCGGGTTGCCTGTTTTTTTATTTGGTTTTATTTTACGCGATAACTCCGCTAATTGTTAGTTGATTTTGATAATTCCTTTTTTTGTTTAGTAGAAAATACTTCAGAGGTGATCTTAGATATCGAAAACAGGGAGGTAGTTTTTCAAATATCAACAAAAATCTTCTGTACGACATAGTCAAAGCTTCTTCTAAAATATAGTCGAATGACAGAATTAAATTACCTGTCATTGAAGTAGATTATTGTTATTTTGGAGAAAACATATCAGCATAATAAGTAGCAGCATAAACAACCCATTAAATGTTCCCACTGCTGGGCGTCGGGGCCTTCTCTCGCAAGAGAGAGACAAGGCTATAATCCACCACGCTGGCCCAGTGTCGGTTGGTGGATGACATATGACTTAGAACTTAGATTATAGGTAGATTTCGGTTTCTCACGGTGTTTTCCTTCACCGTTTTAATTACCGGCATTACGAACATGACTCTGAAAAGATAGTGGTGCGCGTGGTTTTGAACCCTGGGTCTCCGGATCGACAGTCGGCGTTCTCCCGACTAGGTCAGCTGTAACTTACTAGACCAGCCGTAACTTATTAGAAAACGTATTATTTCAATCTAAATACTGTTTAAAATTTAAAGGTAGTGTTCAACAAGCTTCGGTGACCGAAGCAGACCGTTTTTAGGGTTCCGTACACAAAGGGTAAAACGGGACCCTATTACTGAGACTTCGCTATCAGTCCGTCCGTCCGTCCGTCTGTCACCAGGCTGTATCTCAAGAACGGTGATAGCTAGACAGTTGAAGTTTTCGCAGATGATGTATTTCTATTGCCGCTTTAACAAAAATACTAAAAATAAAATAAATATTTAAGAGGTGCACCCATACAACACACTTGATTTTTTACCGTGTCTTGCTCGATACTAATAATAACGTACCTGTCACAGGTAGACGCTTTAACTATTCACATAATATTTAGGTTTATGTTCGCTTTAAAAGTAATTAATTAAAATAAAATAAATTATTAAGGGGGCTCCCATACAATAAAATCCGTTTATTTGCTAATGGTTCAGAACCCTTCGAGCGCGAGTCCCACTTGCGTTTGACCCGTTTTATTTTTTCTAAATTTTTGTAAAATCCTATCCTTTCCTAATCTATACATATAATAAAACTGTAACGGGTCGAATTCTGTACATTGAAGATATTTTGAAAATTTTATTTTTGGGGCACTCCATAGTCGATACTGATGGCGAAACTGCATTTTTTTTCTTTCATGTCTGTCTGTCTGTCTGTCTGTCTTTCTGTATAGGGATCACGCATCACGCCGAAACTACTGATTCAATTCAGCTGAAACTTGGCATGATTTTAGTTTATACTAAGGACATTGCTGTAGGCTACTTTTGATCCCCAAATTCTGATCGGTTTTCTTGCGGGAGGGGGTGAAAGTCAGAATGTGTATTTGGTTGTAACTCATGTTTGCGTTGTTTAATTTCATTAATTCTTTTTTGTTAGAAAGAACACGTTTTTCATATTGTCCCGTCAAAATTTGAACAATATCAGTCTGTTGGTTCGGAAATTACACAAACATTAAATAATAACGACACGCGCGGCGCGTTCGGTACATACTAACTTCTAAGTATTCTGTGTATCACAGACGATCCACAGAATATCTAGATTCTAGAAAGTGCCCACGTGATCGCGTCGCGTCGTCTTGGATGACAAAATAATTGTCAAAAATATTTTTTTGTGTGGAAAAACAAACATCATTCGGTTATAATTACAGACTAAGTAGAGAGAAACACTAATCGACTTCAAACAAGGAGGATGTTCTCAATCGGGTTGCATGTTTTATTATTTGGTTTTATTTTACGCGATACCTCCGCTAATTGTTAGTTGATTTTGATAATTCCTTTTTTGTTTGGTAGAAAATACTTCAGAGGTGATCTTAGATATCGAAAACAGGAGGTAGTTTTCAAATATCAACAAAAACTAAAATTACCTGGCATTGAAGTAGATTTTTGTTATTTTGGAGAAAACATATCAGCATAATAAGTAGCAGCATAAACAACCCATTAAATATTCCCACTGCTGGGCGTCGGGGCCTTCTCTCGCAAGGAGAGACACAAGGCTATAATCCACCACGCTGGCCCAGTGTCGGTTGGTGGATGACATATGACTTAGAACTTAGATTATAGGTAGATTTCGGTTTCTTCACGGTGTTTTCCTTCACCGTTTTAATTACCGGCATTACGAACATGACTCTGAAAAGATAGTGGTGCGTGTGGTTTTGAACCCTGGGTCTCCGGATCGACAGTCGCCATTCTCCCGACTAGGTCAGCTGTAACTTACTAGACCAGCCGTAACTTATTAGAAAACGTATTATTTCAATCCAAATACTATTTAAAATTTAAAGGTAGTGTTCAACAAGCTTCGGTGACCGAAGCAGACCGTTGTTAGGGTTCCGTACACAAAGGGTAAAAACGGGACCCTATTACTGAGACTTCGCTATCCGTCCGTCCGTCCGTTCGTCTGTCACCAGGCTGTATCTCAAGAACGGGGATAGCTAGACAGTTGAAATTTTCGCAGATAATGTATTTCTATGGCCGCTTTAACAAAAATACTAAAATGAAATAAATATTTAAGAGGTGCACCCATACAACAAACTTGATTTTTTACCGTTTCTTGCTCGATACTAATAATAACGTACCCGTCACAGGTAGACGCTTTAACTATTCACTTACGTTGGAACGGCTGAATGTATCGAGTTAAAATTAAAGACACATTCTTGATTTAGCTTAAGTAATACATAGAGTACTTATACATAGGCAATGTTTAGCCTATGTGTTCTTCCAGACTGTAATCTAATTCTATTTCAAATTTCAACCCGATTGCTTGATACGTTCCGCCATGATTAAGTAACAAACATCCAAATAGTGACATTCATAATATTTACAGGGCAACGTTGGAACGGCTGAACATATTTGGATGGAATTCGAAACACACGTAGTTTGAACTCAGAAATAGCAAATCGGTTACTTAAAAGTTACTGTGACGTAGGAAAGACTAAGCAAATTTAGTAGAAAATTGAAACAGAGATAACTCATAGTCTTAAATACCACATTTATGTATTTATTACCTATCAACCTGAAAAGAAGCATGGGCCCCAAGGAAACAAATATTAACTATCACGTAAAAACGGCACGATATGGGTTGACATACGAAACACATATAGTTTAGAGTCAAAAATTTCACATGGGTTAATAAGTCTACATTTTCATTTAACTCCAAATTAATATAAGCATATATTTTCGTAAGGAACTTGATGTGACGGTAAGGTAAAAGCCAAAATGAAAAATATGTGCACCCGTTTTGGCGTAGATAATATAGGTGATTTGCGTTCGCAATCAAAATAACAAGCAACATAATATTCTCATTAGACGGCGCTAATGCCAGTTTAAATCTAAAAGCACTAAAGGCCATTTAAATCGATGTTTTGCTATTGTGGTATGTATTTTTTCTTTCATCACTAGGTGGCGTTACTGGTATTCTAAATTGTACTAATAAGTACAATTTAGAAGTACTTATTAGTACAATTTAGAATACCAGCTGCAGCAATTTTGCTGCTAAAAGGATTATGATGCCGAATTTGGATTCATTCGTTCTTGATTTTTTTCTGTGTTACCTACAATTAAATTCATACATTAACATTTCACTAGGACTTGGCTTAGATTTACGGGTTCAACTTGCTTGAATATCATTAAAACTCAAAATTTTAATTATTTTGATTCCACACAGGCTTCGTTCAAAATTTTACGCCGGCGAAGTCGCGGGTAACAGCTAGAAAACAGCTTGCGGATAAAAAGAAATAGGTAAGTAGGTATCAGATTATGCACATTAGCTTAAGACTTTTCATAATGTATCCTATAAAATCCTACAAACTTAACACTTGCGGCTATGTTCGATACTATGAAACCTTACTAAGTATGTTTGATTTTGTTAAAAAAGACAAATAAAGATGATAAAATTAAATAAATTTTGAAAAACAAATTCACTCAAACTCAAAGGTTTTCAATGACTACTTATCCAAATATTTGACGTACGATACTTCCAACTAATGTATAAGTCAGTAACATCTGCTTACCAGTGGCGGATTAGCCATATAGCAAGAGTAGCAAATGCTACGGGCCCAACGTAAACTGGGGGCCTCGCGCTCCGACGTCTGTCTGACTGTAAACATGTAGCGAAAATATCTTACATAACTTGACCCTACCCTTCCTAAATCTAAGCAAACCAAGGGCCCCTTGACAGAAATTGCTACAGGCCCCGCGCTGGCTTAATCCGGCAATGCTGCTTACGCGAACGAAGTAGCGGGTTCAGCTAGTTAATAATAAATAAATATTGGTGGACAATTCACACACAACAATAATCACTGTTCTTTCCATATACAGCTTGACAAGAATTTCTGAAAATAACTAATTATGTAACAATTCTACCAGGTCTTGAAAATAAGATGGCAGATCCATTAATAATCAGTTATTAAATTAGTGTTCTTATATTTATATATAATGGTGATTTCTGCCAAACTGTATACTTTCCTAATATCACATTGGCGTTCCTCTCACCAGGCGATAACAAACAGGTCTCAATATATATAAGCTTCTACTAACGGTCAAGTGTATAATGAGACCGTTTTACCTGAAAATAAAACGGTTATTATATACTTACCTTAGTAGAAGCTTACTTTTATCTCTGCCTGGTGATATTTCGACACAATGACGAGCAAGCTCGGAGCCTCCAGCTACCTCGTGCGCCTGGCGAGAGGGGAGGGGTGTGCGAAAGAGACAGAGCTATATCAGTAGAAAGAGATAACTGCTACAACGGGAAATGGTGCTGCCTATCTCAATATATATAAGCTTCTACTAAGGTAAGTATATAATAACCGTTTTATTTCAGGTAAAACGGTCTCATTTCATAAATTCTTTCACCGTTGGATATAATTTACGTGATCTCTGTGTTATACGGTATATTTTACGTAATACGGCCGATACCAAGACGAACCGTTAGTACAGAGATAAATCCATTTGTTTCTTCAATCCATTTTTATATCAATGAGGCGTTTTCCAGACGCAAAAAGACTTGTCAAAGATAGTTCTAAATATTGTCAAATGTGTGGTTTTGCGTCTTGTTAGTTGTTGTGAAATTTCTCTAACAAAATAAAACAGTGGCGCCACCTACGGTGAAATTGAGAGTTGTATTTGACAGGTATTTTATGTCTTAGAAGCACCACATTCTGTAACACAATTGACAATCTTTGTCTTCAAGATAGGCTTGTTATGCTTTCTCTCTTCAGAAATATGTAGGGTACTTAAAATAACAGCAACATTTGTTACAAACTTAACGGGACCAAATGGCCATTTGTCAGCATTATTTAGTTAAATCAGGCATCGTTTTCTTTTCGTGAGCTTTGCCTCCATCACCAAAATAAAATTACAATAAAAACAAAAATATGCGTCGCCAACCGTCGCCTGGTAATGAAAGCGTGCCCAGCATGCTGGCGATATTACCGCACTGTATGGCATCGCTTTTACATAAAGCCAAATAAGCGGATGGTTTAATTAATCTAAAATAACATGCAATTATATTATTTCATAAGCAGACCACTAAATATTCCCACAGCTGGGACTTTAGATATTCATAAGGAGATAGTCAAGGCCATAATCAACCAAACTGGCCCAGTGCGGGTAGGTAGATGGACACATAACCTCGAAATATCCTAGATATATGTCAGGTTCCTCACGATGTTTTCTTCGACTTTTTAAGTTAGCCGCTTTACGCACATGACTTTGAAAAGATAGTGGTGCGTATGGGAGCCCTGCCCCGGCAGAGAGGTTCGCCTCTGAGCCGGCTCCCTACCTTCCCCCATGGGGATAAGGAACACCTATGATACGTGTGGGATTTACACCCGGGGCTCCGGATTGGCAGTTGCCTTTCTCCCGACTAGACCAGCCGTAACTTAATTATATTATAAAATAATTATATTTTAATGAGATGTAATAAAATTACTCTAAGTAATATTCGAATTAGATTAGTGTAGATTATTTAGTTTTACCAAACAAGTTTCGATCTCGTTTAGCACCGGAATTATTTCATTGAATCGGTCATCAATAGCGAAGAATTTGCGTAAATGCTATGTTCAGTGCGCTCGCGCACGCCGCCGCAGCTATTTTTGTGCGCTGCTCACATGTCTGAAATAACTTGGTTTCGTCACAGCCGCCTTCTTTTCGTTTATTTTCATTCCCCGTAGTCGGTACACTTGCTTGACCCTAGCCGTAACTTTTGTGCACACTTCATAACTTCTTTTTTTTTCATAGCGGTGACGGAACAAGCATCACATTTGCCTGATAGTAAGCAACACGCTTGCCCATAACAGGGCAGTGTCACGCAGCTATTGGAAAATATACATCATTGCTTAGCACTGCACTGTGCTCGTCACACAGAGATACAAGTTATGTAGTATGCCCGAATTGTGTTATTAGTACTTGAGCGCCCCCTAAGATGATTTTTATATTTCAGTAATTCCAGTAATTGCTCTGAAGGTATTGTTGCTCTTCAATCATGAGCTCATTGTCATTTGGCGGTATAATAACTGGCAAGAGTGTGGAACTGCCCCAGGAAGAGTCTGAAACTAGTCCTACCTCTACTTCTCTTCTATCTTTTTAGCTAGCAGAACACCCAAAGTCTACATAAAATTAGCAAAGCATTAATAAAAAAATATTTGAAGGGTTACGTTACCGAGAGAGAGTATTGACTTTTCATACTACGAGTAGTATCGGTTCACCTTAGTACCCCGAAATATCTGTACTTATATAATATCATAAATGTAATTTTCTTCGTTACTCTTTGACGCAAAAAGTACTGAAGGGATCGGCATGACAGTTGATACATAGATTAGATGTAAGTCTGAAAGCAAGGGCGGATCCAAGGGGGGGTCATAACCCCATGGGCTAAATACAGAACCTGGGTGGACCACTAATAAAACGCACGCATGTATTTATCGCACGGTCTTGTAACTTGACTACGACTATGTCACCCACCTCCCCCCGCCCTTGGGGAGACATAGTAGGGACTATGTTTGTTACTCCACCCCTGACGTCATAGCTGGATTCGTCCTTGTCTGGGATAACACAGCTTAATTTTTATAATGAAAAATAACGGAATTATAGTTTCTTGGGTACATTTAACTTATTAATCTAATATATATAAATAAATTACCCATCACGTTTGTCCGCGATAGACTCCTACCGATTTTCATCAAATTTGCACGCCGTGTGCAGTTTGATCCGACTTGAGAGACAGGATAGTTATAATTTCAATTAATTACATATTAATAGATAGATACAATAGTCTGGAATCTGGAATAACACATAGGTTTTTTCATTTCATTTATCACGAAAAAAAAACGGAAAAGGGAGCTGGTGTATTTAGCGTAGCATAGATGCATGAATAACGCCAATCTATCTTACACTAGGCTATTGTTATCATAATCAGTTAACTATACAGATTATTATCAGATATAGACATTTCCGAAGATCAACTTCGAAACTCAGTGAAACATTACGCGGCCATCGGCGACTGCATGGTATTTGTGGCGTTTATATATCAAAGGTCGTAAATTAACCGGTTCTTTCCAGCCTTGAGCCACCTTGAAAAGACACTATATTATTACTGTTTTTTTAAGGTAGGTATAAGGTATAACTAGCGAACCGCCCCGGCTTCGCACGGGTGCAATGCTGATACTACATTGTGAGTGATAGAGTAGTATTGTGAGTTATCCCTTATGCCCGAGAGACAGGAGGCTAGTTTCTCAAGCTAGGATACCAAGCTAGCAAGCTGATACTAGCTTCGTGTATACAAAGCTACGCAACGCTAGTTTTGTCTACACGAAGCTTGCTAGCTTATTAGCACTAGCTTGCTATCCTAGCTTGAAAAACTAGCCTCGTGTTGCTCGGGCATTAGAGACGGACTTATACGAAGACGGAATTTTTGTCGACCTTTTTAAGGGGTACAATACTGCAGTACATTAATTTTACCCTCGTAGTTCCCGTTATATTCCCGGGATAAAAAACCTATGTGTTCTTCCAGACTATACGTACATGCTCCATCGTAGATCGCATCATCGCTTAACATCAGGCGAGATGGTGGTCAAGTGCGAACCTATTATAGTAAAAAAAAACATTGCCATTAATAATATTAGCAGGATTGTTAATAATTGCAGTTAGCAAATGCAGATAAAATTATCATAATTGTTATGCCTTGTAATTTCTCTGGATTTCTGGATTCTTATTACCCTTCAAATCGGAACAAAAAACGAAATGCCTATACAACGTGTGGCAGATCCGGCACACGTTGTATAACAAGAGCTAATATCAAAATGCGTGGACGACTAAAAGTTGAACAACGACAAAATATCTGTTTGGTGATCAGGACAAACCCGTTCAAATTGTCCAAACAACATCAAAAAGGGCAGACAAATACAACAGCAGCAAAAAGCCAACATTACGCGGTGTTCCCAGGCGGTCACCCATCCAAGTACTGACCGCGCCCGACGTTGCTTAACTTCGGTGATCGGACGAGAACCGGTGTTTTCAACGTGGTATGAACGTTGGCAAACAGAGAGTTGAAATTTTCTTTCTAATTCCAAAATGTGATTCTTACATAATATTGTTTTCTGTTATCTTATAGAATGGATAATACTAGACACTTGACATTTGTGTCGTTGTGTCAAATGACGCATGACCAAAAGATTCTAGACTAAACATGTCGGTATCCTCAGGATGTTTTCCTCCTACTTTGTAATAGCTACCGGTAATAAAGACAAACCGCACTGGGCCAGCTTGGTGTATAATGACCTTGACTCTATCCTTGTGAGATAAGGCCCCGAGTTACAGCTGTGGAAAAATAACTGCAGCAAAAAGCCAACATTACGCGGTGTTCCCAGGCGGTCACCCATCCAAGTACTGACCGCGCCCGACGTTGCTTAACTTCGGTGATCGGACGAGAACCGGTGTTTTCAACGTGGTATGAACGTTGGCAACCAGGGAGCTAAAATTTTCTTTCTGATTCTAAAATGTTATTACATAATATTTATTGATTCCATTATCTTTTATCATACAGAATAGATAATACTAATGTTGTAACGTGGTATGAACTACGAACGGCGGCGAACGGGTTGTAGAAAATTAAAATCTTTATCTATTTTATTACGCCATATTCTCAATACCACAACGTCAAATATAAAAAAGTCCCAAGTGGTCACCCATTCAAGGACTACCGATCAGCCATCCTAGCAGGCAAAAAAATCTAAAGGAAAATTATGAATCCCAGTGTCTTCGGAAAGCATAATATAGAAGATTCGAAAAGGGCTCTCTAATCTTACTATACATATAATTATATAAACGCGAATATTGCACATGAACCAATGCCACAGTGTTTTACTATTTTGATTTAACGTTACTGGTTGATCGACTAATTATAGTATGAATTGCACAAGTCGTGACCACCCTTAAAACGGCGTCATTGGCATCTGTCCACTGCACAATAACTCATCAGTGTTGCAACGCCTGACATTACAGCACCACGGTGCCATTTTATACGTGCTACGTAACAGCGGCGTTACTAGCAAGGACTGTATGCATGCATAAACAGCCCACTAAATGTTCCCACTGCTGGGCTTCAGGGGCTTCTTTCGGAAAGAAAGAGTCTAGGCAATAATACACCAAACTGACCCAGTGCGGTTTGCACATAACCTCGCAAGATTTTAGAAAAACGTCGGTTTCCTCACCACCTGGTTCCCTGTTTGTCTTCAGCATTTTTAACTTAACTTTTAATCTAGTAGTAGTAATAGTAGGATTCGAACTATGTGCCCAAGAAAGGCTGTTACCGTTTTACCGACTAGGTAGACCAGCGTTATTTTTTAGCAAGGACTGTAATGAGGCGTGTTGAAGAAAGAGAATTATCCATGTTAAAGACAATTCTTTGCAGGTTTATTTATTAACCGAATGAAGAAACAATGCCGCCACCTTTGGCAAAATTGAGAGAGAAAATTTATCTGTTACACATATATTTGCATCCTGAAAACGCGTATTTGCTGTCTACTTACAAATAGAGCACACCGCCTTCTGAACTAGCTCAAAGTTTGGTAATTAGTACTTAGAAGCTATATTTATCTTCGGACCTTAGGAAGACTGCTGCTATAGATAGATCTCTTTAAAAAAATCTAGTTCAAATTTGTAATAATTCACTCTGTACCTAATATTCGTCATTTGTTTTGGGATGTGAATTAAGATGTATTGATTGACACATTGTTTGTAAAAGTCTAAATTCAGCAAAAGATTAATTCTTATTAGGTAAGTGGAATGGAACACACAATGGAATGAAAAAACGAATTTAAATTAATTTTTACTTTGTTTGAGAGATATCGAGAAAAAAGACGAGCCGTCCGTCAACAAAAAATATTTAGGAAGTGTTTGTTAGTATTTAAAAAAGTGTATATATAGGTACCTAAACAAGTACCTACAGATGACTACTTGCCAACCAACCAACTTGATACCAACTGTGACAGCGAAAAGATAAACTTTATATGGGTACACTATGGACACTGTAGTTCCTGAAATTGACCAAAACTCAATATGTGGTAACCCTAGAAAAAAAAATTACTAGTTCAAATTTTGACCACATTCCTTTACATTGTTTGGCGCCAGTGATCAAGGAAACTAGTACATACTTTTTCCACCTGCAAATTTAAATTGGTGCCATAGTCGCCGTCGCGTCGCCGGCCTCAAGACATTAATGTGCAAGATTTACTCCTTACAAGGCAGTGGCAGGCCCTGATAGCAACACTACACGGCTGCGAGTGCACTGGGGTACAGTACCTAGCAAGTTATATGATACCTTGGAACCGGTAGCCATGATGGAAGTTCTCAAGAAATTATTCGGACAGCCGGTGAGATTGTGTGTCTTTTCTATAAATACAGCATTACCTTAATGTATTTTTAAATTTTCTTGCAAGTTCTTAGGTTTCTTTGATGACGATAATGAGATTTTTGACTGAGATTATGTTGAGTTTATTTAAATTTAGCATCACACTTTTCACAAACAAATTCACTAACTATGTAAATTAGGTACTTAGCATTGAATTCATTCAACATTTGTTTTAAAAAACCTTATAATAAAGTGCTAATCCTTATTAACACCTACTAAATCAAACAAACTACACTTCAAAAGTAATTTTATCTCATCTCGGTCATTGTTACTCATAATTCGAACTAGTCGTGTAGTTGTGTTAATCTGTTATATTTAGATGTTTAGTTTGTATACAAAATTAGATGAGACATTCTTGATCTCCGACGGTCCACATTTCTTGGCGAGCATTGTATGTTTAATAGGTGTAGGGTGTAGGTATGTATCTGTGCAGTGCCACTGCACAATTATAACAAAATATTATTCATCATATTTAATAAACAATACGTCCTGCTGGTTTACCTAATTTGGTGTGATAATGAAATACTGTGTAAACCGTAAAGTATGATTCACACCGACGCAAGAATAGTTAGTTATTTTGTCATGTGGCTATTTTGAAGTTCTTCTCTTCGTTAAATTTAATTTTGGGCTTATTTTATTTTATTTAAAAATCTGATTTCGTATGACAACAAAAATGTTTTAATTTTTGTAAGTAAACATTTTCAAAATGCCAATAATGAGGGATAGATGAAGGCAAAATATTTATGACAAACTACAAATATGGATGTTTACTTTTCAAATATTTTATAACCAAATGATTTACGCCATCTCTGTGGGATAATTGACACCTGCTATTGATAGGTTTTTCTTTTACATTTTGAAAAATACCTCATCATCATCAGCCTTATACCATGAGCTACCGCTGGACATATCCCCCTCCGAAAATGCCGCATTACTTTCTTATCTTAAAGTATTTGCATTTCCGGGTGTACTACTAACCTTTTGGCCGCCAGAGTCATCTATACTTGACCAGCGCTAGCGAGGCCTGTGCGCCGACAATGTCTATGTATAGTTGACTACAAATCGCACTATACCAAAATATTGGGTGTTACATATCAATAATAATTGGCCACCGCACCAATTTTTTTCTAATTTTGTGCTTTGGCGTACAGCGCACGGAGATGCAATTTTGTCTTAGCGCTCAAAAGGCTAAAGGGACTCGGAACCCGACTAACCTAAGGCTTAATTTCGTTTGAAAGGGCAGATTGTTAGATGGGTGGGATTATTACTATCGTATTATTTGATTAGTTTGTTGAAACTAGATGTATAGGAACATCTTCTGTAGGACACGCCTCATCACGTGGTAATCTACAGTCTGCTATAACTACAGCACTTCACGTCATACTGAAAAAGCAACAAGCAAGTGGATAGATACCAAACTAGCCAAGTGATAAATTTGCATAAATATTTGTATGGTTTTTTGGAAAAATACATGGGTAATGTAGTCAGTCCAGTCCGACTCAAGTTTCGATCGCTTCCGGCGATCTTTTTCAAGGAGAGTACGCGCGCGGGTATGCAGCTCGTTTAGCACTTTGAAACTTAAGTCGGACTGGACTGACTACATTAAACGTGAGTTACCCGTGTATTTATTTAAAATGTGTAATTACCACGATAGTTTTCATACTAATATTTGTATGGTTTTACAGATTTTTTTTTCTGTGCTGAGTGTTTAATTCCGTCAGTATTTATTACTATTATAATCAGCTATCTGATTCCCACAGTACGACTTTTGTATTGTACTACTTAGTTTGGTGCTAGATAATGTTATGAGAAAAAATATCCATCAACGTTTAGTTATTTGAACATCTAGAATTTAACGACTTTAAGACTTTTACTATGCTGATTTCCCGACTGAATAATAGCGTCACACAATCTTGACGTACCTACGTTCAACGTGAACTATTTTTAAAGTAAAACTTCATTTTACGATACCCGCTCGACGACGCAGCAAAAATGATAAAACTCATGTGAAGAATATCAATAAAAGTGGTCAAGTGCGAGTCGGACTCGCCCATGAAGGCTTCCGTAGCAGCAAGTAACATAATATAAAAGTTCTTGCAGTTCGTGGTTACTTTAATCAGTGTTTTAACAATAGTCAATTTATGACGTATTAAAATAAACTACTTACTAAATATCATTCAAACCAATTTTCGTTGAAAGTTTACATGGTAATGTACATCATACATTTTTTTTAGTTTTACATTCTCTTATTTCAGAAGTTACAGGGGGACACACGTTTTACCATTTTTGCGGTTCACAGAATACATCTACTTACCAAGTTTTAATATTATAGTTTCGGAGAAAAGTGGCTGTGACATACGGACGGGCAGACAGACAGTTAGACAGACATGACGAATCTATAAGGGTCCCGTATTCTGCAATTTGGCTACGGAACCCTAAAAAGGGTTGGGTATTGTGTTTAAAAAATATTGCATCTTTAAAACGCGCGTTATTGTGGGTAGGTATAGTTTATTTTTAAAGACATTAGTTTCATAGAAAAAAATAAAGTCTCTCTCGTATAAAACGCTACCATTTTCTATCAGTATAACAGTTACTTTGTAGTAAAGTTAGTTTATGCAGTTCAGTATCGATCTTCGAAAATAATTCACAATGTAATCCCCGCTTATACACTGACCATATGTCCAGCCTTGTGTTGCCTTTATGAAACCGATTTGGTAGTGTGTTTTTTCCTATTAGTCCTGGTTATGAGTACATGTCAGATATTAATATTTCTTGGACAAGTTTGTCACTAACATCTGGCGGTAGAATTGGTTCTTCATATTGTGTTTCTAGATTTTATTCTACGACCTTAGTATGGTCTTACCATATATAGGGTCATTGTACAACATAACAATTTTGAGCTATGGCTTGCCTAAATAACATATTATTGGAAGTAAGTATCGGGATGACCGAGGTTTGCTCGGATCAAAATGAAATGAAAGCACATGGTTGATGTTCCAAAGATACGAACGAAGAGCAAATGTCTTCGTTCGTGTCTTTGGAACTCTACTTTTGTGATAAGAACGCCTAGGCTGTGCCATACGTTGCCTGAATGGGTTTTCCCCGATGGTTACAATCTTAGTTTCTTCAAATCGAGAGTGAATCGAATTCTTCTAGGTAATCACGCTCCATCGTAGACCGCATAGGCGAATTGGCAGTCAAGTTTAAATTTAAACCTATAAAAGTTAAAAAACTTAAACCTAGAATCTGATAGAAAATAAATCGATCTATCGATTTATCACCCCTGAAACCCCCTGCAAACAAAATTTCATAAATATCGTTGGAGTCATTTGCGAGAATCGCTCGTATTAGAAACAGTACAATGACCTCCAAACTGCCATAAGTCCCTTTTAAAAAATAATATAATTTTTGATTAAGCGTTTTTTTAATAAACTAACCCGATTAACCGGGCTATAACTGGTCCTACCTTATATTTCACTCATTGGACTGCACTCAACAGTTTCCACAGCTGGGACTCGGCCGACTCGGGACTCTCTCACAATAACAGAGTCAAGGCCATAATCCACAACGTTGGCCCAGTGCGGTTTGTTACCACCGCTGGCATCAACAGTGATGGAAAACATAAACGGCGGAAACCGTCATATTCTAGAATCTTTCGAGATCATGCGTCACTCACTCACGATCATTACTAGTAAAATTTTCAACAAGCTGTCACATTTCAGATTATGACGTCATCGTTTGGAATTAGATCAAGTACATACCACAACTCACTTGTTTCCAACGTTCATACCACGTTGAAAACACCGGTTCTCGTCCGATCACCGAAGTTAAGCAACGTCGGGCGCGGTCAGTACTTGGATGGGTGACCGCCTGGGAACACCGCGTAATGTTGGCTTTTTGCTGCTCTTTTTGTGAAACATTTTCAACTTAAAAACATGGTCAGCAACGTCGGGCGCGGGTCCGCCTTTATTAACAAAACTAAAATACCGGCTTCAAGATGTTCGCTCGGATATTGTCATTAGCATTTGAAAATAATAATGATAATTGCCAGAGTATCGACGCAAGTTGCGTCCCATACTAAGGGCCGACCCAACTTCCAAGGCACAACAGTCATGCCGTCAGGTCTTTTGCCATCGTCACGCGCAAGACCACTCGGTTCGAGTGAAAACTGTGGCGTGGCGGCCAATACGACCCGCATTTTCTTTTGCAGTTGGACGGTATTGAAAGATGGCAAATGAAAGAAATTGTCATCGAAAGATGACAGACATTAATATAATTTATTAAGCTGAAAGTTGGTATAATACATTATGGTTGGCGGTTTACACTAAGAGCATCAGACCACCCCGTAGTGGACACCGGTCCGTCATCCGCAACGTCGAATGCGATCAGTAGGTACTCTTTCGGGGTTCACCTATGGCATGCTATTTAGCCGACTTCAAAAAAGACTCGACTCATTTTCGACTCAATCCGACTGTATTTTTAATCCCCGACCAAAAAGAGAGGCGTTATAAGTATGCCGTCGATGTCTGTCGAATCGTAGCAGTGGACCGACTGAAGCGGATGGATCAATTTCGATTCGGTTTTTTTTCCTTTAAAAGCCAGTTTTTTCTTTCTTCATTTTCTTGCGGTGGTTCTTAGCTAAGTTTGATTAATATCTAATCACGATGGTCGCCTCCAATATGGTGGATATATATTCACAACCTCCGTCAATATGGGTACAAAAGAAAGGGCTTGACTAGTAGAGTACCTAGTGATCCTAGTGTAACCAATTTCAAATGCAAAATAGTCGCAAATAATTTTTTTTTTTTTTTCATGTTTTCCTACGTTTTTTTTTATATTTCGTAATTATAGACTTCGTGAATGGTCCCTTATTTAAGATTGTCCCTGGTTTTAAGATTGAAGTCGACTGTTCCGTTTTTCAGAGCAAAATACACATATTATTCAATAAAATTTGATGTTTTTGGAGCGAAAACTTATTTAGTGGTGTTGAGCACTTTTGGATAAGGGAGGGATAACATTTTGTGGATTCGCATTGCCGACATGTAGTGTCAGCGTAGAGATGTAGCGTCAGAGCGGTGGCGGAGCAGCAGTGCTGGAGCCGTTTTTTAGATGGGTGAAATTTTAAGAGATCGCGTCACCAACATGCGAAATAGCAGTTAATCTGTAGATATACAGATGACGTATTGTACAAAATTTGTGCTGTTTAATTTGGCATATGTAACATGTAACCTTTTTGTGTTTATACTAAGATTCTAAGTTTTCACTTCTATCGGCAGTTCCTATGGTTGGGATGCTAGCAATTATTTTATTGGCTTGGTATATTACTATATAAGTAGTTGGTTCATAATAAGGACTAGAACATCCTTTCAGGTTACGCCAGTTGTTTCGCGTGACCCTATGTAACTCAACCGCCTTGACAGTCCCTTGAAACGGTCCTTATAATTACAATCCCGCCGGTCAGACGGCAATGCCGCGACCCGCTGACACACTTGTTGCATGACTCACTCATGTATGCGGGAAAAAACTTGACCGCCCCATAACTTTAAGGCCGATTTTATACACGTACTCGCAGGGCCGTGAGGTTTCTCCAGCTCAGTTCCCGATCCCGTTATTTTATCGGGATAAAAAATAACCTATGTGTTAATCCAGACCATTATCTATATATGTACAGAATTTCATCCAAATCCGGTCGTTTTTGCGTGAAAGACTGACGACAAACATACCGCTGCATCTATACGTTCGTACAAACTTTCGTATTTATAAAACGTTGTAAAATTCACTTTAACTCCCTATGTGATGGAGTCAAGGCATAAATATTTATACATTTTCGTACTTAGATACCTTCCACACGACACTATCGAGCAACTAAGCAAAGCAATGCTCAATCAAGCAAACCCAATCGTGAATTGCAAGCGGCTTCATAGTAATATTTTATCTTACGAGAGATGTCTGAAAATTATCGTCTGATTCTATACTGTGACGTTCTGTTATAAAACTATAATATTACTAGCTGTACCCTGCCACGCTTCGCTGTGGCACATTGTGATGCAAAAATTTAATAAAACAATCCTTGATGCGGATTATATATCATTGTAAAATTTCAGCTCGATCGGTGCAGAACTTTTTGAGTTTTGAAGCGTACACAAACCAACATAACATTTTTATATAATTATAAAGATTTAAATTGCGCTGTCTAATGTGTGAAGTACAAAAAATAAATAGTTAAGCCTACCTAAGTGGCCGGACAGTAAAGGGCAAGGGGCAACTGAAGGCAGTTTGAAATCCGCAAATAGGTGAATCAAAAAGATAAATGCGAAATATAAACAATAAGCGTCCCGTCCCGACATAAATATGGAAAGAAAGTATGAAAATATAGTTGAAGCAAAAAGCCAACATTACGCGGTGTTCCCAGGCGGTCACCCATCCAAGTACTGACCGCGCCCGACGTTGCTCAACTTCGGTGATCGGACGAGAACCGGTGTTTTCAACGTGGTATGAACGTTGGCGAACAAACGAATAAAAATTACGATTTGTTTCCTTTTTGGTCACGTTACGTACTAACATTTTATCACAGCCTCATACACAAAACTAGCTACAGCAAAAAGCCAACATTACGCGGTGTTCCCAGGCGGTCACCCATCCAAGTACTGACCGCGCCCGACGTTGCTTAACTTCGGTGATCGGACGAGAACCGGTGTTTTCAACGTGGTATGAACGTTGGCGAACGAAGGTATAAAAATTGCGATTTCTTACTTTTTTGGTGACGTCATGTACTAAAATTCTGTCAGCCTCATACACAAAACTAGCTACAGCAAAAAGCCAACATTACGCGGTGTTCCCAGGCGGTCACCCATCCAAGTACTGACCGCGCCCGACGTTCCTTAACTTCGGTGATCGGACGAGAACCGGTGTTTTCAACGTGGTATGAACGTTGGCGAACGAAGGTATAAAAATTGCGATTTCTTTCTTTTTTGGTGACGTCATGTACTAAAATTCTGTCAGCCTCATACACAAAACTAGCTACAGCAAAAAACCAACATTACGCGGTGTTCCCAGGCGGTCACCCATCCAAGTACTGACCGCGCCCGACGTTGCTCAACTTCGGTGATCGGACGAGAACCGGTGTTTTCAACGTGGTATGAACGTTGGCGAACAAACGAATAAAAATTACGATTTGTTTCCTTTTTGGTGACGTTACGTACTAACATTTTATCACAGCCTCATACACAAAACTAGCTACAGCAAAAAGCCAACATTACGCGGTGTTCCCAGGCGGTCACCCATCCAAGTACTGACCGCGCCCGACGTTGCTTAACTTCGGTGATCGGACGAGAACCGGTGTTTTCAACGTGGTATGAACGTTGGCGAAAGACAGTTCGAAAATTACTGTTTTTAACCCCCGACAAAAAAAGGGGTGTTATAAGTTTGACGTCGATGTCTGTCTGTCTGTCGGTCTGTCTGTCTGTCTGTCTGTCTGTCTGTCTGTGTGTGTGTCTGTCTGTGGCACCGTAGAGCTCAAACGGATGGGCCGATTTCGATGCGGTTTTTTTTATTTGAAAGTTAATATCCGTGCGGGTGTTCTTAGCTATGTTTGGTTAATATCGATTCAAAATGGCCGCCTCCACAAAATGGCGGACAATATATTTCTTCACAACCTACCTCAATATGGGTATCAAATGAAAGGGCTTGACTAGTAGAGTACTAAACGCTATAACAAATTTAAAATCCAAGATGGCCGCCACCACAAAATGGTGAATTATATAATATTTTTCACTACTACCTCAATATTATGGGTATCAAATGAAAGGGCTTGATTAGTAGAATACTTTGCACTATGACAAATTTCAAATCCAAGATGGCCGCTACCACAAAATGGCGAATTACATTTCCTTTTTCACAATTCCCTTAATATGGGTATCAAATGAAAGGGCTTGACTAGTAGAATGTTCTACAGATAACAAATCTAAGGTAGTCGGGGGTTAATCAAAATTTTTAATTTTGTTCTTGTTGTTTCGTAATATTAAGTCCACAATTTTATGAAACACAGAAAATAGATCAAACGCTGAATAGAGTAGAATGTGCGAAATATGTGGACCGAACTCAACGTACGTTTTAGACCAAAGAAATTGGAAAATTAATTATTATGGACTCAGATAAGCATGCAGAGCATGAATCTGGATGTTGCCAGATGTATTCTGTATTGGTCCATTTTTCACATCAAGTTAATGGAGTGAACACATGCTTTGGTTTCATTATAATAATTGTGTAAGTCGCAATATCAAATTGTTTTTATGATTAACTAGCGACCCGCCCCGGCTTCGCACGATCGCACGGGTGCCTTGCTTTTACTGTAACTCTGTTGAATGGATATGATAAATATTTAAATATGCAAATGAAAATGGTTATTGTGGGTTATTCCTAAATAGGTAAGTACTGTAAAAGCAAGGCACCCGTGCGATCGTGCGAAGCCGGGGCCGGAATAATAACAATTTGATATTGCGAGTATTGCGATTGATCTATCTCGTATGGTTCAGCCAGCGCCAGCGTTTGCAATGTAAGCGCAAAAAAAAAAATTGTTAATTGATGACATCACATTAGAAACCTTTAAAATTCTCAATGATTCGCTACTTTTTTTTTTATGCGTGTATTTTACGTATACACTTTCCTCTTGATTTACAAACCGCAGCAAAATGTGTTTGATAATTATATAGGTCTAAGCATATTTATTTATGGACAGACAGGGAGCGGGAAGTGACTTTGGACGACAGATTTTGATGCGGTTTTTTTCAGTAGATAGAGTGATTCAAGAGGACGGTTTATCTATACTAATATTATAAAGCTGAAGAGTTTGTTTGTTTGTTTGTTTGCTTGAACGCTAGGATCTCGGGAAGTACTGGTCCGAATTGAAAGATTCTTTTTCTATTGGATAGTCCATTTATCGAGGAAGGCTTTAGGCTATAGAAAATAACTCTACTATTAATTGAAGCGGAGCTTGAAACAAGAATGTAACAAAATCGGGAAAAAATATTCCCCTTTTGAGAGTTTTCGTACGTTTCGTGCTTTGACATGACACATGACAGCATGTGTCAACGATTGCGTCATTGAATTTCAGTAATCTGTGCCTTGAATATAAACCTTTGCTAATTTTTTTTCTAAATCTGAGTTGGTAGGACCAATTTCCGATAGGTGGCGTAGCAGGTTGCTGAAGAGGTTTTTTTGTTTGAAATCGATATTCTCAGGAATGAGTGAACCGATTTCAGTCGTTCTTTCACCGTTGGATATGTACGGGATCCCGATGAGTGCTATATAATATACCACGGGCGAAGCCGGGGCGGGCATCTAGTATGTATATATAATAAATTTATTTATTTATTTGTTTCATATAAAAGTAACATTACAGGTTTCGCCAATGCGTTACAATTATTACTGTTATTTACACATGCTCATACATACATAATATACAAGATAATTTTATCCCAATAATACGACGACGATAGGACGACGACACAATTATATACTATTGTTAGGTACATAAACACTTATTTAGATAAATACCTTTAAAGATATAATAAATTACAATAACTACGTCTAATAAAATTTACAGTACTTCTAGTCTGTTTAGGATACTTCTTCACAATAGGATAGAAAGGACCTTTCCCTATCGGCCCTTTTCGCTAAAAAAATGTCTAATTCTGGGTGCGACACTCCAAGCAAGTCGTTGTATAAAATAGAAGCAACACACTGATAGTTTTTAAAGGTTTCTAATGTGATGTCATCAATTTATATAGTTTTTGAGCTTACGTACTCGTACGTAAAGGTCTACGAAGGTATAGGTAGGTATAGGTCCTTTATAAAGGTATACAAAAAAGTCAACGGCAGTATATATCTATCTCTTAGGGGTAACCCACAAAACCCACTCTGGCAATGCATTTCACAATCTAGTTGTTCTTATTATTTGTAATAAGTGGAGTCAAAACTGTTCGTTATAGAGTCTTTGATACGTTAATCGTGAAAAGATGTTTTTTTTTCAAGCAACGAAAAATGTGATATAAAAAGGGCAAAGTTTATGCTACTAGGAACAGAATTCATGTAAGTATGTTTTGTATTTTACATTGAAACCAAATGGCCCATAAATAGAAAACAGCAAGTTTCACCAAAGAGTTTGGTGAAAACAAAAGATACGAAATGTTATTCTATATAATAATGATTTGTATGATTCTTGCCCTAAAGTGCATAGTTTCCGAGATATCGGCCAAATACATTTTTTCAATTTGGCCATTGAAGCTCCACTTGGATTTGTCAGCATTTTGTGATTAAATGCTCAGTATAAGTGATCCTAAACTTAATAGGTACCTATAAAAAAATATTGGACCGGAAATTGAGTGCAAAGTTATTAAATTCTATTTTTACTGGCCTATTAATGGAATTCAAAATTACGTAATCACATTTCAGAATCAGAACTAATTTTTTTAACTTCTTATTTGCCAACGTTCATACCACGTTGAAAACACCGGTTCTCGTCCGATCACCGAAGTTAAGCAACGTCGGGCGCGGTCAGTACTTGGATGGGTGACCGCCTGGGAACACCGCGTAATGTTGGCTTTTTGCTGTACCTATATTATTGTACTTTCTTTCCTTATGTCGGGATTTGGGGCTTATTGTTTCTATTTCGCATTATTTTTTTGATTTAGCTATTTTAAAAATAGCATTTTTTGATTTCATGCTGCCCTCAGTTGCCCTTTACTGTCGGGCCACTCAGGTGGCCTTTACTATATTTATTTATTTTTGTACTTCACACATTAGACAACGCAATTCAGTAATGAAATTGGTATTTTGTAAAATTGCCTCCAAGCCTGCCGTGCCGTAAGGAACTTTGTTCCAATAGCATCAAACATAAAGGTAGTTTTTGTAATAAGTATACTGACGTGACGAAAAGACGCCTGTTGGTAAGCGACGCGCTTACCCATAACAGCACATTGCCACTCAACTATTTGATTATGAAGAGCCAAAACCGCTGCTTGGCACTAAACGACACTGTAGCGCTCTAAAAAAGGCGGTGTTCCCAAGCGGTAACCTATTCAACTACTGACCGCGCCCGACATTGCTAATTGATTTGGCGAAAGCGAAAGCACATTCAACTTTTTTTTGTATCTATACAGTAAAAACATTGCGTCTATACTCTGGCACCATCACATCTTCCAGAGACACATAGTAGGGCCGGTGCAGCGGCTAATTCAGCTGAGCGACTCAAACGGCGCAAATATGCAACCCTCGGAAGTGGCTACATATTTGAGCCCTTTGGGGTTAGACTCATTGGGCCCGTGGGGGCCGGGAGCTCATCTCATCATCAAATGCCTATCCGAGCACTTGGTCGACGCGACGCGTGACCAAAATGCTGGCGTTTATTTGGCCCAACGCATAAGCATTGCCATTCAGCGTGGTAATGCCGCTAGCATGCTGGGTACGCTTTCGATTGGTAGTGGGCTTGAACATCTTGATTATCTGTAGACCTACAGTGGTCTATAGATAATTTAGGTGTGCTTAGTGTAAGTAGTTAGGTAGGCTTGTAGTGTAGTGTAGTTCTCATTGTATTTTAGTTTTATTAATAAAGGCTCTGCCCAGTTAAAAAAAAAAGTAAAATCATATATTTCAGAGAATTGGTACCCAACTACAAAATAAGAATTATCACAATCAATAAACGGCGCGCCGCGTAAGACGACGAATACGCAGAAATAAAAACATTAAGAATTAATTAGGTTACCTGGGGCCATCATCTATTGTATTTCGTTGGTTAATAAGTTGAACATACATGCCCAATCGTGAGTGTCTATCATAAACAACAAGTTAAATATTCACGCAAAGGACAATGCCTACGTCCCATACATTGAATCCCCTGTCAATTTTTTTTTTATACTGAAAGTATATAAGGATTAATAGTGTCTAATTAGAATTGTAAATGCTTCTAAAAACGTCTGCTCTCGGTGTTTTTCATTTCCCAAATACCAAAAATGAGCTACAGTTAAACCAAAAGTAAGGTTATGTTTACTGTCAAATTACATTCGTACTATGTTTTCTTTCGGATTAGAACAGAAAAAGAAAAGAAATAACTGTGGTTTTATTCCTGAAAACGTTTTTCATAACAGAATAAATAGAAATAATAGTAGTTCTCACTACCAACTGATTACCATGAAGTAGTTCTCGGATGGAATTTTCATAGTTTCACAAGGCTTAAAGTAACAAGCTCAGTGCAGGGCTAGGTCTGATGATTTGGACTCATGTCATCATGTTCCAATAATTTGTGAAACTGTGTTGTTATAGGCAAGCATATTATGTTTGCTTACCTTCAAGCACATTATTTCTTGCTCATCCTGTCATTTTATACAAAAACAAAACTTAAATCAGTGTAGATAATTCTATTCACCGATATCATTCCACTGAATCTATATTCAAACCAATGCAAGAGAGGATAAATAAAAGACATAGTTTGCGATAATAATTATACATTTACATTTAATGATAATGTTATATATTTAATAGCCCAAAGCTGCTCCATAGCCCAAGAACCCTGCTGGTGGATTTATGTGGTGGTCCTGGTATCTGGCCCATCCTAGGTATCTCACTTAAGACTCTCCGCAATGCAAGTACAGCAGTACTGAGGGAAGGCACAGATTTCTAAAACAAAAGGCAGATGGAACGTGCAGAACACAGATCCTTAGGTCCGGAAAGCAAATATCAAACGCCAAAGCAAATACAAACTCCAGTCAGTACGAAACTGACTTCCGTCTCGTACGGGAGTCCCGTGTGATTTTATGTTTTGTTTAAGATTATGCCGTCTTGTGTCATCAAACATTGCAAACATTGTTCCCAAAAATAAAAAAAGGAAATTTCATAGGAAAGTTTGAATATTTTTACTGGTATTTATATAATTTAGAGGATTTTATTTCGATTGATGAATAGAAACACAACACCTCAACGAAAATAGGTCAGTGTTGCTATACTAAATTGAAATTATTTTCCCTGAAGTTAAGGTAAAATATAGATTCTAATTTTGTTTTGAAGATACGCGTAGACCAAATTATTGATGAACATTGTATAATTCAATTTTAAGCCCTATTTTTATAATCGTAATTTTTTTTTATTTAATGTGAATCGATGCCTAGAACAAATCCTCGCCGTTACTAGGGTTAATAAAAATACTAATAATAGTGTTGATGAAAACTATAGTTATGAAACGAATAGATAAGAACAAATCCTCGCCGTTATAAAACGTCTCGTCTATGACCCGTGGATTCTAACTTGATCTGTGCAGTGCTGTTAGCATATATATTTTTAATAATTCGAACATATTTATTTCTTACTCCTTGTTGAATTAGAGCCTCCCAGAGCAGATTGTGTTTGATTGAGTCCAAAGCTTTATTGTAGTCGACAAATGCAATGTATAGGTCTTTCCCATACTCTTGAGATTTTTCTATTAACTGTTTTAATACATGCATATGATCAATAGTTGAAAACCCTGCTCTAAAAAAAGCTTGTTCAATAGGCTGTTCTTAATCTATAGTCCTTGATATTCTATTTAGGATCAGCTTTGAAAAAAATTTGTAAATGTTTAACATGAGGCTAATAGGTCTATAATTTTCAATTACGTTTCTGTCTCTTTTTTTGTGTAGCAAGTTATTAACAAGAAATCCTTGCATTATATATTATCGGTGTAATAATAAATTATTTAAAAAATGTTTAATGCGTTTATTATACGTAAAATTTCCAAAGCTTAACAACACATATTAAGGCACATATTGGTGGGATGCAAGGTGCTCCTTAATGGGGGTCATTACTCACGGTGCCATGACAGAGTACTTGAAATCATACGTGAAACCATGAGCCTTTCAGTAGCTAGAGCCCAAAAGGATTGACGACAAACAAAAGACAAATTAACTTTGTAAAAGAAGGCTCAACATCAAACTCCAGGAACAAGCCTTACTCAATCCTGGGTACAGCACCTGATTGGACTATTTTAATGGACACGTATGAAAAGCACTACAGGATCCCAGAGGATGTGGGTGTTTCGTCATCCAGACCGGACATTTTCCTTTTTTCTAGAGCTACGAAACGCATAGTCCTTGTAGAACTTACCGTACCGTGGGAAACTAATATACCTAAAGACCACGCGATGAAACAAAATAAGTATTACGACCTCTTAAACGAATTAACAAAAACGGCTATGTAGTTAGTTTATACGCTGTAGAAGTGGGAGCGAGAGGTATACCAGCAAAAATCTCTCTGTAACCTGCTGAAAGACCTTGGCTTATCCAGAAGTGCAGTAAGTTCTATACTAGAACGAGTATCTAAAGCTGCACTAGTAGGCTCATATCAGATTTGACTGGGCAGGGAAAGAAAGACGAGTAGTGAAGGTGAGTGTTGATGTACGTCAGAAAGGGGCCCCTTAAACCTACGCCCGAGTCACAAGTCTCGGGAACTACTCGGGTTTTCTCTCTCTGCCACACGATGGACCCGGCACCCGCACGGTGAATCCATGGAATGCTAAGAAAATCGTCTCAACAATAGTGGGACTTTTTTCTTAAGACTGGGAACATTACAAGCACACCAACGTGAGTAATTTGACAACGTCTGTGAGAGCTGTCACGCATACATAACTAATGACTGGCCTCACAGTGTCGTTCACGAAGGTTTCATCTGTTTAGAAATCTGTGAGGGAAGGCCTCTGCTTTTTGCTGTAGCTAGTTTTGTGTGTGAGGCTATGACAGAATTTTAGTAAATGACGTCACCAAAAAAAGAAACAAATCGCAATTTTTATTCGTTCATTCGCTAACGCTCATACCACGTTGAAAACACCGGTTCTCGTCCGATCACCGAAGTTAAGCAACGTCGGGCGCGGTCAGTACTTGGATGGGTGACCGCCTGGGAACACCGCGTACTGTTGGTTTTTTGCTGTGTGAAGTTTTTGCTTTGAACAATAATATGACGCAATGCCACGCTAAGCACACCACTGTTTTGGGAGACAAACATGTATGTTTTTTTTTTTTACCTTGTAATTACAATTATTGGTACGAAATCCCATAAGGTAGGCTTGGCAAGAATATATATTCCGTTAAATATGTACATACATACATAACGGAAGTGACGCGTAATAACTTTCCGTTACCAGTATTGCCTATTTTATTTTTCAGATGATCGTACCATAATAAAATTAAGCAATAGGTTTACATTTGTTGTCAACGTGTTGCTTCTATGCTATCCGAAGGAATTTAGTTCCTACCCTGCGCCTCTACCGCCAACTAAATCGGCTATGGGTTTGCTATAGCTGTCTCTATCATTTCAAACGAAAAGAAAAGAGAAGAATATCAAAGCTAAGACAGTTTTAGTTAGGCGGTAGACCTTCTGGCAAGGGCGGATCCAGCTTTGGCTCCAGGGGGGGTCACGAGGGTCATATAGTCGTGGTCATGTCACAAAACTGTGCGATAAGTACATGCATGCTTTAAAATCAGTGGTCCACATAGGTACTGGACCCAGCCCAGGGGGGTCATGACCCCATGACCCCCCCCTGGATCCGTGCCTGCTCTCTAGTGTATTTATGTAACACGATTTTTCTTTTCTGCGTCATATTCAAGGCAACTCTGGATTCACACGACACCAGTCTTTACATAAAACTACTAACCAACTTTCATGAGCTACAAAATAAAACCAGACATCCAATTAGGTCACAGTTGTAAACATTTTATTGACTAAAAACGTTTTACTTACAAACTAAAATAAATCTACTGAACTTTCCTGTGATATTCAGGCGTCGCGTTCCCGTAATCTTGCAGATTGAACAACGTCGATCTGTTCGTCACCATGTATTTTAGGAAGTCTTGGATATGTGTCAGAACGTGTTGTAACGATTTCTCGTCCAGAGCTGTGTATGCGAGCATCGGGCCCATCTTGGCGAACAGTCTTAGTAAATGTATGGACCCGTATATTTGCGCCATCGGCGTGTCGGGGTAGTCTTGCAAGACTTCACTGTATTGAGGCCGTTCGAATTTATACAACAGTTGAGATCCCAGCGTCACATTAAAGTACTCCTTTATTCCGTTTGTGACGTCCACTAATACAGATTCCTTCGCTTGGTTGTGGGACTTGCTAGCTTTTTTGAACGCCAAGTAATTGTCCACGATTTGGTTGACGGTCAGCTTCGCCGGTAGCAATGCCAGTTTTTGCTGGCGAGTTATGACGTCCCAGTCATCAACGAGCCATACTTTCAGTTCTTCCGGTATTTTGATCTTGACTTCTACTTTCGCTAGGTATTGCTCCTCCGATTCGATTGAGAGATCAAGGCGGCCGCGTTTCTTCCTGCGAAGGTAAATAGATAAAGAGTAGTAAGTTTTATTAAGGTATAAAAGAGACTATGGGTACTACCTACAAGTCTACATACGAGTACAACACAGCAGACGTAAGATTTTTCTGAAATCTACAATCATTTTAGATATTTAATTATGTAAACTAAACAAAATACATACATATTTATATTAGTTTACAGAAATAAACACACTTTAATAAAGATTTTAAGGTATAATCGAATTGAAAATTATATCTCTATATATAAAAATGTTATGTTGGTTTATGTACCCTTCAAAAACTCAAAAAGTTCTGCACCGATTGAGCTGAAATTTTAGAATGATATATAATCTGCATCAAGGATTGTTTTTATCTAATTTTGCATCACAATGTGCTACAGCGAAGCGTGGCAGGGTACAGCTAGTTTATTATAAAATTAATAAATTTTATGTGACAAAGCCTCTTAGCGTAATTAAAGTGTGGACTATAATTTAGACATCGTTTAAGTATGTAAGTCCAGGCGCGGTCCCAGCCTCGAATTTTGGAGGGGTCACCAGTAGGAATACAATAAATCGTTAACTTTTTTTAGATTTTTAGTTTAACGTTTACGATTTTGGGGGTCACAACTCTTCCCACTACCACATTATTATTAGTTATACATATCACTTTCCATAATCATGCAAGTAATTAAAATAATTTTATTTTAATTACTTGCCTGATTATGCATATTAATTATTGATTATAAATATATAAATTATTTATTTTTTTGTAGTGGTAGGACTCTTGGCAGAGTCCGCCTGGGGAAGTACCACACCTTTGCCAGTTATTCTGCCGCCAAGCAGTAATGTGCAAACATTACTGTGTTCCGGTTTGAAGGGCAATGTTTCCAGGGAAATAACAGGGCTTAGAGACATAACATCTTAGATCTCTGGGTGACGAGCGCAGTGCAGTGCTAGGTAATGATTTGGACTTTCATCTTCCAATAGCTGCGTGTCACTGTGCTGTTATGTAGCAGGCATGTTGCTTACCATCAGGCATGTGCCTGATGGTAAGCAACATGCCCCGCTCGCCTCGTAACTATTTATTAAAAAAAAATATATTTATTTATTTATTTATATCAATCAGCACCGTTATAGACAACGACTTACACTAATGAGAGTTAAGCTAGACCAAGTACAATGAACATTTTAATTGATTATTTTAAGATAGTGATATTATTCTTACATGATATAAAAAATCAACTGTAAATAGCAAGAACCATACAAAATTATGTTAATAATAATTGTTATCAGAATCATTCCTCGTCCCTTTTACAATATTAATAATGAAAAATAATAATAAAATAAAGTTAAATTAACACAAAAAATTATACATAATTAAATTGAATATTTAAAATTAGTATGTCAAAATATAATAATAATCAATTATGTAACGTCAAATAACAAATTCCACAAAATAATAGGTAAAAAAACTAGCAGTGCCCCACGGTGTCACCCTCATAGTACCCGATCCCGTTATTTTCCCGAGAGAAAAAGTAGCCTATCTTACTTCTAACATCGCCAAGAATATGTGTACAAAGTTTCATGATGAACGGTTAAGTCGTTTTCGCGTAAAAGCATAACAAACAAATTTACTTTGGAATGAATGATTTAGCAGGATACAGAAAGCGCAATTCACTCAATTCATTCAATTCACGCTCAATAACAGATATCATACAAGCATGCTATGAAGCCAGAAACTACAACTTATACACATTCATGAATTCCTAATCATGCTGTTTAAATAAGGAATTAGTAAACGATACAAAGAAAAAGTTACCTTTTCAGTTTTCTTTTCACTCATACTTAGTTAAAATAATATAACAAGAACAAAATTAAAAATTTTGACTTCAAATAGATGATTGAGTAGCACTTGTAATAATGATATTAATTTATTTTTCGCTTTTGAGTGCCTATTAGTGGTTTCGAAATTGGTTTTAAATTTTTTTGTACGATAATAGTTTATATTACTTATGCTTAATTTCAAATAAAAGTAGTTAAATGCGAGTCGCACTCTCCCTTGAATGCTTCTGTAGCAGCAAGTAACATAATAAAAGATCTTGTAGTTTGTTGTTACTTTAATCAGTGTTTTTTAACAATAGTGAATTTATGACGTATTAAAACTACTTACTAGATCTCATTCAAACCAATTTTTGTTGAAAGTTAACATGGTAATGTACAACATAATTTTTTTTTGTCATTCTCTTAAATTTCTCTTCTTGTCTCTCGCACAAACTATTCAGTTTAGAAAAAAAATATGTTAAAAACTTCAGTATCATTTTTGAAGACCTATCCATAGATAAACCACACAAATGGTTTAGATGGAAAAAAAATTAGGTAAAAAAACTATGGGACACCCCCCAAAATGTGCATATGGATGGACAGACAGACAGACATGACGAATCTATAAGGGTCCCATATTTTGACATTTGACTACGGAACCCTAAAAACAAAAACGAATTTGATAGCTCACTTTGGAAACTACGCGGGTGTAACCTGAGGGCGTGGCCATGGGCATAGCCGTCTAGATCATTCCCAGTTTACCCAAAGATTTCTTTCATTTACGAACGTGACGCTTGAGTTAAATTCTCAGCCTACGGAAAATCTATTTGTGGTGAGCCAAAAGAAGTTTTCACTTTAAAAAAATAATTAAAATAAATCATAATAAAGTAGTAGATGGTGACACTAAGAGTGATGTCTTCAAGGCTGCTCTAGGATGGAATGAGAGATAGCCATGCCAAATGTAGCTTTATATCAGACCAGAGAGAGTTAGAACTTAAAACCATTGAAGCCCCAAGCCAGTGTAGAAAACAATAAATAATGGAAAACCATGCTTCATTACAAACACAACACAGAAAAATTGCATAAATTTTTCATAAAAGCAACAAAATTCACAAATAGTTTGGCAAAGTGTGACATAAAAAAGACATACATAGACACATAGCTGGGAGTGCCTCAGACTAAGCAAGTACCTTTGCTTAGCACATAAAGACATGGTGAACTACTTTCTAACAGTAATAAGGTTGAAAACACTTCATAGAAACTAGAAAAAACACTTACTTGGGTTGATCTGAGCCTGAGTCCGTGGGTGCATCTTTGCTCTGGGTTTTAGTTGCCTTGGCCGGGGTAGGAGTAGGCTCTGGTTCTTTACCTGGAATCACATTATTTAGAAATTCAGTACAATTTATAGAGTAGCAATTTTTAAGATGCCATATTGATGAGGATGGATGGATGGCTCCTCCATCCTTTACCCGAAAAGGGACTATACAAAAAAGAAGAAATTAATGCAACTAACTTATTAAGAAGGATAAGTACTAATAAAACTAACAAATAAGTTTATAGGATATGAAATAAGATGTATAGGTTGAAGGCTTAAATAAAAATTAATAAATAAATTGATGAGGATGTCCAATTGAGCTTATAGGTTCAAAAGCACCTCTGAGTATTTTCCTAGTTGCAGATGAACAAATTTGTCACCACTTCTAGCAAGAACGACATCTTTTGAGGACATGTGTCATCCAACAAACCAAATGAACAATCTTAATAAAACGTGGTGATTTATTACATAGCCTTGACTTTCTCCTTGTGAGAGAAGTCCCCGAGGCAGCAGCAGAAACATAAAAATTACTACTTATGCATGCCCAGTGTTTGAAACGCTTCATAATCAAAAATTAAAGAGTTATTATCTTACCAGCTGGTGTGGATGCACGTGATTCCTCACGAGCTGGAGTAGTAGATGCTGCTTCGGATTTTCTGCCCTTTGCAGGAGCTGAAAAATAAGGCATCAGAAATTTATTTCTTTTTTTTGTCATTCGGTTCTTATGAGATGGTTGAGCTAAAAAGGCATACACGCAAAAGCCAACTCTATCAACCATAACAGTGCAATTATGATTCTCAGGGGGATCATGACCTCCCCTGGGCTGGGTCGAGTTCCTAGGTGGACCACTTATTAAACATGTACTTATCACAGGGTCATGTGACTTTACCATGATGACTATGTGACCCACTCCGGAGCCAAAGCTGGATCTGCCCTTGAGTTTTCAGTTGATCAGGTGTTTTACTATAGATATGAATGCAACAGTATTCTGGACTGTTTTTTAACATTTCTATGAATGGCAATGGGAGAATTAATTTAGTTCTGTGGTGTATATTTGTGTCATTTTTAAACAGGTCATATTATTTCTTAAGAAACAATTTCTAATATGTAGGTTGAGCATTTTACTTTTATAAAGTGAGGTTTACAAGTTTCCTTGTTGACTGTTATTCCATACCTTTCGTGTTTATGATTACTGTTTGAAATAGGTCCATAAACATGTACTGCTTGCCTTTCTCTAACATCTCATATAGCAACATTTGCTCTATTCATCATTGTTGAAATTAATCAACTAAAATAGTGCAATTGCAATTTTTATCTTCAAAACATTTTGTACGCCTGCTGACTCAGGGTCTATAATTGAGTATCGCTACTAACATTAGACAAATGTAGGTAATGACAAGGAAACAGTTAAACAATGTAGAAATGCAAACATGATAACACTCCAAAATTGTGTTAGCAAACAAAAAGCATAAAACTGGTCGCCCAATTAATGTACAACAGTTTAGAAACGAAAAAGGCTGGTGAATTAGTAATTCATATACTAACTTTTTTTACTTTTTGCCGGCTGTGCGGTGTGTGCCCTGAGCACTTCCTTTTGTCGCTGGACGTTAGCTTCATTATACTTGAGGACACGGCTTTCCGGTACCCACTCATCCCAACTGCAAATCATCAGTTATCAGAAGTTTCAATAATAGCCGATTTTACGTAATTGAAAAGAAAACAGGCCTTACTTTTTATTCCATCCAGCATAATGTATCAAATAACGAATGTGTTTATCCTTTGTAACATTACTTTTGAGGCATTTTGCCTCGTAAATTAGCGGACCATGAAAACATAATACTTTTTCACCTGTAAGAAAACAAATAAGACACTGAACACATTGATATCATATTGAGCATACAGGTGGAATCAGTATATTAAATTAAAAATACCATCCGCGAACTTCAGCTTTGGAGCCATATTTACTTTTTCGTTTTTCTTTTCATTTATTTACAAGATGGCGCCTAGCTGGCTTGGAAATTGACATTGACATTAGCAGTCATTTAGACATTGACTCAAACTCGACTTAGAGATGTCTCGCTGACAGCCCTTTGCTGCCATGCTGCCAATGTAATCTATATCTTATCAGCCATGCCATAAAGCCTGTATCTGAGTGTATATTAAGTCGGGTAGTAGCTGAGTCGTGTATGTGGGCGCCGACCTTAAAGCGCCTATTAGACTACGCGTTATTCAGCACTCGTTTTTCAAACTGTCTTAGAGTCTGACTTCTCAGCTTGCTATTACACCAGTCTGAAAAACGCGTGCTCTCGCGAGAGCACGCGATACAAAATAAGCAGTCTTACTGGCTTACAGTCTGAATAACGAGTAGTGTAATAATACAAAAACAGTTAGACCGACAAATATATGACACTGGCATTGACAGTCTAAAATATCATTTCATTGGTTCGTGATTGGTTCATTGATGTTCGCGGTAATTTTTGTTTTTGTGTTTTGGGTATTCGGAGTTCGAATGCCATAATTTTATTTTTGATCTAGCTGTTATTATACCTATCTTAAATACTTCAAATTCTTTTCATTGATTTAAATGAATAAATAGCAAAATAGCGTGCAGTAAAGAAAAAGAAGTACTGTTAAAAGTCCTAGAGTTGCATCGCGTAAGCGCGAAAGCGCGCGTTTTTCAGACTGGTGTAATAGCGAGCTGAGAAGTCAGACGCTAAGACAGTCTGAATAGCGTGTGCTGAATAACGCGTAGTCTAGTAGGAGCTTTATTAATATTATGATAAGTAGCATTACAGGTTAAAATCACAGTTTCATGAAAATTAAATTTCATTTTTGTCTTTGTTTATGAATAGAAATGTCTGTTTGTTTATTCGATATTCCCCAATGAGTATCAAGCCGGCTGACAAAAGTATTCAAAATTCTTCTGTCAGGCGGTAACAAAGCGCGAGCCTTCAACGGTTGGGTAATGCATCTGCTGATATACTCCTTTGGCATACTGAGATGGACTCAGACTGAGCTCGACGCCCTGGACAGAAAGGTCCGTCAACTGCTCACAACTCATCGCATGCTACACCCGCGCTCGTACTGTTATGAGACTGTACCTATATTCCGCGGAAGTGGGGGAGGGGTCGAGGCTTTTTAAATGCCAAGAACCTACACAACCGCGAGGTATACAGTCTCAGGGATTATTTCCGCAACAGCGAGTCCGGGATGCATCGCGATGTTGAGGCAGTTGACAGGAGCTTCACGCCTCTTTCATTGGCAAACGAGAACTGGCGCAAACCATCGGTGCTCAGCCATGCGCGGTCCGAGGGGGGGGGGTCACAGGGGACATGACCCCCCCAAAATCGTATACGTTCAACTAAAAATCTAAAATATCCAGTCAAGTATTAAGTATTTAGTACTCGATTTATTGTATTCCTACTAGTGACCCCCCCTAAAACCTGAGACTACGTACTGGTGACCCCCTCCAAAATTCGAGGCTGGGACCGCGCCTGTGCTCAGCACTGATGATCGCAAGGAAGTGTGAAAGAGCAAGGAGCTGCATGGGCGATTCTATCGGGTCCTGACGGGACCCGATGTGAATCTGTTCGCGTCGGTGAACTGGCTGCGCTTCGGGGACCTCTACGGAGAAACCCAGGGTTTTGCCTGTACAATAGGCATAGAGATATAAGATCTTGGATCTGTGGGTGATGAGCGCAGTGCACTGCTAGGTAATGATTTGGACTCTTAATGTTCCAATAGCTGCGTGTCACTGTGCTGTTATGTGGCAGGCATGTTGCTTACCATCAGATAATACAAGTCCTGCTCGTCTCGTCACTTCTTAAAAAAAAATGCAGATGAGTTTATCAAGACGAACAATTACCGAAAATACATAATGAAGGACGGTACGGTCGACATTTTTCAGGCATGCCGCCGTCCCGGCTAATCTCTTCGTCATGTTATTTCCGGTTGTTCGCAACTTGCTAACGGCGAGTACTTGCACAGACATAACCTAGTAGCCAGGATCATCCACCAGCAAGTTGCTCTTCGGCACGGCCTTGTCGAGTCCGAGGTGCCGTACTACAAGTACGCACCTCTGCCAGTTCTTGAGAATGGTCGTGTGTTGCTCTACTGGGACCGCTCTATGATCACGGACAGGACTATTGTCGCCAATAAGCCTGATATCGTGCTGGTAGACCGGTCGCAGTGTCGGGCTGTGATCGTCGATATCACCATACCACATGACGAGAACTTCGTGAAAGCTGAGAAGGACAAGCTTAGCAAGTACCTTGACTTGGCTCACGAGGTTACCGCCATGTGGAATGTTGATTCCACGATCATAGTCCCCATAGTCGTGACGGCAAATGGGCTTATAGCGAAAAGTCTCGACCAACATCTCAATAGACTTTCGCTAGACGGTTGGGTTAAGGGTCAGATGCAGAAGGCGGTCATCCTTGACACAGCGCGCATCATCAGGAGGTTCCTCAGTCTGCAGCCCTAACCACCGGTAGCCTGGGCCCTGCCCCGTTGCTGGCGGCAAACTAGGTTTAGGCTTTTATACATTTTATGTCATTTTATATAAATATTGTAAAAACTTAGACTTAAGGAAATAAATAAATACGTGAATAAAAATATCAAGCACCTGGGTGACCGAGCTTTGCTCAGTTACTTAGAAAAAATAACTTGAAAAAATAAAGGGGGCCGGTTGGATTCGAAGCCGGAACTACCATATTATGACCGCCCCGTATTTTCTGATGGATGAAATGTGGACGATTGAGTAGTCAGTACGTACTAAGAACACATGCTTACCCGCTAACTTGCTTAGACGGCCAATTTTGAGATATGGGGTCCAGTAGATACATTACTCACTTCACGTATTTTCTGATAATTGATTTTCACGTATGTCGTCACATGGGACTTATTTTATACCCTTCTATGATCCTACATAGGTCTCCTGGTGGTTCATATGACTCTAAATTTTGTTCACGGGCCTGTAGCCTATAATAGTTTTCAACCAGGCGCTGAGTAGAGTTGAGTGTGCGAAATATGAGGCCCGAACTCGGTGCACATTTGTGGACTCAGAAAAGCCTGCAGATTTTTTTTATAGGGGATGGTCCTTAAACAGCAAGTAAATGGAGTAAACACATAAATAGAAGTTGTTTTTGGGTTTTGTTAGGGATAACCCGAAGAAACAGAAATATATCACCGCGGACTTTTTTGTAGTCTTTTAAGGGGTACAACACTTCAGGACGCAGTATTTTGCGAAAGAGCACCGGAACATAATTTTAAACTAACAGTAGCCTGTTCTAATTTTCAAAACAATAAAATTAAACATTAATCAATTAATAGAACGTCTTAGATACGCCCCTAAAGAATAAATAAAACAGGTAATCCTACAAGTTTGATGACATACCTTTTTAATTTTCACTTGTCCACCTTTTAACCATCCTTGTCATGCAGGTCTACTCCTTTCGGAGGAGAATGGAAATACGAAATATCCGCCGATTCTTCGCACGTTTCTTGCCGACCGTTATGAATGAATACAAAAAATGTTTTTCGTGCTTGCTATAAACAGAATTTTCGGAAAGCTGTCGCTTGGATCTGAAAATTTGGATAATCGTCTTCGTAATAGACCTGCTGTTTAGCGGCACAATATTTTTGACCTACGCTTTATGCAAATCAGATCTCTCACCAAGATGTAAGAAATATTAAAAATTAAATCCTAATCTCAAAGTGTCCAACAAACAAATTCGTCATATCTCCAAACTTGTTTACGCGACAATGATTCGAAAAACTTACATTTAGTTACATCATCACGATACTCAAGATTGGACCAAAAAACAACTGATAAAGAAGCGAATGACCTTCGGCCAGTGCCGCGCCTCCAACTTCACCAGTTGTAGTGACTATTTAGCATAGTATTTTAGTAGCGAGCCGGCATTTGTCGAGGGTAGACGTTTATTTCTGTGCTAGTAATTGAAATATCGGAACAATGTCTCAGCAAGGACCGGCGTTCGATGTTAACACCATGACGCTGACGCGATGGGTGCTGGCGCAGCAGAGGACGGCTCCAACCGCGACCGGTGACCTCACACAGCTGCTGAACTGCATCCAGACGGCAGTCAAGGCTATCCAGTCGGCTGTCAGGAAAGCCGGCATCGCTAAACTGTTAGTATTAGTACATTCACGTAAAATTTCGATAACAAACAATTTCTTACTAACTACTTCTAGACTATTTCTACGGTCGTCGTCGTTCTGATTTTAACAAAAGCCATTTCTAAATCAGTTGTCAAGAAAATCAATCCTACTAATATTATACACGTCAATGTTTGGGTGTTTGTTGTTAATCACGTCGGAACGTAAGAGCGGATCGTGAATACCCCGTTTAAATTTGGAACACAGATTACATTCTGTATTTCTGTAATTGCACATACAGACCGTAGGCTACTTTTTATCATGAGAAAATAACGGGAATGTTACCTAACTAAGCGGATTTATGAATTTTCTGATATTAAGTACACAAAGGAACCTATTTCGATGCTCTTAACATTCGCCGATAAGACTAGTCTAATTTCCTGAAGCCGTGTTGCCATAGTAGGGAAGAACACATAATTAATAAGACAAGTGTGAGAATTTGGGTTCGAAACCGCCTGCATCTGTCCAAGTATAGATAGATATCCATCCATGTTATATGTACTTAATTTGCCGAATTTGTCATTACCCCTGCCTCCAAAAATGAAGGAGTACCTATTCCTTGATTGGAGAAAACGAAATTAAATCTTTCGTGGGCATGTGTCATCCACCAACTTGGGTTTTACCTTTCTCTTGACATTTCGCCTACAGTAGGCGCTGTTCGAATATTTTCGCCCGTGAACAAAATTTATGGGTCATATGATACAGCAGGAGACCCATGTAGGATGATAGAAGGGTATAAAGTAATAAGATTGAGCACTATGCCGTCACTTGTAAGCTGTCCAACTGAGTGCAGTTGAAGAGGGGGGGTTCTAAACCTCGATCATTTCTCCTTGTCGCATGATTTTTGTACGGCATTGCGAAATAATGTATTAGAAGAGGTATTGAAACTGTATGGAACCAAAGCCGAACATAATCAAATGACCAAATTTACTCTGTAAATCGTCGGAAAATCATGATTTTTTTTTCACAATCTAATAATTAAAATTTTAAAATTTATAATTTTTCTAGTTCCAATACCTCCTCTAATCTATTATTCCGCAACGCCGTACAAAAATCATGCGACAAGGAGAAATGATCGAGGTTTAGAACCCCCCCTCTTCAACTGCACTCAGTTGGACAGCTTACAAGTGACGGCATAGTGCTCAATCTTATTACTTTATACCCTTCTATCATCCTACATAAGTCTCCTGCTGTATCATATGACCCATAAATTTTGTTCACGGGCCTGCAGTCTATAACAGCTATAGAATATATTTCAATCTAGTTATACCCCGAGTCTACTAACACGCTATTATCTAAGAAACTACACATTTTTCGGGATAAAAATAGCCTATGCATTATTCCAGGGTTCTAGGTATAATCTATTTATTTGAGTTTCGTATTTCAACTTTATTCCCTCAGTTCTTACGACGAGATCAAACATCTCTAGACACAATGTCAAACTTTGGATTATTCATTATATTAGTACCTAGGATACTTATCTTACTAGTCTTACTTTCAAAACTATCTAATTTATGCATAGGTAAGCACTTTTATTGTTAGTTTTGTGCGGAATTTTTTTATGCCAACTTATTATCATAACGCGAATGTGATTGTTATCGCCAACCCTCTATTTACACATTTTATTTATAGAGAGGTCACTCCAAAGATACTGGCTGTTTTGTAAAAACTAGAACATTGCACAATGTGGTGTAAATCAACGTAATTAATTTCATTCTGAAAACAAGTTCAACTTCAACTTTTGCTTTGTCTTTTATTGTGGTTTAGCCTCACAATTTCGCCAATCTGAAAACAAGTTATGCGTAAACGGCTTCAGACGATCTGATGGTAAATTCTGTCGTTGCCTTTCAGTGACATGTCCTGTGTTGTACAACACAGTTCTACCCTCTCGAGTTAAATAGTAGAATTCAAATATCCCGCATTGTAAACATCTAATTCACAGTCACTAACACCATTATTATTACTTTAGAGAACATTTTAGAAACTTTTCTTCTCTCATATTATAAATGCGAATGTTTTGTGAGTATGTATGAATGTTTGTAAAATGAACGCAAAAGCTACTGAAGGGGTCTGGTTGAAATTTGATATATTGATAGATAGGTCTGGTCGGAGTAACACAGGCTAATCTTCATCCCGGGAATGCCAGGATCGGAAACCACGCGAGTGAAACCACGGGGTTCAGCTAGTCCTATTAATGATAAATGTAAATGTGTGGATTTTTGTTGCGTTGCATTACGTACGACACACCACAACAACGCACGCAAACGTCTGCACGGCTGAAATTGGAACACAGAATAATAATATGGGAAAACCGAAGAACACATAGGCAACTTTTTATTCCGGGAAAATTATAGGAATGAGAACTACGCGCGTAAAACCGCGGGAAGCCGCTAGTACATATTAAATTCATTACATTTTAATGGAGGCAAGGTGAAGATGATAGTTAAGAGTCCCATGCGATACAGATACAATAAATAGGTACCTACTACTGATGTAACAATCTAATGCATTTTTGAAACAATCGACCTACAAGGGCGACGCTAAAGATTGTACTACCTACATCAAAAGGCCCTTTGTTAACATCTACTATTTTGAGCCAAAATAAAAAAAAAATAGATGTGTCCTCGCGTCTGTATGTGTGTGTATCCATGTATCCTACATTTAGAATGATCAAAATTATTAAAGTCTCATTCATTTTTCTTCCCAAGGCACGGGATCTCCGGCGAAACGAACGTCCAAGGCGAGCAGGTGAAGAAGCTGGACGTCCTCTCCAACGACCTGTTCATCAATATGCTGAAGTCGTCGTTCACCACCGCCATGCTCGTCTCGGAGGAGAACCCTACCGCTATACAGGTCAGACGAAGCACCTTCGCTGTTGATATTATCAGTTCCTAAAGAGTGTTTTAAAGGTCCTTCAAATTTGAATGAAGAATGAATGAATGAAATTACGCTATCACAATCCCACTAATATTTATAAACCTAAAAGTTTGTAAGAAAGTATGGATGTGTGGATAATACTTTTATAATATGCACTTATACTGTATTTGTTACTCTTTCACAAAAAACTATTGAGGGTACTTGGATGAAATTTGGTACACAGATAGATTATGGTCTGGGACAACATAACAACACATAGGCTATTATTATGCCCGAAAATACGCGGGTAAAGTAAAACCGCGCATAATAAAAGCGCTTTTCACCGACTACAGAAAAGAACATTTCGGTTGTATTTTTTGTTTGGGCCACGTAACTCGATGTTACTCGATAGCTACGTGAATAGTGAATCGATTTTGATCGTTCTTTTTTTATAGATTTAGTAGATCATAATTTAGAGATAGTCCCATATAAATTTTATCGAAATCGGTAGGGTAGTTTTTAAAATATCAACATTTAACTAAAATTTACTGTGATACATCTGGATGTCTGATGATTTAACAAAAATTATAAAATTTATTCGAGTGTAAATTTAATTTTTAATTGAAGTCGATTTTAGTCTTTCGAAAAAATATTGATAATTATAAAAACAACATTTTGTAATTTAACATCTGTTTGTTTTCCATAATCTGATAATTGTTAATTTATACGCTAAAAGGTCGCTGATTGAACTCGCTGCAGGTCAGACGCGGACCTTGATAACCTTGTTGTTTCCATGCCCTTGATAATAAGATCCGCTTTCACCACAAACTGAAGATTTTGTAGGTAGGTACGTTTTTTAACCGACTTCCAAAAAAAGGAGGAGGTTATCAATTCGACCCCTATGTTTTATTTTAATTTTTTATGTATGTTACCTGATTTCTCGAGAACCTCTGCACCGATTTTAAAATTTCTTTTTGTGTTCAGATGGGTGTGCTTCCCGAATGGTCCCATATAAATCTTATCGAAATCGGTCGGGTGGTTTTTGAAATATGAACCATAAACTAAAATTTGCGTACAATTTTCTGGATGACGTACTTAGTTGAAGATTTCACAAAAGTTATAAAACTCGATCCTGTCAATACGAAATTGTGTAAATGGATTAATAAACTTGTTTTAACCCCCGACCAAAAAAAGAGGTGTTATAAGTTTGACGTCGATGTCTGTCTGCCTGTGTGTCTGTCTGTCTGTGGCACCGTAGAGAAGTAGACAATACGGAAAGCAGATGTGCTTAGTTGTTTGCTTTCATCGGCCAAAGCCGAAAGCAGAAAGAGCCTGCTGATCTGCTTTGGCTTTGCTATAGCTGTCTCTATAATTTCAAGTGAAAAGAAAAGAGAGAGCAATATCATAGCTCATAGCTAATACAGTTTTAGTTAGACTCTCAGGACAGCGCTGCCAGAGGTCGTAATTTCCTACTCCATCTCCTACATCTTCATCTACCTACTACATTTTAGTGACGAAAATAACTAGTAGTAGTGGTAGGACTCTTGGCAGAGTCCGCCTGGGGAAGCACCACACCTTTGCCAGCTATTCTACCGCCAAACAGTAATGTGCAAACATTACTGTGTTCCGGTTTGAAGGGCAATGTATCCAGTGAAATTACAGGGCTTAGAGATATAACATACTAGATCTATGGGTGACGAGCGCAGTGCAGTGCTAGGTAATGATTTGGACTCTTCATGTTCCAATAGCTGCGTGTCACTGTGCTATTAATGACAGGCATGTTGCTTACCATCAGGCACATGTCCTGCTCGTCTTATTAGGTACTCTATTATAAACTATTTTCGTACAAAAAATTAAACCGACTTCAAAACCACAAATAGGCACTCAAAAGCGAAAAATAAACTAAAATCATTATTATAAGCGCTACTCACTCATCTATTTGAAGTCAGTGCCAGCCATATCTAACAGGTAGTGGATAGAGATACTACCTGTGATACCTATATTGAGGTAGGTTGTGATGAAATATTTTGTCCGCCATTTTGTGGACGCGGCCATCTTGAATCGACATTAACCAAACATAGCTAAGAACATTCCCACAGATATTTACATTCAAACAAAAAAAACGCATCAAAATCGGCCCATCCGTTTGAGCTCTACTGTGCCAGACAGACAGACACGCAGCAGAGAGACAGAAATCGACGTCAAACTTATAACACCCTTTTTTTTTGTCGGGGTTAAAAACCTTTGAGGGCTTTAAAAGCAACCTTTTCCCAAGGGCTATAAAATCAGTAAAATCACTGTTCTGACCAGTGCTATCAAGGGCGGATCCAGCTTTGGCTCCAGGGGGGGGTCACATGCCTCCAGAGAGGGATGGCGCGGGGATGACATCGTAGTCAAGTCATAAAACTGTGCGATAAGTAGGGTATCATCATCATCATCAGCCGCAAGACGTCCACTGCTGAACATAAGCCTCCGCCCTAGATTTCCACGACCAGCGGTTTCCAGCAACCTTTGTGAGGTCATCTGTCCAGCAGTGGTACGCCGTCTAACACGGCGTCTTCCGGTTCGTGGTAGCGACTCAAGAGCCTTACTTCCCCATCGGTTGTCAGTTCTGCAAGCGATGTGGCCTGCCCATTGCCACTTCAGCTTGCTTACTCTTTGAGCTATGTTGGCTACTTTCGTTCTTCTGCGAATATCCTCATTACGGATTCTGTCGTGAAAAGAGACTCCGAGCATATCTCTCTCCATAGCTCGCTGTGCGACTTTGAGCTTTAGTATGAAGCCCACAGTTAAGGACCACGTCTCAGTTCCATAAGCCATCACTGGTAGCATGCAGTGATTAAGGAGTTTGGTCTTTAAGCATTGGGGTATTTTGGACTCAAAGATGTGACGAAGTTTCCCGAACGCTGCCCATTCGAATTGGGCCTTTTGTTTTAGAAATCTGTGGTCTACATACGCTATTCATGGTGGCCGATTATGATACTCCTCGGTTTTCTGTAAAATCTACCGAAGCCATCCATACGGATATGGTCTATAGTGCTGTCGCAATTTTGGAAACTGGTTTGTTCTGGTGGCCGGGAGTCGTCAAACCCGCGTGTGAGACGATTTGTGATTATCCTCGAAAACAACATAGAAACGTGGCTGAGAAGTTTGTAATGGGTATGTAATTCTTCAACAATGTGATGTCACCTTCTGTGACGAAGAGCACCACCACACTTCTACTCCAGGCTTCAGGCGTATTACCATCAAGTATGACGGAGTCGAATAGCTTCTGGATGACTTTAAGTACCGGTTGTCCACCTGCTCTCAGAAGCTCAGTCGTAATTCCTTCGTCGCCAGGTGCCTTGTTGTTTTTAACTTGTTTGAGAGCCATCCTAGTCTCGTACAGGCTGACTTTTGGGATATCTTCGGTAAAGTGACGAGTCAGGTCAGGACAGGTTGTCCTTGAGTAGAGGTGTATAACTGTTACTGTTCATAGAACCTCTCAATCTCGTCCAAAATCTCGGGCTTCAACGTTACCACTATTAGTCGTCAGTTTGTTCAGTTTTGCCCATGAGACAGATTGTTTGCGAACACTTTCGAGTATTTGTTCCGCTTGATCGCTTTTTATTTATTTATTTAATTTTGACACTCCACAGACTGGGGTCCGTGACCTTTGTCATTACAATTATCTTTTTTTACATATTTCTTGGTTTAGGAGAAGAAAAGAAAAATAGGGTGTTTGAACACCCTAGTCTACATTCTAATACTAGTCAGTCCGATTTCGTCTGTTGAGCCGACCACTACCGGTTGGAATTCCGATAGTAATCGACTCGACATCGTCTTTTGCTTAAGCCGCCTCCTCTCGGCGCAGAGCCTCCACTACGGCCGCGTTTCTGTCCTCCTTGATCGCTTCTTCAATACTCGTAGTATTGAAGCAATGTATGTCGCGTTGCGCACGAGTAGAGAGCTGTCTATTGAGCCGTCAGTAGACCGTCATGTCGACTGAAGGCTGCAACCACATATTTACCTCGCCTAGCCGCCATGAGAATTAGAGTATGAACGGAAAGCTTTTGGGTTCTATTTTAGCGTCGGCTCTTATAGTATATATTTTCTACGGTGATCGCTGCCGGTCTACGATAAGTATGATAGTGTTGGTACACGATAAGTAGGTACTGGACCTAGCCCAGGGGGGGGTCATGACCCCCATGACCCCCCCCCCTGGATCCGCGCCTGAGTGCTATTTCCCTCATGCAGGTGGAGACGGAGAGGCGTGGCAAGTACATTGTGTGCTTCGATCCTCTCGACGGCTCTTCCAACATCGATTGTCTTGTGTCCGTCGGATCAATATTTGCCATTTTCAAGTAAGTGCTTTGGCTTATAGCAATTTAAGATAACAGTAAAACGAACATTTTGTTGCAAATTAATTGTAATGTACCCACTTATTTTAAATAAATACACGGGTAACTCACGTTTAATGTAGTCAGTCCAATCCGACTCAAGTTTCGATCGCGTCCGACGATCGCTTTCGATCGATTTCGATCGCCGGACGCGATCGAAACTTGAGTCGGACTGGACCGACTACATTAAACATGAGTTGAGTTACCCGTGTGTTTATTAACCACGTTAGTTTTCATACTACCTACTCATTTGTTTTTTAAATGACTTTAGTAGGTAGTACCTACAGGGTTATTGGTAATCAGCCTGCATCCTTTTAACGAATTGATATTTTAAAAATGGCATATGATGTATTTAATGTTAAGTACGTTAAATATGTACCTAAGTACGTAAACTGTTGTTCTACAGTTTATAAAAATTTGTATATTTTTTCCCCCATAAAAAAAAGTTTTTCCAGGTCTACTTACCAAAAAGCATCGTACATCGAACTCTTCGTAATAATACGTAACAAGAGCGCACGCACTTGAACGCTAGATAAATGATGTGGCGAAGTGAATAAACACTAAACAATCGCTAAACAGTGCTTGAGAGGATAACGAACACTAATTTATTGCTGAGATATTCTATCGAATGTTAAAATTGTAGAACAAAAGTTGTTTGTTTGAAAATACAGAACATAAACCCTTAAACGGATGCAGGCTGACTACCAGTAAACCTGTATAAAACACGAGTTTATTTTGTAAAAAACAAGCTAATAATGACGTTTCTCCACAGGAAGAAGTCCCCCGGCGAACCAGAAGAATCAGACGCGTTGCAACCAGGCCGTGAGCTGGTCGCCGCAGGGTACGCTCTCTACGGCTCCGCCACCATGGTGGTGCTGTCTCTCGGCAAGGGGAAGGGAGTCAACGGATTCATGTACGACCCTTCCATCGGAGAGTTCATCCTCACTGACCGAAACATGAAGATTCCTGAGAAGGGGAACATCTATTCTATAAATGAAGGTAATAGATTATAAATGTCTTACTCTGTTCCTAATTATGAGTATAACGCTCCACCCAGTTTTTTACAGGCATTCTACATAAACCTGCATTACTTGATACTTGATACCCTGCATTTTTCTTAAATAAATTAATACAAAATATTTTATTAATACACACGTACCTACAGTGTAGCCGGACAACTTTCAGTGCCCTTTCAAACGTGTATTTCTAGTCTTCTACATATTAATAAGTCAAGTTTTCTGCATCTTATACCTTTAAACGACCAATTCTTGTAGGTATATAAGTATATATATACATAATCTGAATCTCGGAAACGGTTCGAACGATTTTCATGAAATTATGTATACAGGGGGTTTCGGGGACGATAAATCGATCTATCTAGGTTTTTTTTTTTAAATCATCATTTTATGCGCGTTGTTAGACTATGAAAAACTCCTACAATGTTATTAGAATAAGATAACTTATTTCACCACTGTCCTTTAAGTCTAAATGTCTCAGACGGAATATGCTCGCCCTCGGAGTCAACAGGTCCCGGTTCGAATCCTGATGGTTACACTCGGGTATTTTCTTTTTATTCTTTTTTCTGAGAAAATCATTTACTTAGAGCTCTTTATAAGCGCATTTAAACCGAGCAAAGCTCGGTCAACCAGGTACTAGGTATTAAATTCCAAATTATAAAAACTTTGTATTTATAATCATGTTTCCAATTGGAAACACTGGTTATTATCAACCACGATAATCCTGGTATATTCATTCATAATTTAAGAGCGACGCTCTTGTCGGTGGAGTTCCTTCCATGTACTTCTACATTCCGCCTTCTCCTTGACTTCCTCATACGACACTACATTTATCTTCTCCTTCACTTGGTTCATGTAACTTCTCCTAGGTCTACCTCTCTTCCTCCTCCCTTCTAATTTACCTTCCATTATTGTTCTAATGAAGTTGTCGTGTCGTATCAGATGCCCCAACATCTTCCCTCTTCTGTTTTCACAATCCTGGCTAGCCAAGATTAATGTTACCCTCATTCTGCACCTCATAGAAGCAATGACTCTCGTGGTTCATTTGTGCTCCCATAAAACAAACTTTTATAATTTGGGGCTATTTTTAATATAGCGTGAGAAATAGTCCACTAACATGTTTAACCGACTTCCAAAGAAGAGGAGGTTTTCAATTCGGTTATGTTTTTTTATTTGTAGGTACATGTAACGCTATAGCACCGCCAATTGTGAATCGCTATGGTTGTTTTTTTTTTTGTTTGTTAGATCTTAATTAATAGTTCAGAGGTGGTCCCATATAAATTTTATCGAAGTCCGTGTAGCGGTATTGGAAATATGGATTAAAAACCAAAATTAGCTTTCATGTAAGTATTTAGTGTATAGACAACGATCTTTATTCCTACGACGATGGATTTAGTGATAGATTCTTATGAAATTGGTCGAGTGTATGAATTAAAATTTAAATTGAAGTCGGTTTTTGTTTTTTTTTTTTAATAAAAATAATTTTTTTAAGCTATTGCATAGCTTTTATCGCGGGCCTGGGGACCGAATTTTAGTGATCGTGCATCTCTTTCTAATGTTCACAAGAAAGAGGGATGGAAGACCGTAACGCCGTCCTCCCCACTCGGTCATTCGACTTTGAATCTTATTTGTATTAGCTTTACAGACTAAATGCTCTTAGCAGTGTTGACAACTTAACGGATTTCCCGTGATATTTTTTATGGTAAACAAATGTCACTCTTTAAATATAAAAGCAATTCCGAAAAATTGTTAACATCCCTATTGCTTATGTTGATAAAAATGCATGCAACATGCAATAGCTTTACCGCGGCAGTCTCCGAGTGCCACACTTCTTTTTTTTCTGGCCTTTGCTGACTATCAGAGTTTCTACAGGTCTTGAAATCGGGAATGAATCGGTTTAGGAAAGTCGCGAGTTTATTTTGAAATTACGTTTTTAGATAAAAAAGAGTAGATGTACACTGTACATTGTATAGCCTTTGTCGATACATTGATGAATTTTTTCATTACCTATGCGCCTGACATCCTATACTTTGATACTCAGTTTTAGACCGCTAGTAACATAACGTTGGTAACCTAAGTTACGGTTGGTCGGGGGAACGGCCACTGCCGACCCGGACCCCCAGGTTCAAATCCCACGCTCACCACTATCTCTTCGAAGTCATGTGCATAATGTGAAAATATCGTGAGGAAACCGACATGTCCTTCACACCTTCCAGGTTTTGCGTCTTCCACCAACTTGCACTGGGCAGCGTGGTGGCTTAAAGGCAGCCTAGATTATAGAGAGAAGGCCCCAAGTCACAGCAGTGGGAACATTTAGTAGGCTGCTTGTGCTTTCTTGTTTAGTTAGTGTTCAACAATTCGTTTTCTTTGCAGGATACGCGGCGGAATGGGAAGAGGGTCTCAAAAACTACATAGAAGACCGCAAGCGGCCGAAGAGCGGGAAAGCGTACGGTGCTCGCTACGTCGGTTCCATGGTGGCTGATGTGCATAGAACTATCAAGTATGGAGGCATCTTCATGTACCCCGCTACCAAATCCGCACCTAACGGAAAGGTAAGCCACTTTTACTAACTTTGATTACTTAGTTTTCGTAACGCAGTAGACCGCCAGATTTTGAAATTTATGAAAACTGCGTGCACAAGCATTACATTGCTATTCAGCTACAAAAAAATGGCAGTCATAGGGACTGCCGATAGAAGGGAAAACATACCTATAACTAATAATTTTACTTTTAAAGTTTTAGCTTCTTAAACAGCACTAATATTGCAGAACAGTTACTTCACGTTTACCTATTGCTACAGATATAGGTAGGTACTGCTATCACCCATCGACCTGCGAGGTCGCAAGATTTCACTCATATAAAAAGCAAGATTTGCTCCGCCGCCGCTTCTACGCTACACAGCTACTTTAGTACCTCGACGACAAACGAACCCATAAGATTGCCGCCTACCAAAAAATGCTGAACACGTCTAAAGCAGTACCTACCTATTATCTTCAATAATGTGTACAGATTCGATTTGCACAAATCTACATCAAACATGTATGGTACAGTTGGATGACGACAACGTTTGAGGCACGAGTAGCTACGTAATCTAATCAACCGGTTATGATAATATCGGCTGGGGGGTGTGTCACTTTCAAATATACGATTGTTGCGAACGGCGAAATCAGAATGATACCTGATTTATTTATACTGAGATTGGTGATGATGAAATCATATTTTTATATGACTGACACGTGTATGTGTATCTATATACCTACTAATAGCTATATAGTAGGTATTCTTTTTGTTGATTTGTTAGGGAAACTTTTACGCTTGTTTTTGAACTATCATGCAATCACTACTATTCTATAATCTACCTATAGGTATCAAGTTCACGAAAAAAATTAAAACCATTTATAATTATTTTGAAGGTAGCTCAACCGTTCAACGGTAATATCTGCAGCAAAGCCGCTGGAGTCCACGAGCATTATTTTTACAACCCATATTTTATCGGTGGCATTCGGCAAATAAAAACATTTTTTTAACCCCCGACGCAAAAACGAAGCGGTCTTATAAGTTTGATTGTATGATCGTCTGCGGCATCGCAGCCCCCGAACCGATTTTGGCTTTGTTTGAAATGGGAATTATTCGGGAGTGTTTTTAGCTGATTGATAAAATATTGCTCCTTCATCGTCACAGAATGGCGGATTACACGTTTTGCACGACTCTCTCAATAAGGGTATCAAATAAAAGAGTTATCAAATATAAGACTATACCTAATTGGTAGAATACTATACCTGCCCTGAAAAAAAAATCATAAAACCAGGATGGTTACCGCCCCAAGATGTCGAGGCTATTAAGTAGAGAGTCCGCCTGGGGAAGTTTATTGTTGTGTGTGAATTGTCCACCAATCCACCACCACCAATATTGTTTAATTGCACATAAACAACATATTTAAAATACTTGTACAAACCCTGCATTAAGGGTGTTGCAAACAGTAGTTTCTCTTAAATCTAGGTAGTTTGACAAAGTTACAGTTATAAGAAACTTAACAATTAAGGTCTTTAAATATTTGGTTTGCATAAATTATTATTACAAGAATCTATATTAAGTATTCGACTTGTTTACAACATACTTAGTATTAACCATATAAAATCTAGTAGTTCTTATCCTCAATGACATAATAAGCAAAGCAAAGATAGGTCTAAATATCGCGTGAAAAAAAATCTTTTAGATCATAGTAACATTGTTGTACTAGAAAGTGATGTAGTTTATTTTGGAAGTTAGTGTTACTTGTTTCTTTCCTTATGACTACTGGAATATTATTGTAGATTTTAATTGACGTGTATAAAGGACCATTTTTGTACATTTCGAGACGTGGTTCTGGTAATTTTAGGTTGTATTGTCTGCGTGGATTTGTTTCGGGTGTATATAGATCAGGATTTTGTCTCACAAATTTCGCGGTTTCGTAGATGTGTATACATGGCAATGTCAGTAATTTTTCTTTTTTGAAGAATGGTTTGCAGCTTGTTCGTTGATTTATGTTAGCGATAATCCGAATGCACTTTTTTTGCATTATTAGGAGCCTACCGGCATCGACACTATTTCCCCATAAAATTACTCCATAACGCTAACTATTGTTAACTGCTAAGTACCACACCTTTGCCAGTTATTCTACTGCCAAGTAGTAATGTGAAAACATTACTGTGTTTCGGTTTGAAGGGCAATGTTTCTAGAGAAATTACAGGGTTTAGAGATATAACATCTTAGATCTCTCGGTGATGAGCGCAGTGCAGTGCTAGGTAATGATTTGGACTCTTCATGTTCCAATAGCTGCGTGTCACTGTGCTGTTACGTGGCAGGCATGATGCTTACCATCAGGCGGATGTCCTGCTCGTCTCGTCTTTTTATTGAAAAAAAAACTTAATTAGCCTGTTACTAAAAAAAAAATCTGATTTTGTTACAGCTCCGTCTGCTCTACGAATGCAACCCGATGGCTTTCATCGTGACGGAAGCGGGCGGACTCGCGACCAACGGAACCATCCCCATCCTAGACATCGAACCCACCTCCATCCACCAGCGAGCTCCCTGCTATCTGGGCTCCAAAAAAGATGTGGAAGAACTGCTGTCATACCTGAAGTGAACTCTGCACCTACGTGATAAGGCTGATTTTAACTATTGTTAACTGCTAAGTGATAGGTAACTGATAGGTTTAAGTTCAATAAAGACTGTTGACTAGTCTAAAGTTTGTGTTTTATTTATCACTAGCTTTTACCCGCGACTTCGTCCGCGCCACATATTTATTAAAGTAATTGAGGCAGTACCTACTCGTATGTCTACTACCATACAAATTCACGTTTCCTAATCAAAATCGGTCTAAGTCAAAGTTTTATATTTATTAATAAATGTACAATTTACACGACAAATTACAAAAAAAAACTATGTTCTCAAAAAATTAATCAAAAACAGAATTTAATTTAAAATCATATTGGGACGGTCCACCAAATTTTATTAGAGTCTATTAGTAGATGTTAGTAGATATATCGTCTGATTACATGAACGCAAATTTTAGTTTGTTGTTCATATTTCAAAAACCGCCCCACTGATTTCGATAAAATTTATATGATCACCTCTGAACTATAATCTACCAACCAAAAAAATAGCCATCTTAATTGATTCACAATTGGAAATACAACTGGATTGATAACCTCCTCCTTTTTTTGAAGTCGTTTAAAAATAGCATACAAAGAGTGCAAAGATCCTTCCATGCACACTTTTACTCCTCATTTCCATTCTTTTCAACTCTTTTCTGTGATAAAAGTCGCCGTTGTCCTTTCCTAAGTCTAGTCTATCTGTGCACCAAATTGTAACAAACTCTTTAAGTGGCTTAGGCGTTAGACGGCAACGGACAGAGAGAGCTACTTTCATATATATAATTTCGTATTAGAATTGAAAACAGGTCTTCCTGATCATTCTATAGGGGGCAGTTGTAAAAGATTACCGAAAAGTAATACGTTTACTCCTCCAAAAAACTCATTTTCGCAGTTCTTAATTTGCCTTAATCGAGCGTCCATCATGCATAACATTTGATAAGACACCATGGAAATCTCGTCGACTATCAAAAATTCTGTCTGGTACGCCATTTAGTGGCTGCGCCCATCTTAAATATTGAGGTTGTATAGTGCACTGTATTCTTCTTGTCAAGCCCTTTTATTTGATACCCATGTTGATGGGATTGATAAAACCTAAGTTATCCGCCATTGTGTAGAGGCCGCCATCTTGGATTTCAATTTTTATAGTATATTGTATTCTGCTTATTGAACCCTTTCATTTGATACCCATGTTGATGGGATTGATAAAACCTACGTTATCCGCCATTTTGTAGCGGCCGCCATCTTAGATTTCATTTTTTTATAGTATATTGTATTTTGCTTGTTGAGCCCTTTCATTTGATACCCATATTGATGGGATTAATAAAACATAAATTATCCGCCATTTTGTAGCGGCGGCCATCTTGAATTTATTTAAGTACATTAATTATAAATAAATGATACCGCTAGAAGCGTCTTGAAACGCTCTTGAGAGTAAATGGCTCAAACGGGTAAAAGTAAGGCGGCACTTCATATGCCGAAACATAAACACCGCACTTATGTAACCTGACACCCGTTTTCCCGCCAAATTTGTAAAACGCGAAAAGCGGCCAGTGTATCAAGCGGTTATATAAGTATCCTCGTATAGTTAGAAATTATAAAATTGCTGGAACAAACGTTTATCGACTCCATTTCAAGTGTCTAGATACAAAGTTTCATGGTTTTATCTTCAATAATATTGAACTTCCAGACTTTCACCCCCCAATTCCACCCCCGTAGGTACAGTTCGAAACTACAAAACTGCTTAAATATACATTTTATGGTTTCGTGTTAAATATCTAGACGTAAAGTTTCATAGTTCTTCAACAATGACGAAGTTTTCCATATAAACTTTCATCCCTTATTTTAACCCTTTTAACCCTTTTTTCGGAACAAAAAGTAGCCTATGTCCTTTCTCGGGATCTATTCTATCTATGTATCAAATTTCATCAAAATCTGTTGGTTGGTTTAGGCGGTAAAGACGGACAGACAGACAGACAGAAAGACAGACAGACAGACAGACAGACAGAGTTACTTTCGCATTTATAATATTAGTATGGATTTATCAGATCAGACTTCGTTCTAAAAGAGCAAAATCAACAGTACGCTCACGTTTGCTGCTCTCATACCTAAAGTGAATTCTGCTCTTACGTCATAAGGCCGGTTGTAACTATTGTTAACTGCTAGGTTAGTTCAATAAAGACTGTTGACTAGTCTGAGTTTGTGGTTTCTTTGTTAAACAGCGATCAAGCTTAGTTAGAGCCCCATGAGTAACCGTGTTGGCACGGTTACGGTTAAATTGGATAGCATCCTTGGGTATGCTATCCAATTTGATTAAGAACCCTGAGGTTTGTCCTACCATACCCTCTAGTTCAGGGTTTACCTTGAGGGCACTAAAAACCGGTGAAGCGTGCAACCTCTTCAACACTTCCTTATATCTTACACGGTTCCACGATTCCGAACCAAACCTTTGGCAATTAAGTCATTCTTCCATAATTTCTTCTGATGGTTTTGGAATAGCGGGTCCATCTTCTTTTACTTCCGGTAAAAAATCTAGGGTCATCTACCAAGAGGGCCTGCCAATCGTCCGTGGAACTTCAACAATCAATTCTGGGTGGTAATTTTCTTTGTCAGAACTTACATCGCCTTCCAAACGATTTAGGGATTCCAATGCCTCTAATTTCTACATGAACATTGAAATCATGTCTTCCATGCGCTGTTCTATTTTATCCATCCTTCTAGCTCATTTTGGTTTCGTCGGGTGTTTTTGTTGGTCTTCTGAATCCGGTTCTGTCGAGATATCTATAGATAGAGCTCGGTTAGCCTCCCTCCTTGACATTGGCCTATCCGATCTCACGGCAGCATTAAAAAGCTCTCTTCCTGCAGCAGATCCTCTAATTCTGTTGCAAATAGAAGGAGGACTAGTAATTAATGCTCTCCCGAATGCCCAATCCATTAGTCTTAAATCACGGAAATCATAATCTTAACATCTTAAGCGACGATGCGGTCTACGCTGGAGCGTGCTTACCTACCTATAAGAAACCGATTCATTGTCGACTTGAAGACGAGAAAGACTTACACTCTTATTACATAAGCGGACTTTTAATAGCGCGATTGAATGCATGTTCCTAACTGGAGGGACTCGTTGCCTTATTTAGCAAGCATAATCTACCACGCCCTCCACGCCGGCCCACTACGGGTTGGCGGTTGACGCGTGACGTCGAATAATTCTTGGATCTTAATTTTGACTTTGGACCATGCCGGTTTCGTCAGGATATTAATCTTCACCGTTATCAGTGATGACGCACTTGCACATTTTCTGCTTTTGGAATAATTTATTTTAGGTATGTGCCTTTGGCTTGACATTTCGGAGATTAGCTGCCTACCTGCCTGATACTTACGTTCCTAGATCCTACATAGTTTCATCTATAGTCGAGCTAAGAATGCGGAACGGAGGTCCGCGCGGCGAGTCGGCGGGGCGCGGTACTTGAAGTTTCCGCGCCCGCGTCGTGAGTGTCGTCAGTGTCGTGACCAGTGTTTCCACAATGAGGGGAACTTCCCCTTTTGAGGGGAAATTAGGGTCCAGAGGGGAAGAATAAGGGGAAAGAGATGTAAAGGGGAAATCATGCCTAAAATGAAACAAATACAAAAACTTCGTCATTTAGTCATTTACTTTCATTTATTGAGGAACATTTTCGTATAATTAGTACATACAGATATCAGTTCCAATTTTTTTTCAATAAAGCGATGTTTCTTGTAATATGGTTTTCGATGAGGCACGAAAGCTTAAATAGTATTGAGATTATTAGTGGCAATTTTAAAATTTGAATCTCTCCTGACGGGGGGGGGGTGCAAAAACAATACCAGAATAATTTTTGAGGGGAAAAAAGGGGAAATCTTAATTGAGGCGAGGGGAAAGGAAATTATTAAAGTGGAAACACTGGTCGTGACGTTCCTCAGTACGCTGTGATTTTACCTAGACGGTGCACGCGTTCTTACGCCTACAAAATTTAACGTTGTTGTAACGTTTATATTGTTTGTAAAGGTGAATTGTGACTTACCTGAGTGAACAGTACGCTGGTCGATGTAAGTTTTTCAACCTTTATTTCTTAGAAAGTTTCTCCATTAGTTATTGAGAGTGATTTTGGTGTAATTCTACACAAGCATTACTTTGCAAGCTAAGCTCTGATTTTTATAGATCAGAATTTATATTAGATTTGTGATATCTTTAACGTTCTGCTTGGAATAGTGTGATTGATTTTATTTAACGTTGCTCAATATTGCTAATATATGTTTTTTCCCAGTGAGTTACTTCAGGTGATGTGTTAGCACTTGATTGATGCTCGCAACAAATTCAGCTGACGGCTCGCCGAACGCAGCCAACGACGTCGGATCGCCGAACGCAGCCGACGTCTCGCTGAATACAGCTGACGGCTCGATAAACGGAGCCGACGGCTCGACAAACGGAGCCGACGGCTCGACAAACGCAGCCGACGGCTCGCCAAATGTAGCCGACAGCTCGGGAAACGCAGCCGACGGCCCGCCAAACGCAGCCGACGGGTCACCAAAACGCAGCCGTCGGCTCGACTAACGCAGCCGACGGCTCGCCAAAGGCATTGACCAACAAAGAGTTGATATCCTAAAGATTCCTGTCTGATCAAGAATTCTGTTGTTCTAGATGGCGCAGGAGGCAGCTATCGTCTCTTTGGGTGAGCTATTGGAAGAAACAGGCGAATCAGCAGAAGATAATGAAATACTCGAACGGATCAAACTCCTGGCACAAGAGTTGCTTCCAGAAGGCTGGACGTCTTGGAAAATAACACGCCGTTCCAAGCAAGATATATTCGGTGATAAGATTGATTCTCAGATACTCAACAAGATCAGATTTGCCCTCCCGACAGATCAGCTAGTGAAGGTTTTCATTCCAGAGGCAAGAGACGAGATGGCAGTCAAGTGTAAACCTATTATCGACAAAGTTTAAAAACATTCCACTGTGAACATGTAAGACTTTGAATCTGTGACAACGCCACCTTTCTTATCTAAAGGTTGAATTCAATGAATTCATAAATCATACAAATGTGTTTGTGTAACCTTATTTATTTACATAAAACGTTCACATTTTAACGAACTTAAATCTAAATATAGTCTTACTGGAGTGACCAGTTTTAAATTAAATTACTTACACACGCCTTATCTCTCGAATGTTGTGTTCAGATAATTCTATTGTTACAAGGGTGACATTTAATTAAACCACTTTTTAAATCTAATAAAGCAAAAACAAGATAATTATTTGCAAATATAAATACTTTTAGTTGTATTTTTGAAACACTGAGATTTCCGACTCAAAGGTGACGTTGAGTTAATACCATTATGTCCATTTTTCTATCGGACTACTCGTTTTTTGTGATAAGAACGTCTAGGCTGTGGAATGTGTGGCCTTAGTGGGTTGTTTTCAATGGTTACAATCTGTCTTGAAGTGGAGTAAATCGGTTTATTCTAGGTAAGCACGCTTCATCGTAGACCGCATTGTCTCATCAGGTGAGACGGCGGTCAAGTATAAACACATAATAGTTAAAAATATGTTACATCTCAGTTATTCTGAGTCATAAAAAAATCCACTGCATCTGGCAACATCTTACAATAATGTTTAGCTAAATTGAGTAGCTACAACATAGATCTACAGTTGTGTAGCCAATTTATTTCATTTTTATTTTTACTATAATTTGTAATGGTATTGACACAGTTTAAATAAGATCTTAGAAAACTTATCCTATCCTAATAATATTATAAATTTCAATGTTTGGATATTTGTTGCTCTATGGGAACGTATGTAACTGGGTAATTGGGTTGTTTGGAACACTAGTCTAGTCTAGAAGAACACATGTTATTTCTTATCCCTAGGAAAATAAAAGGATTGGGTACTACGCCTGTGCTGTTAGTTAAATAATAATAATTTAGATTGCGATAGTCTTGTTTTATGTGAACAATATAAGTTCAAATTCCGAAAAATTCTAGGTCAATTTATTTCATTTTTTACTATAATTTGTAACCTCATAGACACAGTTTAAAAAAGATAAAACTTATAATACATAACTAAGTATACTCTGCGGTAGTTCGACCCGTAACAGACGTGGACGGTTACGCGGTGAGCGCGACGAACTGATGGAACACGTCGAGGATATGCGGGTCCAGATCTTGAGTGAAGAGCAGCGTCTCTAGGGTGCTGCTGTACTTCTGCACTTGCTCGTGATGCTGAAAAGAAAAAATCGTGTGTGCTTAAGACCGGACTGCAGTAGCGAACACTAAATTGAATAATATTGAATAATTTTAATAAACATATAAATTGAATACAGTAAACACAGCGGCATGACAGTGATAGATGCGGCTGAAGGACTAGTATCCATTTTCTTTTTTTTTTTTTTTTTTCTAACTGATTTATGACTGCTGGCCCGGAGGCCCCTACTGCCTATCTGACTATTGGGTTAGCGCCGGAGGCGCAGGACCCAAAATAACCTAACCTAACATTCCTAACATACTTACGAAGTCTAACCTGAAAGAAAAATCGAACTAAGAGAGAGAGCTATCTACCTAGCTATCTAACTCATACATACATACCGAAAACATAAGCACTCTAGCTGAGCGCTATCGGACATAACTAGTATAAAAAAAATACAGTGACAGCAGCAGTTGACTATTTTTCTCGTTATGGCACACTCGGCGGTCCCGAGTTCACCCGAACACTGCTTTAATTTCCGACCGCAACGCTGAACATCATTCACAGCCCTTTCATGAAAATCGTTCGAGCCGTTTCAGAGATTCAGATTCTATGTATTATAGGTATATGGATATATACAGTTTAAATGTATAAGATATGATATAAGCCAACCGGCCCACCGTGGCGGTGTACCAGTGAGCGTCATGGTCCCTTACTGATACGGTGATACGTAACCCCAGCGCCGATGTGACATCGTCGAGGTCCACAGATATTGTGACCGTGTCATAAACTTTTAGGAATATCAGCCAGATAAGGGACGGGACCAAGCATGGCGTGATGCAACAATAGTGGTTTAGTGAGGGCAGCGGCCTCACTAAGTAAATGCGTCAGTTTTTCTAAATGGCCATGCTCATGGTCACGCCCTCCCGTTTCACCCGCGTATTTCCCAAAGTAAGATATCAAATTCTGCGTTACAAGTTTTCACTTCTATCGGCAGTTCCTATGCCTGTCAATTTTTTTTTGTGACATCTGCGTTTTTGCTATAGTTAATAATTATTTTTGTTTAGATCATTTTGGTTTGTAGAAAATATGTAAAGTACGCTTTATAATTATTTACATAAAAAAAAAATTTAAACCACTTCTGGTTCGTAACACTATTATATTGGTGTAGTAATTTTGATTTGTAGAAATTGAAATGTGTTTTATAATTTTTTACTTTAAAAAAAACGAACACCAGTGCTGGTTCGTAAAACAGTAATGTACTTACGACGAGGAAGACCTGCCGCAGGCGGCCCACCGTGGCCGTGTACCAGTGCGTGTCGGGGTCGCGCGCGTCCGTGTCGGCGCGCACCAGGTGCTCCGACAGGATCATGATGAACCGCTGGAACACGATGAGGAACAGCCGCTTCTGGTCCATGTGCGCCGCCTCTAGACGTTCCTCCATTCGCTCCACGGCCTGGAAAACAAAATTAAAACCAATGTCGCTAGACAATCTAAGAAAGAAGACACATTATAACATTCCACTATCCTATTAACCCCCCCAGGTTCCTAGCGCCGCGCGGGCGTCGCGCGGGCGTCGCGACGTCATAGAAAAAAAATGATTACTCGACAATAAAACTATATTTTACGTTTCTGTAAACGATGAGTTCCTCATTGATATTTGTCCTATCTATCAAGAATCTAAATAAAGTCATCATTGATCATTTTATTTGTTTACATGTTGTGTAAACTTTCAAACCCATTTTGTGGGTTACGTGACAAGAAATAAACGAATATTCGTTTACAATGCAAGGAACAAGTATCTATACTGTCTAAATCAGTCACCACAGTCTTGAAATAACAAAAGATTAGTTATTGTAAACACACTTGAAACCACTTGAAACCTGACGCGACGAACCGACGACAACTAGTTTGGAATATACTTCTGTCCTTATCTAATCAACGATCGAAATGCCTAGCCAGAAAGGGATAGAAAACTTTGTTTACAAATAGATTTGAATGGCGCGTGCGTGTTTGGCGCCATGTCAAATTTTGAACATGTATTTCGTAATAATTTACAAATATGCAGTTATTTTGTTATGTAAATGAATTCTAATCTAAGTGCAATAGCATGTTTACTCTATTTACTGACAAATCTCGTACCAAAACACATCAAATGCGGTAAACACATCGAAAACCTGAGTGAAAAACCATCACGACTTTTATCCGACGTATTTTGACGAAAATACGATGTATTTCATGCTACATATTATCTAATTAGAATCATATTAGCATACAAAACACATTTCTAATAAGAAACAGTACGTACGTGAGATATTTCCAGTAAAAACCCACTTTGGTCACAAAACACAAACACTTCCCGGCACAGAAAACAGCGAAACTAAAATTCGAATGAATCATTCGACCACAGACAAAATGCTAATCTTTTCTGTTCAACACGTAGCTAGTGTCACAGAGAACGCAAAAAACACAACTTCTTCATACTAAAGTAGTCTGTAACACTCTGAAAATAAAGGTTTAAAGTCGCGGTCACATATGACCGCTTGACAATTAATATCAGAAATGTCAAAGTTTGAATGTTTGTTACTCCATCATGTTGAAACTTCTGAACGGATCGGGTTGAAATTTGGAATAACTTGGCTTTTTATTATGGGACAATATTAAAGGGAACGAGAACTGCGCTGTTAAACCCGTGGGTTACTACTAGTATCGTCATTAAAGTAATAAGTATTCGAGTTTGATTATCTTTAAAGTCAGAGTACCTGGGTGACCGAGCTTTGCTCGGTTACATAACATACAGATTTCTTGAAAAAAGAAAGGCGACCGGCTGGATTCGAACCCGGATCTACCATAATATTAAGACCGCCTAACTTCCCGACTGAGCTAATATACTGTCGCGCGACGTCGCGAAATTTACTGTCGCATTCTAATGTTTTTGTAACAGTTTTTCATTGTCTAAAAACGTGCATAAAACGGCGTTTTTTTTTAAATAAAACCTGGCTAGATCGATTTATCGTCCCCGAAACCCTCCGTGTACATAATTTCATGAAAATCGTTCGAGCCGTTTCCGAGATTCAGATTCTATATATATATACATACCTATAACCTATACATCCCGATAACTTTCAACTCGAACTTCAAAATCGCTTCGAATCCTTAGATGAGTGCGTAACGGCGGACGAAATAAACGACAGGCTAGTGGAAACTGTTCATGCTGTTGGCAGAAAATTTTATAAGAGCCGACGCCAAAACAGAACCCAAAAGCTCTCCGATCAAACTCTAGATCTTATGGCGGTCAGACGAGATATGCGGTTACAGTCTTCGGTCGACATGACGGTATACAGACGCCTCAATAGACAGATCTCTACTTGTGTGCGACGCGACATACGCTGCTTCAATACTTCGAGTATTGAAGAAGCGATCAAGCAGAACAAAGGCTCAAAAGTGTTCGCAAGAAATCTGTCTCTTGGGCAAAGTCAGCTGACCAAACTGAATACCGATAGTGATAACGTTGTCTCGTCGAAGCCTGAGATTTTGGAGGAGATTGAGAGGTTCTATGAACAGTTATACACCTCTACGCAAGCACAACCTGTCGTTAGCATGGCAAAGACCCCAGAGCCAAGCTGACCCGACACTTTACCGAAGATATCCCAGAAGTCTGCCTGTATGAGATTAGGATGGCCTCAAACAACTTAAAACAACAAAGCACCTGGCGACGACGGAATTACGACTGAGCTTCTGAGAGCGGGTGGAAAACCGGTACTTAAAGTCCTCCAGAAGCTGTTCGATTCCGTCATACTTGACGGTAGTACGCCAGAAGCGTGGAGCAGAAGTGTGGTGGTGCTCTTCTTCAAAAAGGTGACAACACCTTGTTGAAGAACTACAGACCCATCTCACTTCTGAGCCACGTTTATAAGTTGTTTTCGAGGGTAATCACGAATCGTCTCGCACGCAGGTTTGACGACTTCCAGCCACCCGAACAAGCCGGTTTCCGAAAAGGCTATAGTACCATAGACCACATTCATGCGCTTCGGCAGATTATACAGAAAACCGAGGAGTATAATCGGCCACTATGTATAGCGTATGTGGACTATGAGAAAGCCTTCGATTCCATCGAGACCTGGGCAGTGCTTCAGTCTCTCCAGCGATGCCGCATCGACTATCGCTATATCGAAGTGTTGAAGTGTATTTACAGCAAAGCCACAATGTCTGTCCGATTACAGGACCAGTGCACAAAACATATCCAGCTACAGAAAGGCGTGAGACAGGGAGATGTTATATCTCCGAAACTGTTCACTGCCGCGCTGGAAGATGTTTTCAAGCTACTGGACTGGAACGGATATGGCATCAATATCAACGGCGAATGCATCACTCACCTTCGGTTTGCCGACGACATAGTCATTGTGGCGGAGTCGATGGAGGACCTCGGTGCTATGCTCAGGGACCTCAGTAGAGTATCCCAACAGGTAGGTTTGAGGATGAATATGGACAAGACGAAGATCATGTCAAATGTTCATGTCTCACCTGTACCGGTTATTGTTGGGAATACCACACTCGAAGTTGTTGACGAATACGTCTACCTGGGTTAAAACATCCAATTAGGTAGATCCAACTTCGACAAAGAGGTCCAGCGAAGGATCCAACTCGGATGGGCAGCGTTCGGGAAACTTCGGCACATCTTTGAGTCCAAAATACCCCAATGCCTAAAGACGAAAGTCTTTAACCAGTGCGTGTTGCCAGTGATGACTTATGGAACTGAGACGTGGTCCTTCACTGTTGGTCTCATAACGAAGCTCAAAGTCACACAGCGAGCTATGGAGAGAGCTATGCTCGGAGTCTCTTTGCGCGACAGAATCCGTAATGAGGATATTCGCAAAAGAACGAAAGTGGCCGACATAGCTCAAAGAGTAAGCAAGCTGAAGTGGCAATGGGCAGGCCACATCGCTCGCAGAACTGACAACCGATGGGGAAAAAAGGTTCTTGAGTGGCGACCACGAACCGGGAGACGCAGTGTTGGACGGCCTCCCACTAGATGGACAGATGACCTCACAAAGGTCGCTGGAAACCGCTGGTTGCAGGTTGCGCAGGACCGTTCGTTGTGGAAATCTAGGGGGGGGAGGCCTATGTTCAGCAGTGGACGTCTTGTGGCTGATGATGATGATGATGATGATACATACCTACAAGATTTGCTCGTTTAAAGGTATAAGATATAACTTAACGTTTACAATTTGCTGTAGCGACAAGTTCTAGCTAGCATTTTAACACATTCGCCAGATCCCCCTGAGAATTACAACCATACCTCTACTCGGGACCACGGCAGTTGTGACGCTGCCGATACGTTGAGTAATTTAATATTAATAAAGATCGTAATTAGAGACCCAGATGTGTTTACAATATGAGTTTAAATCGAGAAAATTTAATAAATTGACATTTCACACACAACACCATTTAACCCTAAACTAAGTAAAGCTTTGACTATGAGAGCCAGATAGTTGATAAATAAAATGAATCATACCTCTTCCGTTGGTTTGTCCTGATCCTTCTTCTTCTTGCTATTGGAATCGTCTTCTGAATCAGAGCTGCTAGAGTCAGCCCGCGCTAGAGCTTCCCTCGCCTCTTGTAACTCCGCGCCTAGAGTATAAAAACCGGATATGAGATTTCTATAGATTATGGATTGAGAGAAAGAAACGTGAACACTATTGCGCAAGTCTGCAGGTACTGTTAAGATTTGGAGTGTTTTAAACTCCGATAATTTGGTCGTAAAATTATAGGTTTTTTTTTTATATTATAGTATAGAGTGAATAGACGAGCAGGATATGTGCCTGATCGTAAGCAATACGCCTACCCATACCAGTACAGTGTCACGTATTAAATATAGAGGTCATTTATTTGCACGCTGACATTTCTCTGGAAAAATTGCCCGTTAAATATATAATTACTGTGTTCCGGAACGCAGTGATGTGTTTAGGTTTACACATTAGTGCTTAGCGGTAAAATAACTGACTAAGGTGTGGTACTACACCAGACGGACTCTGCAATAAGTCCTACTACTGAGCCACGCACAATGGCCCAATTGAGAGGCTAAGTGCGGAAATGGCCAAGCTAAGTCCTACCACTATCTGTACCTAACGCGCCAAAATAAGTATAACTTCAAATTAAAAATCATACGAGTACAACCGAATTTAGAACTTTTTCCCAAACAAAAACAAAATTGAACATTTTTATTCGCCATTTTGTGGTGGCGGTCATTTTGTATTTGAAATTCGTTCTAGTGCATAGTATTTTACTAGTCAAGCCCAACGAAGTCGGTCCATCCGTTTGAGAGCTACGGCGCCACAAACAGACACACACACACCCTCTCACACAGTCAGGCAGACAACGTCAATCTTATAACACCCTTCTTTTTGGTCAGGGATTAAAAATAACATAATATGGATAATTACTCACTCAGTTTTGAGACATGTTTGTTCATCTTGTCTATAGTCAGATGGAGCAGTTCCCAGAGGTACCCGCTGGTGAAGAAGGGCGCCATCTCCTTGGAGAAGAGCCAGGTGGCCACGGCGCTGCACTCCACTATCTGTGTCTTGAGCATCTTGTCGACGAGCACGCAGACCATCTGCGGGTGCCGCTGCCAGAGCTCCCACACGTTGCGGAGGATGCAGATCTGGGCTTCCTCTGATTCTGCCAAAATCTGGGAATTGACGTTTCAATTTCTGGCAATTCTGAATCGGTAGAAAACAGTAGTATCGGTAGAAACAAATGTACAGGGCGTCAACTGAGAAATACTATTTTAAACAAATATTTAGGAGGGCGGTGGCAGAGCCACGCAGAAAAAAATCACATAGGGGGATCGGACGACGCGTCAGACTTGCAAGTTTCGTAATCACGACAATATTATAGGCATGGTAACTAAAAATCTAATTACTCCGTCAGTTAGATTATAAAAAACATTGTACACGTTTTCTTCTTTTGTTTCAAAAACTAAAAATGACGAAGATATAGTGACTGACGTCACGTCTTTATACTATTTTCATGTAGATTTGACGTCACAACCCCTGACGCTCTCAGTACCTTCCGACCCGAGGACGAAGATTTATGTTTATATGCCCACAAACTAACACATACGGCATTTGTTTTCGTTTTCGAGTTTTTACACTTTGTCACCACAGGTAAGGCGAGCGTCGCTTCTTGAAACAAAAACTACTAAATAGTTAATACCAATAACTGATAGTTAGTAACCTTGAACCTTGAAGACATAGAACTTGGATATAGCATATAATATAGAATAGCATATAATATAGAAAGAACTTGGATATAGCGGCGAAGCTGTGCGAGATACTCTTGCTCCCCAAGTTGACAGCGTTTACCGACATAAACTAACCTTGAAGACATAGTGGAACTTGGATATAGCGGCGAAGCTGTGCGAGATACTCTTGCTGCCCAAGTTGAGCAGCGTCTGAACGAAGACGTCAATCTTGAGCGGGTTGTGAGGCGCGGCGTGCGCGGCGGCCGGCGGCTCGCCCTCTCGCAGAGGGTTTGGCAATTCTCGTAGCACATTCAACGCTTCCTCGGCTGTGCACTTGTTGCGGACGCAGATCACGAGCTGGTGCGCCGCTTCCGTGCCCGGGAGGGCCGCTGGAATGTAAATATTAACGATGAACACAATCCCTAGCTTACCGTTTATCGGATACATTTCGAAGAGTGTGCAACCGGTCTGTACGATCTAATACCGGGATTCTGAAATATTACAAGTATATTGTATGTGACTTATTGTCAACTGTTTGTGGTGACAATAGGCATGTCGACTCATTTTTTTATTTAATGTGTCATCAAAAGGCTACTCAATACCTGAAATAGAAGTGAAAGAATTACTTTGTTATCTGAAAAACTTCCCGTGATATCACGATTTTAAAATCACAATTTTGGACTCTCCCGAAATTCGCTTCATACAAATCACTACAGAAACGTGACGTCACACTGTCGTATTTTCTATGCGTCACGCGTAAAGCTTGTATGGTATATAAATATTGCGTTATATTAAATATTGCGTTTAGGAACCTGGTTTCATAACAACAGACACTTGAAATTGAACGGGTTAATCCCATCCATCTTTGAATGATCATAAAGTAGGTAAGTTAAACTAAAAAATATCAAAATTTAAATTGGTACACATTTTATTCTATTTAAATACTGTCATTATATCAAATAATTTACTATAATTGCAGGACCTGTCGACACGCCTATTGTAATTGTAAAAAAGTGATATTGGCACATTACTGCTTTGCAGCATGATATCTAGCAAAAGTGTTACTGTTCTAGACGGATCTGCAAAGAGTCATATCACTACGAAAGAAAAAAGCCCCAATACCAATAAATATCTTCAAGTTACTGATTGACCCGACTATTCAAATGAGTTGCTATTGTTTACAATGTGCATAACCGATTCGCAAGACATTAGTAGCGCGTGAGAGACGTTAAAGATCAACAATGAATTGGTGCAATTACCGCAGATGTCGAGTTAGATAACTTTATTCCTCGGAACAATACCGGAGCGTTGCGTCAAGGTGCCGCGTTTGATTACTTGAGAATATGCTACTATTTCACACTGTAAACTTTGCAAATATAGTTCATTTGTCAAATCTGCATCATATTGTACTTTATGTTTATTTTGTCCGAGGTTATTCGGGATAAGACATAGTAATTATTGCAAAAAGATATAGATAATACACTGTATCCCGTATTATGATGTACAGAATTTTTGTTTTAAAACTTCATAATATGCAGCCCGCTAAATGTTCGCAGTGAATCGGGGTCATCTCTCGCAAAGATAGAGTCAAGGGTCTACCACGCTGGCCAAGTACAGATTAGTGGACGACGCGTAACTACGAAATATTCTAGGTAGATAGATAGATAAACTCTTTATTGCACTTAAATTACAAAGAAAAGTAACAATAACACAGAAAAAAACAGGTACGGGTGAGTACAGGTCGGTTTCCTTACTATGTTTTTCTTAACCGTTTTTAAGTTAGCGGCATTATTTCACATAACTTTAAAAACAGTGGTGCGCGTGGGATTCGAACCAGGAGTTCCGGCTCGACAGTCGGCTTTCTTCCGACTAGACCAGGCCTATTTTAAAACTTTTAAAAGATCATTAACAACAAAACAAAAAACTATCAACAATAAGTGATGCCGAGTTAATACTGATTATCTCATTTAAACATATTCCAGAAAAAAAAATGCAGTAGTAGGTTCAAACTTTCTACAATTTTTCAATTCATAATCAATATTCCGTGGATATTGCAAGGAAAGCGGACAAATTCCCAACCAAACGATGCGTGAAGCATGCTCCAAATAAGTAGACTGTTCGCACGACGTCGCGTAGAGCAAATGCGCGAATTTAAATGGAATCTCATCGACAAACAAGAATAAATCAATACCGATACTTGTTATTTAAATACCCGTTGTATAGTACAGGAGACAGTCGCCCATTTTACAGCTACTAAAGAAGAAACACAATTATCTGATTGTCCAAAAAATACAGTTTTCAGGAGTTCAAGCCTTAAAATGTGCCAATAAAATTTAACAATTTAAATAAATGTCAAATTGAACAGCCTCTTCCAGATCGAGTCATTCCTAGATCTTTAAAACAGCATTAAAAACCTCATCTCCTTAACGATACTAAAATCGTGCCGACTTTTCTGGTTGTATCAAAAATAATAATACACGTATGAAACACTCACGTACATAGTACATAACTATTAGATTCATGGCGGGTACATTAAAGCCAAGGATAAATCCATAGGTTAGTTCCAAATTTAAGACTCTCGAATGGTTGAATAATATCAATAAATAACGGTATTCACATTTAATTAGGACCTAGAATTTAATCAGTCTACACTACACTACATTACATAATTATAGATTGAGTACCGTCACCAGACATACGCTGATGCGTATTACAGATGATTCCGGTATTATTATCATGGTTGCAAACGGTGATACGCATTCGTAACGTTAAATAAGTAAGGTAAGCAAGCAGATATAATGTTTTCTTGCTGCTTCGAGCATGTCTTCAGGTATGCTCTACATATATTATATAGAATATAGTATAGGGAGTGAATTTAGGGTATTAAAGCCCTGCGCCTTCTACGCTAGCACAAATTTTGGTAGGCATTAAAGGGCACTTGAGTTTATCTGTCATAGTTCCATTAAAAAAACGACATATTCCTAAACAGCAAATAAAATACTTCATACGACAATTCGTGCAGGAACGGGTAAAAACTGCCCACGAGATGGAAAGTGCGCACGCGATCTCGGAATTTCACTGGGGCGGCCGCCGTGGAAGAACTGTTTTTTACGGAACATTATATTGATCTAATGAACGGTTGAGCTGAGAGGATATTGAGATTTTTTATTGGAAATTTGTCGCTAATTGTAGTAGTAGTAGTAATAAATGATAGGTACGAATCGTTAACTAAGGTCTCAACGCAATGCGTCTCCGCTGGATCGCATACCGGAGTCCACGATAATGGTCTTTGACAAGTATTTTTAATAAGCATAAGCAACCTTTATGTTATGTTCACCGTATGTTCCCAACTGTTGGGACTCGGGGCCTTCTCACACAAGGTAGAGTCAAGATAATAATCCACCACACTGGCCAAGTTGGCGGTAGCATGTCCTTGTTAGATACCTTTCTGGGAACACGCTGGTTTCCTCTCGATCTTTTCCTTCACCTTTAAAGGCAATGGTGATCGTTATGTTGCGTAAATCTTGATTTGGTAGAAGGGATTCGAACCTCACAGGCTGTGTAAATTTTACCCCTCTGGCCACCACCACGCCTGCCCGGCTCTCACCGTTTTCATTTGATAATAGTTTGACATTTGACGCAATAGTTTCTTATCACGGACTGATGGTACTACCCTCTTTCAATGTTTTCGGACGATTACTACTGTCAGGGAATAATCCTTTTCTAGACGAAGCAACGGATAGATATGATTTAAACAAACTTTTGTAAGTGACGTAGCATGTCGTAATTTAAACATCATATTAATTCAGTAAAAAGAAATACTAATTGCTTTCTATTACAGTATTGGTAACGACTGCCGGGTCGCTGGGCGTCGCCAGCCGTCGCAGCATGTAAGCTGCAGCATGTCATGTTACGTGCGTTGAGTAATTTTAAGTGGATCATTTGAATAACATTTCATGAAACTATGCAAATCTGTCATAATATACTCATATATTGCATGTTTATTTTTTTGTTGTTGTGGAATTAACAATACTACTATTCTAAATGCGAAAGTCTGAATGTTTAGATGTTTGTTGATCAATCACATCGGAGCATCTAAATGAATCAGATTGAAATCTCGAACACAGATTATAGTAAGGAACAGCACATAGGCCATTTTATCCCGAAAAAATAATAACGGCATAGGGTACTGCGCGAGTGAAACCGCGAGTTGCTATTAGTAGTATCTTTATGAGTATTTTTTTGCCACAGCATGTGATAGTGGAATACAGGAGCGTGGCAGAGCAACGGGCAGAATTCCTCCACTCCCCAGCAGCAGTCCCGGAGGCCTTCACCAACCTGAATAGGTTGCTTCCCTTCTGCGATAGCCTGGGATGGCTGGAGTAGAAGGGTAGTATGAGCCACGCACAATGGCCCAATTGAGAGGCTAAGTGCGGAAAAAGGCCCCGTCTAACTAACTATGAATATTTTTTATTTACGATACGTATTTGGTGTTTGGCTGGTTTGTCGGAGAGATTTAGTTGCGTTATTGCTTAAACTAGTTACACCCCTTACCGAAACTATATAAAGTATTTTTTTTTCTAAAAATGAAAGTTGTCTAAGTTACTTTTTGTCAGTCAGTGTTCAGGGAGCCCAACAATCGTTTTAATGTGGAGTTAAGTTTTGTCACAATAAACTTTTTCGCACTCGTCATTTTACTAACGACGCAAACGTAGCAATCATATCTAAGAAATGTAACAATCATAACTAACAAACATAGCAATCATATCTAAGAAATGTAACAATCATAACTAACAAACATAGCAATCATAACTAACAAACGTAGCAATCATAACTAACAAACGTAGCAATCATAACCAAGAAACGTAGCAATCATAACTAACAAACGTAGCAATCATAACTAACAAACGTAGCAATCATAACCAAGAAACGTAGCAATCATAACTAACAAACGTAGCAATCATACCTGACAAACATAGCAATCATAACTAACAAACATAGCAATCAGAACTGACAAACGCAGCAATCATAAGTAACAAACGTAGCAATCACAACTAACAAACGTAGCAATCATAACTAACAAACGTAGCAATCATAAGTAACAAACGTAGCAATCAGAACTGTCAAACATAGCAATCATAACTAACAAACATAGCAATCATAACTAACAAACATAGCAATCATAACTAGCAAACGTAGCAATCATAACTAACAAACATAGCAATCATAACGTACATAACAACTAACGGTGACAACAAAGTGAACAAACACACGAAACACTTAAGTGCATTTCCTCGATAATGGTTCGAGCCGCGGGGGTGGTAAGCCAGTTTCCCCGTCACCGCGCCAGTCAGCCCGCCACGATGCGATAGGAGCAGACGCGTCACACCTCTCAACAAAGTGGATACTACTCGTGCAGTGCGGTGCAGTGATAAACATGAGATCCGCGTTGCTATGCGTTTTCTACGCGATCATTGTGAGTTTCTATTGCAGTATTTGTTTCCGGATGTCTAGTGTATATTTATTAACCTTATCCGTGTTCATTGGAAATTTTAAATCTATTAAATGTTTATAAACGGTAATCGGTAGAAATAAATTAAGTCTACTTTACTTTTGGGAATTGAGAATGTGTTACAGAAATCCCTAATTTGAATATATTTTGAGATTAACTAATGAACTCCTGAGCACGCCTTGAGATTTAATTTGTATTTATTTGTATTTGCAAGCAACCCTTATCCGTGATAATTAATATACTGCGCTAATGTAACAAAAACGTATACATAGAATTTATTAATAGCATTCATTTCATGATCCTATAAAATAACATAATTTTGTGGCATTGGATATTAAAAAAAAATTACTATGCGATCTCACAAAATATTACGTCTTCTAAATATTCTTCTTTAACCTTTAAGGATAATTTCCCTTGCTTGACTAATAGTTGAACAGTTCTGAGCCTGTCGTTGGGCGTCTGAGGGGCGTTGGGCCTTCCTAAAATGTGCTGTTTAACCGCGCAGTTCCCTTTTCCATTATTTTCTAGATATTAAAAGTAGCCCTATGTGGTATTCCAGACTATTAAAATCTTATTTGTTTCAAATGTTTACCCGCCCTTCTACCGCCTAACTAAATCGGCCATGGCTTTGCTATTGCTGTCTCTATCATTTCAACCGCAAAGTAAAGAGAGAGTAATATCCAAGGTAAGGAAGCTATAGTTAGGCGGTAGATAGACCCTCTGATCCGTTAACGTTAAGGCATTGCGACATGATTGAATAAGAAATATTAAAAAATCTGAACACTGATGGATATAGTCTTGGTGTCTTCAAATCGAGAGTGAATCGGTTTCTTCTAGGTAAACACGCTCCATCGTAGACCCCATCGTCGCTTAACATTAGGTGAGATGGCGGTGAAGTGTAAGCCAATAAAGGTTAAAAAAAAATCAAACTCTCCGATTTGTTATATTAGTAGGATATAGCCAGAAATATGGCATACGGCAGTTTGGTAAACAGTACAATATTACAATTACAATCATAGAAACATCTATATAAAACAATACCACAATTGCACGATAGCGAAACAAAATTCCGACTTCTAATTTAAATGCATTGAATTTCGGGCAAGTTAATGAAATTCCCAAGCATTGAAAGTTCAAGGCCGGTCCGTATCAGCGTCGAGGGATATTTACAACAATAACATAAATTCGTAATAATCAACAAGTGGGGTGACCTTCTTTCGTTCGTCACTATTGTTGAATGATGAGATTTTCCCATGAGCGAAGTGGAGCGCTGGTGTACTAACTTAGGTTAGTCGGCTAGGGTTGCTTTGTCTATGAACTTTAGGCTATATCGGATAACCAACTATTTAACAAAAAAACGTATTTAAAGGTCACTGAGTGCTTACCCTAGAGAAACCGATTATCTCTCGACTTTTTCTCGAAAATAGAAGACACCAATATTGTTACCATTGAGAAACCCCTACTCAGGCAACGCATTCCACAGCTTAAACGTTCTCATCACAAAAGTAGAGTAAAAAAATGTTCTCGTTCGAGTATTCGGAACATCAACCATGATACAAAGTTTATTCGATGCGCAATCACGACGGAACGGATCGAGTTGAAATTACTTATGTTTTTATAATAAGTCTGAAATAGCGTATAGCCATTTTTAACCCCCGACCAAAAACAGGGGTGTAATAAGTTTGACGTCGATGTCTGTCTGTCTGTATGTCTGTCTGTCTGTGTATGTGTCCGACTGTGGCACCGTAGAGCTCAAACGGATGGGCCGATTTCGATGCGGTTTTTTTTTATTGAAAGTTAATATTCGTGCGGGTGTTCTTAGCTATGTTTGGTTAATATCGATTCAAAATGGCCGCCTCCACAAAATGGCGGACAAAATATTTCTTCACAACCTACCTCAATTTGGGTATCAAATGAAAGTGCTTAACTAGTAGAGCACTATACGCTATAACAAATTTCAAATTCAAGATGGCCTCCACCACAAAATGGCGAATTATATAATTTTTTTCACTACTACCTCAATATGGGTATCAAACGAAAGGGCTTGATTAGTAGAATACTTTGCACTATGACAAATTTCAAATCCAAGATGGCCGCTAACACAAAATGGCGAATTACATTTCTTTTTTCACAACTCCCTTAATATGGGTATCAAATGAAAGGTCTTGACTAGTAGAATGTTGTACAGATAACAAATCTTAAGTAGTCGGGGGTTAGTCAAAATTTTTAATTTTGTTCTTGTTTCATTGAATCCTCGAAAAAGTTCCTTTGGGAATATTCCTAATTCTACCCATATGAAAACGCACACAGATACTAGTTATACAAATGTGCATTACTTAAATTGCTTTCGCCCCAGAAACTGGACTCAGATTAGAATGACGGTCATATAAGTAGTGTTTAAAGGGCAATGTTTCCAGAGAAATTAAAGTTCAAAGATACATAATTATATCATCACGACCTAGCACTACACTCGCCCAGAGTTAAGACGCCTATGCCCTGTAATTTATCTGGAAACATTTCCCACCAAACCGGAACACAGTGGAGTTTGCATAATGCTGGCGGCAGAATACTTAGCAAATTATGTATGCAGAAGCAGCCCAATACACCTGATGTTGCGTGAAAAAAAAAACGAAAGAAATAATGCAGCATTATGTAGATAGAGTATCAGTTACCGCTTGAAGCGTGGGACGTCTGACGCCTGGGATTAGGATGTGATTGTTTAGTGTATACTATAGCTTTACAAATTGATACGAGGATTACGCATTATGGAAGTTACGTTCAATTGTTACTTGCCTATCGTGATTGCGGTATAACGATTTGTTATCAAAAGATTTAGGAGAATAAAGAGACACAACCGTAGGTACATTTAAACGAATAAACAAAAATTAACAGCTTTTCAATAAATGCTTGTGAGTTATATCCGGTACTTAAATAAAAAAGCTTTTTTATATCTAATCCGGCTAATCTCTGAAACAGCTGGTTATGCTGATTGTATAACGATAAACTTATGTTACTAATTTTTTTTTTGTTAACTATAATAGGTTCGCACTTGACCACCATCTTGCCTGATGTTAAGCGATGATGAGATCTACGATGGAGCGTGCTTACCAAGAAAAAAACCGATTCACTCTCGATTTGAAGACACCAAGATTGTAACCATCAGGGAAAACCCACTCAGGCAACGCATTCCACAACCTAGACGTTCTTATCACAAACGTGGAGTCAAATCTCTTCGTTCGCGTAATTTTACATACATATTTAAAAATTGAGATCAGCGACAACAAAATAGGAAAATAGGTAGGTAAGCCGCGGGCTACATCGTGGGACGCAGCTAGTATTACGTAGTGTCTGGCCTCGCGGCTCAGTCGTTGATATGCCAGTGTGAATAATTGTAGGTCGTCGACTCGATTCTTTGAATTCGTCGTTCGAATGGATGGGATGGGATGGGAATTTTATATATATGACACCTGTCTTATTGGAGCAGTGCGTTCAGTGACCTGCGCAAACTATTTTGCTTCACAAATTTTAGTAAAATTAATTGATTACACGAGTTTAATTTTCAAAAAGTCAGTTTTGTATTTTAAAATAATTATTTTCATATAAGAAGAGTTTGCATTTGAACATGAACTTCGTAATGCTCAAACTTAAACTTACTTTCGCAGACAAGAGAGTGCGAGAATTAAAATCGAAAAATGTTTCAGTTTTAGTTCGATTATTTTTGATCGGATTCAAACAGGACGAGCTTATAAATTCGGCCGGTATTTTTTTTTTTTTTTGATCAAACGCTTTAATTTTTTTATTTTTTTTATATTAAGTAAGTATACTTTTTTATATTAAGTTTTTTTTTTTTTAAGTAATAACACAGTAAAGTTTGTACGTTACTGTTTGGCGGTAGAATAAATGGCACAAGTGTAGTACTCGCCAGGCAGACTCTACAAAGAGTTCTACCACTACAAAAATCAATAAAATAAGCCAAAAAAAAATCAAAAAGGTAGTTTCAAAACGGCCGTATTATAATTATGTTATAGTCTCTTGGCCCTAAGTTCACTTTCCATTTCCATCAACGTAGATAATATTGAAAAAACACGATCACTAGAAATGATCTAACAAGATATCACAATAGCTGCTCTTCTCCACGGTACTCGACCATTCAGGTCTAGATCAAACCAAACCTGATATCGGATTCGGCACGTGTTATTGTTGTAAGTACAACAAAGAAATTAGACATGTGGAAATGTCTGCTAATCGATAGATGAGATCTGGATAACACGTGACCTTCAATTGTTTAGTTACGGTAGAAAACTTCTGCACAATTATATCTGATCTCGAGATAGTGTAATAGATGGTCGGATTTCGAAAGTAGAGTTAAAATAAGAGGAATCATTCGTTCAGCAAAAATTCAAAGTGAATAAAAAATGTACTAGGTAAATTAGAAATAGATATTTTAAAAAGAAAAAAAATATCTAAATCTGTCTAGTTTTTTATACACAGACAGACACGTCAAACGTCCCTATTTTTATGCCAATGTTTAAGACATTGAAATTTTACACAAAATAAATAATTAAATTGTTTTTTTTTCGCGTGGTAACCCCTTAAATATTAAGAGAAACACCAATATTTTGTACAGTGGATAGTCTTTAAACGAAGATATTATTTTTTAACTTTAATAGGATTACATTACACTTCCCATCTCGATGTTGAGCGACGCGACGATGTAGTTAGTACACGACGGAGCGTGCTTACCTAGAAGAACCCGATTCACTCTCGATTTGACGATACCAAGATTGTGATCATCGCGAAAACCCCACTCAGAGAACGCATTCCGAGGCCTATAAATTTCTAATCACAAAAGTAAAAAACAATTATTTCACCGTTAGAAACCTAGATTTTTCAGAAACAAAGTAACATACAAGTTTACACAAGCTAATCTGCAAGTTTAGTACAAAATAAACAACGAAGTTTTCGGAAGTGGGAACCCCAAATATGTACGACACGGCAATAGAAAAGTCGCGAGTCGTTGCAGGCTGAAAAACTTTGAAATAATTATTCGATTGGAAACTCCGGCGCGGCCGGCACGCGAGCCCCGCACGCCACCGCGCCACTTTCCCGCCAACAGACATTTTACTTTCAAGCGCATATTAAATACGTACACATTTTTTAAAGACAAGCTCATTTATTTCATCTATACTTGGTATACGAGACACTTGATTACACATAAATATGTTGCGATAAATGTATAGAACGCTTTCTGGTATGTGAGTACAGTTATTGATTGAGATTAAGTTATAATGGCGTCTTTTATGCCAGCCCAGTCTAAGCTCGATAGGCACTAGAGGCCCACTGACAGGTTTAAGCTGTTTGAGCTGAAGAAAATAAGCTCTGCGTCTGCATCACTGGGTAATTTTCCAAGTGCATTTCAGTACTTCGAAACCGCCATATTCCAAACAACACGTTTTCGAGGAAATATGTCATCCGCAGTCCACGATTGGTCCGCCCGTGTAGTGTACTAACTATCCGTGTACTGGCTTTACTATACATTTATTTTTCAATAAATGTTGGAAAGATTTTCAGATAATAATTCAAATATGTGACGAAAATGTAATGGAACATCAGCGCATTTCATAACTATATTGATTATTGTTTGACATGCACTGTTATTGCGGTACTTTGTAATGCGTAGTAGTTAGTAGTAATAAATCTTGTACGAGTATATACTATAGTTCGGATTTTACTGACGTCATGTAGAAATTCATTTCCGTTAAATCACGCTCATAAATTGTGGGCTCTTAAGATATTTGACATGGTTGAGCGCGCACTGAATTAGAAAGTCCGAATAAGCTAGCAAAATAAATCACGTTTTCTTTTTCTTTCCAGGTGTACAAAGAAGTTAGTTTAGCAACGGATGAAGATTTCAAACCTACACCGATCCCGCTGAACGATTGGAATAGCAGCGCCCGAGGGGCGGGAAGCGCTGAGGTGGAGACAGCAGGCACGCTGCAAGAGATCATAGCTACTGACGCAACGCCACTAGTCGCCGCCGTGCCCGCACATTACTGGGAAGATGCCCTAAGGCACAGCGTCTACCTCACTCTAGTCCGTGACAAAATCGACCAACTCATCGCTAAAGGCTCTACAGATAGTCGACGCGACCAAAAAGATGACGACCACGACCTATGGGACAAAATTAAAACTGCTCCGTTTGATAGACTCAACACAGAAGAACCAGCCATCTTAGGCGATATCACGATCATGTCAAAAGGTAGACTATTAGAAGAAACAAACGGATTAAGATTCACCGAGGATGAAATGTCGAAGGAAAAGTGCAATGAAAAGCAATGCAATGAAGGCGTCAAAGCTTATTGGTCGGTGAAACGCGTGAGACAGAGAGAAGCTGAGACAGCACCGGGAAAGTATCACTATGAACTCACGTTTTCCGTTAGTTCGCAAACGCCAAAGAAACAAAAGAAACCATATGAGAATCCTGTTAGAACGTTTACGGTTCGGGAAGGAACTCCAGTGGAAAAACCTCAATATCGTTTTCGAGAGCCAGCGTATGCACCACGTCCGCAAAGAGCAGTCTGGTTCCACAAAAATATAGTGCCAACCCCACCCCGCCAAAGCAAACATGAACATGGTTTGGACAGGCTATTTAATTCGTGGTTCTCTGATGACGAACCACCGAAACGATACAAACATGTATCATATGTGCCACAGATGCATCCTCAGCATTCTAAAATCGGTCACGTCGGGGCACCGACGGAGCAGTATCATCAGAAACACGGGCCACCACCGTATCCTTATAAGCCTCAGTCACAAAATATACCAACATCTTCATTCAAATACCCTCGTCCTCCTCTGGCGCCTCCGTTAGGTCCACCAGGGAGTCCTCCCCTTGGGCCTCCACCAGTAGCAAACCCACATATCAAGCAACATTACATTGATTTAGAAGCGATTCGTAATTCAAATCAATTCACACCGCCTCCACCTCCGGAAATAAAATACCTGTCGCCGAATCTATCGAATGCCGTCAAGACTACGAAGCCCTTAGTAATGCCCACACCGCCAATATCATACGCACCATTAAACGTCACAATGGATCTTAAGCAAACATCGAATTTAACTGAAATGACCACAACTAAAGACCCCGATATAATAACAGGTTTTACGACATACAGCAAGCCTAAACCACCACCGACTAAGCACAGCTATTTCCCGGAGCACGTCCGACCGCCGGTGTTCAACGCACCGCCGGGTATATTTGTCACGATGGATAAAAAACCGTTCAAACCAATGCCACCACTCAAATACGTACACTCGCACAAGCACAATAAAAACAGGCCTGTTGATTTCCGACCCAGCCCGCAAGTCTTGGACGTCCAATTCTCTGATCCAGATCCACTATCGGACTCCTTCCGTCCGATAGCAATGGCCTATGGCAATAACAGTACCAACTCGAGCGAGCAAGCCGACGGAGAACGACGAAAGCCTAACAGAAAATCGAAACCTCCGAAGAAAAAGCACGACATCAAATCGCACCGACATACTACGAGCGTTCCCGATATAATCACCGCAAACGGTGATGTATTAGACGAAATGCACTGGGCTAGCATATTCGAATCTTACATGAAAACCACTCCGATGGTGTCGCATAGACTGAACATGAGTGAGACCACTACGCCATTACCGTCTACTACGGTTTCATCGACGACAACTGTACAGCCGACACCGAGCACCACGGAAGCCCTGATTTCTGTTTCGCAGAAGCCGCGACGTACGCGTCCTCCGCCTACTTCCCCTAAACCAGAAAAGGTGAAGAAACATAAACGAATCACTACCACTACGAGCACTTCGACAACGACGACTACAGAAAAACCACACCACAGACGACCAGCACAGGATTTAACGCCACAGGCGACTTCCGCATCTACAGGCCCTACGAAACCCGAATGGCAAGCGAAGACTAAAATACAAAACATTACTATTTCCACCACGGCGACAAGCGCACACATTACAAACGCTTCTACAACAGACACTACTTCTGAACCTCCAACATTATCTACAAATGTTAATCCAACTACTTACAGAGCTGTTACAACAACGCGACAAAAGACTACCGTAACAACTACGGTAGCGCCGACTACAACTACAGAAAAGCCAACGACAGTTTCAACAACCGCACTAAAAAACAATCGATTCCGACAATCGACGTTGATGATTAAAGGCACTTCAGTTAAACACGACAAATGGAGTTCGCCTCTTTTAATGGAAAAGAACAAAACGACAGTGGAAAAAGCGAAAACGGTGTTACCTGTATCTAGTAAATTTCCGAGAAGAAAAGGGTCCAACTTCCAGGGTTACGTTTCATCGACTCCAAAAGTCGTAGACGAACGTACTAGAGCATATCACGAAGATCATGTTTTCAATCACAAATTAAACGTAATTAGTCTTGGTAATACTGAAGCTACAACTGACGTTGTAACATCACCTATGACGACACCACCTATGATTCAAGAATCTGAAGAAGAAAATGAATTCGAGGATCTCAGTGGGACTGGAGTACCAGAAGAGGACGAAGATACAGATGAAACAGATCACACAAACGAAGGAGATATACAAGAATCTAGAGATCAAGATCAAGGGGAATATATATTTGACTCCTCGGAACCACAAACCTCAGATCCTGAAGACAATTCGAACGAAGTCGAGCCAGAATCAATGTTAACTACAGAAGAAACAATTACCACATCAATACATTCTGTTGCCAAAAATAAAACCAAATGTAAAAAAGAAGAAAAACGATCAAATGCCAAAGACAGGCCGCGAAAGTGAAAATGAAATATCAGTGGCGCCTCTTGAAACAACGACAGAAAAGTTATCGACGGCAGATTTCTTTAATGAAATATTTGGATTTACTGTTGATCAAAATGAAACGAATGCCAACCAGACAGATTCTAAATATGTGGACACTGATGAAGATTTAGAAGAGTTTTTACACTCGATTAATGAGAAGAAAGACAGTATTGAGACAAATGATGACGAAGAATATGAAGATGACAAAGAAGAAGCAGAGAACTCTCCATTTAACAATGACGAAGAAAATAGATTTCCAAGAAACGCCGAATCTTCCTATGAAGACTACCAGGACCGCCCCTACAGCTTTCTAGAATTAATGGCCATGGAATAGACTGAATTTTTCCTAGTTAAATTTCATTATCACAGCTTTAATCCATTGTTTCCAGGGCGACTTCATCTAATAAATGACTTACCACATAGACATTAAGATAGAGATTGGGGAGATTAAATAAACCCAAAAATCATTAAAACCCATAATGATACAACCAAATGAAAATAAATTTGGGGTTAGCAGTTCCAATAAATTGGAAATGGAATGAATTGATGAGTCTAATATTTTACCTGAAATTAGTTGTTATTAAATCTATGAAGTGAGAAGTCATTGCATAAAATGTTGTACAGGTGATGTTCAAATACAAAGGAATTATTTCAAAAGGAGGCATTTAATATTCTCCAGTGGCTTATTTAAAAGCACACTTCTTATTTCCACACAGAACATTCATATGTAAATATCGCTATGTTCAATAAGTTTAGGTTTAAGAAATATTTTTGTATTGAATAAATTATTTTTTAATATAAAAGTGTGTGTTTGGTCTCACCTGCGCCTTCCATGGAGTACTTGTAGATAGGCTCGGGTTTTAATGGCACAAAGGAAGCAAAGGACTCCGGTGTGATATCCTTTATTCTTTGGTGGTAGGATAATCTGGAAGTTCAGAGATAACATTAATTAAATAGGCGATCGATACATGGACAGCCTGTACTAATATTTACCCTTAACTATCTACACTAAAACATTGTTTTTAACCCCCGACCAAAAAAGGGGGTGTTATAAGTTTGACGTCGATGTCTATCTGTCTGTCAGTCTTTGGCACCATAGATCTCAGACAGATGGGCCGATTTCGATGCGTTTTTTTTTATTTGAAGGTCAATTATCTGTGCGAATGTTCTTAGCTATGCTTGGTTAATATCGATTAAAGATGGCCTCCTCCACAAAATGGCGGATAAAATATTTCTTCACAACCTACCTCAATATGGGTATCAAATGAAAGGGCTTGACTAGTAGAATACTATAACACTAACAAATTTCAAATTCAAGATGGCAGCCACCACAAAATTACCAATTATATCATTTTTTTCACTACAGATAACAATCAAATCCTAGGTAGTCGGGGGTTAAACAAAGATATAGATTATTAATCATCTGGAGTGGGGTATTGTAACATCACAACTTTGTAAAAATCTTGCAATGAAGTGATTTTATTCAAAACTTCTAAGCAAACTGTATCTTCATCATTTTCTGTATGTGAAACGAAAATAATATTTATGTATACACTATTATTTAACAGACTAATTACTTATTTTTTGTCATTATGCCTATTGGAATATTGACTGTGGTTAAATGTAACTCACTTAGGTTACTTGTGACCACGGTGGACGCAATTGTATTGAAATATCAAGGGATCACTCCACAATACAACCACTGTAAATTTCACATAATTAATACTAAGTACTTAGCTATTTTATTTCTTTCATTGTGAGTTTTATATAGGATATAGGGGAATGGTCTGTGGTCATTTAGTAACATTACTAGTATCGTGTTTAGAAGATAAAGCTGAATGCCTGTGCTAAACTGAAAGGGAAATGTTGGACTTCATAAACAACATTTGCTATGTGGGACAACAACCCTGAAATCATAAAATGTCCACTATTCAACCCCAAACTTTAATTATTATAATATGTAATTCTTTAGCCATATTGCGACAAAACTAATGAGCAGTTTACTTATAAACTTTTTGATTGTGTTGTCACTAACATACCTGAGACACTTGCCGAGCACCTCCCTAATGAACCGGGGCTTGGGGTGGTCTGCGTCGAGCTGTGTGCACCCCTCCCAGTCCTCCCAAGACCAGCGGTACTGGAAGTTACTCAGGTGGTAAGAGAACCAGTTTACAAACCTGAAATGTAGAAATTATGCTTTATATTAATTTGTGTTTTTTTAAATGCAAAATGATAGAAATATAAAAATCTAGTTGCAGTAGTAGTGATACAACACCACAAAGGGTTTGATTCCATTGTACAAATAGAAGTATTATTTTTAGTCATATTTATAATCAAACTACAATTTCATAAAAATACACTTTAGTAAATTAATCATTATTGGAAAAATCGGAACTCCTTGTAAAATACCTCTGAACAAGAACAAAATTAAAAATTTTGATTAACCCCTGACTGCCTCGGATTTGTTATATGTACCATATTCTACTAGTCAAGCCCTTTCATTTGATACCCGTATTAAGGGAGTTGTGAAAAAAGAAATGTATTTCGCCATGTTGTGGTAGCGGCCATCTTGGATTTGAAATTTGTCATAGTGCAAAGTATTCTACTAGTCAAGCCCTTTCGTTTGATGAAGTAGTAGTAAAAAAATAATCTAATACACCATTTTGTGGTGGCGGCCATCTTGGATTTAAAATTTGTTATAGTGTATATTATTTTACTAGGCAGCCCTTTCATTTGCCACAGACAGACACACACACAGACAGACAGACAGACATCGACGTCAAACTTATTTTTGATACCCTTTCAGCCCTTAAGTTTGGTTAATATCGATTCAAGATGGCCGCCTCCACAAAATGGCGGAAAAAATATTTCTTTACAACCCACCTCAATATCAAATGAAAGGGCTTGACTAGTAGAATACTACGCACTATAAAAAAATCAAATCCAAGATGGCCGCCACCACAAAATGGCGAATTACATTTCTTTTTTCACAACTCCCTTAATATGGGTATCAAATGAAAGGGCTTGACTTGTAGAATATGGTACATTTAACAAATCCGAGGCAGTCAGGGGTTAATCAAAATTTTTAATTTTGTTCTTGTATAAAATCTCGTGAGAATAGATAAAACAAAGCTACCATCATCTACAGACTATGAGTTTAAAAATTGTATTCGCATATTAAAATTGCATTTTCCAAAAGCAATTTGGAGTAATAATTGTACTTACTCTTTTTAACCCCCGACCAAAAAAAGGGGTGTTATAAGTTTGACGTCGATGTCTGTCTATCTGTCTATGTGTTTGTCTGTCTGTGGCACCATAGAGCTCAAACGGATGAGCCGATCTCGATGCGTTTTTTTTATTTAAAGGTTAATATCCGTGCGGATGTTCTTAGCTAGGTTTGGTTAATATCAATTCAAGATGGCCGCCTCCACAAAATGGCGGACAAAATATCTTCACAACCTACCTCAATATGGATATCAAATGAAAGGGCTTGACTAGTAAAACACTATACACTATAACAAATTTTAAATCCAAGATGGCCGCCACCACAAAATGGCGGAATACATTATTTTTTTCACTATTACCTCAGTATGGGTATCAAACGAAAGGTCTTAACTAGTAGAATACTTTGCACTATGACAAATTTCAAATCCAAGATGGCCGCTACTACGAAATGGCGAAATACATTTCGTTTATCACAACTACCTCGATATGGGTATCAAATGAAAGGGCTTGACTAGTAAAATGTTGTAAAGATAACAAATCTGAGGTAGTTGGGGGTTAGTCAAAATTTTTAATTTTGTTCTTGTTAACTTATTGGTCGGGGGTTAAAAAATAAACAGCACTGAAACCAATTATTATCATTGGGACATTTGTAACATTATAATATTTACTGGTTTACCTATCAAAGCAGGCCACATTCATGGTATCAATCCTCATGAACAGTATCTCTGTTGCTTGAGCCAGTACTTGAGGCATTGTCGATGGCTGCAGTTTACACAATTCAATCAAAATGGAGCCATAGCAAATCTCCAGATATCTCGGCCTTGGCAGGTTGAACAGCTCGGCAAATATAACCTCTACAATACAGTACTCCAGAGGAATTTTTGCTTTGTATGGAAAGCAAAGGAGTTGAGCAGCACATTCTTTTCTCTCTTGATGGTGCGCCTCCAGAATGTTGTGAAGATGCTCTTCGATGAGGAATCTCTCTATGGAATGGGCACCAGGCAGTACTGGGCCATCAGGGCAGTCTGTGTAGTCAAACATGCGGAAGATCACTCGTGGCATGGGATACTGATCATTATCATTATGTGGTGGTGGCTGAAATTAGAAACAAATAATACAATATTTAATTTTCAATGAAAATTCTGGTGAATTTTTCATATTTTTTTAATTTGCTATATTTATATTTTAAAATTGAGAATTTGTAATTTTCTTTGCCAAGTTGAACAATAACTACAAAACTTTGTTACCTACCTTCAAAATTTGAATGAAATCAGAGTACAGTTTTAAGTCATCATTAACTCCTAAAACATGTGTTTGTTTTGTGTAGTATAGGTATAATACTCATTAACCTAGAACATACCGGTTCATAATACCATGAACAATTTCAGACCACATCTCTCAGAGACCTTTCTTACCTGTATTGTAGGGAGAGTATGTTGCAAAGCTTCACAAAGTATGGAGTCAAATGCTAGGTAAGGTCTTGGGATGTGCTTTTCTGACCAGTTATCAGTCTTCAACTTTTTTATTTGAGCCCATAGACAGTCCAGATACTCTTCTTGTAGATGTGGAGTGTCCGCTGACCACACTTTCAACGCAGGCCAGTGCTTCTTACTGCGCTTATTCAGAAAGACTTCAATAGTGACCAGCAAGTGATCCAGTTGAGATTCTTTCTTCTCATACAATTCTCGGCCCACCCAAGGTAACGCAGATAGCACAGCAAACACAAACCAATCTCGTCTAACTTGAGGGACACTGTCTTCATTTGCACAGTCAACCAATGTCTCCAGCAAAGTCAAAAGAGAAGATGCAGCTAAAACATGGCAGTTGACCAAGTCAGCTATAAATCTTAGGCAATATCTCGCAGCATTCCACTTCCCACTTTTTAAGTTATCTTTAAAGGTCTTAACAATGTACTCGACGAATTCACCACCAAAGTTGTAGTTCTTTGCGTTGAGTAATCCAACCAATGTAGCATAGATGGTACATTTCTCGGGCATCCGAATAGCACAATCGGTGAGGATGCGTAAAATCTTGACGCGGAAAGTGCTCAGGTCGGCTTCTAAGACACTAGCCAAGCCTTCGAGGTTGCTCTCCAAGCTAGAACTACTTTTCTCACCGACCCGCAAAATAAGAGATTCCAACCTATCCTCAATTTCTTGATTTTCAGATACACGACGCCTTTTTCGATGCAAACGCTCTGAAATAAGATAAATTACGAGCATTACGTAGATATTTCAGATACATAACCTATGAACATGAGCTATTGTTTTCTTACCGTAGCCCTCGTCATCATCATGCCCTCTCCTCCGGTTCATAGTTACAGGTTCCAGCTTGACGATTTACACTTCACGATTTAGAAATACAATGTAATAGAATTTCAATTCCAACAAGAGAGGATGCTAGGAAAATTTTATTTGCCAACAAGCACTAATTTTGCTTCAGTTTACAATTTGCTACATTGCTTATTGCTTGATTCTTGATTGCTTGAATTGCTTCACAGGGATTGAATGATTGCTATTGCTTGCTTGACACTTGATTGGTTATTTCTTGCCAAAGTATCGCAATTACCACAGATAACACACCTCAAGAAATCCAAAATTCGTGCGGAAATGATATTATTATCGTGGCAACACTGACTATGACACTGACACTGACTTTGCTTGTGTTTGTTTCAGGCAGTGGTTCTGCGTATAGGCGTTCAGTGTTTCCACAATGAGGGGAACTTCCCCTTTTGAGGGGAAATTAGGGCCCAGAGGGGAATAAAAAGGGGAAAGTGATGTAAAGGGGAAATCATGTCTAATCAAACAAATACAAAAACTTCGTCATATTGAGGAAAATTTCCTTTTAATTAGTCAGATACTAGTTCCAATTTTTTTTTTTCACTAAGGCGATGTTGCTTATAATATGGTTTTCGATGAGGCATGAAAGCTTAAATATTACTTATTTTAAAACTTGAATCTCTCCTGAGGGGGAGGGGGGTGCCAGAACTATACAGAATAAGTTTTGAGGGGAAAAAGGGGGAAATCTTAATTGAGGCGAGGGGAAAGGAAATTATTAAAGTGGAAACACTGTATCTACGTGAATCGTGAAGCGTGAAGACGTGAGCGTGAGCGAATTAAGATAGGATTGTATCATTTTAGGATATCTGCGATTAATATAAAATATGTAAATGATAGACTCAAATTATATTATTAATTCTGAATTTTTCTTTACCTTGTGGATGTATTAGTTATGTCTTGTAATTACGCTGAAGGCTTGTCGCCTTATGAGCACAAGGGAGTACTGGGCATTCCAGAGGTAAATATTCATCCAATCATAGGTACATAATATTTATGCTTCATAATTTATGGATAATTTATTTATTATCTGCACCCTGCCCTGGTTATTCTATACGATTCTACACACCCGATAGTCCATGATTCGGAGAGATTACCAGTCAACATGTTCGATCAATAGATATGTTATTTACCTGGAAAATTTCCTCGAAAACAGTTTAATCCTGAACGACATCAGTCGCAGAAAAACTGTTGCGTAAAGTATTATTTTATATTTCAGAAATTTGAGCCCATCGAGAAGTTTAAGGAAAAATGTGAAATTTTGGCTCAGTACATTAAAGATAGTAAACATGTGGTGGTGCACACAGGAGCTGGTATCAGCACGTCAGCTGGGATTCCTGACTTCAGGTGAATATGCAGTCATTTTAAAAATGCTACAAAGAAGAAAGACCATACAAATTGTGTGCTCTTTCTTATGTTTTTATTTTTTATTAATTGAGTTGTAAATTTACAATAAATGTACCATTGTACATTTATCAATAAAAAAACTTTGACTTTGCTATTACCAGTCTAGCATGGAGAGGCCACTGTTTGCCTGAGCCTTAGGTTATAGCTTTAGGTCTATTTCTATATAAGTCTCTATGTATAAAAATGTTATGTTGGTTTGTGTATGCTTCAAAAACTCAAAAAGTTCTGCACTGATCGAGCTGAAATTTTAGAATGATATCTAATCCGCATCAAGGATTGTTTTTATCTAATTTTTGCATCACAATGTGCTACAGCAAAGCTTGGCAGGGTACAGCTAGTACATTATATAAGTCTATGTTTAAGTTTATTATAAATAATAAATATTGGTGGATATTTTTCACACAACACTATAAGCTTGTATCTACTATGGGAGCCAGATACCTAATGTAATACATGTATAATAAATTGTAATAATAAACTGTCTTTCTTGCTATTTTTTTAGTTTTTTTGTTAGGTGTCTTAGAGTTGTTTTTTGGCTATGGGACTTTTTGCAAATTTTAATTTGTTATTTATGACATGCTTTACTATTCTCAGGGGACCAAATGGAGTATGGACTTTAGAAAAACAAGGCAAGAAACCAACCACAAATGTGTCCTTTGCTGAAGCGAAACCAACCAAAACTCACATGATACTAAAAAAACTGGTAGAATGCAACAAAGTTCACTACATTGTCAGCCAGAATATAGACGGCTTGCACATGAAATCAGGACTGCCGAGGAAATATTTATCAGAACTGCATGGGAACATGTTTGTGGATGAATGCAATTTGTGCAAAAGGTATTAATTACTTCACATACAAAAATTGTTTTAATCATAATGCAGCTAATTGCAATAGTATTTTTTTTTTTCTGAAAAACCAAATAGCTATTCCCTCAGTTTTATACATTATTGTATAATATTTCCAATAAGTTGATAAAAGAGTAACAGTTATTGTTTCTGATTAAAGAATCATTTTGCAAATGTATATTAGTTTGGTCGAAGGTGGACCCATATAAATTTAATTAAAATCAGTTTTCAAAAAATCTTAAATTTTCCATACTACAATAATATTTTTATTAACCTTGAAAACTCGCTGTCTCATTAGAAAAGTGTGTTTATTTTAGTTGGTTTCACATGTAGGGAATTTTGTTGACTGTATGTTTAATAATTTTAAATTGAAGTCAAGTTCCTTTTTTCAAAGAAAATCAAATTGTTTAATAATTCATTTCCAGACAGTTTGTACGTAGCAGTCCAGTAGAGACGGTGGGTAAGAAGTGCAGCGGTGTACCTTGCGCGACCGAGCACGTGACAGGGCGGCCGTGTCGCGGGCGCCTGTACGACGGCGTGCTGGACTGGGAGCACAGCTTGCCTGAGAGCGATCTGCTTATGGCTGAGTGGCATTCCAGGTACCTAGAAACCAACTCATTCTTACTTCCCTAAGTATTAATATTGTAGAAGTAGCTCTCTCTCTGTCTGTCTGTTACGCTTTCCCACTCTAACTACTGATTTAAATGACATTTGGTACAGAGACAGTCCATAGGCTGAGAAAAATATAAGCTTAGCCTACTTTTTAATGCGATAAAAGGGTTGAAAAAGTTTGTGTAAAAGAGGCTGAAAGTTTTTAGAATGTTTCATCATTTTTGAAGCCAGAACCATGAAACTTATTTCTTAGGCCAAATGCCTCACATAATCACATAATAAAAAATTGTGGCATTCAAAGTTCAAAGCTGGCATCTGTTTCTCTCAACAGACCCAACCAAACATATCTATGTTAGAGTACATACATTGTGATACCGGATGAGGAATTCAAAATTTTTTTTGCCAAAATCTGAAATTTCCTCTTTACATTACTTTGCTACACAATCTTAACCAAAAGGAATACACACAAGCCAAGATAATAGACGAAGTCTGGGCCCACACCAACGAGGCAGAAGCCTAGTTACGTTGACGTGGCAAAAAGGAGATCTCGTAGTAGCCGTCACGACGGCAGTGACGAGACACCTTAGCCACGCAGACGCCAACTCGGTACTGGCAGGCCTTCAGGACCAGATTGTAAAACTATCGCTCTCTGTGTCCGAAGCAACGCCGTTTGGACCGGTTTTCCGAGGCAAACCCATCGTAGCCGATGGGGTTGTCAAGCTATGGTGCGAAAACCTCCAAACGCTGAGTTGGCTAAAGTCAGCCATTGGGAATGTGTGCCTGCCATCAGGTGAGAAGCTCACCGTGATAAGGCAGGTGGACATACCCAAGAGAATCATCTGCGGACTGGTCGTACCGGGGTCGTGGCCGAAGCCAAGCGTAATAGCTTGCCTGCTAAAGCTACAGAACCCCTGGGCCCAAGTAGACCAGTGGACTCTGCTGAGGGTTGACGCAACCGAAAAAGACACTTTTTGTGTCCTCAGCATACCAGAGGGTGTCGCCAAGGACATAGTGTCCAGAGACCGGAGACTGGGCTTTAGCCTAGGCTCCGCGTACGTCAAGTTTCGGGGCCCTAGGGGGAAGTTCATCACTGAACTACCCAACCTAGTGGCTGAGTCTGTGACCGCTCCCGGCCCCCCGCAAGGGGGGACTGGAGAGGACATGGACACTACTCCGGCGCCACCAGCCTCCTCTGATCTCCCGCGGTCCCGCGGCAAGTCTCTGACGGAGGTTTGTGAACACAATCAAATCGTTCTCCAATGGATTAAAGGCCATAGCGGATCGAGAGGTAACGACGCGGCGGACGAACTGGCGAGGAGGGCATCAGCGGAACAGGTTCAGGGCCCTGAACCGATTGTCCCGCTCCCACTGTCATCATCATCATCATCATCATCATAATCAGCCCACATTCGTCCACTGCTGGACATAGGCCTCTCCAATAATACGCCACTCAGCCCGATCCTCGGCTTTACGTTTCCAACCGCTACCAGCTACCTTACGTATATCGTCACTCCACCTAGTCTCAGGGCGTCCTACACTACGTTTGCCGATTCGTGGTCTCCACTCCAGAACTCGTCTACCCCAACGGTTATCGGTTCTGCGACAGATATGACCAGCCCACTGCCACTTCAGCTTGCTGATGCGCTGAGCTATGTCGGTGACTTTGGTTCTCTGACGGATGACTTCATTACGAATACAATCCCTCAGAGAAACACCAAGCATAGCTCTTTCCATAGCTCGCTGAGCGACTTTGAATTTTCGGACTGCTTTTACTGTTAGTGTCCACGTTTCAGCACCGTAGGTCATGACTGGTAGGACGCACTGATTATACACTTTTGTCTTCAGACATTGTGGGATGGGTGACGAGAAGACTCGGCGAAGTTTTCCGAATGCTGCCCAACCCAGCTGAACTCTCCTCATGGCCTCACTCTCAAAGCTATTTTTACCCAATTCGAGCGTCTGCCCTAGGTAAACATATTTTCGAACAACCTCAAGAGTGATTCCATTTACGGCAATCGGTCCCGGAGCAACGAACTCGTTGCACATGACTTTGGTTTTGTCCAAGTTCATCCGAAGACCGATGCGTTGAGAAGAGTTGGCCAAGCTGTCCAGCATCCATTGCAAGTCTTCCAGCGATTCAGCCATCATGACGATATCGTCTGCAAATCTTAGGTGAGAGATGCACTCGCCATTGATGTTGTTACCACGTCCAGCCCAATCCAGCGTCTTAAACATATCCTCTAGTGCATTGGAGAACAATTTCGGGAGATTACATCCCTTGTCTCACGCCTCGATGGAGAGGGATATGTTTCGTCTGCTGGTTTTGAACTTGGACCGTCATCGTGGCGGCTTCATATATACACCTCATCACCTCGATGTATCGCCAGTCAACTTGGCATCGCTGCAAAGACTCCAAAACAGCCCAGGTTTCGACGGAGTCAAACGCCTTTTCATAGTCCACAAACGCTAAACAAAGGGGGCGATTGTACTCCTTTGTCTTCTGTACAATCTGCCGCACCGTATGGATGTGGTCTATGGTGCTATAACCACTTCGAAACCCAGCCTGTTCCGGGGGCTGAAACTCGTCGAGTCTTCGGGCGAGACGGTTCGTGATAACTCTTGAAAACAACTTATAGACATGGCTCAGAAGCGATATGGGGCGATAATTCTTCAAAAGGGTTTTGTCACCCTTTTTGAAGAAGAGGACGACCAAGCTTCTGTGCCATGCCTCTGGAGTTCTCCCGGTAAAGAGGACGTCATTAAACAGTGCTTGGAGCTCTTTTATAAGTGGGGCTCCACCAGCCTTTAAGAGCTCTGTTGTAATTCCGTCCTCGCCCGCGGCTTTTCCATTTTTAAGTTGCCCAAGAGCCATCACGATTTCGTCGAGACTTATCTCAGGCAGGTCTTCTGTGTAGTGGCGAGTCAAAGTGGCTCTTCTGTCTTCATCCTGCGGGAGATGAGGAGCATGTGAAGCGTACAGCTGGCCATAAAAGTTTTCCACTTCCGAAAGAATGTCTGCTTTGGATACAACAACTCTCCCGTAGAAGAGGTTAACTTTGTTAGGTGGCTTCTACTCAATGGCTTGATGAATACTTTTGACCCCCGATTTTGCTCGATTGATTTTTCAATCAAGAGCGTGTTTGCTGATCGGAGGTCACGTCGTACAAGTTTAGAGATTTAGAGCCCCTAGTTCTAACAAAGTTAACATGGGATTTCGTCGTTCCTCCATGAGTTGCAGAGTTTCCCTCGAAAGCTTCGACTTTCTGCCTTTGTGTCGCATTTCACAAAATTTTGTGCCCTCATCTCGCAAGACGCCTACCACTCTGTCGAGTTTTTGGTCAACGCTTTCTGTGGTTTCCAAGGCAGCAAATCGGTTCTTCAGTTTTAACTGGAAAGTTTCAGACCCAACTACGGTTTGGAGAAGGTTCGGACGGAGTGTTGACTTCATCAAGCGGACGCGTTCAAGCTTGTAATCAATATTCAGGGTGCCTCGGACAAGCCTGTGGTCACTCCCGGTAGCAAACCGAGAAACGACTGAGACATCCCTGAACATACGCTTTTGTCCGCAATGATGAAATCAATCTCATTTTCGTCCGTCCATCGGGGCTTCGCCAAGTCCACCTCCTCTGCGGCTGTTTCTTGTAGAACGAATTCATCAGAAACAGCCTTTCCTTTTCAAGGAAGTCGACCAGCATTTGTCCCCTGTCATTCCTTCGCCCTAAACCATATGGTCCTACTACCGATTCGCTGCAGGTCTGTACTCCCACTTTGGCGTTAAAATCCCCATAACAACGTTGAAGTGGGCTTTGAGGTATGATGTAATGCCTTTGATATATCCTCATACAAAGCCTCAACTTCTGAATCTGGGTATGCCTCCCAGGGTGCGTACGCCATAACCACCTTGAGGGTATACCTCTCAGTTAACTTTAGCACTAGGTACGCAACCCTTGGGGACACACTTGCGATTTCTAGAACGTTGTTACGGAGAGTTTTGTGGACCAAAAACCCGACACCGCCTTGCGACAGCTGGTGACCTTCACGGTAATACATAAGATGGCCTGATTCCAAGGTAATGGTGTCCTCTCCCTCTCTTCGGACTTCACATAACCCAAGAATGTGCCATCTTATGTGAGTCAGCTCTTCTTCCAGCTGCGCAAGCCTATCGTCATCGCGAATCGTTCGTCCATTGTGTACAGCCAGGGTCAGTTTGGATTGGCGGCCTACGGTAGCCGGGATTCTTCGCACCCCTTGCCCCTGCCGTTACCATGGCCGCCGCCTTGGCCAGGAATAGCAGGGCGGCCGGGAACTAGGGGCCTTTGATTTTGTGTGCCTATCATTGGAGGGGTTTGCCCATAGTCGCCACGCTGGGCATGCGGGTTGGCGACCGCAGGGGCGCAACTTCTTATACCAGTGACGCTGCTGCCCGTCACCGGCTGAGATTTAAATTGCGCCGCAGTTTGGATGGATTAACCGCCATCGGTCGGTTCCCCATTAGTGGGCTCTTACCACAGGCAGGGGGGACCGGTGCCACATTCTACGCCCGGACACCAGGGCCAACCCCCACTGTCGCAGGTACGGAAATGGCTGCGAGAGAGGTCACTGAAAGAACATAACGACAACTGGACCAAGAGGTCGGACTGTAGTCAGTCCAGAGCGGCACTGGGGGGCCGTAACTCACGGTACACCCGGCAGCTGCTAAGCCTGAATCGTCAACAGTTGCGACTGGTCACGGGCGCACTGACAGGTCACGGTTTGTACAATAAACACCTATTCAGACTAGGTATTACCGACAGTCCTCTTTGCAGAGCTTGCCTTGAGGCTGAAGAAACGGCCGCTCATGTGCTCATGGAGTGCACAGGAGTGGCGGCGCATCGAGCGAAGTTCCTGGGCACACCGGGGACGCTCCGTGAAGCATGCGGCAACGTTAAGAAGCTGCTGGGCTTTCTGTTGGAGTTGGGTTGGCGGGAGTGAAGCCCACTTCCCCACACGCAAAACAGGCGCACCAAGACGTCGAGTTGCGGAAACAGCCCGCCCACAAAGCCTGAGCGGAGCGCTACTATGACTATGATAATAGGCATGTCGACTCATTTTTTGATTTAATGTGCCATCAAAAGGCTACCCCATAACTAAAACATAGGTGAAAGAATTACTTTGTTATCTTAAAAACTTCCCGTGATATCACGATTTTAAAATCACAATCTTGGACTCTCCCAAAAACGCTTCATACAAATCAGTACAGAAACGTGACGTCACAATGCCGTAGTTTCTATGCGTCGCGCGTAAAGTTTGTATGGTAGCTATATTAAATATTGCGTTTAGGAAACTGGTTTCATAACAAAAGTTACTTGAAATTGAATGGGTTATCCAATGGTAAATACATTTTCTAGTAATTTTGTACTTTTAAAATGGACTTACCCATCGATCTTTGAATGATCATAAAGTAAGTTATACTAAAAAAATATCAAAATTAAAATTGGTACACATTTTATTCTATTTAAATACTGTCATTATATCAAATAATTTAATATAATTGCAGGACCTGTCGACACGCCTATTATCTTCTTAGATAAATATCCTCCTAGCGATAGAGGGATGTGTCTCAAATGAAAAGACCATTAAATTTTTCGAGCCAGTATTTGAGGTTTCGATAAAATTTTCTCTTGAAATGTTGCCATGGACTGATTTTTTTCTAAAGAATTTACAAACCGTTATTTATGTTTTCAGTATCGCAGACCTGAGCATATGTCTAGGAACAACTCTTCAAATCATTCCAAGTGGCAACCTGCCATTAGAAACTGCTAAATATGGAGGAAAGCTAGTTTTATGCAATTTGCAACCAACCAAACATGTAAGTGAAGTTTGCTATATTCATATTTGAATGCTGTTTCAATGGCATTGGACTGCAATACAAAAGAAATTGATGTTCCTGTCTTAAAAACTTGAATTTTATGAGGTTTCGAAACTGTTGATGTTTCTTGAAATCAACAAGTTATGTAAGTAGATGCAATGTGTTAAGAGTGTGCGTAAAACCAGTAGAACTTTAGTAAAACTTTAATATGTTACCAACCAACCCTAAAATTTCGAAAACAGTTGTTCGAAACACTTTATTGAGTTCTAAAGTCGTTTTTGTATGAAGCAGCATTTTTTCCGTAAATTAGGGTTGGTAGAAGTTCATACGCGATACCCGAAGATCAAGACGCGTTCAGATTAGTATAGGCGTTTTTTTTTAAAACTTTATACAGATGCAGTGCTACATTCCTGATCTAGTTAGTTGTTGTCAAAAATAAAAGGCCCATTTTGAAATGTCAAATTGGTCCTTTTATTTTTGAAGACTATAACAATATTATTTGATGAAACTAGAATTTATTTTCTGTTTACAGGACAATAAAGCAGACTTAGTTATAAACTACTACGTAGACGATATTCTAGAGAGCGTAATGAACATTCTCGCAATAGACATTCCACAATATAACATAGAAGAGAACCCCACCAAACGTGCAGAGTCAGCCATCGTAGATTGGACTATAAATAGAAAAGACGTCTTAGCATTGGAGAAGATATACAAAGCAAAATGTAAGGGGGTCAAGAAAAAACGTTGCCTGATCAAGAGCAAGAGAAATAGCTCTGAAACTGAACAAAATAGAACAAAGAAAAGCAAATCAAATGTAGGTTTAAGTGGTACAATTAAAATAGAAGATAATGAAACAGTGAAATTAGAGGTAAAAGAAGATATTAGTACGGAAATAATCTCAACTAGAAATGATGTAAAGACTGAAATGAATTGTGAAGAAAATCAGAATAGCCAAAATCAAGATGATAATTAATTTAAGAATAAGTGTGGGTCGACAATCTGCAAATGGTAGATTTGTAAGAATATGTGATCTACTGTTTAATTCCGCAATTTGCAAAATAACTATTTTATGAGATCAAGGTACCACCAGACTGGGTATTAATAACCCACAATGATTTGTTTTAGATATTTTTTTAAATTCATAAATATACGATGCGTGTGTTCGTACTTAAACTTTATTAAATGGCTGGACCGATTTTAATGTTTTTGAAGTGAAACTGTCTTTTGGCGCGCGCCAAAGATAGATTTTTCGTGGGCTGTGAATTGAATTCTAGCGTCACGCTCGGGAATGATATGAGATCTTCGGGTAAACTCGGGATCATGGCCATTGGCCATCTAGAAATGTTTCAGCATTTCCCATTGGCTGACGCATTTCTGTATTTCTAGATGGCCATGCTCATGGCCACGCCCTCCGGTTTCGCCCGTGTAGTTTCCAAAGTAAGCTATCAAATTCTGAGTTAAAGTTTGCAGTTCCTATGACTACTAATTTTTTTAAAAGTTTTGTACCTTATTTAGAGAACCTCTGTTGGGTTAGCTAGTTTATACTCGTAATAATATTTTTGTATTATAACTTTTTTAATTTGTCTGAATGAATAAACAAAATACACAACTGCAGTTGTATGTTTTATAAGCTGTAAATATGTAACTTTGTATTATTATCAAAGTAACTTTTGATCAAATCTTTCCAGTAGTGATTTTGATGTAATGATGCGTTTTCAAAACAGAAATTATATATTAATAGCATCGCCCTGCGGTTTAACCCGCGTAATTCCTGTTTCGGTAATTTTCCCGCGATGAAAATTAGCCTGCTATTTTAGAGCATAAACTATGTTCTAAATTTCAACCCGACCCGTCTAATCGTTGCTCCGTGATTGAGCAACAAACATCCAATACAGGGTGGGCGTTTGATTGAGCCTGTGAGTGTATTAGTGGGATGTAAAATTATTACCACTGACAACATGTACCTACTTACTAAATATCTCTTGATACAATGAAAAACCATCTCACTATCTGTGCTGATGTTCATGACAGGGCTTGTAATCCAACTGCTATTCTAAAAACGCTTCATTGTTAAGTTAAATGTAAAGACAATTACCTCACTTATTGTATGAAAATTAAAAATCAATAGTATTAATAAAAAAACGTATTTTATTTAAATTATCAAATAACCCTTTGGTAAACCACACAGGAATGTTATTATAATTATGTATAAAAATATCTAATTATAATTATATATATCTAATTATAATAAGTATAAAATACACAGCCCATTGATATAAAATTACTAGGAATGAAGGTTTAAAAAAAATAGATACTTAAAACTTGTTGATGACTTCGAGTTACATAATACGGTATTTGACAATGTTGAAAATATAGCATAAATTATGATAATCTTATTAGATAACACATTAAATAAACATATTTTACTCTATTTTCGGAGATATAGTGTATATTTTTTGTGAAATACGCCAATGAAAATTTAAAAAATACTGAATTTTTATCTTCGACATAAACGCACTGTTAAGGATGGCAACGCTGTTGACATCACACGCCAGTAAATATGCCATCTATAGCAAAAAACGGTTTCTTTGAGAACAGTGATTTATTTATTTACTGGCGTGTGACGTCACGCACGTCACATGACCAGACACAGCGTTTTTGGGGGGCTTTTCGAACTTTATACTTTAAACATTTATTTTTATTGTAGAAACAGTGGCTCTTGCGGAAATATTTATGGGGTATGTATATTATGTAATCAAAAATCATTTAAACGGTTTTACAAATTTAGTCAAATACCGTATTGTAAATGACAAAATAATGTGTTCTAACCAAAAATGTCCTTTGCATGTGTTCATACTTTCTTTTTTATAGCATCATCTACCAAACACAAATAATCTAGCTTATAATATATAAATATATAGCAAATAATATAGCCATCATTCATAAATAAAATAAATAATTATTCAGTACATTACTTGGTACCTACTGTTAAATCGCATTTGAACTATCCTTTCGTAATGATATATGTAGATATACTTTAACCATGTATGTCGTTGGCATTTCATTTCTTTTTTTGCTTATCAGATAGCGAATTGCCGGTCAAAAGAATAATCGCATTAAAATATACATTCGGTGAGAACAAAATCTTTGGGAGCCCATGATCTAGATTCTAGACAGAAACTATTTATGTACAGCATAAGGAACATTGTAACTTTTATAAAACTAGAATCATACAATAATTTTATCTGAGTGGCCAAGTGAGTTGAAAAGCCAGCAATGTGATGATCGGTAGAACCAAGTTATCAACTTGAACGGTCATTGCTTCAGCGAGACCAGATATGGTCGCCGCGACGGATGTCCGGATCAATGCGTTCTTTGCGTCCATAAAACCTGAAAAGGAACAGTAATATAATCCAACATATTATTCACTAGCAGCGGATTCAACGCGTAGTTCCCGTTGCCGTTATTTTCTAACGATGAAAAGTATCCTGTGGTACTCGAGACTATAGTCAGTGCTCTAAATTTCATCCCGATTCATTAAGCCGTTCCGTCGTTATTGAGTCCTATACTTTTACATTAATAATAGTAGGATAGGAGAGTCCCAGTAGTGGGAACATTTAATGTGCTATTTATGCTATTAATAAGACAGACTGCAGTCATACAAGACTACTTTGTGGATTATTTATGAAAGACCAACATACATCATACATTGCACAGATAATGCATAAGTATAAGTATGCATAAGCCGCGCGTCGCCTCACGAAGGAGTCCAGGCAGGTGCACGTGCTGGCGACGGAGGTCTATAACCGCATTCCGGACGAGATAAAAGATGCCCCGTCTCGAGAGTCTTATAAAATTCGAATGAAAAAGTGGCTTGTGGAAAAGAGTTTCTACAGCATTGGCGAAATGATAACCGGATAATTTAAATGTGTACCTATGTAATATTTAAGTATTGATTAATTGTACCCTGTTGACATTAATTTTGAATTTTAATTGTATCATAATTTATTTGACATGTAATTTTAGGATTTAATTTAATCTTATTGAAATGACATGATGTATTGTATGTACCTAGCTAGAATTTACTATTGAATTGGAATTGTAATGAATTTTAATATCCTTTAATATGACATGTAACTACTCGTTATCAATATAAGAGTATGAGTATGAGTATGCACAGATTATACAGGTTATTAGTCTCTACAATCTATGAAGAGAAAACTACAACTACCTATGTAACTACTAATAATAAGCTGTTGAAAAATCAAGGCAAAAATTAAATTGAGCATTTAGGAACAGGCAGGTTCGTGGTCCTATTTTGGTCTTACTTTTGTTAAAAAGTATATGCGTAAACGTCTGCTAGGCAGCACAGATTGGGCAAACCCCTGAGTGGGTTTTCCCCGATGGTTACAATCTTTGTGACGATTTTCACCGTTAAAGCCAGTGGTGATGACGAATTTGTACACCTACAGTTTGAAATATACTCAGAAAAGTAGGCGGGGTTAAAATATACGATCTCACGCTGAAACAGGACGATCTAGCCACAGCCTAGCGATGAACAATGTCTCTACATTGTTTGTTTGCTACAAATTACAGGGCAAAGATATTGAAAATCATCTTATAATATTCTGGGTGGACTGAACACTGCTGCATTGGGCTGTGCAGGAATGTCGCTTCCCATGAATCTTGTTCCTTCCTTCACTATATAATAATAGAGTAAGATCCCAGAGCCGCCAGACGTCACGTATTTTCTGATGGATGAAATGTGGACGATTGAGTGGAGTTAGAACGTAATAATATATACATAAATAAATATGGGTGGACATTTCACACACAACACCACCTGACCCCAAACTAAGCAAAGCTTGTACTATGGAAGCCAGTTAGCTGATATAATACTTACATATTTTTCAATAAATACTTATTATACATAGAAAACACCCAGGCACAGTACAAATATTTGAATTCATCACACAAACTGGGTGGGGATCGAACCCACGAACCACGGCTTCGCAGGCAGACGTACTACCAACTAAGCCACCAGGCCAGCCAAAAATAACATATATTATGCTTACCCGCTAACTTGCTTAGACGGTAGACTTACCTAGAGTTTTAAAGCGTCTGTTAAGCAAAACGGCCGACGGAAAGAGTCTGGGAGTATTGAGGCCTTATTTTTAAAGATTGCCTATAACATACGTGAAAATCAGTTATCAGAAAATACGTGAAGCAAGTTATCGTGTAAGCATGTGTTATTATTACATACTAACTCTACTCAATCGTTCACATTTCATCCATCAGAATATACGCGACGTCTGGCGGCTCTGGGATCTTGGACTATAAAAAAACAATCATAAAAAGCGCAGTTTCTTACCGAAAACTTGTAAGGCGTAAATCGTCGCAACCTGGAAAATAACATTAAATGTCGTACCCTCAACAGATTTGTTGGTACCTGGAATAAAAGAAAGATTTTTTGTAGTGGTAGGACTCTTGGCAGAGTCCGCCTGGGGAAGTACCACACCTTTGCCAGTTATTCTACTGCCAAGCAGTAATGTGCAAACATTACTGTGTTCCGGTTTGAAGGGCAATGTTTCCACAGAAATTACAGGGCTTAGAGATATAAGATCTTAGATCTCTGGGTGACGAGCGCAGTGCAGTGCTAGGTAATGATTTGGACTCTTCATGTTCCAATAGCTGCGTGTCACTGTGCTGTTATGTGTCAGGCATGTTGCTTACCATCAGGCACATGTCCTGATCGTCTCGTCACTCTTTATTTAAAAAAGGAAAAAAAAGATAAAATCATTGTAGAACTTTTATATAAAGGCGCGACAGAGACGAAAAGTTTTTGTAAAACCGACGGTATTGAATTTAAATACAATTTTACGGTGATATAATATACAAACTTATATTATAGTCCTGGATCCCTGGTACAATTTTTGCAATTGATTACTATCAATCTAGTTTTGCATGAATAGCTTCATTTTGATGAGCCCAACAATTTTCTGTAAGAAACTCACGATTGTGGTAGGTAGCTAACAGAGATTTTTTTTACTTAGTCAACTTTTCTTATGTATAATAAATCATTTATTCATTAAAAATACAAAGAGAAATATTACAAATAAAAGCTAGCATTTGGTAAGTATAAGTTAATTACCATCGAACCAGGCTCGCGGCCTGTGTGTCGACATGCAGCGCCCTCCTCGTATCCAGTATCCTAATACAACTTCAAGAAAATTGAATTATTAGTATCGCAATACACTTTTATCACCGTTATGTATTAAGCGTAATATTAATATACATAATTTAACAGTCACGTTGTCCTACAAAATGGGTGGCACATTATCCCGGTCCTACGGTCAGAAATATTTTATCCTAGCTATCTCTGTTAGCTACCACAATCGAGTTTCTTACAGGATATTATAGTGAAGAGCGTCTCATTATAATAACTATAAAAAATTGGCAGTCTTAGGAACTGCCGATATAAGTGAAACTTATAACTCAGAATTTGATAGCTTACTTTGGAAACTACGCGGGTGGAATCGGAGGACGTGGCCATGAGCATGGCCATCTAGAAATGCGTCAGTATGAAATGGCGACGCATTTGTAAATGGTCAATGGCCATGGTCCCGAGTTTACCCGAAGATTTTTTATCATTCCCGAGCGTGACGCTAGAATTCAATTCACTGGCCTCAAAAAACCTGTCTGAGGAGCGCCAAATGAAGTTTTCACTTCAATAAATAAATATTGGTGGACAGTGAAGTTATTCACGCAAAATTAGCTTGATAGTAAACAATTGCAAAAATTGTACCAGGACTATTAGGATTTATTAGTAGGTTTAATCTCTCACCGTTCCACTTATTGTTGCCGAAGCGAGAGCCGACCCAGCTGGCGGCGGTGTCCCCCACGCCGATCGACAGCACCCCCGCCAACAACTCCAGTCGGTTCCCGGGGTGAGGCACCAACAGCAGCGGACACGCTAGTCCGCAATACAGGTATAGAGGCGTCATGGCGAACGCGCCGCTATCCTGGGAACGAAATACGCAAGTTGAAATGCCACTGGAGACATTGCCCTTCAGACTAGAACACTGTAATGTTTTCACGTTAGCTAGATCGATTTATCGTCCCCGAAACCCCCTGTATACATAATTTCATGAAAATCGTTCGAGCCGTTTCCGAGGTTCAGATTCTATATACATACAAGAATTGGTCGTTTAAAGGTATAAGATTAATTCAATAATAAGTATTATGACGTCACAAAATGGAAACCGATCGTAATTTTCAGTACTACTTTCGCCAACGTTCATACCACGTTGAATACACCGGTTCTCGTCCGATCACCGAAGTTAAGCAACGTCGGGCGCGGTCAGTACTTGGATGGGTGACCGCCTGGGAACACCGCGTAATGTTGGCTTTTTGCTTTAGCTAAGTTTGGTATGATGAGGCTATGACTGAATTTCAGTAAATGACGTCACCAAAAAGGTAACAAATCGTAATTTTTATTCGTTTGTTCGCCAACGTTCATACCACGTTGAAAACACCGGTTCTCGTCCGATCACCGAAGTTAAGCAACGTCGGGCGCGGTCAGTACTTGGATGGGTGACCGCCTGGGAACACCGCGTAATGTTGGCTTTTTGCTTTAGCTAAGTTTGGTATGATGAGGCTATGACTGAATTTCAGTAAATGACGTCACCAAAAAGGTAACAAATCGTATTTTTTAGTCGTTTGTTCGCCAACGTTCATACCACGTTGAATACACCGGTTCTCGTCCGATCACCGAAGTTAAGCAACGTCGGGCGCGGTCAGTACTTGGATGGGTGACCGCCTGGGAACACCGCGTAATGTTGGCTTTTTGCTTTAGCTAAGTTTGGTATGATGAGGCTATGACTGAATTTCAGTAAATGACGTCACCAAAAAGGTAACAAATCGTAATTTTTATTCGTTTGTTCGCCAACGTTCATACCACCTTGAAAACACCGGTTCTCGTCCGATCACCGAAGTTAAGCAACGTCGGGCGCGGTCAGTACTTGGATGGGTGACCGCCTGGGAACACCGCGTAATGTTGGCTTTTTGCTGAATCTACTCATTTTATAGTTTGTGAATTTAATTTATTGAACTTAGAACGTACAATACATAGTATTTTAATTGTACAGAGAATAAATCTATACTAATTCAATTCACGGGATCTAGATAGCTGATATAAAATACTTCACAGTTGTAACTTATTCTTATTATGTCTTATTTCCAAACATCACTGCGTTCCGAATTGAAGGGATTGTCCTTCAGTATCCAGAGAAATTACAAGGCATAGATGTCTGGATGACGAACGCAACGCAGTGCTAGGTAATGATTCAGACTCTTCTTGTTTCATTAGCTAATATTGCTTTGGATTTATTGTCTTGGAGTGTATTGCGATCTGTTTGTATTTTAAGTGTGTACCTAGAGACAAATAATTAAAAAAGATATATCTAATAAAAATTGTTTAAGATATGTTTACCTTCTCATCGCTATAAACCACGAAAGCAGCTTGTAGGTGCGACGAAATTGGTTCGATTCCGGATTTTCTCAGAGCCTGAAACATATTAGTTTTATTTTACTACGAAACTAGCAAAAAAAAAAGGTAGTATTAACATTTAGCCTTTAATCTAACAATGGTGCACGATACGTCACTTGTAAAACTATAGGTATACAACTATTAGATATATTTATAGATAGATAGATAACTCTTTCTGGTGACACAAAAACAGAAATATTACAGTAAAACACTTCTAAACTAGCACCACAAATGGCGGCGTTATTGCTTAGAGCAATCTCTTCCAGGCAACCAGCAAGGATGGCTATTACGCATGTCAGTGACCAGAAATCATAATTTCCCATACCTAAAGTTCTCAACAGAACCAAAGGTAAATTATTCCCGAAAACGTACTAATCGAGCTGCGAACACGTGCGCGCACTCTCCTTGAAAAAGATCGCCGGACGCGATCGAAACTTGAGTCGGACTGGACTGACTATTTCAAACATGAGTTAGCCGTGTATTTATTGAAATATATACATTACATTATTCCTGTCTAAAACTGTTTACTTCAATTTACCATCGACATAAAATATGTATTTTTTCGATATTTATATGGGATCCCGTATACATTTTTTCGAATTACCGAATCAACTTCGGGAAGTCTACTCTTTCGAACAAAAAAATAATTAGGTAATCGGTACATCCAGTCGAAAGTTATGAGGTAACAAACATAAAATGTCGAATTGATAATGTTTTTTTTTTCTTAAGTTCGTTGAAGAGGTTGGTTTACCTCAACTAAAATCAGCAATCCGAACCCGAATGCAGCAGCCAGCATCATCAGCTGTTGGTCGACCACGACCCCGGACAGGAACACGACAGAAGCTAGCAAGTGGAACGTCTTCCGAGTCACTGTGTCAGCCTTCACGGCTACCTTCGTACGGAACAGAACTACTCCTACTGCTATCAGCACGACGCCGAGCCAGAATGTGAACAGTTGTATCTGAAAATATTATAAATCAAATAAATAAATAATTCCTTTTCCTCAACATAGATTCTCCATCTCTTCTCTCATTCATTAACTTAAATGCCAAACCAAGGTCACGTAATCCCCACTCCTTAATATTAATTCTACAGGTCTACAAAAATAACACATCATTCTATAATCCTATTGTGCGTATGTGTCGTCAATACAATGAGGTTTTGTCCAGTCACCATAGCACTATTGATATTTTCAACAGTAACCTATATAAGTTTCGAAGGAATGTTTTGGCTATTCTATGGTACTCGTAGTTTAACTGTAGTAACTGTCTTTTCTGTTTTTCAATTTTTCAAATAAGTGTTTTGCAATGGTAACAATAGCTTTGTACTTGGTGTACATTTATGTCATTTCGTCCAATTTTCACATTTTGTTTGGTGAGTGGGACTTGTTATTTTGCTTGTGTGGGTTGTTTTGTTTATTAGCAAACTTATAAAAATGCTTAACAACATTTGTATTTGTATGTCTATTATTAATTTTCTTTTCTCATTATTTGTAATATAACCAACGAAGTATTACAAATAGAAGCGTTATAGTCTAACAATCATGCAATAAATCACAGCGGAACTTGCACACATACACATATACCTACACTTCCATTTGTATTAATAAATAAGACGCGGAAGAAAGAGACAACATATCCAGAATATCGGTAGTTGGAAAGGAAAAGATATAGGTTTAGCAAACAGCATCATACCACAACATAATCTGCTGCCATGCTACTAATCGGGAGGTTTACCGCCGAACGAAACATGTCTTAGCTTTTATATTTCTCTCTTTTCATTCCGGTTGAAATGATAGAGATCGCAATACAATGGCAAAGCGAAAGTCGATTTAGTTAGAAGGCCGATTCTCTCTTACACTCTCGTTCTAATCTGACTATATCCATCTCGCTCTATCCATTCGTAGGAATAAACAGCCAAATTAAACAACAAATAATTTAAACAAGAACAAAATTAAAAATTTTGACTAACCCCCGACTACCTAAGATTTGTTATCTGCACAACATTCTACTAGTCAAGCCCTTTCATTTGATACCCATATTAAGGGAGCTGTGAAAAAAGAAATGTAATTCGCCATTTTGTGATATCGGCCATCTTGGATTTGTAATTTGTCATAGTGAAAAGTATTCTACTAATCAAGCCCTTTCGTTTGACACCCATATTGAGGTAGTAGTGAAAAAAATATTTATAATTCGCCATTTTGTGGTGGCGGCCATCTTGGATTTGAAATTTGTTATAGTGTATAGTACTCTACTAGTTAAGCCCTTTCATTTGATACCCATATTGAGGTAGGTTGTGAAGAAATATTTTATCCGCCATTTTGTGGAGGCGGCCATTTTGAATCGATATTAACCAAACATAGCTAAGAACACCCGCACGGTAATTAACTTTCAAATAAAAAAAACCGCATCGAAATCGGCCCATCCGTTTGAACTCTACGGTGCCACAGACAGACACACACACAGACAGACAGACAGACAGAGAGACAGACAGACAGATAGACAGACATCGACGTCAAACTTATAACACCCCTTTTTTTGGTCGGGGGTTAAAAATAATTACAGTGTTACTTACGCATGAAATTTTTCTCTTTAACAGTTGCAGTATAATTTTTACAATGTCTAAAAACACAGGATGGCATTTTTTCCTTCTGTTCACATCACAATGTTAACCGAAAATACCTACAAGCGGTACGGACTGCTCTCGACACTGGAGAGTGCATGACTGAGCGGGAATAAGGTAATTACCTCGTTTTCGTCTTGCCAAAGTTTTGCTTGAGGAACTCGTCGATTAATAATAGGTCATTGAATATAACTATGTAATCTTGCTGTGTTCACATGCTTAGGAATATTTACCTGCTCAAAACAATTATGTTTTCAATCTTTGTAATATTTTGTAAATTTCCTGTTTTGTGTACCAATAAATAAATAAAAAAACCACTTCAATGTAACATTATACTCGAACTTTTTTTAATTTCTACAACAACGTCATCCTGATAAAGGAAAGCAAATTTTAGTTTTTTGTTGATATTTCAAAACACACTTCACAGATTTCGATAAAATGTATATCATCTTTGTACTATGATCTACCAAAATGAAAAAATAAACGGTCAAAATCGATTTACAATGGGGCGTTTTCAAGAGGCAAAAATACCTCTCAAAGACAGTGCCCAATTTCGCCGTAGGTGGCGCCACTGTTTTATTTTGTTAGAGAAATTTCACAAAAACCAACAGTGGTGCCACACTTGGGAATATTTAAAACTATCTTTGACAAGTCTTTTTGGGTCTGGAAACCCCCTCATGGGCGGAGCTATCGCGTAGCAAAAATACATAAAAACATACAGCCAAATTGAGATCTCGTTCTTTTTTGGGGTTGTCGGTTCAAAATAATTGATAGTCACTGAGACTGTTAACGAAAGTGAAAACTTAAGACACAGAAAATTAGAACAACTTAATGTACCTTTATCATACAAAATTACGAGTATAAAATGACCTTTTGCAAATTTACTATTGGAGCATGCATCTTTTGTTTTAGTAAATAATTAAATTTATACTCACTTTCTGTGCAGTTCCAAAAACAAAATGCCATGCTTTCGGAATGCAGCCCAGACCCAGTAGTGAATGAAGCATTAGAACACCAAATAGTGCCGCCCCCAAAACTATATTTCTCAAATACAGTAGGTTCCTTTGATTGTCAGGCATCATGATCAACGCTGTAACAATTATACCCACGCTTGACAACAACGTCTGAAAATAGCCAACAGTTGTGCTATTGTTAAATGTAACCACCACACTTCGGCAACACCATTTTATTGACCATCAATCATAATGAGTTGCCTGATGATGTGGTGTTTGGTTTATCAATTGCACATTACAGCATTACACGGACATTAAAGAGGCTAAATTTCGCGTGTGTTTCAGATTAGGGTGTGTTTTATGTGTGTGTTTTTTGCATGAGAGGGTATGTATGAGTGTGTGTTGTGTGTTGCATGTGTGCACCTGAGTATATGTGTTAGTTTGTTACAGTATTCAATGGGTTTGGATATAATTTGATATAAGGGTACTTGACTCAACCAATATTATAGAGAACAATATAAAGATCAAAAATTTCTACATAAATATTTAAAGCTCTGTAGCTCTAGGGCAAATATCATAAAATGTTCATTTGTCCCAGCACTGGGATCACAAAATAGAGTTTATTAGATGAATGAAAGATCATAGTTATAATACAATGCCAAAAAGGCTACTATTGACTTTGATAGAGTTTTGTACAATAATTTTCCATAAAGTATTTAAATATATAGCAAAAAAGACAATCATCTTTAATTAGGAGGATATTGTACAGCAAAAGTAAACATTATTTACATGAAAATTTATTGATGTATTGGTGAACGCACTGAGTTGGCAGGAAACCTACCTCCTACTACCTAGAAAATACCAAAATTAGACTAAACATTACTATACTGCAACACGATGGACCCGGCACCCGCACTGTGAATCCATGGAGTGCTAAGAAGATTGTCTCTCTAGGTTGAAAATGTTCTATGATATCTACTCTCCTTTTTCTCCTCCTCATCCAAGATATATTATGTAAAAAAGGCAATCTAAATGACAAAGGGCACAGCAACACTCTTAGAGCCTAGAGCCTGTGGAGTTGCTAAATATAAATGAAAAAAAAAAGATCAATGCATTCTTGTGATACAAAATTGTACTTACATTAACTATAGCTGTGATCAAATCAAACTCATCATCATCATTTTCGAATTGCCTCCCAACTGTCATCACCACAAACAACACAATGCTCTGAGCCACCAGCATCGCCTCTCCAAGGGTGAATGTCTTTGGATACTTCATTATGCAGATTCTCAATAAAATACTGAATGAAAATATAGACGGCACAGCGATTAATAGTGACATTGTGAGATCTGCAAATATAAAATTAACATTACAACATTGACAAATGATACATTATACATTTACCAGTGAAAGGATAGAGAATTTGCAACTAAATCTACTCAAAAAAGTGTTTTTGTGTTAAAATCAACTCAAAAATTACTTTGTATTGCAGGGGTAGTTGTTTTTTGAAATAACAAGTTCTTTGGCTGAATTAAGAACTTTTTGGTAGAGGAATATCTCATAGAGTTGCATCACCAACATGCTAATGCAGCAATGTAAGGGCGAAGCGACATAGCAACGGCAGAGCAGCACAGTGGAACTAGCCAACCGCGGATCATCCAGAGAGAGTCATGGGGCTAATGACACCCTCTGGGTTGGGTCCAGTACTTTGGTGGACAACTAATTTATAAACATGCTTGTACTTGTAGCACAGCTTTGTGACATGACCACAACTACATGACCCCCCTGGAGCCAAAGCTGGATCCACCCTTGTGTGTAGGATCATTATCAACATGCATAATAGCAATATATCTGTGGCTATAAAGGTGACATATTGTGCTCTTTAACACTTAAAATTCTAAGTTTTCAATTCTATAGCCAGTCTCATGACTGCCAATTTCGCTATTTCGCTTTCGATATTTGTCACTCTTTTATATCTATACCATAAATCCTGAGACATTTGTGTCCCACCCTTCAGAAGTTTAAGCAAAATGGTTAGGACTTTGTTATTTATTGCTGATTCTAAATTTCAAGCAAAAATATAAGGAGAGATGAATATGAGTTTCATTGTAGTTTGCTAGTTAAAGTTTGGTTTGACTTCCAAATAACTTTTGTTTGATGGGAACCATTTCTTACAGTACACATATTTGAAATACTAAAATAATCTTAATCCAGATTTACAACTAAGACTGATAAAATAATAATTACCTTTTATGACAAAAGAGTATAGCAACAGTGCCGATACAAGACTAGAAGCTAAACAACCTCCATAAACTTGATCATAAAGCACCAAACATGATACTGTCAAAAATGCTATAAACAATATACAGTAAAATGCCAAACCCACTGATGTGTAGGCTACTATACTATATGCTTGGGAGACATTGTACAAAAAGGTGTATATCATTAAAACTGCAGGCAAAATGATGCAGCACCATAAACCATTGCTGCTTGCATCTCTGAAAAATTGGAAATTATATTGTTAATAGTCTAAAACTTCAGTGATAAGCTCGATCAAAGTTCAAATCTGAATCAGATCCGGTTTAATATCAACAGCAGAATAGCTGGTTGTTGTAAAACTTAGGCAAAATGTTAGTTAGATACCTGGGTTCAATGCGAGCTTCACGTAAATTGCGAGTTATAAGGCGATCATTAAAGTTTAAAAACAAGAGATACTTTTTGTTTACATAGTTCAGAGACTGTGTTATATTGTCGTTCGCATTTAATTTACTCATTTTCACGTCTCACTTTTCAGTCAGCGTCTTTCGCTCTTTCGTGAGTGAATGCACTTTTTGTAACTGAAATAGCTGTAAAATAAAATATATTCACAAGAAACTTTAATATAGCTAAATTACCATACCATACTAACAAACGTATGACAACTGAATCCACGACTCCACGTAGTAGGTATTTACATTCTCTTTGCTGAATCCTGAATCTGAATCCAATGAGGCGTTTTCTGACGAGATAAAAAAAATGGTTCGAAAAAACGACGATAGGAGGCGCTTGCAGATTTTAGATTGCGATGTCAATGTCAAAAGCCACTGAGCCACATAGTGATCCGGACCACTGGGACTGGACTGACTGAACCTAGCTCGCATACACTCCGCGAGGTATAAGCTGAGCTTTGCATTTGTGTAAGTGATCACCAATCAGGCAGGAGCGCGGCGAGACAGAATGGCGCCGCGCCTAAGGCCGGTTGTCACACCTACACTATCCATGTACACTCACACAAATGCAAAGCTCAGCTTATGCCTCGCGGAGTGTCCCTGTGTCGAACTAGTTCGCTCCTATCTTTCGATCGTTCGTTCTTTTTCAAATATTTTAGAAGACAAAAGACAATATTGCAATTTTTAATTCATACTGCACATAATATTGGAATATTTAACTATTTCTTGTTATGTAAAATACTAAAATTTCACATTTTAAAATTTCGAGAAAAGTTCTGGCTGGATTTTTATATAAATATTTTTGAATCACCGCTCTAAGCAAATGTAGTAAATGATTGTTGCATGGTTCTTGTTAATAAAAAAAAGGAAAAATGTTCAGTGGTTTGAGTAGGTTTGTCCTTAAAATATTTTATACTATACTTGTATTTTGAACCTGTATTTTCCTTACAAAAGTGTACCTCTCATTGTCATTTTCATAAATTGAATTTTACAATATTCTATACCTACTAAAATTTTCAAAATCAGTTTAACTGTTAAGGCTTGTTCGCATTAGGTTAGTATATACGTCTAGTAGCGAGTAATTTAGTGACTAATTGTGTCTGAACACTGAAAATTTAGTCGAGTAGCTTAGGGAGCGATTTAGTCGAGTCAATCCATTTTGTTCTATTTTCAACGGGCGAGTAGCGCCCCCCACCACGCGTTCGTTGGGAGCGGTGCGCTCATTGGCTCGCCGGCTAAACAGGTTAGAACTTGTCGAATTAAAAGAATTTCGAATATAACTTCAAACAATTTTCCAAATACGAAATCGGCTGTGGAATAACTTTTTTTATTGGTCACACAAATTTCCTCATTCACCTATTCTAAAATAGCCATTACGATTCGATAAGATTAGCTTATTCATTAATTTATTTTATTGCGTTGTAGGATCTTCATGTTGCGAAACGCAACTCACTAGTGAAATGTACTAAAGCACGGTGCGAACGATTTTTGAATAGTAGCGAGTATTTTAGCTACTAAATTACTCTCTAATAGACTAATTTACTAGCCTAATGCGAACAAGCCTTTAAGACGTGATATTGTAACATTACATAATATTATGTACTTCCAGTTTACACTATAATACTTTCGCATTAAAAAAAATTGGAAGTATATCGTACAAAACACACTATAAAATTATTTATTAAAATATTATAACATTTTGAGCATGAAAGTTACAAAAATCTGTGATAATATGTAGTTTTTCTAGCCAACATTATATTGACTACAGAGTTGGTTACGTCCCATCTCTAATCACACGGCGGGAGCGCGGTGCGAGGGCGGTCCTGCGCGTGCCCGCCTCCCGAACGTCTCCTTCACCCCGCGATTCCCGGATTAGTTTTCAATAGTTTTTATAAAAATAAGTAAAATAATCGACTTACCGATGAAATGTGATACTGGATTTCAATTTTGTGCGTTTTCTAGTATCTTTTTTGCAAGATCGAACTGCACATTTCACCATTTTATTAACAAAATTTGAAAAAAATCCCTCGAGAAACGCGCTTTACGCGATCGAGTACGACTACAGGCGTACGGGCGCTAGCGTCAGGAACGTCGTTTTGTTCTCACCCATGCCTACAGTTCCCACTTCGTTGTGTTTGCTCTATGGTACTTAAATGTACTCAATGGACGTAGTGATTACTTCCTCTCAGTGTAACCATTTGTGGCAGACTTCTGCCATTTTGGCAGATTTGGGTCTTTAATTTAATGTGTGGCAGATTTTGGCAGATTTAAAAGGTTCTAAGAAAATATGGATTACTTTATTTTCATGTTCAGTAAAATAATGTTTTATAATTATATTACATACATTAACTATGATATTCAATTAGATGAAAATGTTTTTGTCAACCTAGCGAATTCTGTTTCATGGCTGATGGCTGGGTTATACGATGATTTTCCTTATATTGTGTGTTTGTAGAAAAGCGTCATTTTATTATGAACCGTAATTCACACAGTTATAGTGTTCCTAATCTTATATCCTTTATTGATTCGGTTTTCTTTTAACTTTTGATTTTAAATCATCTTTTTTGGTGTGTAATGCTTGCGGTTCTTTGTAACGAAAACTATATAAACGAAGAGGAAATAAGAGCGCTCTCATCGAACTGAATGGGAGCAAGATCCCTTGCTTTCTTCCTAGTTGTCGAGGGCTAAGGAGAACCAGGTTGTTGCATTCTGTAAAGCTTGCAATTGTTAATTAATTACCAGATTATCTTCTATTAAAAAGCATAAATCTTCACAGAAACATAAAAAAAACTTAATTGGTTTTAGTGGCCAATCATCGGTAAGTATTTTACAATTTGGATGTACAACAAATACAAATATTTGTTGAATTTATACTTAATATGTAATCTGTCAGTTTAGAGACAAATTAAATTTAATGAAAGTACAAGAGACTAATTAGGATCAGGAGGAAGTAGCACCAGTAGCACAATTTTGAGTGTTGACATATTTCGGGGAGCAATTAGCAAAATACTGGCCAAGATTTCTTCAAAATATATATAGTTTTATTTTCATAAGGCATATTTTTGGCATTTTTGATGTTAAGTGTGGCAGATTTTGGTAGAATTTGTACATAGTATTTGGCAGATGCGCCATTTACGAAATGGTCACACTGCCTCCTCTGTGGTTGTTGTGTATGTGTATTGCTGTATTTGCTGTTCGTGGGATTCTGGGATTGTTACCGGCCGGTGTGATAAAATAATTTTGATAAAAGCAGACGGCAAAATATTCGTGCGCACGGCTCCAAAAAAAAACTTACAACAAACATATTGAAGTGATAACTTTGATTTTAATAAATAACAACGTGTTCTTGCTGATATTTTATTATATTATCAAATCGGGTATTTGTGAGACCTACCTTACAATATGCTTCGAAATTTGAATAAAGTAGTGCAACTACAAAAAGCTAGATTTGCAACCGCACCGGCGCCACAAAGTAATCCTGAAGTTTTGTACTCAGGGGTAAGTTTATGTTTGGTTTGCTTTACCAATACACCTACAAAAAGTACCTAGTAGGTACCTACCTACATAAAATGGAATAAACAATATCTGGGTACATACTCTTAGAAATCTAAAATAATACTGATGTGCCTTTGCCACGCTCCTTTACTCTTAATTAAAATTCAAATTCAAATTCAAAACTTTATTTGCCACTAAGTGTACATTATGGTCTTACAATAACAATCGGTATCTTACAACTTAGTCGCCCTTTACGGAGCATTGCAAATGTTACAAAATCACACAGTAAGTATGTTAATGGTAACTACAAGAGAGCTTTGTACATTAAAACACTATGACTAATAAAATACAAGTAATTATTGAGGTGACTTAACATTTATCTATAACATTTATAATAATATAACATAGGTATATATATTTATATAATAATAACATTAATGTTAATAATATGAGATATTATGACACCTTTCATTCAAATACCTATGAACGTTTATTATGCAAAAAAAAAAAAAAATATATATATATATAAATTAAGTACTATTGTTAAAATATTCTTTTACGGAATAAAAACTGTTTTTTGTTAAAAATGATTTAAGTTTAGATTTAAATGAAGAAAATGTTGTTTCGTTTTTTACGCTAAGTGGTAATTTATTAAAAGCTTTAATAGCCATGTAATGAGGGCTTTCATTTAACATTTTTATTCTAGAGTATGGTAAAGCTAGACGTTCCTTATGACGCGTATTTATGTTATGGGTTTCTTTAGTTTTAATAAAGATGTGGCTGTTCTTATGGACGAAAATGCATAATTCCTGGATATAAAGTGAAGGTAAAGTGAGTATGTTGTATTTCAGAAAGAGGGGTCGGCAGCTGGTGGTATTGTCTATGTGAGCTATTATTCTGAGACATTTTTTTGCATAATAAATAATTCTTCTGCATTAACGCTGTTTCCCCAAAGCATCACTCCATATTTCAGCCACGAGTTTGCGTATGCGTAATAAGCAGTTAACGCGTATGCGTAATAAGCAGTTAATTATTTAAAAACCATCGATATAAACCATTAGATGTTACCATTAGAGACCACAGTCCATCAGATCCCAAACTTCAGGCGCACGGAATTAAGTCATCGTTGTGAAGAGTGAGCTCGCTCTTTCCGTTCTAGTTGATTCCAGGAAGCGGTGAACACCGGAGGTTTTTACCTATCACTATTCCTAACTAACCAACCTTACAACCAAAATAGTTAGAGCCACAGCATACCTTACCGCTAGCAATTCTTGGTGTAAGTAGATTGGTGGCGAGTAAACCACTTACGCTACACACACAGATGCAGCTTATTACCAGTTTCCAGGTGCTCAGGGCACATTAAAAAGGTTTATATTGTTATGTTTGTTCCCACATATTTTAACTCTATAACGGCTAAATGGATTTGGATAGAATTTGATACATATATCGGCTCTTTGCTTCAATAACGTGATAAGTCGGAAAATTCATTATTTTTTTTATTTGATAATTGAAACCGCCGTGGCCGATTTTATTTTCTCAAAAAACGTGGTAGGGTAAGTGTACCAGTGAATGAAACCTTAAGAAAATTATCAACTTCAAAACTTGATAAAAAATACAATTTCAGTATTCTAGTATTCTAACGTCTACCATGGTGACCTCAAACTATTCAAGATTTATTAAAACAATTGTTCTGAGCTGTAGTTAGCACAATTATGACAATATTTGATAAAATATCCGAAAATACCCTAAAACACCAGTGAATGAACGACATTTTCCAGTAAATGAACTCAATGAAACCCAGTAAATGAACACAAATATTGTATTGTATTAAAGTTTAAAAAAATACCTGTATCACAGACATTTAACAGTTTATAATACAATTTTTCCAATTTGTGTTATTAAAACTACTAGTTTAAGTAAGACATTAAATCAACTAGAAACAAACTTAAAGTAACTACGAAAACAGTCAGATTCAGTCTACAAAAATTTACTTACGATACGACAATCTTAAAGTGTTATTATAACATAAAAGTGTTATTAAAGGTACATAATATTTATCTGAAAATACCTATGGGTATTGTAGGTAACAAAATATATATAGCAGCAACATTTCTATAAAGAGATCTTTTTTCACTTACCACCTAGTTCCTACTCTATGTCCTTAAAACTTACATGGGTAAATGAGATCGTTCCTCGTCTTGAGCAATTTGGTTTACCCAAAATACGTACAACGTCAGAAATATATACTTCGGAAATACCTGGGACTTGGGGCTTTACGAAGCTAATAATATTCGTCTACAACTTTCTTCTTTCTTAAAAACTCTATTTTATATTTTAGTTTTTCGTCGTCAGTCATCAGAATTTTGCTCACAAAACAACGCATTGTCTTATCAGCCTTGAACTACACAATAACATTTTTGCCACAAATTATACATATTTTGTGATGGATGATTCTCGCTGGAGACAGATGTTGAAGAGTGCATTTCCATGTCGTTACTTTGCGATGTTTGAGCAGTTTCCTTCTTTTTTTTCCAGTTTCCTTCGTGATTGTAATGGTGTGATGTCTGTTTTCTGCAAATTTTGCTGCTTCTCTTAAATTTCACGTCTAATTTGAATTTTTGCTTCTCGTTCCTTCTTCTTATTTTGAATGTTTTCTTCCTTCTTTTTTCTATATCTAGTTTTTCTAGGTACTCTTTAAATTTCCGTCCTGTTAATCCGAATGGCACGGGTTCTTTCTTTATTATTTTTTCTGTTTGGTTTATATTTCAAGGTAGGATAAAAAGCTATCGATGGAAATTTTGCGTTTATTGGACTTAATTGGAGTCAAAAAAGCACTTGATGTATCTAAACTTTTATCGCCCAAGGAACTGCCGACACCTTTTATCTCTTGAAAAGTAGTTTTGGATGTTTCAGCAGCATCATGTATGAAGGGATCTATCGAAACCGGTTTATCTTTGGAATTTATAATAGAGGGACTTTCAGAGGAAATCTCTTCGACCGATAGTTCCGACATTGGGCCTATTTTTCATTGCCATGGAACTTTATTGTTGTTTTTGTTGTATAGTGTTGACTTTGGTATGTTAAATGCTTTGCTTGCCTTATTTATAATAGTTTTACCTTTCATTATAGCATTAAGTGCTTTCTCCAGTGTCTCTTGGGTATGCCGAAATCTAGTATATGACGTTTTTTATGGGCTCCATCATACGGGTCTAAAACAGTAGAAAACTAATTGTATAAATATAATATAAAGGTCCGTACGTCGACTCAGCATGATGGGCCATCGGCTCACCATGATGATAGGTACATAATACTAAACATTTTTTATCATATTAAAGTAAAATTTGAATCCGTTCATTCGTTGGTTCAATAAAAGTTAAAATACTAATAATTGAACAGTCAGTTTTTTCATAGTCCATTCACTGGGTTTTAAAAACCTATGAATGAACACCTATGTTCCAATACTAGCCAATAGATTTGAAATCATTTTTGGAACGTAATATGTAAAAACGATTTTAAAACCATCAGCCGAAGTTAGTTTATATTAAAAAAATTAAAATATGCAATGTCCCAGTGAATGAACGGCCGTTCATTCAGTAGGATTTTTGCAATTTCTTGAGCTAGTGCATGAACACGTGTTTTATTCAAAATTTAGTTACAAAACAGAATAAAATTGTATGAAAGTGCAAGCATTGATTCATATATAACCTTTATTTTAGTAAAAAATCATAGTAAAATCTTTAAATATGCCTAGAAATTTACGATAAGAATAGCAAAGTCTTACCTGGCTTCTAAATTCTTGTTCATATAAAATATTTCTTCCTACCTCATGTGAACTTTACCTCGACACTATTTTGCAAGTGAGCTATTTATCTCATCAGAATTAGTATTTCCATTTTCGAAATAGTGTTACCAACGTAAAACATGAAAATATTTATGTTAGAAATGCTTAATTTTCTTATTTTTGGCAAAAAAACACCTTTCTTTCATTCACTGGGGTGTGTTCATTCACTGGTACACTTACCCTATTTTTTGTGCGTGTAATAGCGAACCTATGAGTGAAAGAGACACCGCAACTGAGTCAGATCGTTATATCACGTTGTCTCTTTGTGCGCGATGATTTCTTTCAACAACGGAACAAACCAGTTGTCACTACGCACATGGACAGGACGGTGCTCTCGAATTTCAGCGAAAATGTGACATCACGACGATATCACTTTTTGGTTGCAAAGGTATGTTTTAACTAAATATTTTTATTTTATTTTATAGTGTGGTATGTGGGTTTAACACAGTGTTGTTGAAAACATGTGTGATTTGTTATTTGCTACAAATGCTCATGTCACATTGTTGCCGAAAGAATGTGAATTTTCCTTTGTGTCTTCTTATGATACAACATTGTAGATAATAAAAAGTTTTCTAATACAAAAACCAAGTCATAGTTATCTGCTGATATTCTGTTATTGAATAAAAAAATATTAATTTAACCAGTAATATTCCTAAATATTACTTTGTTTTTGCTAAAACAGATAACTATTTCTACTTATTCTTTCAGATGGAATCGCGATGTACAAGAATTGTTAATCTAGCATTGACAACGGAAAATTCAGATATTCCTGTCGCAGGGACTAGCGCAGGTATGTATTTGTATATTAACCATTTATAGAACTACTTAGGAAGGGAAACTTAGCGGCGGACGCTCAGTTTCTCCTCCAGATTTTCGTCATTTGTCTAATTTTATTAAATATTCCAACCATAACATATTTTGTTTACAGATAGCGACGATTCAGTCAAAGACCCAAACTACGGAGTGAGAGCCTCGACGTCGTTTTCAAAATTCTGACGAAGAAGAGGCAAATGTTAACACAACCAACTAGGATGGTGTTTTACAAGAAATTACACCTACAGAACACCACGAAATCATTTTAAACAGCCTTGTACAAGAACACGATGCGCTCCTAACACCCCGCTAAATGAACCGTCAGGTATTGAAAATGTTAGCTTTTATGAACAAAACCCACAAAATTCAGATTATAGTCCGAACAAAAAAGGAAAAAAAGACGAAGACAAGAAGGAAGCTGGAAGAAAAATATAGCAAAGAGACTGAGAAATAGCGGTAAGTCTTACCAATCAGTAAAACCAAAAAAAATTCCAGAACATAAATTGAGACCACCTTGCAGAGAAACTTGCACATTTAAATATCGTTCAAATATCACAGATGACCAACGTCAACAACTTTTAAAAGAATTCTGGAATTTGGGCGAAATTGAATAACAGTGGTCGTTTATAGCCAATAGTGTCGAATCAGTCATACCAAAACATCGATAAGTACGTAAAAATAGATTCTGATGGAAACGTTGCACCAATTCGCAACAATAATAATGCTTTTTATGAATGTTTGTAGCTATCAAGAATAGCGGGATCTTTAAATACAGGCTGATATATTTATAAGGCTGATTATTAATACTTATTATTTATTTTAATTTACTTAGACTTAGATTATTAATGCTGATTATTAATGCTGGACAGCTTAGCTAAAGCTTCTCAACGCATCGGCCTCCGGATGAATTTGGATAAAACCAAAGTCATGTGCAACGAGTTCGTTGCTCCGGGACCGATTGCCGTTAGTGGAACCACTCTTGAAATTATACAGAAATACGTTTACCTAGGGCAGACGCTCGAACTAGGTAGAGGTAATTTTGAGAGTGAGGCTATGAGAAGAATACAGTTGGGCTGGGCAGCATTTGGAAAACTTCGTCGAGTCTTCTCGTCACCCATCCCACAAAGTCTCAAGATAAAAATGTACAACCAGTGCGTCCTACCCGTTATGACCTACGGTGCTGAAACGTGGACACTTACAGTCGAAATGGTCCGTAAGCTCAAAGTCACCCAGCGAGCTATGGAAAGAGCCTATGCTTGGAGTTTCTCTGAGGAATTGCATTCGCAATGAAGTAATTCGTCAGAGAACTAAAGTGACCAACGTAGCTCACCGTATTAGTAAGCTGAAGTGGCAGTGGGCCGGACACATCTGTCGCAGACCTGATAACCTTTGGGGTAAACGGGTTCTGGAGTGGAGACCGCGAATCGGTAACCGTAGTGTAGGACGCCCTGAGACTAGATGGAGTGACGATATTCGAAAGGCAGCTGGTGGCGGTTGGAGACGGAAGACCGAGGATCGGGCTGAGTTGCGTATCATGGGAGAGGGCTACGTCCAGCAGTGGACAAGTACAGGCTGATGATGAATTAATACTTACGCCAAAATGTGTTTGATCATTGTGATAGGCTATAATTATAAGTAAAATAGTGATGTTATATTCGTTAAGCTGTACTGATTCACACTCCAAGTGCCATTAGTTATATTTATTATTATTATTAATAGTTGATTTATTTTTATTTGAGTATGACGTACTTCTATTGTTTTATCTCAGACAATTTATGTGTTATTCATGCAATAGTTTTTTTGTTTAGGTAGAAACTCTTAGAGTTTCTTAATCATCTGTCAGGAACTTAAGGCGCTATTGAATAGACGCGATGTACCTAATAAGTCATAATTTATTAGGTATACCTAATAATAACATTAGTCAATTGTCAAAGTCTGATTGTTTATAAGAATAGATAAGATAAGAATAGATAACACTTATTCTTTTACTTAATTTTAAACTAATTCTTAATTTTTTCCAGTTGAATGTGATTCTCAATAAATAATGAACAATAAAAATTGTGATTATTTGTAATTTAAGTTATTTTTTTTATATTTTAATATAGAAAGTATAATAAGTGTAGTTTGCAATTGTACTTTTTCCAATAAAGGTTGGTTCTGAAATCTAAGTTTTTTTTTAAACAATGTTTCTTCATTATATAACTCAGTTTCATAACTAAAATAATATCATCAACATTGTGACAATTTAGCTTGTAACATTTATCTTACTATATATTTGCAAGAATAATGTGACATGTTTTCCCCTTTTTTAAAAATAAAGCCAATTTGTAACAAAACTTCTAAATTATCAGTATTTTAATCACTTTTCAGATAGTTTATTTCTTATAATGTACAGTAAATCGTAAATTCACAGTAAAAAAGTTATTCGTTTCATCACAATTATTTTTTGAAAGTTGAAAATCACTCTCCTCTAAAATTTCAATTTTCAAGATAATACATTATTGAAGCAAAGAGGCGATATATAGATAATGGCTTGGAATAATTGGATTGGGAACTATGCGGGTGAAACTGCAAGGCGCTTCTAGTTCTTAATAAATTTTTTTTTTGCAATAATATCTTTAATATTTGTTTTTATTTCAAAGTACCTTACAAAAAATTTGCTTTAAATTTAAGGATTTCTAAAAACAGGAAAAATTATGTTTGATTGTGCCTGAGAGTATAGTAGTAGTGATAAGAAATAAAAAGAAAATTCTAGCAGTATTTTGTAAATAATTTTTTCCATTTCAGTTGTTCATCAACAATGAGTGGGTGAAGTCTTCAGACGGCAAGACCTTCAAGACCCTGAACCCTTCCAATGAGGCTGTGATTGCGGAGGTGCAGCAAGCTGGGAAAGCTGATGTAGACAAAGCTGTGCAAGCGGCCAAAAATGCTTTTAAGTGAGTTTTAGCTGAATAATTTAAAAATATTCCAAAGTCTTTAAGTTATGGCCCATCAATTTACTTCAGCATATTTTCAGATAAAACTGATATCCCTTTTTTTTAATCAAAGGAGAAAGAGGATTTCAATTTGGTTGTACCTATGTTTTTCTTTTTTTGTATGTATTATGATATGTGATTATTTTCTAATGAATTCTTTTTTTTGTAGATTATACTTTAGAGTTGGGGCCATATAAATTTTATCAAAATCGGTGTAGGTAGCGGTTTCGAAATATCAACAATACTCTAACATGGTTTGGCTGGCCTGGTGGCTTAGTTGGTAGTAAGTCTGCCTGCGAAGCCGTGGGTTCGATCCACACCCAGCGCAAATGTTTGTGTGATGAATTCAAATATTTGGACTGTGCCTGGGTGTTTTCTATGTATAATAAGTATGTATTTAAAAATATATAAGTATTATATCAGCTATCTGGCTTCCATAGTACAAGCTTTGCTTAGTTTGGGGTTAGGTGGTGTTCTGTGTGAAATGTCCACCAATATTTATATTTATTTATTAACATTTTCTAACCTCTATAGCATTTTCATACTGCTTACCTCACTGTTTAGTTGATTTTGCAAATATGAAATTTAATTTAATGCCTGAGTTTAATTTTAAAATCAAGGTAGATTGTTTTTGTTCTTCCGGAGAAAAAACTCTTACAATTAAATTGAAAACCTACTCTCCTTTTTTTGATTTAAATGTTGGTTAATAAGTTCATGTATAGATCCAGGATAGACAATCTACTTTCATCTCATCATCTTTCTTTAATCATCTTTAGCACTTTGAAATTACGTAAATATTTTGTATCATGTGCACGATTTGGTATTGATAACAAGATTAAAATAATGTTCACTATCAAGATAAGATATCTATCAAGATATACTAGTAGTTCGTGTGGAAGCCATTTAATCTGACAATGATTTGTCAAATAACGTTAGAGAGTGTGCAAAATGTACATGCATCTATTGACCATTATTTGAACATGTAAAAAGAATATTAGAAAGGAACCTCAAAGTAAATTCAAGTTTATTGTATTCGAATCTGATCACTTGAGTTATAAATCAATGACAATACGCTTGTTGGAAGCATACTATTATAGAGCCTGGAGCACATAAGTAGTATGTACGAGTACGTAGAATAGCCTCCTCATTGATGTTTTTTTGCGAACATTTGCGAGTGTACTTAGCCTCGAATCTTCAATATATTTTAGGCGGGGCAAAATCTGAAAATGCCTCCCCCTCTATTGCATCAATGTATATCGATGTATCTACTCATGACCACCCTGCGCAAGAGGGACATACCGGGTTAAGTCCCTTGTGACTTCTTTTCCCCTCTAGTATCTAGCTCCCCTAACTGCCCCCAATGAGGAAAGAAGAATTCAAAATGATAATATTGGATCGGGTATTACGACGATGACTTGAAATACGTGATGAGTCGCTCAATTTGGCGCCTCCTGAGGCGTGCCGCCCGGGGCACGGGCCCCGGCTTGCCCCCCCCTAGATCCGGGGCCGGGTGTACCAATTTGCAATCGAGATACCTTGCTTTCGCACGAAACGGTTCGAAAACTCATTTGTTTTCCACAAATCCCTCTACCAATTTGCAGTCGAGATACCTTGCTTTCGGACGAAATGGTTCGAACACTCATTTGTATTCCACAAATCCCTCTACCAATTTGCACTCGAGATACCTTGCTTTCGGACGAAATGGTTCGAAAACTCAGTAGGTAATTTTCCGAATATCTCTTCATCAATTTGCCGTCGAAATACGAGATACCTCGCTTTCGCACGAAACTGTTCAAAAGCTCATTTATTTACATATTTTTTTTACTTGGTTAATTCTTAGTACCTGGTTGACCGAGCTTTGCTCGGTTTTTTTAAATTATATTTAGGCAGGTACGAATTACGAAGTGAGGACTTACTTAGACCTACTAAAAGGCGCTAAGTATAAGATTTTCTCAGAAAAAAAAGAAAAGGACCACCAGGATTCTAACCGGAGCCTGTTGACTCCGAGGGCGAGCAAAAAATAGAACAAAAAGAAAAGCAACTACCAGGATTCGAACCGGGGCCTGTTGTCTCCGAGGGCGAGCATATTCCGTCTGAACCATTTAGACTTCAAGAACAGCGGCGAAATAAGTTATCGTATTCTAATGACATTGTAGGAGTTTTTTCATTGTCTAAAAACACGCGTAAAATGATGTTTTTAAAAAGTAAAACCTAGCTAGATCAATTTATCGTCCCCGAAACCCCCTGTATACATAATTTCATGAAAATCGTTCGAGCCGTTTCCGAGATTCAGATTCTATATATATATACAAGAATTGCTCGTTTAAAGGTATAAGATTGGGTCGAATATTGGGTCAAATAATAGTCCTAAGTTTTTCCAGAAAGGCTCTCGTAGTGTAGAACGCCGCCCCTCTACCGCTAACTAAATCGGCTATTGCTTTGCTATTGCTGTCTCTATCATAGCAAGTGAAAAGAAAAGAGAGAGAAATATGAAAGCTAAGACATTTTTCGTTCGGCGGTAGACCCCCGGGTCTAAGGAGCAGAAGTAAGTCTCTCGCCTATTAGGCTTTGCCCCCAAACTACGTCGATGTGGCCAACGTACGTACCATATAAAAAAATATTTGCCCATTGAATATCACATATTTCTAACCATCATTCCCACAGGCAAACGACAAACAAATTAAACGTGTACTTTGCTTTAGGAAAGACCCAGTTTGCAGTATTCTTTTTTTACACAAAGAGTGACAAACTGACAAACAACCTAACATAATAATATGGTCTGTTAGTAAACAGATACCTGAAACCTGTAACATTATTGTGCCCTGCATTTGTTTTGTTAGTACATTGTCAGGCCTGAGAGATAATACGTGATATTTTTAAACAACTAAGTTTGAGATTGCAAGAATGAAAAATATATATTAGCGAATAAAACGTGTTGCTCAACACACACAAATGGGGTTGCCTAAAATATGGTTAAGGATATTATATTTTATCTTTATCTTAATATATATAAATCTCCTGTCACGATGTTTGTCCGCGATAGACTCCTAAACTACTCAGCCGATTTTAATCAAATTTGGGCACCGTGTGTAGATTGATCCAACTTAAAAGATAGGATAGTTTTTATTTCGATTAATGGGCTTTATGTGACAATATCCGAGCGAAGCCGGAACGGGCCGCTAGTATATATATATAAATTACGCGTTACCTACGTTGTTTTTCAATCAAATTTGCACACCGTGTGCAGTTTGATCCACCTTGAAAGATTTGTTTTAGAGGTTAGTTTTTACATCGATTAATGGTCTTTATGTGACAATATCCGAGCAAAGTTGGAACGGGGCCCTCGTTAATTAAAAAACGACAACAAAAAATGACATTTTCCTTTTCCACCTTTTCAAAAAAAAAGGAACCTACCGAAACGTTTCTATAATACTGGCCGCATTGCCGTTGGATTATCATGGCCATCTTTTCCACCAGGTGCGAACCGAAGCGGGAGTCACATAATTTTCTCTTTTTAAATTCTAAGCTACTTAAGTGACATATGCGGTAATATTAAATAATGTGTATTTGTCGACAGACTCGGTTCCCCATGGAGATCCATGGACGCGTCGGAGAGAGGAGTACTGATCAACCGGCTGGCTGACCTCATTGAACGAGACAGGGTTTACTTGGCGGTAAATACATATTTGTCGATAATTTTCACGGCATCATTTTAGACCAAACTAAACGAAGCTTGTACCATAGAAGCTAGGCTGTTGATGTAATTAATGATTTTATCCACGTATTTCCTGTGCTGGCTATTTTCATGCGATGAAAAGCTTAATATGCTATTCCAGACTAATCTAACTGTGTTCCGAATTTCAACCCGATCTGTTCAGGCGTTCTGACGTGATTGAGTAACAAACATCCAAACTGATATTTATTATATTAGAAGGATAAGATACTTATGAACTTATGATACATAGAAACACACAGACATATCACAAACATGAATAATTCATGTTTGTGATATGTCTGTGTGTTTCTATGTGTCATAAGTTCATCACATAAATTTTTCTCCTGGGTAGGAATCAGAGCTACGATTCAGTGAGTAGGGTCACTACCGATTCAGTCACGAACACAATCAAACCAAATCAAATAAGATGGTCTTCTTCTGTTTATTCAATTAAAATAATCAGAGAAATACGATAAAACCACATTTTCACTTAAAAAAATGCCAGACCTAATTAGCCGCTATATTCTTTAAACATTGATGCTAGGTGGGGCCACTAACAGTTATGTAATTCATAACATCCTTATCATAACCAGTATTATTGTTATGATAAGGATGCATGGATCGTGAACCTTGTAGTATGAAAATAATTGATAACACCGTTATCTTGTTGACTTATACACTTATAGCGTGTTCTAACTATGAAGATGCGGTGCAGTGTAGCCAGAATGTTTTAATAGGTATCCCTATTAACAATTTTTAACTGCCTTCAAAAAAGGAGGTTTCTCAATTCGACCGTATACATATATTATTATTTTTTGTGTGTTCGCGGATAACTTTGTCGTTTATGTGCCGATTTTGATGATTCTTTTTTAACCCTTGACCAAAAAAAGGGGTGTTATAAGTTTGACGTCGATATCTGTCTGTGTGTGTGTGTGTGTGTGTGTGTGTGTGTGTGTGTGTGTGTGTGTGTGTGTGTGTGTGTGTGTGTGTCTGTCTGTCTGTCTGTGGCACCGTAGAGCTCAAACGGATGCGCCGATTTCGATGCGGTTTTTTTTATTTGAAGGTTAATATCCGTGCGGATATTCTTAGCTATGTTTGGTTAAAAAGTTCAAATCGATTCAAGATGGCCGCCTCCACAAAATGGCGGACAAAATATTTCTTTACAACCTACTTCAATATGGGTATCAAATGAAAGGGCTTGTCTAGTAGAATACTATACACTATAAAAAATTCAAAACCAAGATGGCCGCCACCACAAAATGGCGAATTATATTATTTTTTTCACGACTACCTCAATATGGGTATCAAACAAAAGGGCTTGACTAGTAGAATACATTGCACTATGACAAATTTCAAATCCAAGATGGCCGCTTCCACAAAATGGCGAAATACATTTATTTTTTCACAACTCCCTTAATATGGGTATCAAATGAAAGGGGTTGACTAGTAGAATGTTGTACAGTAAACAAATCCGAGGTAGTCGGGGGTTAATCAACATTTTTAATCTTGTTCTTGTTTGTTGTAAAGAAGATATTCCAAGGATGGTACCATGATAAAGAAACCAGGATCTGATGATGACATCCTAGAGAAATCGAGGAAAACATTTTTACTTTATAAGTTTTCTATTGAAAGTCGGTTTAATTAATCGGAATTGCTTTTATTTTGAAGGTTGGCACATGTTTACCTTAAAAAATATTTTATCTAAAAATGTTAGTATTTTCGATGAGTAAATATTTATAGGTACAATAATAAAGTAATTTTATTTTTTCCCGCTAAAACACTAACGACTGACATGACATCACTAACCGCTTAAACATTGTTCGCGATTCATGACTATAAGTCTCGTTTAAGTATGTGTTTTTTTACGTTTTGTGTTCATACAAACACTCAAAATCGTCGTCGCTAAGTTCCCAAACTATAATAAAAATGCAGAGAAGTAAACAGTCTAGTCAGTCTTCTACAGCTTGTTTTGCGGTTAGTGACGTAATAAGCCATATTGGTGTTTGCAGTCACGTGACAACAGATAAAAATATAGCATATAAAATAATTTACAATAAATTTACTAAGTAATATTAAATTATAAAAATGACAGTTTCGATATTGTATTAATACAAACTATCATAAAATTACTCTAAAGATTGATTTGTGATTAGTGTTCATCATAAGTGATTGACAGAGTGATTCCTAAAAGTGAGGTCGTAGATTCGAACCCCGCCTTGATTACATTTAAAAAACGTAGAAATGTTTAAATTTGCCAAGTAAAATGTAAAATTTGTTGTTACTGCCAACCCTAAACGTTTGAAACGTCGTCAGGAAATCGCAAGGTCAAAATGTCACTTGATTGGCGTACTAGATTACGCCGTTATCTCGCTTCTGTCTTGTTCGAGAAAGCCCTTCGCTCCACGGGATCACTTAGTTGGCAGTCTAAAAAGTTATTCTTATGTTCTAAGTTCTAACTACACAGAATAAATTAATAGGACTTTAAATGTGATGTCATTTTGCACTGATTCTAATGAATCCCAAGGCTATAGAATAGATCAGCGATCACTAATTAATTTAATTTGGGGTCAATATGTATGTTAAAATTATAGACCTATCTCGTAACGTTTTCCTTGCAATGTAATGAATGCGAATACCAGAGTATTTTTAAATAAGGATTCATAATTTGCTGTTGCAAAGATAAAACATAGTGAAGCTAAAGCAGGGATTAATTTCATTTAAATTATTACATTCACACTTAGTAGTAGGTAGTAGGTACAATTTTGGTCTACGCCAAAACAGATTGAGGCGGCGGTCCGGTTCCGAATCGCGGTCCGCCATTTGACTACTCCTGGAATAGATAAATAATACTTCGTGTAGATTTAATAATGTTTCAGTACTATTTTCCTCAATGCAATATTATTCTATAAGTACAAACAATTCAGCAATTGTGTTACAATCCTGTTTTTTTTTTTGGTGTAATTGTTCCATAATGAAACCTTTACTATTTTTCTAACGGCACACCTACATATGAACACTAAGTCTATTTGTGAAAGGTGGTCGTCAATGGTGGATTCAGCGTATACCGATTGTAATGTTACCGCAATTTCGCCAGTGTCTAGCGTTTAGCCAGATGAGTTAATTCATCACAGGGAATATGTGGTTGAGATTTGGTCAGGATATAGAACAATTGCACAGGGAAGAGTGGGCCTATGGGTAAATAAAGGCTGAAAATTAGAATTACTTTTATGCTATACATGTATTCAAGCTATAACCATTCGAACGTCTTTCCACACAGAGTCTAGAAACGCTCGACAATGGCAAGCCGTACACGGCGTCATACCACGGAGACCTGGGTGCGGTGATCAAGAACCTGCGTTACTACGCCGGCTGGGCGGACAAGAACCACGGCCGCGTCGTGCCCGCCGACGGGAAGTACTTCGCTTACACCAGGCACGAGCCCGTCGGTAAGGGAATCCACTATAGCTCCTTGATATATGGACGTTTTCACAAAAATTTGTAGCCCTCTTGGTACTTGTTACTTTTCGGAACATTCCATTTTGTGACTGGATTTTATACCAAATTTGTTTTGCAGTAGGTAGTAACATTTGTTTTTAAAAAATCTTTGTTCTCTGTCTATTATATGTTTATTTCGAAAGAAATGTTACTACTGTAAAACAAATTTAGTATAAAACTAGCTGAACCCGCTACTTCGTTCGCGTAAGCAGATGTTACTGACTTATAGTGTAAATTAGTTGGAAGTATCGTACGTCAAAATATTTGCATTATGTAATCATTGAAAAACCGAGTGAATTTGTTTTCCCACACAAAAAAATATTTAATTTTATCATCTTTATTTTTCTTTTTTAAACAAAATCAAACATACTTATTAAGGTTTCGTAATATCGAACATAGCCGCAAGTGTTAAGTTTGTAGGATTTTTATAGGATACATTATGAAAAGTCTGAAGCTAATGTGCATGATCTGAGTACCTACTTTTCTCTTTTTATCCGCAAGCTGTTTTCTAACTGTTACCTACCCGCGACTTCGCCCGCGTAAAATTTTGAACGAAGCCTGTGTGGAATCAAAATGATTAAAATTTTGAGTTTTAATGATAGGTACTCAAGCAAGTTGAACCCGTAAATCTAAGCCAAGTCTTAGTGAAATATTAATGTATGAATTTAATTGTAACACAAAAAAAAATCCAAGAACGAAAGAATCCAAATTCGGCATCAAAATCCTTTTAGCAGCAAAAAACTTATTATGTACATTTTAGAATACCAGTAACGCCACCTAGTGATGAAAGAAAAAATACAAACACAATAGCAAAACATTGATTTAAATGGCCTTTAGTGCTTTTAGATTTAAACTGGCATTAGCGCCATCTAATGAGAATATAATGTTGCTTGTTATTTTGTCTACCAAATTTGCTTAGTCTTTCCGACGTCACAGTAATCTATAAGTAACCGATTTGCTATTTCTGGGTACAAACTACGTGTGTTTCGAATTCCTTCCAAATATGTTCAGCCGTTCCAACGTTGTCCTGTAACTGTAAATATTATGAATGACAATGTTTGGATGTTTGTTACTTAATCATGGCGGAACGTATCAAGTGATCGGGCTGAAATTTGAAATACAATAAGATTATAGTCTGGAAGAACACATAGGCCAAACATTGCCTATATGTATAGTTACTTATCTATATGTCCCTATGTATTACTTAAGCTAAGCCAAGAATATGTTTCAAATTTTAGCTCGATACATTCAGCCATTCCAACGTAATTGAGCAGCAAAAAATTAAATATTGACATATTTATATAATATTAGGAAAGGATAGGATATTACAATATTTTTGAAAAAATAAAACCGGTCAAATGCCAGTGGGACTTGCGCGCGAAGGGTTCTGAACCATTAGCAAATAAAATGATTTTATTGTATTCCCATACCCCCCTCCCTTAAAAATTAATTTTATTTTAATTACTTACATTTAAAGAGAACATAAAACTTAATATTATGTGAATAGTGAAAGCGTCAACCTGTGACAGGTACGTTATTAGTATCGAGCAAGAAACGGTAAAAAAGTCAAGTTTGTTGTATGGAAATAAGCCCCTCTGAAATATTTATTTTAGTTTTAGTATTTTTTTGTTAAAGCGGCAATAGAAATACATCGTCTGTGAAAATTTCAACTGTCTTGCTATCGTCGTTCTTGAGATACAGTCTGGTGACAGACGGAAGAATGGACGGACAGCGAAGTCTGGTACGGAACCCTAACAACGGTCTGCTTCGGTTACCGAAGCTTGTTGAACACTACCTTTAAATTTTAAACAGTATTTGGATTGAAATAATACGTTAAGTTACGGCTGTTCTAGTAAGCTACAGCTGACTTAGTCGGGAGAACGCCGACTGTTGATCCGGAGACCCAGGGTTCAAAACCACGCGCACCACTATCTTTTCTGAGTCATGTTCGTAATGCCGGTAATTAAACGGTGAAGGAAAATATCGTGAGGAAACCGAAATGTACTTAGAATCTAAGTTCTAAGTCATATGTCATATATCATCCACCAACCGACACTGGGCCAGCGTGGTCTCTCTCCTTGCGAGAGAAGGCCCCGACGTCCTGCAGTGGGAACATTTAATGGGTTGTTTATGCTGCTACTTATTATGCTGAAATGTTTTCTCCAAAAGAACTAAAATTTACTTCAATGACAGGTAATTTAATTCTGTCGTTCGACTAACTAAATACAGATAAATCTAAGCTGATATTTGTTTTTTGTTGATATTTGAAAACTACTCCCTGTTTTCGATATATAAGATCACCTCTGAAGTATTTTCTACCAAACAAAAAATAATTATCAAAATCAACTCACAATTAGCGGAGTTATCGTGTAAAATAAAACCAAATAAAAAAAACATGCAACCCGATTGAGAACATCCTCCTTGTTTGAAGGAGGATGTTCTCATCCTCCTTTTTCCACACAAAAATATATTTTTGACAATTATTTTGTCATTCAAGACGACGCGACGCGATCACGTGGGCACTTCTTGAATCTAGAATCTAGATATTCTGTGGATCGTCTGTGATACACAGAATACTTAGAAGTTAGTATGTACCGAACGCGCCGTGCGTGTCGTTATTATTTAATGTTTGTGTAATTTCCGAACCACCAAACCGATAATGTTCAAATTTTGGTGGGACAATATAAAAAATGTGTTCTTTCTAACAAAAAAAGAATTAATGAAATTAAACAACGCAAACATGAGTTACAACCAAATACACATTCTGACTTTCACCCCCTCCCGCAAGAAAACCGATCAGAATTTGGGGATCAAAAGTAGCCTACAGCAATCTCCTTAGTTTAAACTAAAATCATGCCAAGTTTCAGCTGAATTGAATCAGTAGTTTCGGCGTGATGCGTGATCCCTATACAGAAAGACAGACAGACAGACAGACAGACAGACAGACAGACAGACATGAAAGAAAAAAAATGCAGATTCGCCATCAGTATCGACTATGGAGTGCTCCAAAAAAAAAATTTTTCAAAATATCTTCAATGTACAGAATTCGACCCGTTACAGTTTTATTATAAGTATAGATTCTGTTACTAAATGGGAAGTTCCGGAAAGTGATATGTGCACTCATGTTTGTGAAAAACCCCATATGATTTATAGATGAAAATAGGACGGATAATAAATTAATCTGCTTCAAAAGAAACTGTAAATGGGTCATAGGGTTGCCAAAATACAGGGTTTGCCTCGTTTAAGGCGTGCTGTACCCATTTCATGGTATCTGTGTATTTCTCAAACTCTGTTATTTTTATAAATATAACTGTGCTATCTTTGGAATAAATTTGGGAAAAAAGAATTGGATTCGTAGATAAATTCACACTATAACCTGCTGAAAGACCTTGGCTTATCCAGAAGTGCAGTAAGTTCTATACTACAACGAGTATCTAAAGCTGCACCAGTAGGCTCATATCAGATTTGGCTGGGCAGGGAGAGAAAAACGAGTAGTGAAGGTGAGTGTTGATGTACGTCAGAAAGGGGCCCCTTAAACCTACGCCCGAGTCACAAGTCTCGGGATATCTACTCGAGTTTTCTCTGTCTGCCACACGATGGACCCGGCACCCGCACGGTGAATCCATGGAATGCTAAGCAGATCGTCTCTAAAAATTAAAAAGGAATGTAGACAATTGTTAAAAAATTATAAACAGGGCGGTCTGGGCACCATTTCATGATTTAATCATGAGGTCTGAGAGTCTGATATACTCGTAGTTTTGCATATTATGCTTCTATAACGTGTTCATATCAGCCCAAATGACGCTCAATATTTGACCTAACTGTAGTAAAAAAACGAGCTATCCTCTGGAGTATTACCCGCCGATTAATTGCTCACTTTTATGTGGGAAATTGATGGATCATCGTTTAACCGGAATTCGCCTGATGGAATGCGATGATGTGGTCTAAGATAGAGCAAGTGTGCCCGTGAGGAACCTATTCACTCGAGTCCTGAACTCCTGAAGAAACTCGGGTTGTTTTTCAAGAAACACCGATGAGAGCACTCCTATGCGGTACACATTAAAATGAGTTTTTATTTGAAGATAATTCCGATCATATCCTTCCCAAAGTATTGGACCATCTAACGTATTTGTGAATCATACTTGTAGTTGTAGATTTGCACGTTCAGACCATTTCATAATTAGCTCTTATCAAACATGATCCTTTGAGCAGGAACTAACCAAATTTACTCTTCGCACATTTCGCAAAATTATATTTTTAAGAGCCCATTGTACCCCAATGTTGAGCAAAAACCTATGTACTTTCCTTCCGTATATTTCACTAACATTTACAAAAAACGTGAAAAAAATTATACCTAACGATACTGAAAATAAATCAAGTCATGGTTGTCGCATATTGTTATCACTATCTTGTGACAAAGGTCGTTCTCGTTCTATTGTGTTAATATACATATTTAACATACGTATTTGAATCCATATTCACATCGATTTGACATTATCATCGCTAGGATTCCGACATTCATGCCTAAACCTGTTTGCATAGTGAGTTGAGTTTTACCTATAAAAACAACTTGTAGAATTATAACCGGCCGGCACGCATATGGATCCGAGTCAAGGTTAAATGTTAGTATAGTAATAGAGCACACAAATAGAAAATGTTAATATGAAAGAAGCTTCAAATTTTCCACACAAGTTTGCGATGTGGATAGTAATAATTAAATTACGCTTATATTGTTTTTAAACTTTCGCGATTTGAATACATACTTAATGTTTATATAGTACTGGGTATAATTAGTAACAATCTAATAAGCGTGATTAAGTAACATTAAAAATTACGCTAAGTCTTACAGTAGGTCTCAATATTCATTATATTAACATTAGGTGAAAGCTATGGATAAGTTTTTAACTTTTAGTTATAGGTACCCTATTTATGCGCGTAAGTACTCTTAGTACTAGTTTAGATTACTTAGGGCTCTTTAAGGCACTTTTCACACTAGTTTAGGCTTAGTTAAGGCACTGATAAGAAAATAGTTACTACGTAAGTTAAGGTTCCGTGACAATCTGGGGTAGATGCCATCTATTATAAATTTAATACTGAATGTTTACATTAAGTGGGCTACGTTTGATTTCGCCTTACCAAGTAGCAGTGGCCATAAACAAGGTGGCACACCGGCCCTTCTACCAACCGGCCTAACTAAATTGGCCTTCGCTTTACTATTGCTGTCTCTATCATTTCAAGCGGAAAGAAAAGAGAGAGGTATGTCAAAGCCAAGATAGTTCTAGTTAGGTGGTAGACCCTCGGGAGTACGGACAGATGTGAAAACACAATGGATATATGTGTCACCATAAAATTATAATAATCGTCAGTTTACATTTTACATTTACGCGTGAGATTATAATCTATATCAACAAGACGAAAATGACAGTTACAAGGTGCACGCTATGAATTTAGAAATGCAAAGTGAGTGGTTAACCATAGGTGAGTTCTGTATCCCATTAGCTCTAAAATGGCGCACCTTGATCTATGACTGGTCCCCTGCCTTATTAAAATTTTATCTAAATGCATTCCAAATGACCCTCCCTGACCAGAGTAACTTGGTAAGGTGGGGAAAAGCCTCTGAAAAATGTTGCTATACTTGTGGAGAGGCGATATGTACAGCAAGGCACATATTGGTGGGATGCAAGGTGCTCCTTAATGGGGGTCATTACTCACGGCGTCATGACAGAGTACTTGAAATCATACGTGAAGCCATGAGCCTTTCGGTAGCTAGAGCCCAAAAGGGATTGACGACAAACAACAGACAAATTAACTTTGTAAAAGAAGGCTCAACTTCAAACTCCAGGAACAAGCCTTACTCAATCCTGGGTACAGCACCTGATTGGACTATTTTAATGGACACATATGAAAAGCACTACAAAATCCCAGAGGATGTGGGTGTTTCGTCATCCAGACCGGACATTTTCCTTTTTCTAGAGCTACGAAACGCATAGTCCTTGTAGAACTTACCGTACCGTGGGAAACTAATATACCTAAAGACCACGCGATGAAACAAAATAAGTATTACGACCTCCTAAACGAATTAACAAAAAACGGCTATGTAGTTAGTTTATACGCTGTAGAAGTGGGAGCGAGAGGTATACCAGCAAAATCTCTCTATAACCTACTGAAAGACCTTGGCTTATCCAGAAGTGCTGTAAGTTCTATACTAGAACGTGTACCTAAAGCTGCACTAGTAGGCTCATATCAGATTTGGCTGGGCAGGGAGAGAAAAACGAGTGGTGAAGGTGAGTGTTGATGTACGTCAGAAAGGGGCCCCTTAAACCTACGCCCGAGTCACAAGTCTCGGGAACTACTCGAGTTTTTCTCTCTCTGCCACACGATGGACCCGGCACCCGCACGGTGAATCCATGGAATGCTAAGAAGATCGTCTCTCTTATAGGTTAGGTTAGTATAGCTTGTAATCTAACGTCGTAAGATTGTACCTAATTTGCCGGTTTTATAATTTTACGGGAACAGACGTAAATACATAAATATATACAGAGGTGTCGGAAAAGGTGACAAGGAGACAGTGTTGCGAATTAAAAAAAAATCTCCTCATAATATGCCTAATTATCTCAGCAAAATCACTTGCACAATTAATGCGTGTCCTGTATCCCACACTAGGGTGGTCCTGTGTCGTGGGATACAGTGCCTCTCCTTCTACATATAATTTAGTTATATATGCAGCAATATTAACATTTTAATTTTAATATTTTCATATGAGACGGGCCCCCATGATGGAGCGATAATATTATCTTGATATATTATTAAAACAAGTTTTCACTTTAAAAAAGGGTAATTTTAGTGAGGTACAAGAACAAAATTAAAAATTTTGATTAACCCCCGACTACCTCGGGTTTGTTATCTGTACATTCTACTAGTCAAGCCCTTTCATTTGATAGCCATATTGTGGTAGTAGTGAAAAAAAAAATTATGCGCCATTTTGTGGTGGCGGCCATCTTGGATTTGATATTTGTTATTATGTATTGTATTCTACTGATCAGGCCCTTTCATTTGATACCCATATTGAGGTAGGTTGTGAAGAAATATTTTGTCCGCCATTTTGTGGAGGAGGCCATCTTGAATCGATATTAACCAAACATAACTAAGAACATCCGCACGGATATCAACCTTCGAATAAAAAAAACCGCATTGAAATAGGCCCATCCGTTTGAGCTCTACGGTGCCACAGACAGACACACACACAGGTAGACAGACAGACAGACATCGACGTCAAACTTATAACACTCCTTTTTTGGTCGGGGGTTAAAAAGTAAATGAAATAACGTATAGGACCTGTAAATCAATGTTGATTACACACCACACATATCTATGAAACGACAACAATGTTAATTACAAACTTAATTAATTGTTAATGGACTCGGTGTCCTGATGAGTTGAGTTGATGAAGTTTCAATTAGTACTTAGTACTATTATTACTCGTGTTGCCGACTTGAAGAAATGCGAATGTTACGTGGGCTCCATCATCATGATATCGACTAAATTTCACATGTAAGCACAGTCCGTGAGCGTACAATGGCACGCACGAATAATCACGCAGATTGGGAGATTTTAGGTATTGGAAAAAAATACTGGATCCCTCCAGCTATAGAACCGATTTCAAAAATTCTTTCACCATTGGATATGTACGTGATCCCCTAGTGCTATCTATATATATAAAAATCAATGCCACTTTTCGTTGGAAGTGAACTCCTCCTTAACGGCTCGACAGATTTTAGTCCATTTTTTGTATACGTTTGGGTAGAGCCTTGGATGGTTTAGATTCACAAACCAGCCCGGTAGATGACGCTGCAGTTGGTATCTAGGTTATTATCCGAGCGAAGCCGGAACGGGCCGCTAGTAGGGTATAATTATATTTTATATGTACCACGGGGGAAGACGACTGCTACTACTTATTTTTTAACCCCCGACCAAAAAAAGGGGTGTTATAAGTTTGACGTCGATGTCTGTCTGTCTGTCTGTCTGTGTGTCTGTCTGTGGCACCGTAGAGCTCAAACGGATGGACCGATTTTGATGCGGTTTTTTTTATTTGAAAGTTAATATCCGTGCGGGTGTTCTTAGCTATGTTTGGTTAATATCAATTCAAGATGGCCGCCTCCACAAAATGGCGGACAAAATATTTCTTCACAACTTACCTCAATATGAGTATCAAATGAAAGGGCTTAACTAGTAGAATACTGTACACTATAAAAAAATCAAATCCAAGATGGCCGCCACCACAAAATGGCGAATTATATTACTGTTTTCACTACTACCTCAATATGGGTATCAAACGAAAGGGCTTGACTAGTAAAATACTTTGCACTATGACAAATTTCAAATCCAAGATGGCCGCTACCAAAACATGGCGAAATACATTTCTTTTTTCACAACTCCCTTAATATGGGTATTAAATTAAAGGGTTTTACTAGTAGAATGTTATACAGATTGCAAATCCGAGGTAGTCGGGGGTTAGTCAAAATTTTCAATTTTGTTCTTGTTTATTATTATAGCATAGAGTGACGAGACGAGCAGGACATGTGCCTTATGGTAAGCAATATACCTGCCACATAACAGCACAGTGACACACAGCTATTGGAACATGAAAAGTCCAAATCATTACCAAGCACTGCACCGCGCTCGCCACACAGAGATCTAATATTAAATCTTTAAGCCCTGTAATTTACATAATTATGTATTTATTTATGGATGGAATGGATATGTTATGCCGTATACCAGGTGTGTGCGGTCAGATCATCCCGTGGAACTTCCCGCTGCTGATGGCGGCGTGGAAGCTGGGCCCCGCGCTCGCCACGGGCTGCACGCTCGTCATGAAGCCGGCCGAGCAGACGCCGCTCACCGCGCTATACATCGCGCAGCTCGTCAAGGTAACCGCCATGTTGGCACGGGACTCGAGCCTCAGCAGTGAGAGGTCAGACCGTCTCGTGGAACTTCCCGCTCATTATCTTTTTCTTCCTCTTCACGATATTCTAGGGCGACTTGAAGTTGGAAGTAACAACTTTTGGCGCACTGCTTGCATTTTTGTGTGGGCTGTAAATGAGTGCTGATGCATTTCTACATGGCCAATGGGAAATGCCGACACATTTCTAGAAGGCCAATTGTCATGGTCCCGAGTTTACCCGAAGATTTCTTATCATTCCCGTGAGTGACACTAGAATTCAATTCACAGTCCACGAAAAATCTCTGTGGCGCGCCAAAAGAAGTTTTCACTTCAATAATAAGACAACAATGCCTACGACACCCCTGGTGTTGCAGATTTCCATGAGCGACGGTTAACGTACGGACCTCCTCATTAGGTACCTATTGTAGATAATTATTATTTTAGTATCGTCATTTTATTTTCTAATAAATTGTTATTAATACTATACATTAAATTACTTATGTATGTCAATACAAATAATACAAAAAGTATTCGTCATTTTAGTTACGATAAACAATCAGGAATTGAGATGCCGTTTGCATCTAGAATGCCACCAGAGCTTTATACCGTAGAAGAGATGGTTATCCAATTGTTGCGTTATATCGTAAACTAGCAGTGCCCCGCGGTTTTACCCGCGTAGTTTCCGTTCGCGTTGTTTTTCCGGCATAAAAAGTAGCCTAATAATAGCCATAATAATCTGAAAGAATATTCCAGAGTATTATGATCTTGATCTATGTTCCAAATTCCAGCCCGATCCGTTCATACGTTACGACGTGATTGAGCAATAAACATCCAAACGCCCAAACCTTGACATTTATAATAGTAAAAAAAATAAAAAATAGTAGAAGTACTATAGCATAGTATGTGCTGTAGTCAGGCTCTGATATTAACTATTTGTATTGCAGGAGGCAGGTTTCCCGCCAGGAGTAGTGAATATGCTCCCTGGATACGGCGACGCGGGCGCAGCGCTGGTCGACCATCCTGACGTTGACAAGATTGCTTTCACAGGTTAGCATTAATTCGGTTTTCATTGTATCCATAGAGTCCTTTTTGATCACGGTCTCCCCTAGTAGAGAAGGTTTATGCCATGGTCCACTATGCTGGCTAAGTTGCGGGTTAGCCGTCTTCAGAAAAGTTAAATCTTCTCCGACAATAGATAGATAGATAAATTCTTTATTGCACTTAAATTACGAAGAAAAAATACAGAAAACCCTTAGAATAGAGTAGCAATTGGCGACAAGCAGGTTTTCCTCAAGATATTTTTCGGTCACCACATGACTTCGAAAAGACTGGTGTGTATGGGACTTAAACTCCTACCCAGTGTGCTGTTCGGGCTCCGTTTCGTTGGGTACATATAAAATCTAATTCTAGTGCTCGTCTGTAGAGCCGATCACTACCGGTTGGGATTCCGCTAGTAATCGACTCGACATCGAGTGTTTGCTTAATTGCCATTTGCCTAAGCCGCCTCCTCCCGGCCCAGAAGCACAACGGCCGCATTTCTGTCCCTGATGGCCTGTAAGTTGAAATCTCGGATGGTCTTCTAATGATAATGTAGTTATGATAGTAAGATAGATTTGGTTCCGTATCAGGTTCAACGGAAGTGGGTAAGTTGATCCAGCGCAACGCGGCCGGGTCGCTGAAGCGGATCACCCTGGAGCTGGGAGGGAAGTCGCCCAACATCATCCTGGGGGACGTGGACCTGGAGGCGGCCGTGGAGGCCGCGCACACCGCGCTCTTCTACAACATGGGCCAGTGCTGCACCGCCGGTGAGTCGCTACACACACCATACGCGGTCCGAAGAGGGGCGTCACCATGACCAATCGTATACGGTAAACTAAAAATCTAAAATAAAAGGATCTAATAGTACCTACATAGACTATTTTTTAACGCGGGAAAACAACTGGAACGGGCAGTACGCGGGTAACATCGTGGGGCGCTACTAGTAAAGTATTTTTACTCGATTTATTGTATTTCTACTGGTGACCCCCAAAATCTGAGGTTGCGTACTGGTGGCCCCCTCCAAAATTCGAGGCTGGGACCGCGCCTGACACTCACTCTGGTGTTACGTCCTAGCGTGCAATAGAAATAGAAATATTCAAAGGACGGTGTAACAGACCAGTACTGAAAGGTTGGCGAGGATTTCATTGGAGTTTTTAGGTTCGAAGACTGCACTCACATAAGCTTACAGCATCACTACAAAATGTACATGAGTCCTTTAGTCTAAATCTAGACTTATATATGATAATATCGTAAGACAGTTTTTTGTTTAATTTTTCAGTTTAGTGTTCTAATATTAGCTCTTAATTTCTTCCTCCACTGGTCTTTATTGACGGCAATCATGGCGTGGCACGATTGCCTCTGGAACTGGAATATTTCTTGTAAATGTATGTTTTTTAGTTTAAGTCTTTTCATTTTATAAGTAAAGCTTTTTCATTTTACTTACAGTCGCTTACGAATGTAAAACTTTTTCATTTTACTTACAGTCGCTTAAAATGAAAACCCTAGGTTGCTACAAATGCTTTTATGCCCGTAGCTACGTCCGCTACAACGCAATGCGGTGAGGTCGCTGCAGTGGATCACGCTAGTACTTTCTGTAGTTGTCAGTGCTGCAACGTTGGCGAGGAGAAATTGCTAAAAAAAAATTGGTCAACAGCCTATCGTACAGCTTTGCTGCCGAATTGTCCTACTAAAATTTCCACAAAAAAAGTGCGACCGGTAGTACGAGGGTCAAACTGAAAGTACTTAGAAAATCAAAAACTGATTACATTAGCCAGTTATTAGTTTTATTATATCTTTTCAAAATATTGTCCATTCACGTCAATACACCGCTGCATGCGATGGAACCACTGGGAAAAGCACTTTGCCCACTCGTCCTTAGGGGTCTCTTCAATGGCATCGCGATACGCAGCCACCGCTTCTTCAGCATTCATAAACCGCTTTCCTTTAAGTTTTTCTTTAATTTTTGAAAATAAATAAAAATCACAAGGCGCGAGGTCGGGGCTATACGGCGGGTGACCCAGTAATTCAACGTTTGATGTCGCCAAATAGTCGATCGTTCGCTTGGCGGTGTGCGATGAGGCGTTGTCGTGGTGAAGGAGGATCCTACTGCGATGTCGTTTCTCTCGAACTTTTCCAAGACAAGTGGCAAACAATTGGTAGTGTACCATTCTGCAGAAACTGTTTTTGATCCTCTAACACAATTGTTGCGAAATGACCTATCCTTCCAAAGAACGAGGCCACCATTTTTCCCCGCACTTCGATCTCTCTTCACTTTAGTTGGCAACTCCTCGAAAGGAAACACCCACTGAGCAGATTGTCTTTTGGTTTCAGGATCATAACAGTAAATCCAGCTTCCGTCACCTGTTAGTATGTCGAACACAGCATTTGAGTCACCTCCGTTAAATCTTTCAATCATTTTACGGCACCAATCCACACGATGGAGTTTTGAGCCTCAGTCAAATTATGAGGTATCCACCGGGCGCAAAGCTTCCTGACCGCTAAATGTTCGTGTAGGATTTTGTGCACTTGACTCATACCGATGCCTAAGCTTGTCCGAATCTGCTGATAGGTCACTCTTTTGTCAGTCTCTATCATACGCCGCACAACACAGATGTTATCTTCAGTCGTCACCGTAGAAAGCCGTCCCTCACGTAAATCATCAGTGAGATTAGTGCGACCACGTTTAAACTCATTAAACCAGTTGTAAACAGTCGCACGAGATGGGGCTTCATCGTGAAAGGCCAATCGTAGTCTATCATAACTTTCTTGTTGACTTAAATGACATCGAAAGTCATAAAAAAATCATTGCACGAAAATTTTCTCGTGTTAAATTCATGTTGACGTGACACAGACAATTTTCAATTTGCCGCCAAATCGTAAAACAAATGACAAATGAATGAAGTATATACTCAGTAATATTGGCAAAGAGTTCTATTTTCAAATTAAGGAATTATTTTTTTTATTATATTGTTTATAAGTGGCCCGTTCTAAGAACTTTCAGTTTGACCCTCGTATCTTAAAATAAAAGAAAACAACAAACTCTTTATGCCCATATAAGAAAAACATTGATATAAGATTTAGTTGATGTAATATATGTGTTTATTACCCAGGTTCCCGCACGTTCGTGGAGGATAAGATCTACGACAAGTTCGTAGAACTGTCTGCGGAGCGCGCCAAGAAGCGCATCGTCGGGGACCCCTTCCGCCCCGACGTCGAGTCCGGACCTCAGGTACTTGATTATTAACCCTCGAGGCAAATTGACTGGATATTATAAGTTTGACGTGTCTGTGTGTCTGTCTGTGGCATCGTAGCTCCCGAAGGGATGAACCGATTTTGATTTAATATATTTTTGAAGTTGGGAGTGTTCTTTGCTATGTTTGAAGAAAATCGGTCTAAGATGGCCGCCGCCACAAAATGGCGGGTTACATATTTCTTCACAGCTGGCTCAATATGGGTATCAAATGAAACAGCTTGTAGATTACTCTATGACAAATTTCAAATTCGAGGTGGGTCGGGGTAACTCAAACTTTTTTTTAAATAAAGAGTGACGAGACGAGCCGGGCATTTGCCTGATGGTAAGCAACATGCCTGCCACATAACAACACAGTGACACGCAGCTATTGGACCATCATTACCTAGCATTGCACTGTGCTCGTCACCCAGAGATCTAATCTAAGATGTTATGTCTCTAAGCCCTGTAATTTCGCTGGAAACATTGCCCTTCAAACCGGAACACAGTAGTGTTTGCACATTACTGCTTGGCGGTTGAATAACTGGCACAAGTAGGGTACTGCCCCAGGCGGACTCTCCCAAGACTTAATTTTGTTTCACCTTTACTTTCCTAGTAATACGTGTGTCGTGTGATCTACAAATGATCGGTTGTATCAGATCGACGCGGAGCAGCACGGCAAGATCCTCGAGCTGATCGGGCGCGGCAAGGAGCAGGGCGCGCGCTGCGTGGCCGGCGGCGGCCGCCTCGGGGACGCCGGGTACTTCGTGCAGCCCACGGTGTTCAGCGACGTCACCGACAACATGGACATCGCCACCACTGAGGTAACTATGACACTATAACGTCTAAAACTACATCCAGCGGTCTAATGAAGCTGAGAAACTAAGAGGAAAAGGGATGGAGTCATCTACCTCGGGAATGGAGAATACTTTTTTTTTTTTTTTTTTTTAGCTATAATAGGTTTGCACTTGACCACCATCTCGCCTGATGTTAAGCGATGATGAGATCTACGATGGAGCGTGCTTACCTAGAAGAAACCGATTCACTCTCGACATGGACATCGCCACCACTGAGGTAACTAGAGGGTACGCCAGATGATAGAGGGTGAGCCAGTATGATTGCGGCTATCAACAGGACATCTACTCTCTACGAAAAACGTAATTTCGAAATAAACTCACGACTTTCCTACTAGGCTTAGAAAATTTAAACGTCAAACAATGTTCGATCGGACGAAACTAAGTAGAACCGGAGTAGGAAAGTCGCGAGTTTCGAAATAACGTTTTTCGTAGAAAGAGAGTAGACGTCCAGGGCGCTGTTACAGATACCTTCGAAATGCTAGCTACTGCGTGCGATCCACCGTGTAAGGTGACGTCACCGACAACATGGGCATAGATACCTTCGGGATGCTAGCTACTGCGTGCGATCCACCGTGTAAGGTGACGTCACCGACAACATGGGCATAGATACCTTCGGGATGCTAGCTACTGCGTGCGATCCACCGTGTACGGTGACGTCACCGACAACATGGGCATAGATACCTTCGGGATGCTAGCTACTGCGTGCGATCCACCGTGTAAGGTGACGTCACCGACAACATGGGCATAGATACCTTCGGGATGCTAGCTACTGCGTGCGATCCACCGTGTAAGGTGACGTCACCGACAACATGGGCATAGATACCTTCGGGATGCTAGCTACTGCGTGCGATCCACCGTGTAAGGTGACGTCACCGACAACATGGGCATAGATACCTTCGGGATGCTAGCTACTGCGTGCGATCCACCGTGTAAGGTGACGTCACCGACAACATGGGCATAGATACCTTCGGGATGCTAGCTACTGCGTGCGATCCACCGTGTAAGGTGACGTCACCGACAACATGGGCATAGATACCTTCGGGATGCTAGCTACTGCGTGCGATCCACCGTGTAAGGTGACGTCACCGACAACATGGGCATAGATACCTTCGGGATGCTAGCTACTGCGTGCGATCCACCGTGTAAGGTGACGTCACCGACAACATGGGCATAGATACCTTCGGGATGCTAGCTACTGCGTGCGATCCACCGTGTAAGGTGACGTCACCGACAACATGGGCATAGATACCTTCGGAGGATGTTAGCTACTGCGTGCGATCCACCGTGTAAGGTGACGTCACCGACAACATGGGCATAGATACCTTCGGGATGCTAGCTACTGCGTGCGATCCACCGTGTAAGGTGACGTCACCGACAACATGGGCATAGATACCTTCGGGATGCTAGCTACTGCGTGCGATCCACCGTGTAAGGTGACGTCACCGACAACATGGGCATAGATACCTTCGGGATGCTAGCTACTGCGTGCGATCCACCGTGTACGGTGACGTCACCGACAACATGGGCATCGCCACCACTGAGGTAATTAGAGGGTACGCCTGGCGGTCTGATGACAGCGGATCAACATGACGCTGATGCTTACGCCTTACGAGCCAGCTGCTTCGTATGCAAGATATTGTACCCGCACCATATTCCTAGGATTCACAATCCGTGCATTATAACGTTATTAGTGACAAAATACCGCTTTGATAAAAACAGCATAGTGCTTCACAGCTAATGTTATTGTATTGTGTAAAAATGGTAAAAGCATTGTCGAAGTATAACATAACTTAAAATGAATTTTACCGTGACACCGCGCACCGTTCATGTACATTGTACAAGTGGATTCAATTGACCTCAGTAAATCCACAAAACTTGTATCTCGACACAATTGATCAATTCGATTAATATCTTCAATGTGTTACTCCAGATCTTCGGTCCGGTGCAGCAGTTGATCAAGTTCTCCAAACTCGATGAGGTGGTGGAGCGCGCCAACAACACCGTCTACGGGCTCGCGGCCGCCGTCTTCACCAAGGACCTCGACAAGGCCAACTATCTTATACAGGTACCAACTATCTGAAACAGGTACCAACTATCTTATACAGGTACCAACTATCTGAAACAGGTACCAACTATCTTATACAGGTACCAACTATATCAAAAATAGGTACCAACTGTTTCATACAGGTACCAACTGTATCATACAGGTACCAACTATATCATACATGTACCAACTATATCATACAGGTACCAACTATCTTATACAGGTACCACCTATATCAAAAATAGGTACCAACTATATCATACATGTACCAACTATATCATACAGGTACCAACTATCTGAAACAGGTACCAACTATCGTATACAGGTACCAACTATATCATATAAATACCAATTATCTTATTCATGCACCAGCTATACTACACAGATACCGACTATCTTGTGCAGACAGCAACTATCTTTTTTTTTACTTATTCGCACTTGACCACCGTTTGATGTTAAGCGACGATGCGATCTACGATGGAGCATGCCTACCTAGAAGAAACCGATTCACTCTCGATTTGAAGACACCAAGATGTAACTAGCGGGGAAACTCAGGCAACCCATTCCACAACCTAGACGTTTTTATCACAAACGTGCAGTCAAATCTATTCGTTCGTGTTTTTGGAACATCAACTATGAAACGATGTCGCTTGCTTTTTTGAGAGTCCGACAGATCTCATGCAGGTATCAACTATCTCATCATAATGTTTGTTTACAGAAAATCCGCGCAGGCACGGTGTGGGTGAACGATTACAATGTGTTCGGAAACCAGATCCCGTTCGGCGGGTTCAAGCAGTCTGGCATCGGGCGCGAGAACGGACCCTACGGCATCAACAACTACACCGAGGTGAAGGCTGTCGTCGTCAAACTCACCGACAAGAACTCGTAAACAGATCAAGCTACCAACAGCTAGCGCCATCTATAATATCACAGCAATATCACGACAACCCGCCGTCTTGAAACTTGCATATAAAATTATAGTTACCTCAATTATTCGAACAAATAGGCATGAAGACTAAAACAAAAGATGTGTTGTCAATGGCCACCTGGTAAGAAAGAAAATACAACACAATTAGCAAAAAAATTGCTCAATTTTATTATTTGTGGTACGATCATCTGAAAAATAAAGTTGGCAACACTGGGCACGGGCAGTTTTACGCGTCACTTCCGTTATATATTTTTCTTACTGTTTTATTTTTAAAAAAATCGGTTCTGTCATGCAGCAAATCCTCTATCTCCTCCAAGCCTGCCGTAAGGAACTTAGTTCCAAAAAAACTAAATGTCCGTCAGTTTGTTAAAAGAATACTGTACACATAGTTTTACTTTGGTTTCACAAACATAAAAATACTGAAGGTGAATAGTGACTTTGGAAAATCGAGGTTTTACTGCATGGAACAAAAAGGGTCGTATAAATTTATCTGATGACGAAGTCGAACTTCGAAGCTGACTATTATGTTACGTCAGCGTCTTGTCACTTCGTGGTGTTGCGTGATGGTGATCCTTAAATTGTATTTTTTTTACACTGGCCATATAATATGGATGCTATTTTCATTGAACTAGCGTAAGTTAGCATAAGCAGCATTAAAATAAAGTTGGATGCACATTTTAAAATTAAAATAACTTTTATTTTGGTAATTCGCTATCCTTCGTAACATTGAATGTATATAATTATCATAAATTCAATCATGTTTTTTTTAAAAGATAAATTTTAAAATGTATGTATGTAGTTAAATATTTAAAAAACATTTTTAAGTTTACATATTATAATTTTAGATTGTGTTTCCTCCATTTAAGGGTTAGCCTGTATAAGTGCATTATAAATGACTATATGTATAAGATAAGCTATGTATCAATCGTCTTCCATCGCTTACGCCATAACTGAGATTATTCAGTACTTACTTGATATTCAATGTTTTGTAGATTTTCGGTGCCATTTTACTTTATTACCTTTGTTTTGTTAACATTGTGCCAACTTGCTATAAGCAAACTTTAAAAAAAAAATATTTTTCCAAACTTGTTTTTATTGTATCACCTTTCCTACAACATTTTGCAAAGTAACAAAGCTGCGTACAACGATTATGCCGAGCTGAAAGAGATCCGGTACACCTATCGTCATCATCAGCCCGTGTTCGTTAATTGCTGGAAATAGTCCTCTCCTATAATACGCCACTCAGTCCATTCTTCGGTCTTACGTTTCCACCCCCCACCAGCCGTCTTTCGTATATCGTCACTCCATCTAGTCTCAGGGCGTCCTACACTACGTTACAGATTCGCGGTCTCCACTCCAGAACCCACCTTTACCTATCACTATGATAAATTTTAATATACTGCTGTTTTTCTGTTTACTGTACTTTTTAACCCCCGACCAAAAGAAGGGGTGTTATAAGTTTGACGTCGATGTCTGTCTGTCTGTCTGTGGCACCGTAGAGCTCAAACGGATGGGCCGATTTCGATGCGGTAATTTTTATTTGAAGGTTAATATCCGTGCGGATGTTCTTAGCTATGTTTGGTTAATATCGATTCAAAATGGCCGCCTCCACAAAATGGCGGACAAAATATTTCTTCACAACCTACCTCAATATAGGTATCAAATTAATGGGCTTGAATAGTAAAATACCATACACTATAAGAAATTTCAAATCTAAGATGGCCGCCACCACAAAATGCCGAATTGTATTATTTTTTTCACTACTACCTCAATATGGGTATCAAATGAAAGGGCTTGTCTAGTAGAACGTTATACAGATAATCTGAGATCCGAGGTAATCGGGGGTTAATCAAAATTTTTAATTTTGTTCTTGTATTATTGCACTGTCTAAAGTGAAATTTGAAGTAGATCATCACTACTACTAGCATAAAACAAAGTCGCTTTTGTCCCTATATCCCTATGTATGCTTAAAACTACGCAACACGTAATATTTAAAACTAAGCAACGGATTTGATGCGGTATTTTTAATAGATAAAGTGATTAAGAGGAGTATATGTATATGTATCCATCCATTAAATTGTGGAGAAATACTGTTATTTTTGAGGTTTCTAATGTGATCTTGTAAATAATTACATTTTTTTCCGCTTACATTGCAAACGCAGGCTGAACCCTACAAGATTTATCAAAATAATGTACCTACTAAGGGTTGTACACATTGTAAAGGTCTACAGAAAACTCCTATAAGGTATAATGTCTGTCCATTATAATATTTTTTATCCCGCAATAATATTTTTTGACATTTACTTTTTAACCCCCGACCAAAAAAGGGGTGTTATAAGTTTGACGTCGATGTCTGTCTGACTGTCTGTGTGTGTGTCTGTCTGTGGCACCGTAGAGCTCAAACAGATGGGCCGATTTCGATGCGGTTTTTTTTTATTTGAAAGTTAATGTCCGTGCGGGTGTTCTTAGCTATGTTTGGTTTATATCGATTCAAATGGCGGACAAAATATTTCTTCACAACCTACCACAATATGGGAATCAAATGAAAGGGCTTGACTACTAGAATACTATACACTATAACAAATTTCAAATCCAAGATGGCCGCCACCACAAAATGCCGAACTATATAATTTTTTTCACTACTATCTCAATATGGGTATCAAATAAAAGGAGCGATGGCTAGTACAAGTAAGTACCTACATTAATGCGTCGTTCGTACTCGTGAACGAGTGCAGATTGCGGGGACTGGACTGCTCACGACATGTAGGAACGCTATACGCGCTTTTTATTTCAATGGGATGATTTTTAGGATAATTATGATATTCCTCATGTAGGTAAGTATAATTTTTTTTCAATAGGTATTATTGGAGTCCGTGAAGTGTAGTGTCCCATGATAATAAATATAAATACAACTCCTCAACTCCCTATTTTTTAAACACCTATATTATCTATTCTATGCCATAGGGCCTAGGCCATAGGATACCCGGGATACGAGGGTCAAACTGAAAGTTCTTAGAAAATCAAAAACTGACTACATTAGCTAGTTATTAGTTTTATTATATCTTTTCAAAATATTGTCCATTCACGTCAATACACCGCTGCATGCGATGGAACCACTGGGAAAAGCACTTTGCCCACTCGTCCTTAGGGGTCTCTTCAATGGCATCGCGATACGCAGCCACCGCTTCTTCAGCATTCATAAACCGCTTTCCTTTAAGTTTTTCTTTAATTTTTGAAAATAAATAAAAATCACAAGGCGCGAGGTCGGGGCTATACAGCGGGTGACCCAGTAATTCAACGTTTGATGTCGCCAAATAGTCGATCGTTCGCTTGGCGGTGTGCGATGAGGCGTTGTCGTGGTGAAGGAGGATCCTACTGCGAGGTCGTTTCTCTCGAACTTTTTCCAAGACAAGTGGCAAACAATTGGTAGTGTACCATTCTGCAGAAACTGTTTTTTGATCCTCTAACACAATTGTTGCGAAATGACCTATCCTTCCAAAGAACGAGGCCACCATTTTTTCCCCGCACTTCGATCTCTCTTCACTTTAGTTGGCAACTCCTCGAAAGGAAACACCCACTGAGCAGATTGTCTTTTGATTTCAGGATCATAACAGTAAATCCAGCTTTCGTCACCTGTTAGTATGTCGAACACAGCATTTGAGTCACCTCCGTTAAATCTTTCAATCATTTTACGGCACCAATCCACACGATGGAGTTTTTGAGCCTCAGTCAAATTATGAGGTATCCACCGGGCGCAAAGCTTCCTGACCGCTAAATGTTCGTGTAGGATTTTGTGCACTTGACTCATACCGATGCCTAAGCTTGTCCGAATCTGCTGATAGGTCACTCTTTTGTCAGTCTCTATCATACGCCGAACAACACAGATGTTATCTTCAGTCGTCGCCGTAGAAGGCCGTCCCTCACGTAAATCATCAGTGAGATTAGTGCGACCACGTTTAAACTCATTAAACCAGTTGTAAACAGTCGCACGCCAAAACGCGTCGCTGAAATCTGTCGATAAGTCAGTGAAACATCACAGAAAAGTTTCTGCGCATGCGAAACCTCCGTCAGTGTTGAATGATCATTACACCTCAGCGCACGTGTTTCGACGTACTCCTATATAAATAAGGACTCTGTATTTTAAATAATCAAGCGGATAAGCGATCCATAATGTCATCTTGTTCCATTAAATGGTGTGGTAAAAATAGCAGAAACTCGAATTATAGTAAGGATGGTGTAACTTTTCATCGGTAAGTAATGAGTGGAGTACTAGTGTCAATGAACCCAGTTGACTAACAGGGCTAATAAATTTCCTCGTACATATGCAAAAAATCTCGTATTTTGGCTTTCATACCTCTTAGATTGAAACCATTCGCGTATTTACAAACTAGCATAAAGAAATCCAAATTTTTCAAACCGTCTTCGTACCTCATACGCAAGACCCCAAATCTCGTATTTGTACGAGGAAACGAGGAACCTCATACGTTTGGCGATCCTGAAATCCTGATTGACTAGTCGTACCGCTTCCCGCTCCCCTCCTGCGCTTTTTTATTTTTAGTAGCGTAGTGACGCCACTTACCTTTGCATTTGTAGCGAGTTCTGTCAGTTATGCTTTCGATTCCGACGAGATAGAGGTGCCAAAAAAAATACGTAATAAAATTAAAATATGGGTTTCTGCTCAATAAAATGGTGCGGAAAGCATAGCAGGACATCTGGTGTTAAAAAAGATGGCATATCATTTCACAAGTAAGTACCGTAATTAGCTTCGACGTAGGACTAAATTAACGACGCGTCTCAAACAATTACCTATTACAAATACATACCATCACAGTTGTTAACAGTGTTGTCAGAAGCCCATCTCAATTTTTCCCCCAAAATGTTCTCGAAATCCCCCCAAAAAGCGGATTTTCTGGAAAAAAGCCCCCAAAGTAAATTATCCATTCGTTTACCCCTAAAACATAATTTTACGCTGACGGACACCTCAATTTCTCTCCGAAATGTTCTCAAAATCCCTTCAAAAACCGGGTTTCAAGAAAATAAAAACCCCCAAAACTTATAAACATTTCCTAACTCTTAAAACACAATATAACGCTATTTCAGAAATAGCTGCTATTACTCCATAAAGTGTTTCGACAAGTTCCCATAAGAAAAGACGGTTAAATTTTTGTACTAAGTTCAATTGGATAAGTGCCGTATTCGCTAAAAAACTGCAAAACTCTGCAATGAAAAATCCCCAATTTCAACCCACAAGCAATTTTTTCTCCCCGTAAATCCCCCCAAATTTCCCTCCATGGCTATTAAAACTCCCCAAATTTGGGGGGAATCCCCCCCAATCTGGCAACAGTGGTTGTTAATCACAAAGTCAAGTGACTTTGACAACTGGCTGAACTGGCTCGTAATATCGCACTAGTGATTGCGATCCGGCGTAATTTCCAGTCCGACCGAATCTGACTAAATTGGGCGGGTTCACACCTGACAGTATTTTTTGTCGTGGGTAGGTAAAAATGGAGTTGCGCCAGAGATGGATAAGACTGTTGCAAAAGCATCGACATCACTATCATCATCATATTATCATTTTAACTATGTTTTAGCTGATATTATATCCGATATATCGTTTCAGAACTGATACTAAATAGTGGAAATAATACTACACAAATACTACTTTTTGAAGTGAAAACTTCTTTTGATGCACCACACACATATTTTTCTTGGGCTGTGAACGAAGCTCATCGTCACGCTCGTAAATGAAATAAATTCTCGGGGGAACTCGGAACAATTATATGAGTCATAAATCGTAAAGGGTAGGTTTTACACAAAAGTTTACTAGAAACAAAAGATCCAAAATTTTATTTTCTACAATAATAGTGTCTGTGATTTTTACCCTAAACTGCATGGTCAAGCACCATCTTGAAGAAACGTATTTATCTCTATTAATTTTTACGATTTATTGCTTATTTCCTGAACGAGTTGTTCTATTGCGGGCGATAACTCTTAAAATATCAGTTTAATTGGTTCGTTAAATAGAGAAAAAAAGATGCAAAATGTTGTTTTGTACAATAATGCTCTTAGTGACTTTCGCCTTAGGTATAGTTTCCGAGATATCGCCAAAATCGTTTTTTCAAGATAATTCAAGGTTTTTTATAATGCGGCGGTTCAACGATTAGCCGGATTTAGTGTGGCTGATTAAAAAATATCCGGAATGTATTTGACGCCATACGTCATTCAACACGGCTAACCGTAATGTAATAAAGGGACAGATTAGCCGCATCTCTGAGAATTTTTAGGTACGATTTTTAACACTCACGGCGCTGCCTGACATAACAACAACGATGACGTTAAAAACCACAGATTTCTAAACAGATGAAACCTTCGTGAACGACACTGTGAGGCCAGCGTAGCGATTCACAATCCTTTCGGTTCGGGCTGAGCCACGGAAACTGGCCGCTACCGACTGGGACGAGCAATTTGCGATTCACAACGGAGATTCCGATTAGTTTTGACGTTTCCAACCGACTACCAGCTGTTTCTATTCGGTTGAGATTCGGACAGCTTTTTTATCGTGGATAGCTAAATCCGATTTTCAGATTATTGTATTTACTGAAATTTTCTCTGTTTTTCACAATATGTTTGTTAGATTATGGACACTAAACGAGTTTTTGTTTACTTTAGTGTATAATATGTGTATAGTTTTTGAAATGTTGGGTTTTGAAGTTAAGCTTGTGCTCTAAAAAGTTGCTAGAAATGGATTATTGCCATACTTGATTTGTTATTGTTTGGTTATTGTTTATTTTTTGAGATGAAATGATGAAACATGAGCAAAAAGGCAAAAAATCACCAAGAAACTTTGGAGATACGAGACATCATGTCATATACGATATACCTAACAGCAAGAGCGGATCCAGCTTTGACCCCAGGTGTTGGTCACATAGTCAGGCCAAGTAAGAACGATAAGTGCGTGCGTGTGTTTTAATTAGTGGTCTACTTAGGTTCTGGAACTAGCCTAAGAGTGGTGATGACCCCTTGACCCTCTCTGGATCCGTCCTTGTATAACAGAAAGTATTTTCGTATCCTGTTCAACTTTTGCTTTAGAATTAACAAAAAACGGCTATGTAGTTAATTTATACGCTGTAGAAGTGGGAGCGAGAGGTATACCAGCAAAATCTCTATAACCTGCTGAAAGACCTTGGCTTGTCCAGAAGTGCAGTAAGTTCTATACTAGAACGAGTATTTAAAGCTGCACTAGTAGACTCAAATCAGATTTGGCTGGGCAGGGAGAGAAACACGAGTAGTGAAGGTGAGTGTTGATGTACGTCAGAAAGGGGCCCCTTAACCCTACACCCGTGTCACAAGTCTCAGGATTTTCTCTCTGCCACATGATGGACTCAGCACCCGCACGGTGAATCCATGGAATGCTAAGAAGATTGTCTCATTATACTTGATGAAGCTAAGGACTGCTACCAGAAGGTATAGGTACCAATGAGACGATCTTCTGAATGATAATGTGCCAATCCGAACCATGAATTCAAACATCTTTATGACATTGGCAATTATGACAATGCATGACTGGTACACATAATATATGTAAGTAGAATCTTGCCGTTGTACCGCATGTTTGATTCAACAAACATTTACTTACCCACGTCCTCCATTACCATTATAGACTTAGATAGAGCTAGATATGTTTTGTAAATAAAAGTAACATGTATCACAAACTATGTATTATTTAATCCTACTGAATATGTCATGTTCCTGTTAGCTAATATTATATACCTCTTACATCTACATTCATGAAGCCGTCGCTTAGGTAAAGTATAAGTAAACTCTTTGGGCCATGGTCTCACAAGGGTATCTAATTTATTTGGTACTAATGTACAAGGTGATTATTGTAACTAAAAGTTCAAATTAAACACCAGTAAATACAGTAAATATTTTAATAATTAATCTGAAGAATTTTTTGATGCTTTATATTCAACATAATTTAGCAATAAAGTTTAAAAACAGAGATGGTGTATTAGCCGTGCTGTTATTATCATTGAGAACAACCAATAATAAGAGACCAAACAGAAAATTGGAAAAATGAATAAATCATAAAATGCTCTCCGCACAAAAGTATAATCCGGAGTCAATAAAACATTTAGATTTTTGTACATACCACATGTTTCAATTTCCTAATTTATTATTATTAAAGTATTTGTTATAATTATAAACATAATACAATCTAGCTATTTCAGTTAACTTTTCAATACTAAACTCCATAATACCAAACTGGGGTTTTGTGATTTCTAAACTTATTCAAATTATAATGATCCCAACTCTTTAGTGCAATACAAGGATTTTTAACTAAGATTCAAGATAAATTAATTATTTATGTAATATGCATTAATACACTCTTATAAAAAATACAAATTATAAAAGTTAAGTACCATGTTTCTTCACCAAATTAACATTTATTAAAATACCTAGGTACCTAAATAGAGAGAAAACTAATTTAACTTAAATCACAATTGGTGTTATGGACTGTATCTATTACATAATATCATATTCTTACAAAATAAAATTGGATAATAGGTTTGAAATCAGTAAGTGAATATTTTTACTGAAAATTTGCCTTCATCTTCAATGTGAGTTCAACGACAAAACGAAAACTCTTCTCTTCTCTGGCTTCTTGTATGGAGTATTATTATAACTTCTCTTCTAGACAATTTTATGAGTTTTCCCATATGCTTTGCATCCAATTTGCTTGAAAATGCGAGTTGAGGTTAGCGCGAAATCACCAAGTCGTTTTACTCATATATATAATCACATTTGCTGGCTTCTTGTATGGAGTATTATATTATAAGTTCTCTTCTTCTTCTCTTGACAATTTTATGAGTCTTCCATATGATTTGCATCCAAGTTGCTTGACATTCGCATTTCAAGCAGCATCACGGTTACCACGAATCATGGTCGTTTTGGACATCACAGTCCTTTTAGACAATGAATAGGTAATGGATCACATTTGTAGGAACTGTAATATTGATCAGCTTGATACGGTTATTGGGTGGTTTATGAGTTAAGACTATAAACTTTTTGTTGTTAAGCAACATGCGGTTACTACGACATCACGGTCGTTTTGGACATAAAAGTCCTTTTAGACAATGAATAGGTAATTGATCACATTTGTAGGAACAGTAATATTGATCTGCCTGCTACGGTTATTGAGTGTTTTATGAGTTAAAACTATAAACTTTTTTGTTGTTAAGGTTTATGATTACAAAACAAAACAAAGAATGATTCCGTTGACTTTGACAACATCAACAGATTGACAAGTAAAAAGTATGTAGATACGAAAAATGTATGATTTATTGTTTTTGAAATGCAAATTTCCTAAGGTTATTGTTTGATTTACTTGTTTATTATGCATTTTTAAATATAAGGTAGCAATTGAGCACCTCAAAATAAACTGAAATACAGTTATTTGATGATTTGTATATTTCTACCATGAGTTAACATTTCTACCATATTTGAAAACTAGATAGAGTAGCTTGTCTTTGGTTTGGCCAAAAAGACATTCCTACGCCAACCCGATTGGCGTCGAGAATCGCAAATTCCGATCCATTCGGGTGCGGGACCGCTACCGACTGAGTCGATTCGGGTGCAACCGAATGGATTGTGAATCGCTACCCAGTAATTAGTTATGTATGCGTGACAGCTCTCACCGACGTTGTCAAATTACTCACGTTAGTGTGCGTGTAATGTTCCCAGTCGTAAGAAAAAAATCCCACAATTGTTGTCTTAGCTTCGGAAATCTTCGCTTATAATAAACACATATATTATAATGTCAAAATAATGTATTATTACACCGATTATATATTATGCAAGGATTTCTTGTTATTACAATACTATTTCCATCCTATGAAGTTAAGAATTTTGATTTTGTATGCAACTAAATATTCGAATATTCGTACAGAAAATTCGGAATAAAAAGACAACCCCGAATAATGGTAAAAGTCATGTGTGTGTTTATTTTTAGTATTCTATCGGAGCTTCTTGTAAAACGTTGAATAATTATGCTTAACAAAAGGTGGCAATTACTCATTTAATATCGGTGAACACAGGAGGTGCAGATAATTTTTGTCAACTGATTTGATGTTGGGGGATCCAGATCATTCAATTTGTTTATTATCCAATCTTTGTCTGGACGCGTGTCGCAAACGAAAAGTTCACCTTTTCAAAAATGTTGATACAAACCAACGAAAACCGTCTAAGAGTTTTTGTAAATCAGTTGAACATTATTCACATCGCCACCCAAAGTTCCGTCGTCCAAGTACCAAACTTTTAAATTGGACTGGAGACGTTAAATGATAGAGCGAATGTCTAGGGCGAAAGTCGCATGGCCGAAGATTCACCAAGTTGATAGCCAACGGAAGGTAGCATAGGATTGTTTTGATAATTTTGTGGGTCCACCATAACATTGCCAAAGAAAATTGTAGAAGTCAAGAATTTTATTCTTCACTTCGGACATCGGGGCTCCTCGATCAACCAAATTAAAGGCGTTTTTGACGTACACCTTTAACAGCCCTCTCCCCAATTTTGGACAAAGAAAGTCAGGACAGAATGAACAGCAGCCTCACGTCCGCCCAGAGAACCAAAATCAAGTTTGTTGGAACAGGGAGAGCTCGAAAGTGCAACGTTTTATACCTACAACCCACCTTGGCAGCAAGGCCAGTATTTGTGGTGCCAACAGCGATTGGCCTGATCCCAACATCTTTTTGGGTAAGTATGTACGCACAAATTAACACCGTATAAAACTTCGACAATATCACTACTGACTCGACCAGATAACATGAGGTTAATTACAACAATTAGATATCTCAAAAGAACTTGCCTACTTTTTAAGCTCCACTACACATACTTACAAGTATTAAAAACTTGCTTCATAACTATAGTTTTCATCAACACTTAGTATTTTTATAAACACTAGTAATGGCGTGGATTTGTGCTAGGCATCGATTCACATTAAATTAAAAAATTACGATTATAAAAATCGGGTTTAAAATAGAATAATACAATCTACTTAAGTACATAAATAATTTGGTCTACGAGTATCTTCAAAAAAATCATAATCTATATTTTACCTTAACTTTAGGCAAAATAATTTCAATTTAGGATAGCAACACTAACCAATTTTCAATGAGGTGTTGTGTTTCTATTTATGAATCGAAATGAAATCGCCTAAATTATATAAAAAGTAGTAAAAATATTCAAACTTTTCTATGAAATGATATTCCTCTTTCCTTTTCTTATTTTTGGGAACAATGTTTGCAATGTTTGAAGACACAAGACGGCATAATCTTAAACAAAACTTAAAATCACACGGGACTCCCGTCCGAGACGGAAGTCCGTTTCGTACTGACTGGAGTTTGTATTTGTTTTGGCGTTTGATATTTGCTTTCTGGACCTAAGGATCTGTGTTCCGAACGTTCCATCTGCCTTTTGTTTTAGAAATCTGTGTTGAAAACAGTATAGCAAACACCTCATCAACTCGATGTATCACCAGTCAACTTGGGATCGCTATAACGACACCAGAACAGCCCAAGTTTCGATGGAGTCAAACGCCTTCTTATAGTCCACAAACGCTGAGCAAAGGCGCCGATTATACTTCCTTTGTCTTCTGTACAACCTGCCGGACTGTGTGGATGTGGTAGATGGTGCTATAACCATTTCGAAATCCGGCCTGTTCCGGGGGCTGAAAGTCGTCGGGTCTTCAGGCGAGACGGTTCATGACAACTCCCGGTCTCTCTCAACAACTCTGTACTGTACTTTGGCGTTAAAATACCCCATTACAACGTTGGAGTGGTCTTGGAGGTATGATGTAATTAATGCCTTTGATAGGTATATCCTCATACAAAGCCTCTATTTCTGAATCTGGGTATCGTTCCCAGGGTGCGTACGCCATAACTACATTGATGGAATACCTCCCGGTTAACTTTAGCACTAGGTGCGCAACCCTTGCGATTTCTAGAACGTAGTTACGGAGAGTGTTGTGGACCAAAAACCCAACACCGGCTTGCGACATTATTTCAACTATAGCATCATTATTCCTGACATAGCATATCGCTATCATATGGATAAAATTGAAAAGGCACTAACTTCTTATAACCTTCTTACTGTGTAGACATAGTCTCCCGGGAAAATAACAGGAACGGGAACTACGGACCGGTTAAACCGCGGGGTGCTACTAGTATGCTAGTATGTAATAAATCCTATATTTTATAAGATAATCTTGAGCTTGTATTTTGTAATAATACAGTTGCCATCTGTTTCTTTCAGGTATCCAGAAATTCCAGAATTCAAACAAAAGTGGATAGAAGCCACCAGACGAGAAAATTGGTTTCCTACAAAATACAGTATTATCTGTTCAAAGCATTTTACGTCCGATTGTTTTGATCCTGTAAAAAAAAAACGCTGCTTATTTAGTTCAGCTGTGCCGACTCTGTTTCTGCCGATTCTGGTATGATTGTCATTGCCATTCGTTATCAAAGGTTAATGAGGACGCTACTCTTCATCTAGAATCTAGAACAATTTTGGATATGGGCTTAATCTTTGTAGCTATTGTGAAATGAAGTTAACAAATTTTTAATTATTGCTTGACTTCACTTTTGAGTGCCAAACATGCAGAGATCCCGTAAGTGTACTCTTCTAAAAGCTAAAATGAATGAACTGACATGGAATGAATGGCGTAGAATAAAATTATTTTTTGCCATTTCAGGGTTGACCCCATGGTATAAGTAGTCCCCTATGATAAAAACGCGTCCGTTTTCACTTAAAGCAGACGTTCTGCTTTTGAATACCACTTCACACTAGTTGTAATTTTGTAGGGTAATGAAGGAGAGACCAGCAATCACAGCGAATCGACCACATCAATAATTGAAAAGGCATTCCAATTAGCTCAATCAAACAATGAACCTGAAAACAATGCGACGCAGCTACAACGTGCACCCACAGCGACGACAGCAGAAATAACTCTTTGCAGGAAAGTCGACGACCTATCACTCAAGCTGAGAAACTCGCAGCTAGCTAACAAAAGACTTCAAGATAAAAACAGAATACTGAAGAACAAATTGAGCTGTGTCACGGGTTTCTTTGAGAAACTGAAGCATAAAGGTACCTTGACTCAAGAGAATATCGACGTAGAGCGATTGCAGGCCTCGAATAGGCAGCTGAGGAAGAAAGTCGTTCTGTTGAGGAGGCTATTGTACGAGCAAAAGAAGAGAGGGTTCAGTGCCAAGAGGAACGTGGTTTGGTGTCCGCCGGCTGAAGGAGCCATAAAGCATGAGTCAGATGCAGATACATAATAGGAGATTCGGTTCTCAAGTTATGTACCTAGTCGGTATTGGGGGTGGATCCAGGGGCCTGGGGTCAAGGGGGTCATGACCTCCCCTTCCCCCTCTAGTATCAAAGCTGTATCCCCTTTGATTGGTAGTCTATAGACAATAGGTTTGTAATTCACCGTCATCTCGATGCAGCGTGTTATAGTTACTGTAATGAAAAACCTTCACTATGGGCTAACGCTGCCTTGCCTAGACATAAATGTAACGTTCATGCTAAACTTGCGTAATGAAGTTGGATACAACTACAACTATCGCAGAAAATTGTGGGATTAAGAACTTCGTGTTTATAACCATGAGTCGCTAGGCCGCTACTATTGCAAAAAAAATATATTTCAAAATCAGAAGTTTAATTTCAATAGTTAAACCTCAAATCGGCAACAATATCAAGAACAAGACCGAAAATTTTGGTTTACGCTGACTACCTTGGATTTGTAATCTGTACAGTATTCTACTAGACAAGCCCTTTCATTTAATAGGTACCCATATCGAGGTAGTAGTGAAAAAAAATGTAATACCTACCCACGCCATTTTGTGGTAGCGGCCAACTTGGATTTGAAATTTGTCATAGTGTATTATAGTATTTCACTAGTCAAGCCCTTTCATTTGATACCCATTTTGAGGTAGGTTTTGAAGACGTATTTTGTCCGCCATTTTGTGGAGGCGGCCGTCTTGAATCGATATTAACCAAACATAACTAAGAATTACCGCATGAAATTACCTTAAAAACCGTACCGAAATCTGCCCATCCGTTCGAGCTCTACTGTGACACAGAGATCAACGTCAAACTTATAACACCCCTTTTTTCGTCTGGGGTTCAAAATCGTCTCAAATTAGATAACATATCGGTCTCCCAAAATGTGTTATTTCTCTGAACCCTCTGATCTTATCAAGGTTTCTTCTACGTAAACACGCTCCATCGTAGACCGCATAGTCGCTTAACATCAGGCAAGATAGCGGGCAAGTGTAAACCTATAAAAGTTAAAACAAGAACAAAATTAAAAATTTTGATTAACCCCCGACTACCTTAGATTTGTTATCTGTACAACATTCTACTAGTCAAGCCCTTTCATTTGATACCCATATTAAGGGAATTGTGAAAAAGGAAATGTAATTCGCCAATTTGTGGTAGCGGCCATCTTGGATTTGAAATTTGTCATAGTGCAAAGTATTCTACTAATCAAGCCCTTTCATTTGATACCCATATAGAGGTAGTAGTGAAAAATATTATATAATTCGCCATTTTGTGGTGGCGGCCATCTTGGATTTGAAATTTGTTATAGCGTTTGGTACTCTACTAGTCAAGCCCTTTCATTTGATACCCATATTGAGGTAGGTTGTGAAGAAATATTTTGTCCGCCATTTTGTGGAGGCGGCCATTTTGAATCGATATTAACCAAACATAGCTAAGAACATCCGCACGGATATTAACTTTCAAATAAAAAAAAACGCATCGAAATCGGCCCATCCGTTTGAGCTCTACGGTGCCACAGACAGACACACACACAGACAGACAGACAGACAGACAGACAGACAGACAGATAGACCGACAGACAGACAGACAGACATCGACGTCAAACTTATAACACCCCTTTTTTTTGTCGGGGGTTAAAAAAAAGAGTAGGTAGACGCGCTATAATACAGTTCACGACACTTTGCCGGGCGTTGAGCAAAGCGAAAACGCCTGTCCTTCACAAGCTCTCGAGCGGCTAACGCATTGTATGATAAGGCATTTTAGAAATGTTTTTTTAAAGATTGTAACTAATTATTTTTCAAAATAGTAAAAACATTCAAATTCCTTATAAAGAATTTGTGCTTATGAATATGATTTGTATTATACATATTTTCTAGATAATCTAAGAATTTACTAAAATTTTGGAGCGGCTATGCACTATATTAGTGTTTATTTTACCAAATTTCGTGAATTAATTTTGTTATTTTTTTTGTGAGAAAAAAAATAAAATCCTTATTTATTTGCCGTGCAGTGTTTGTCAAGATCAACAATTTATTTAATTTACAGAAAAAAGTGTCTAAATTTGTTGCTTTAGGAACTCTATAAATACAAATCATCAGTAATTTATGTTATTTATGTTTCATTAAATCTATTGCACAACATTCAAATACACCAGTCAGTGAAATCTGTAAATATGGCAACGCTGCTATTTAGAGGCAGGCAAGCTGCGAGTGAGGGGGAAGGAAAAGTGGGCGGGAGGATGCTACTCGCAAAAAAAAAATAGAACACGCTTCTAATCGCTTCACTACCCAAGTTACTACGCACTTGCACTAATCAATCGATGTCCACACGTGTTTCCTACTAATCATTTAACACCTGCACAACTCACTCGCACTCGTACTAATCAAAATGCAAACAGGCGTTTAGAATTAGTACTCTTAATGCTATTTTCGTTGCGTACCGTACGCAGAACTTTGATAAAAAACAAATGATTTTCCGCCAATTGTTTTTTTATTTATTAAGTTATTTTTAGTAAAAGGTTTGCAATGTTTAAAAATATATTGGATTCAAAATCCAAATGGTTCCGTTTAAAATGGCATAACTTAGTGTTTAGTGTGTCCCATGTACGTGTATCCCATCGGGTTGTCCCTAATAGACATAATAGAGAATAGCTATTAGGTACAACCCACAAAAACCATTTTTTAGTATAATTTATCATATGTGTAAATATTAGCATATTATTTAGAATAGTGTCAGCTAGTCAGCAGTTAATCATAAAAACCATTTCATATTGCGACTAAAACAATTATTTAGTTGTGCATGTTATACATGTTCTGCTTGCCTCGTTACTCTTTACTGTAAAAATGCTTATTTTTACATGGTGCTTAGGCGTTAATATTTTTTTTCGTCTCGTTTTCATATTTTACTTTCTTACCATACTTGTTCTTGTAATAGTAAAGGAAGCGATTCCGCTTACTCTAATGCCGACCTCTACTGTCATTGTTATCAGCTTAAGCGAATGTTAGCAGAAACACTAAACACTAATAATGCGCGATACAGTTGATGCTTCAACTATATTTTGGAAACCAGTTGAAAGTTCAACGGATTTTGCAAAGCAGTTGATACTTCAACTGTTTTGTACATACCTGTTTATGCTTCAACTGTTAAATGCAATCCAGTTGGCACTTCAACTGTTTGCGCAAACCAGTTGACGCGTCCACTGTTTTGCACATTAATGAAACGCTGTTAATGCGTTGATCAACGAAAAGCCGTTGAAAAAACAGTTCATTGAATTAACGCCCACCTCTATCCAGAATCATCTTGCATTGCAGTTGCAAAACTAAAATTTTCAATTCTTTTCTCATTATTTTCGAAAATCTATTAAAGTACGTAATTTTTATCATTGATTTACAAAAATCGATTTTTGCTACTTTAAAAATCGATGTTTATGAAATAAAAATCGATTATTTTTTAACATCCCTATTTGTAGGTGCATGTGCATGCAGCCATGCACATATTTATTGATGAATTCTTAGAATTCATAATCATAAGATCATAACTAAATTGTTGATTAGGTACCTAGGTACTGTTCATTGCACACTGCACAGGTTCCTTGTTCCCGCGTGACTTTCTGACTACTACATAGGTACTTTCCTACCGGACCAAAGTGGGACCAATTGACCAATTGCCTGCCTACTTTTACCTAGTACCTACCGGACCATTTGCTTTTACAACGGACCGATTCCCTGCCTTTATTTCGAATGTATCGAAGCTTTGATTAGAGGTGTTTTTGTTTGTGTGTAATCACCACATAAGCAATGGAAGGATCCAAGCTACTACTGTGCATCAACTGCAGGATAAAACTAAACACACCGAGCACTCGGAATAATTTTCGGATCCTCGAGGAAAATGCCAGAGTCGTCTCTTTGATCAGCAATTGGATATCTCCCCTTATAGTAAGAGTTTTTACTTCTTTATGTCGCACTATAAGAAATCAATGAAATGCTCTCAAAGCTTCTATACTTTTATTGTATTATATGATTGGCAAATTTAATATCATGTATGTATTATTATTATCACTTCCCTTGTATCAAGAACGACAATGTGTAAATTCCCTGGTTGAAATTGTGATATACCCATCGCTACAACTCACAAGATGTGCCCTGAGCACCTTGAAATTGGTAATAAACTGCACCTGTGTGTGTAGTGTAAGTGGTTTACACATCACCAATCTACTTGACACATACAATCGCTAGCACTGAAGTATCCTGTGCTTCTACTTATTTTGGTTGTTGACAACAAATAGTGTGATAGGTAAAAACATCCAGCTTTCACCACTTCCTACAACCTAGTAGAATGGAAAGAGTGACCTCTTCCCAACGATAACAAAATTCCGTGCACCCTGAAGTTTGGGAGGGCGGGCACATCTTTGGATTGATGTTGTTGGTCATTCTTAAAAGGGTACACTCCGCGAGGTATAAGCTGAGCTTTGCATTAGTGTGAGTGATCACCAATCAGGCAGGAGCTTGAAATTTTGTCTGCGAGGTATAGGCTGAGCTTTGCATTAGTGTGAGTGATCACCAATCAGGCAGGAGCGCGGCGAGACAGAATGGCGCCGCGCCTAAGGCCGGTTGTCACACCTACACTATCCATGTACACTCACACAAATGCAAAGCTCAGCTTATGCCTCGCAGACTCGCAGACAGTACATGACTGTATAATATGTATGGTATATCTGTAAAATTCTAGAATCAATAAGTTTTGATATGATGGTTACCTAACCAAATACTAGACTAATTTATATCTTGGGAGTGTTGCAAGAAGTATTTTATAAATAAAAGCAGCAAAATGCTATTTTTTGCAGTGGGGGATTATCAGTTCACTTTTACTAGCTTTTAACAACTAATTGCATTTACATTCTAAAAGCAAACTTGGTTTCTTATATTATTTTATTTGCAGGTTAGTGAAGAAGACTACATTTGCAAAACTTGTTTTGACTTAGCTATACAAGCAGTGAATGATCAACTTGATCATAGTGACCGATGTGCAGATCCATCTCTTCGAGGTCATCAAAAAGTTTGCTTGATGTGTGGACGATCAGTGGTCAAGAGGTGACATCACCAAATTTCTAATCTGACTTCAGCTCAACATAGTGAAATTATTTTGATTGTACAAAACAAGATAGCTCCACGTGAGATGCAATCATCTGATTATTTATGCTCTGCTTGTTTTATGCAAGTGAAAAGAAGAGTTATTCGCTACAAACAAATTAGTGAAAGAATAATCATTAAAACTTCAATCAAATCGAAATGTACTTCAAATACTGAAGACCAGCAACCTGAGAATTTAGGAACTCCTGGAATCTTAGAGGAACGACACTCTCCTCTTTTCTGTGACACAGAAAGTATAGAAACTCTGGAGCCACAAATAGAAAAAAGTAACAAATCATGTTTAGTAGAGGAACGAAATTCTCCTGTTTTCTGTAATATAGAAAATATAGAAACTCAAGAGCCACAAACAGAAAAAACTAAGAAATCATGTATAGTCTTAAATAATTACAGGAGAGCTCCAAACACGGCATCTCATTGCATATTTTATGGATGAGAGACTGAGAAACCTTGCTGATGAACCAAAACTACTATGTACCAAAGTGCAGCATAGTCTGTTCAGATCATTTAACACAAAATAAGTGGCATACACTGTATGACTCTGAAAATAGCATGTCTTCATTTACTGCTGAACATATAGAACATATGCTCTCATTTTCAAAAGTTGCAAAACCATCATTTGATTAGTAAGATTGTTTTTTTTTTTTTTTGAGAACTGGATGATCGCCTTTAACTTGGGAATGACAAAAAAAAACTTGTTTAGCTTCTTTGCAGAAATACCAATATTAGGACTATAGGCTTGAAGACTAGACCTATGATTCTAATAAAGAATTTCATCAGGTAATAATTCATATATTTAGTTACCAATTTAAAATTAAGCATTTGTCAATATTAGCCTGTGTCAGTCCCCTGTTAGAAATCTGGCTGGCCTTGTGGTTGAGTTGGTAGCAAGTCTGCCTGCGAAGCTGGGGATCGCGGGTTCAATTCCCACCCAGTTTTTGCTAACTTCTTTTAGTTTGGGGTCAGATCAAGGTGTTGTGTGTGAAATGTCCACCAATATTTAATTATTTATTTAATCCACTTCACTGAGCCCAATCTACTGTGATATACTTTTCCAATTGCTTTCAACCACTTTATGTGTGTTGTAGTTACACCTAGCCATCCTAGCTATCCTTGTGTTTTCCGAGACGTGATATCTACTCTAAAACTCGCCAACCCTATCAATTAAAAAAAATATTTCATTACTATTCCAGACTTCACGAAAATGTTCAGCATGAGCGACCGATTCCCAATATGAAGAATGAAAGATAATGTAAAGCGAAGAATGAACGCCACGCGGACGTATCTTGCGACGTCACATAATTCATTTAGTGTATTCCTTTCAAAGAAAAAATAAGAAATTAAAAAACTACAAAACAAATAGCAGGACACTTACAAAAAAGAAAGCAAATCTTAAAAATTTTAAAAGCTCTTAGACTCTGACAGACAGAGACGATTTTCTTAGCATTCCATGGATTCACCGTGCGGGTGCCGGGTCCATCGTGTGGCAGAGAGAGAAAAACTCGAGTAGTTCCCGAGACTTGTGACTCGGGCGTAGGTTTAAGGGGCCCCTTTCTGACGTACATCAACACTCACCTTCACCACTCGCCCTTCTCTCCCTGCCCAGCCAAATCTGATATGAGCCTACTAGTGCAGCTTTAGATACACGTTCTAGTATAGAACTTACTGCACTTCTGGATAAGCCAAGGTCTTTCAGTAGGTTATAGAGAGATTTTGCTGGTATACCTCTCGCTCCCACTTCTACAGCGTATAAACTAACTACATAGCCGTTTTTTGTTAATTCGTTTAGGAGGTCGTAATACTTATTTTGTTTCATCGCGTGGTCTTTAGGTATATTAGTTTCCCACGGTACGGTAAGTTCTACAAGGACTATGCGTTTCGTAGCTCTAGAAAAAAGGAAAATGTCCGGTCTGGATGACGAAACACCCACATCCTCTGGGATTTTGTAGTGCTTTTCATACGTGTCCATTAAAATAGTCCAATCAGGTGCTGTACCCAGGATTGAGTAAGGCTTGTTCCTGGAGTTTGAAGTTGAGCCTTCTTTTACAAAGTTAATTTGTCTGTTGTTTGTCGTCAATCCCTTTTGGGCTCTAGCTACTGAAAAGCTCATGGCTTCACGTATGATTTCAAGTACTCTGTCATGACGCCGTGAGTAATGACCCCCATTAAGGAGCACCTTGCATCCCACCAATATGTGCCTTGCTGTACATATCGCCTCTCCACAAGTATAGCAACATTTTTCAGAGGCTTTTCCCCACCTTACCAAGTTACTCTGGTCAGGGAGGGTCATTTGGAATGCATTTAGATAAAATTTTAATAAGGCAGGGGACCAGTCATAGATCAAGGTGCGCCATTTTAGAGCTAATGGGATACAGAACTCACCTATGGTTAACCACTCACTTTGCATTTCTAAATTCATAGCGTGCACTTTGGTACATAACAAAAGAAACCGAAGAAATGTTAAATGGCATTGGTGTAGAAAATATTTTTTTTTTTATAATCTATTTTAATTTAGGGACATTGAGCCTTATTTGACTATGTCAGTCCCATAGTTACACCGAAATTACATTACAGTAACGAGTAATGATACAACATTAAATAATAAAAACCCTATCTTGAAACAGCCTACGGGCTGTAACATATCATCCATTATGGAAAATATTGATAAATTTTGTAATAAGATCGCCATTGTTTACAGCTCTCACAAAAAAGCTCTTTGTCTCTTCCATCACGTATTTAACAAGAACAAAATTAAAAATTTTGACTAACCCCCGACTACCTCGGTTTTGTAATCTGTACAACATTCTACTAGTAAAGCCCTTTCATTTGATACCCATATTAAGGGAGTTGTGAAAAAATAAATGTGTTTCGCCATTTTTTGGTAGCGGCCATCTTGGATTTGAAATTTGTCATAGTGCAAAGTATTCTACTAGTCAAGCTATTTTGTTTGATACCCATATTGAGGTAGTAGTGAAAAAAATAATATAATTCGCTATTTTGTGGTGGCGGCCATCTTGGATTTGAATTTTTTTATAGTGTACAGTGTTCTACTAGTCAAGACCTTTCATTTGATACCCATATAGATAGATAGATAGATACTCTTTATTGTCCACAATACGAAAAACAATATACAAAACGATATATCCTTAAAGCTAGTGAAACAAGTGGCGACCTTATCGCTAAAAGCGATCTCTTCCAGGCAACCGAAGGTTGGAGAAAAAGATGAAATAGAGTTAGACGGGGTTAGGGTACAGTGTGACTTAAGGTATTTTATAAACTTACATATTAATAATCATACATTCTAATACTTGGAATACTTAGTTCAATAATACACTAATAAATACAAAACATAAATAATATACATACTTAAATAAATAAAATAACAACAAAAACAAAACGAATATTTGATAAGAATAATTAATTTCAGTGTCATGTCAGCAGTGACAGATAGAATTCCTTGACTTGTTTCTGAAAAACAGGCAGTGTTGGAGCGTGTCTGACGGGCACGGGTAAGGCATTCAAAGTATGACAGCCTGGAACGCAAAAGATTTGCCGTAAAAGTTTCAGAACGTGCAGGGGCGGTTTCAATGATAAGTTGTCATTTGATCGTAAAGGTCGAGAATGCACATTGCTCCAGAAAGTGAAGCTTTCTTTTAAGTAGCGGGGGTTGAAGGCTTAAACAAGACATTATAAAGTAGGGAGAGGATATGAGCATTCCGGCGAAAACGAATGGGGAGCCACTTGAGCTGATTACGAAATTCGGATATGTGATCATATTTGCGTAAGCCAAATATAAATCTAATGCAATAATTTTGAAGACGCTCAAGTTTATCAAGCTGGGTCTCAGTAAGGTTAAGAAAGCAAACGTCTGCGTAGTCTAGGATTGGAAGGAGGAGGGACTGAGCAAGTGTAACTTTGGTAGCAGTGGGTAGAAAATTGCGGAGTCGCCTCAATGATCCACCAGACGCAAATATTTTGTTGCTTATTGATTCCAGGTGCGCATCCCAACTCAAAGTATGATCAAAAATCACGCCAAGATTCTTCACTGTTTTACTGTAAGGTATTATCGTTTCATCAAAAACAATTTTAGGTACTATGGCCCAGTTAATTCGAGATACCATATAAGAACTGCCTATGATAATGACTTGTGTTTTTGCGGGATTAACATTCAAACCGAAACTTTTACTCCAATGCAAAATTTGCCGCAGATCAGAGTTCACAGCATCAACTGCTACATGCAAATCGGACAGCGACGCTTGGGAATAAATTTGGAGATCATCTGCATAAAGGTGGTAGGAAGAAGTAAGATGTAAAGATATAGAATTTATAAAATTGCAAAAAGAAGAGGTGAAAGCACACCGCCTTGAGGGACACCAGCTTCTGCATTACACCACGACGAAAATATATCGTCTAAGCGAATACGTTGCCGGCGCCCGTGTAAATAGCTATGAAACCAGTCGATCACCGATGGAGATATGTTATGGGAGCGCAAGATTGCCAGTAGGATATCGAAATCAACGACATTAAAAGCATTACTGAAGTCTAACAGAGCTAGAACAGTAAGCTTGCCGTTGTCCATACCCAGTCGTATATCGTTGGTGATTTTCACAAGTGCAGACACAGTGCTATGCCCAGGACGGAAACCGGATTGTAAAGGATTAAGGAGGTCATGTCTATTAAGGAAGTGATTAAGTTGTTTATGGACAAGACGCTTAAAGAATTTGGATAGAAATGGGAGGATGGAAATAGGACGGTATTCGGACATGGACTCAGGATTTGGTTTTTTAGGTAAAGGAATAATGTGAGCGTCTTTCCAGACAGAGGGGAATACTGCAGAGGATATGGAGTTATTGAGAAGGATACATAAAGTAGGAAGGATGATGTCCAGGATAGGCAAAAGCATGTTCCGACTTATGCTGTCACCGCCGACTGCATTGGAAGTTATTGACAATATGCTCTTCCTAACATCACATTCTGTGAAATGATCGAATGAAAAAGCGGGAAAGTCGGGTAATGAAATGGCAGAAAGAGAATTAAAAGTTAATTTTTTTATTGATTCTGACATTGAAGATGCAGATGAGAAATGATGATTTAAAGCATTGATATCGATATTACTATTATTAATATTTTGACGTGATTTGCCAATTCCCAATGACTTGAGAAATTTCCAGACCTTTGCTGGATTTTCGTCATCTACAGATTTGTGAACATGGCGACGCAGTGCATCCCTACACACCTTGTTGCAGCGATTACGAGCCTGAACGTACTTATCCCTATTGATGTCGGTAGGGCGAATCTTGTATCTAGTTTTGACGTGACAACGTCTTAAATTAGGTTGCGGCTGGGAGTCACTTATGAAAAAGTGTAACGCTCGGTAACGTTACGATGAGTCACCGAACGAGAGAGAGGCCCGCCGAATGCCTTGCGTCTCTCTCCCACTCAACTATGATCGGTCTGCCGCGCGCGCAGCACTAGAGAATTAGGCGCATTGAATCGGCGCATGCTTGTGTCTCTGTCTTTGTCTTTCTCGAACGTTCTTGGCGTTGGAAAAACAAGAAAGCGTCATAATACAAGTTCACACGTGTGGTTAAAGTATCGTCAGCTGTGTCTGTAGTGAAAATGTGAAGTGCTTAGATTCGTCATTTACAACAACTACAACAATAAAGGTAAATAATTGTACACTGATATTTCATTATCGTAAACTATGATTGATTGATTAATTTCTTAATTTCATGAAAAATACGTATAATCTTGATTGCGTATCAAACGTTTCTAAGTCAACTACGTTAAAAGGAACAACTATCGACTTGACTTTCGCAAGACACATTACAGCAGAAACACTTCCTTTCATTTCATATTTCTCCTATCATCGTCCTATCCTCAACAAAATGACTCAAATAGGAATTAGTTAAGTTTAAGTTTACATGTACAATGTTTTAGTAAACAAAATATATTTCTATAGTTAAAATTTGTGCAATTCTTATTTTCATTCAATTCCTTGTTCCTATTGTGCAATTTAATTATATTCATATCAATAAATATTCTACCGAGAAAAAGACGTTGTCACGTAAAATCTTCGCCCGTAAAACCGACTTTACAGGCAACCAGATTTTTTTGGCAACAGCTTTTTTGTGCATTAGAATTTTGATATCCTCGGTGAGCCAAGGCGCCGGAAGGTGCTTTATCTTAATTGCACGTAAAGGAGCGTGTAAGTCATACAACCGAGTAATTATCGAATTAAAAGCAGAAATTTGATCATTGACAGATTCAGCATCTGTGACCGGATGCCAATCAATTTTAGCAGCATCTTTCAAAAGGGCTTCATGGCATACCACCAAAATTACGCTGCATGATGATTTGGGGCTTAGATTTAGGAAGGCGGATTTTATAAGAAAGGAAAATAAGGTCATGATATGAAAAAGCATCAGCAGAATATTGCCTTAGTATTCCTTACGAATGCCATCTGTGTCTAGTAAGGGTAAATCAGTTTTATTGCTATTTATGTTCAAAATCACAAGTCTATTTTTACTCACATCTTTGTGTTGACTCAGATATTCATCTAATGCTGCTCTGTAAGTAGAATTACGTTTTCTCATAATTTTTCTAATGTATTTTTCTTTAAGAAATCTTGGACATTTTCTATAAAAAGCGACATGTTCACCCTTACAGTTTGTGCATTTAAATTTAGTTGATTCACAATTTGTATGCTCTTCGCTGCATTTGGGCCAAATCTTCTTTTTGGATGGACAAAACTTTCCCAGGGGACCAAAGTGCCAACAGGATGAGCATTGGGAAACCGGAAATGTGTAGGGTTCTAACTTAAATCTACACCCAGCTCCGTAAACATGCATAGGTAAAGAATTTCTATTTCACAATCAAAAAATTTAACCAACCCTTCTTCTTTTAGGTCCACTTCTATGTATTTGACAACTCCATAACTAATGTTTACTTCGGTAGTAAGCCGGCATCTATAGCCTAGCTCTTTAAAAACTTCATTGCTTACCAATTTGAATGCATCTTCTTTATTTCAAAGTTGATTAACAATTTGTAAGGACTTTTATACTTTATTTTTGTTATATTCAATATTTTTTCGGATTTTAGTAATTTTGCCAATTGTATTTGTTTCGGTAACATTTCTGTAGCACTCACACAGACTTCATATGAATCTATTTCATTCGATTGCACATTATTCAAACAATTTTGCGTGTTTTTAATCCTTTTGACATTTTTTCTACTCTGAACTGGTATAAAATGGAGGTCGTCACTGACATGTTCATCACTATCTTCTCTTGATCGTTTCTCTGCTCTAGAGGTAAGTGTGTTGCTGCTGCTGTTGCTATCCAAGGTACATGATCGAGGTCTGCCGACCTCGGCCATGTTTACCTTTTGTACTTAATTTGATATAAACAATTTTCGTACAAAAAATTTAACCGACTTCAAAACCACAAATAGGCACTCAAAAGCGAAAAATAAACTAAAATCATTATTATAAGCGCTACTCACTCATCTATTTGAAGTCGGTGCCAGCTAAATCTAACAGGTATAGGATAGATACTACTTACCTGTGCCTACATAGCATCAATCTACTAACTTTTTGACCTGACTGGCACCGACTTCAAATAGATGAGTGAGTAGCGCTTATAATAATGATTTTAGTTTATTTTTCGCTTTTGAGTGCCTATTTGTGGTTTTGAAGTCGGTTAAATTTTTTGTACGAAAATTGTTTATTTTACTCTTTTTAGTGTACAAGAACAAAATTAAAAATTTTGATTAAACCCCGACTACCTTGGATTTGTTATCTGTACAACATTCTACTAGTCAAGCCCTTTCATTTGATACCCATATAAAGGGAGTTGTGAAAAAGAAATGTATTTCGGCATTTTGTGGAAGCGGCCATCTTGGATTTGAATTTTTCATAGTGAAAAGTATTCTACTAGTCAAGCTCTTACGTTTGATACCCAAATTGAGGTAGTAATGAAAATATAATATAATTCGCCATTTTGTCGTGGTGGCCATTTTGGATTTGAAATTTGTTATAGTACATAGTACTCTACTAGTCAAGCCCTTTCATTTGATACCCAAATTGAGGTAGGTTGTGAAAATATTTTGTCCGCCATTTTGTGGAGGCGGCCATCTTGAATCGACATTAACCAGATATAGCTAAGAACATCTGCTATGGTATTAACCTTGAAATAAAAGAAACCGCATCGAAATCGGCCCATCTGTTTGAGTTCTACTACGGTGCCACAGCAGATAGACAGACACACAGACAGACATCGACGTCACTTATAACACCCCTTTTTTGGTCGGGGGTTAAAAACAAGTTTTTATTAAAGCATTTACACAATTTTGTATTGACAGGGTCGAGATTCATAACTTTTGTGAAATCTACAACGTCATCCAGATACGCAATTTTTCAGTTTTTGGTTCATATTTCAAAAACTACTTGACCGATTTCAAAAAGATTTATATGGGACCATTCGGGAAGCATACCCATCCGAACACAAAAAGAAATTTTAAAATCGGTTCAGAGGTTCTCGAGAAATCAGGTAACATACATAAAAAAAAAAAAAAAAAAAAAAAAAAACATAGGGGTCGAATTGATAACCTCCTCCTTTTTTTGGAAGTCGGTTAAAAATGAAAAAAAATCACCACAATTATGTCAAACCGTGCGTCCGCTGTCAATGACGGCGTGCGACTGAACCTGAAAGAAATTTTATACAAGCCAAACACCGAACAATGAATATTCACCAGAACCTCGGGCGTTTGTACTAACGTTACAGTTTTATTCTCTCGCCCTTGTTACGCCCTCTTCGCCACGGGTACCAGACAGTGGAATGAAAACCTAAAAAAGGCAATCGACACGTAGTAACAATTTTATCAAAATTATTTTTAATGGTAGTATCACACTACTTCGTTACTCAGATTTTGTCAAATTGATGCTCGGCCAAACAAGCATGATATTTTACTTTGCGTCTGATAGTAGTTGGCGAAAATTGGTTTAGCTACGATCAACAGGTTAAATGCCCCATGCTGTGTACTTATTGACCTTATTGTGGTACCTAGGATGGGCCAAGTACAACATAAAATCCGCTAGCAGTGTTTTTGGATGATTTAGTAGTTAAGGATGTTTTGGATTATAAATGTATATTTTGCAAACAATATTTTTTATGTTTTTTTATGCAGAACTGACAACCGATGGGGAAGAAAGGTTCTCGAGTGGCGACCACGAACCGGAAGGCGCAGTGTTGGACGGCCTCCCGTACTAGATGGACAGATGACCTCACAAAGGTCGCTGGAAACCGCTGGTTGCAGGTTCCGCAGGACCGTTCGTTGTGGAAATCTAGGGGGGAGGCCTATGTTCAGCAGTGGACGTCTTGCGGCTGATGATGATGATGATTTTTTATTTATCCTCTACCTACCTCTCTTCTACCAATGGAGTAGGATAATATATTATCTACACCTATTTAGATTTGTTTTAATATAGAATGATGGGCCGAGTAGGACCTGATGGTAAGCCATACCTGCCCATAACAACAGTGTTACACTGCTATGAATCAACGCCCACCTCTAGTTAAACTCACTATCATGAATAAACTTTGAGCCAATCCTGCCCTGCCTAGGCAGGATTCGATGCACATTAATACGTACCTATGTTCACGTATTTGTTTGCAATTTCTGACCCCTATTCTATGCCCGTAGTAAAAGTACATGTCACAATCGAATCTCAATAGAGTTGCAATCTAGTAGTGTCCGGGACGCAAGCGCCACCTGGTGGCGCTCGATGAAGTTAGTGGCGCGTGCGCTGTCGAATGGACGCATCGTTTGAGTTGAGTCAGTAACAGTTCTCGCTTGGCTTTCGACGCGTGCGGTCGGCACTGAACCATCGCGCGTTCTACGATACGTACTTAGCTGAATAACCAACGTTGTTACCTATGCTTCATAAATTCGATTGTGTTAGCGAGTTTTCATCCAACACTACCCGCCGCTATGCCCACAGCCGAAGGATGCGAAGAATAATGATGATGGCGAGACTATGTCCGCCGACATACATAATGATGAGAATAACGCAACCCTCCGAAGACGGTAATCATTATTACACACTTGTGACTTGTATCATACGATGTTTTTTAGACACAAGCATGTTATTGCTTTTCATTAAATGGCTAAATTGTTTAGACAATGTGATCACTTTATCCGGAGATTTTAATTAATAGCAGATTGAAGTTTGTCAAAGTAATAATGATCATATTTCCCGGTATTAACCTTCAAATAAAGAAAACCGCATCGAAAGCGGCCCATCCGTTTGAGCTCTACGGTGCCACATACAGACAAACACAGACATCGACGTTAAACTTTTAACACCCCTTTTTTTGGTCGGGGGTTAAAAAATGCGGGAGCCAGAAGCTCAAGGGAGGCCCTGAGTGTCGCTTCTCCTTACTCGACCTGCGCTCCGCTTGGACTCGCATGGCTCGCTCCACTCGGGACCTCCCTGGAGCTTCTGGCGGGAGTCCACCCGGAGCAAATTTCAGTGATAGACCAAAAATCCCCTGCCTGAAACATGAAAGGGGATTTGTGGAATTTTGTCCATAAATCCCCTGTAAGGGGAATTAATATTCGGAAATAAGCAGCCTTTTTCAAGGAGAGTACACACGGGCGATGGCTGCCTGTTTGGTTCGAGTGCCTACCATATTACACGCGAGTTTCCCGTTTACCAAATTAAATGTGTGTAACAACCACATTAATTTTAATACTAAAAACCTACCTAGTATTTTAGTGAATGTTTTATTTTATGACACGTACAAGTTCAAATTATTTATTTAAAAACTTAGTTACATGAAGTGAGCAAGCAATAGCTACCTACATTAATTCATTTGTTCTATTGAACACGATCTTTTTTGTATAGAAACTTTTTTACAACAAAGCAAACCAAAATAAAACTATAAACTCACTTGTGAGTAATAGTAATGAAAAAATCACATTTTTATTATTGCTGTTATTACAAGCCTGATTGCAATGAAATTAGAGCCACTTTATGAGCAAGTGTGAAATTGAAAACTAAATATATGCCATTTCTCATAAAGAATAACAATGTTTTAAAAGCGAAAGTTCGAATGGAAGGATGGATGTGTGGATGACATGTTTGTTATTTTTGATACAAAAACTACTGAATGAAGTTGAATGCAACGTATCGCGAGAAAATTATGGGAACGGGAACTACGCGGCTTTATATAACCGTTAGCTGTTACTATTTTATAAATAAAATAAAAATGTAATTGAAAATAATAAGTTTAATTTCAACAGTTAAACCTCAAATCGACCACACTACTCAACAATATTTAAAAATAGGTGACTTTATAAACAAGCATCAATTAAGTTAAATCTGCGAAACATCAAAATATGTACCAAATTGAGGAAATAATTAACTTTGGTTTCTACCTAAAGTTTACAATTAAACATTCGTGAAACATATCAAATAACGTGGAGTATTATAAAAAAACCTTTAAAAGGTGCTGTCTAATCTAATAAATCACAAACAGTGGAATGTATCGGTGCCACTTAATTCTAAAATCACATAGCCTTTCAATACCATCTATCTAAACTCTTACAAAATATAAAACGATACTATTCTAAAACGTATGTAGAAAACCTATGAAATCTTTGGGTTTCCATAATTAAATGCGAGTAAAATTGGACGGTAGTCGTACTATGGCAAGTAACATAATTGTTTGATTCGTCAAGTACACAATATAGTATAATAATTTAATAATAGTCTTGCAAGTAAAGGCAAAAAAGATGCGTTCTACTCCATTATATTTAAGTTTTACAATCACTCATAAGACCCAAATCACGCGGGACTCATTTTTACAAGTAAGTACGAATATTATAAGAGTTTTGACTAGCTGATGTATTAGCTAGTACCCCACATTAGCATCCCATATTCAAAGATATTCCCCAATCCCCAGCATCCCCAAAGATATCTCGTGGTAGTATAACGCATCCTTTTCCACTCGTGCGCTCTTTCTGCTGTTCCCATATAACAAACACTATATTTAGGGCCTATGCACACGGTGCGTTTTTAACACATCAGGAGCTACACACATTTATAAAAGCAAGAAAAGATATAAAAAAGAGACGTCAAAAAAGTTTTGCAAAAAGTGATATAACTGGGTCTATGTGACAATGATCACAATGGAGAGTTTCTTATGATATAACACCCTTCATCAGTTTGCTAGAAGCAATAATGGGAAAACAGCAGTAGTTATGGTTAAACCATCTTATAATTGCGGGAGGCCAGGGCAGTGTAGTGCTAGACAACTACTCTAACCGCTCGTCATTAAACTATTTGAAATAAATTAAATACACACTGTACAAAGGCCCTTACAAATCAACGTTGGTTTGACGTTAGCATTAGTTGCCAACCAATCAAATTATTCATATGTTTGCCTTAAGGTGGCCAACCACTACTCCTTACAGTGTAGGGTATTTTAATAACAATGTTTAAAATCATCATTCTGTCTATCTTTAACAACAAGATATATATCAAAGCAAAATAAACAATAGTTTAGAGGTTATGGTAGCCACCTCTTTGTACTTTAAGTTCAGACACTAGAAGATCTTATAAATTTTAAACATCAATATATTTTCTGAGTGGATAAAAACATTGCGCCTGCGCTTCTATGCGAACGCTAAATCGCTAAATAAATAGAAAAAGCGCCACTTATAAAGTGACTTATCAGTCATTTTAGAGGTTAACTAATTACTTGAATGAAAATCTAGCTTCACTTTTATCGCGGCCATTTTGCTAGTCTTCTACCCTCATTCTTTGTCAACGTCATCATTCAGAGTCGACAGATTTTCTTCCGAAATCTTCCCCAAGCAGCCACATCCTAAAGTCTGTATAGTTGGCAAATTATCCTCTTTCAATCTCTCTTCTATGGTCCGCTCGAGCATTTCAAACTCGTCAGAATCAGTCTGGCATTTCAGACATTCGTCCGAGGATGAGTCCTGGTAACACATCACATTTTCTATATTCACTTCCACTTCGTCTTTATCATTTGTTATTAGTGACGGGCTGCTGTAGCTAAGTACTCTGGTTTCTCTTACTATTGGGGCGAAGATTTCTGATTTGGGCCGTGTTTTGAGATTCTTCTTGGCCGGGGCTTGTGGCCGTTTCTCTTTGGGAACGACGCGCTGGATCCTCTCCTCGATCAACGATATGCTCCGCTTGAAGACGACGGTGTCCTGCGACATGTCGCAGCCGTCGATTGCATCTTTAGACTCCGTGTCAGAGTTGTCGCATCTGTAATTCATTTTTTTTTATAAAATATCTAAGAGCAAATGTTTTTTTTGGTTTTAACTGTATAAATAAAAAGGCTTGGACTGCTATCTCGCGTTATGTTTAACAACCATCCGGTCCACGATGGAGCGTGTTTACCTAGAAGAATCGAGAATTACACTCGACTTGAAAGCACCAAGATTGTAACCATCGGCCAGCACAAACCCACTCAGGCCATTTATTTCACAGGCGCACGCGTTACATAGTTATCCGAAACCAATAGTTATCCAAACCTCCAGGTTCGAAATAGATACATAAATTTGTCGCCACTGTGAAATTTAAGTCAGCGTGCGAAGTCTTTTACGCTCGATATATGAAGTCGCATAGAGCTGAACAGTGCTTTAGCACTGTTCAGCTCTATGCGACTTAGTATGCGACTCTTTCATTGTCATCCGCTAAAGCGGATGGCAAAAACTAAAATTATTTTGCGATATGTTATAGCAAAAGTTGTAGAACAAGAGTTCTTTATTGAAATATACAAAACATGACCTTAAAAGGATGCAGGCTGATAACCCTGTACCTATTATACATAGACTTTTTACAAGCCATACAATCTTTTCTACTAGTACTCTGTTCACCTGAAGTATATGGTGTCACAGCCGCTCTCCTGCTTGACCTTGATGAGGCAGCACTGGTCCTCTCGCTCGCACAGAATCTCGTGCAGGGACCCGTGGAGTGGAATGAGCTTCACTCGCCCGCCGAAGTTCTCCTGCAGCTGCGTCGACAAGTCGTCGTCTATGTACAAGTCTTCTGTACTCCTGGCTTCCTGTAGTCACATTACAATACATTCACATTTCTGCATAATATTAAAGAAACAATGATAACCATATTGTCGTTGGTGATAGTCAGTCGTCGGATTATTCAATACAATACAAAAACACTATTATACCACAAAACAATACAGTGATTATACTTAAAATTTAGACATTTTGGGCACAAAAGGCGATCTTATCGTTTGTAGCGATCTCTTCCAGATAACCTTTTGAGTACTAAGACAGGGTAATAAGGGCAGTGGTGTGGTTTCCTTGATACATGTGCATAGAACGGATTCAGTTTGCCTCATGTATAACTATCTACTATGGACAGCGGTCTTTGGGTTGGATAATTAGTTCGCGGAAGAAAGCGAGGAGCGTCCCAGTGGTAGGCGGCAAAGATCAAAAGGTAAAGGGAACCCCGTCGAGATTTTAGTCGGTAAGCGGTATCGAGTTCGACAGCACCCGACCAACCTGCTTAGGCGGAAGCTGATGCATGTGCTGGTAATGAGACGTGAGGCGCAATTATCTTAGAAACAAAAATCTATGTGTCGAACGACTAGGGAAACAGCTTTCCTCTCCTTGTGGTTGTGGGATGGTTTCCGCCCTACACAAAATGTCAGGCAGTGCTAAATAAGATCATTAACCCAGGGAATCTAATCGGTTTATTTTTATCGCACATACGCCCACGCTTGGCTACCGACTCGCCTGACGGTAGGTAAGCGATTCTGTCATCATAGACGATGTTCGGTGACCTAGAATACATATCAATGCGACCTTAAAAACTTAGAGATTTGTTCTTGTAACCTCTCAGGGAACAAAATGAACATTACCTGAATAGCACTGAAAGCCTGGCATCGTTTCAAACCACCGGCGTTAACATCCTCCGTCAAAGTATCGTCTATCGATAAGTTATTCTTATCTTTCGGACTATCGCATATCGTCACATTCACACAGTTGTCCAACACCTGTAGACTGTTTTCCCCTGAACGGCTGAACGTAATTTGAAGCAACGGTTTATTGTTCCCGTTGATTTTCACTCTCGAAAATGACTTCACTGGGTCTTTCTTCAATGTTCTCTCTGCTTCATCATTGGTCAATGTCTCCATGATATTCGAGACTCCTTTGTTGACGATATCTTCGTTTCTCGAAGACAGTATGGAATTGTCATCAGATATTTCGTGAATTAAATGTTGGAATTCTTTCCGGATTAGATCTCGGATGAAGTCTTCTATTCCATTTGTGTCAGTGGATCGGTCCAACTTTGGTTCTGATCGGTCTTCGGTTGTAACACTGGAATCAAAACGTATATTTAATTAGCAATAACCGGTTTTCAGAAATGTTATTTCAAATTACGTACTAGATGGCGCTAGTTGTTTTTTAGTATCTTTCATCGTTTAACTTTGGCGAAACCGAAGAGAAAATAATCCAATGTGTGACGTCATATAGGTACATAAATAAATAGTCGGGAGGCAGAAAAGGCCGGCTGTCATAGGTTCCTTTATCAAAATACAATAAAAAATAAGGATAGAGCAAAAAGCCAACATTACGCGGTGTTCCCAGGCGGTCACCCATCCAAGTACTGACCGCGCCCGACGTTGCTTAACTTCGGTGATCGGACGAGAACCGGTGTTTTCAACGTGGTATGAACGTTGGCAACACATGTTCCAAATAAAACTGTGTGTACAATTTTTATGACATCAAAACTCTATATTTATAGTCGTTCTCTTTTACTCACCCCTTATCAGAATTACTCTTCCAAGTATGACATCGTTCCGGACTTCCGGCTGTAAAACTTAGACCTTTAGCTATGGAGTCGCGTGCTTGGCAGAATTGGTCCCAGTTCCCACCTGCAATATCACAAGTTCAATCACAATACGTCATCACTATTTATAAAAAAATATTTGATATAATATAAACAAAACTTACCTGCCATTTAGTGCCGTAATAGTGAGCTAGTGACAATAAAAAGCGACATGCGTATTAATACGACAAGAGAAAAGTTTATTTTATACCACAAAAAAATGTTAATCACCATAAGAATAAAACAAGGTAAGTAATATTTATACGAATAGGTAGGTACTGTTAGCAACCGCCACCAATGCAATTTCAAAACAATAACCTCCGTATTCTAAAATTTTACGTCGAACATATTTATTATCTGCTAGCTGACCCGCCAAACTTTGTTCCGCCATAATTTTGTTACAATAATAAACCCGTTTTAAATACGTTATTTTCGTAGAACTCTATTTTAAAAAATAGCCTCCTTGTCATTAGCTGATAAGCTATTTGCCAGCAATAGTTTCATTAAAATCGATTAGCTTTTGAGAGATTAGCCGGAACAAACAGACAGACAAAATTTTTACACATAGTTTTTTTTATGTAAGTATATACTTTCATAGGCATTTAGTGAAAAGCTGTTAATTTGTACTCACAAACAATGTTATTTACATGTATATACTAGTACATATAAACAACATTGCATGTTACAATGAGATTTAAATGGATAACGAATTCTATTGATGTCATAAACGTTGTTTTATTTGCTGATTGCGATTTTTCCAATCATCTTTTCAGTACTTACTTAGGGATGTTATGGATATGATATTTCGGATACGGATATGGATATAGGAATAAACAAAGCAATTTTGCTGTCTCATCACCTAAGAGTCGATTCTATCCGAAAGTTTTGAAACGGATACGGATATATTTTCATTTCGGATATCCGATAGTTTCGGTTACGGAGCTCCATAACATCTCTGCTTTTCAGTTAGCGTAATCATTGAGTAAATGTTTAGAAGACAGTGGTTAATGTATCAAGAAAATACGTGCATTTTACAAATTACTCTGATAATGTAGCCTCCGGTTTCACAAGTATAAAAGAGTTAGGTCAATGTAGAATAATGACGAAACTGATGAACAATGTTTTTAACAACATTTGTAGTCTTAAAAATATTATAATAAATTTTATTGAGTCCGATTTAGTCTCAAGTTACCATTGTTCGTCATTGGGAGCGTTCGTTTCGTGGTTTTCTTCGAGTTTAGTTGTGGAAGAGATTGCTGTAAAGTGTCCACGCAGTGCGAAGCAGGTTTTACGGCTTGTATTTGAGATCTGAAACTAAAAAATAGGTTCATTTTAGTATTGTTCAGTTTTTATAGATTTGAAATTTTATTGAAAACAGCAAAAAGCCAACATTACGCGGTGTTCCCAGGCGGTCACCCATCCAAGTACTGACCGCGCCCGACGTTGCTTAACTTCGGTGATCGGACGAGAACCGGTGTTTTCAACGTGGTATGAACGTTGGCGAACTAACGAATAAAAATGACCTACCTACTATTTATTACTTTGTAAGTGACGTCAGTCACAGAAACCGCTATAGCAAAATGCCAACTTTACGCGGTGATCCCAGGCGGTCACCAGCCTTCGGTGATCGGACGACAGCGAGACTACACGAACCAGCCCTGAGAGCGTATGAGCTAACTCTAAAAGCACACGGGTTAGATCTAAGAGCACACAGGCCACCTCCGAGAGCGTGCGATATGCCTAGCGCTGTAGGAACCGGAAGCATCCGAAAGTTACGACTGGTCTAGTCGGCAGAACGGCGACTGCCGATCCGGAGACCCCCGGTTCAAAGCATGGTTTTGAACCGGGGGCTTTGCACCACTGTTTTTTCGAAGTCATGTGCGTAATGCCGACAACTAAAAACAGTGAAGGAAAACATCGTGAGGAAACCGACATGTAGCTCGAATCTTTAGAAGTCATGTGACATCCACCACTGACAACCCGCACTGGGCCAGCGTGATGGATAATGACCTTGACTCTCCTTGCGAGTGAAGACCCCGAGTCCCAGGTATGGGAACATTTAGTGGGCTGTTTATGTTATACGAACCGGCTAGCTACGAGGACGAACGGGCTATTTCTGAGAGCACACAGGCTAACTCTGAAAACGAACGCCGCTAGCACTGAAAGCGCACGGGCTACCTCTGAGAGCGCACTGGCTAGTCCTTGGCCCACGTGTCCTTGTTAGGGAGTGTACCTGTTTTCCTCCGGTAGAAACATGGAGCGTGGCGCGCGGCCGTTGGCCTCGTGTATCCAGCTACCTCCTAATACCTACCTACTCGTATCTAGCTCTGAGAACGAACGCGCTAGCTTTGCGAGCGCACGGGGTACTCTGGAAATGAACGGACTAGCTCTGGGAGCACATAGGCTAACTCTGAGAACGATAGCCGCTAGCTCTGATTGCGCGCGGGCTACCTCTAAGAACGAATGGGCTAGGTTTGAGAGCGCATCGGTTACCTCTGAGAACAAACATGCGAGCTCTGAGAACGAACGGTGTGGTTCTGAGAATGAACGAGCTAGCTATGAGAGTACACGGGCTAGCTCTTGGCCCGCGTGTGTCCTTGTTAGGGAGTGTACCTGTTTTCTTCCGGTAGAGACATGGAGCGCGTAGTGCGGCCGTTGGCCTCGTGTATCCAGCGCTCGTGGATGGCCACCAGCGGGCGGACGCTCACGCCAGCCAGGTCCTCGTCCACTCTGGACCCGCGCTTAACGGGAGGAGCGAACCAGCCCGGCGAGGCGTCCGTCTCGGGCGTCGACTCCACAGTAGCCGCGGCCCTGGAAACTTATCTCATGAATAATATATTTCCCAGTGGACGAAGTGAGCTCTGGGCTAAGGCCTAGCACCTAAAGGGAGCCTCGCGAGGCCTATGCAACCAAAATTTGAATATCCGTTTAATTTATTTACTTACAATTTAAACATGGAACTTACAGTTATATAAAAAAACAACACATTACATGTTTGAGCTAATTAATATAGGCAAGGACTTTGGCCCAATTAGTCGAAGAAAATATCCAAATATAGCTTTTGAGTGAGTGTTCCGTTCCTAAGTTCAATGAGTTCATTAATGTGATATTAAAACTAAAATTTATTCACCACACTCGTACTACATACTATTGTACAATTTGAAGCCTGATTTAGTGATTAAACATATTTATAAATTTACACGCATTAAAACAGGTTAGGTATCTGTTCGGTAGACGGAAAACGGAAATTTGATAAGACTCTTCTCTAGTCCTAGTTAATATTCCGGATAAAAACATGCTACTTTTGGTGAAGGTGAGGTTTTAGTGGTGAAGGTGAGTGTTGATGTACGTCAGAAAGGGGCCCCTTAAACCTACGCCCGAGTCACAAGTCTCGGGAACTATTCGAGTTTTTCTCTCTCTGCCACACGATGGACCCGGCACCCGCACGGTGAATCCACGGAATGCTAAGAAAATCGTCTCATATCTTTTAAATTTGGTAATACTGTTGGATAGTATATAAAATCGGAAGAATCATCTCGATGTGTAGAAGAACATTTGAATATCAAACCTTTTTAGTTCGCTGTTTGTCACAGGCAACACGATATGATGCAATGGTTCTAAACTGCCGTCTCGAGAAACTGTATTGTTATCAGAGCTAGCTAATATTTCTGGGGAACAGCTAGTCGACTTAGGAATTGTTTCTGGACTCTCGGCCGATCTACTTTCGATTTGTACAGGAACACGTTCTGAAACAAAAAAAAACAGCAAAAAGCCAACATTACGCGGTGTTCCCAGGCGGTCACCCATCCAAGTACTGACCGCGCCCGACGTTGCTTAACTTCGGTGATCGGACGAGAACCGGTGTTTTCAACGTGGTATGAACGTTGGCGAACAAACAGATAAAAATTACGATTTGTTTGCTTTTTGGGGACGTTATTCACTAAAATTTTATCACAATTTTTCATTCTATAAATTAAGACTAGAACAAATTGTCTTGCCAGACATAAAATATTGCACACCTCTCGCAGAGGCCAGTTTGTATGGGTTAACTTTTAAAATGTTTTGTATCATCTTATTTTACCTACAAACAGCAATAAAGATATTTGTTTTTGCCACATAGACAAACCTAGCTACATCAAAAAGCCAACATTACGCGGTGTTCCCAGGCGGTCACCCATCCAAGTACTGACCGCGCCCGACGTTGCTTAACTTCGGTGATCGGACGAGAACCGGTGTTTTCAACGTGGTATGAACGTTGGCGATAGTACAATTCAAATTTACTATTTGATTTTCTATGCCGTGACGTCAGACAGTCTATTTTTTAAAGATAAAATTGTTGTTCTGATCCATGTCATAAAGTAGGTACTAAATTAATGATGTTATACATAAAAAGTGAAAGTGACAAAGTGAAAAAATACCTTCTTTGTATGGTGTCTTCAGAATACTTTTTATTTCTGTTCCTCTTTCCTTCGAGGTCACCTCTCCCGAAAGCCAAGCGTTCTTCCGCAGCTTGTTGCTACGAGCTATAGGTGTACTCGGTAAGCTGTAGTTTTTGATATCAAAATTGTACGACGATCGCTTCGTGCCATTTTGATCCTTAAGCAGTGGCTTTATAGAATCCAAATTACATTCCGGCACTTTAATGTGTAAAGGTTTGTACGATTTTGGGGTGAAACTTCTGCTTAGTTTGGTTGTTGATCTTTCTGCATTTTGGTCTTTGTAGCTTTCGTCGTTGGGTGGAAAATTGCATGTGCGATTGGGGCTCAGAAAGCTGCAGTATTCGGTAGAATCGCTTCGGTGCAAAGCGCCTGGCGTTTCGATTTTCAGTCTCGTCTTAACTTTTGCTATTGGAGTCGAACAGGCGCTCGAGAAGTCTTTTTCTGGCAGGAGTTTGTATTTTGATAGAGATAAATTGTCTTTTTTCGTCTTCATCATTGATGTAACATTTCTGTGCGAAAGTTGAGTATGTTTTTTTAATGGACTCATAGACAGGGTCGCTCTTGCTATTGTCTTTGTCGCTATCTGAGGTGGTGTCTGTGGTTTCCTTGTCCGTTGTTTGTATGACAGCTTTGTGTGGGACAGTTTTGGGACTGTGGCAGTCGGAATCGGCGGGAGAATTGGTGTCCCATCCTACTGAGCTGAAGTTAGATTTCTTGGTGGATAATCGCGCTGGGATGATGATGTATTCGAGGCTGTCGATATTACACTGAAAACAAAAAGTAAGTATTTTATTATGTTAGACAATCCTTAATTTAGCAGATTTTTAGCTTGCAAGCTTGCATCCTAAAACACTTGAAGTATTATTTTAAAGCGTAGTCGATTATAACTGCGCAAGGTATACACAGACATAGGTACCTATATATATAAACCGAAGCGAAATGATATTCGTAAGGTGAGCGTGCTAAATCATTTCATATACCTAAGCGAGTTAGTATTATTGTTACTAAAAAAATATTCAACGCCTTTATTGATTTTCACAGTAAATTTCACCAGGAAAATTGCTAAAATTACTTTTCGCGTTTGCTAGAAGATATGTAGAACACGCTTTAAAGAATCGTTTTACCCGAAATTATAACAAGACTAGCTTTTGCCTGCGGCTTGCCCTGCGTGATTTTACTGATTACTTTGCTGTTATGCTTTAAACTAAAGTAGTTCATCAGAGACAGAAATGCGACCGTAGTGGAGGCTCTGGACCGGGAGGAGGCGGCTTAGGCTTAAATGACGATGTCGAGTCGATTACTAACGGAATCCCAGCCAGTAGTGATCGGCTCAACAGGCGAATAAACAGCACTAGAATTAAAAAATTCAAATGTTTCCAATTCCCACCCATTTTCCTCTTCTCCTAATCCAAGAAATATGTATAAAAAAAGGCAATGAAAATGACAAAGGCATAGAATAGATAATATAGATAGAACGGACACTCCCCACCCCCCGCCAATTTCAAGCTTCCTCACCCCCTCAGGCCGTTTCGGATACGCTAGGAGCACTCAACGAAGGGCTGGTATCGAACATCTAATTCCTAACGAAATATCATCATGGTGGGTTGTTGTGCTGTTTACGGCTGTCCGTCAACTAAACGGGACAAGATTAAAAGCGTTATTTAATTTCCTAATGATAAAATAACTTTTCAATAACGTTGCTTTATAATATTACAAGCTTTGCTTAGTTTGCGGTCAGATGGTGTTGTGTATGGATTGTCTACCAATATTTATTTATTTATAATAACGAAGTCATTGTTAACTCAAAGTTAGTAACTTACACAGCCAGTAACTTATGTGCCCAAGCACGGATTGATAATGCCTGGAGGAATAATTATAGTGACAGAATAAAGTTTCCTTCATGGGTAAGTGTAAAATAAAATGCGAATGTGTACCTACTAACAGAAATAGATATCTAGGTACCTGATCTAATCTATCATCGGTTTCGTTTCATTTTACGCGGCAATACAAACACCCACAGATTGCTGAAACAATTTAGAAATCTGTGCAAACACCCTTTTAATTAGAATAGTGTAATTTGGCTCCATTCTATTTATGCAACTCAACATTATAGCAAGTTTATAGACTACGTCACCAGGTGAACTCAAGGGACACAACTATTCAATAAAATGATTCAGTAGCCATAGCTCTAACGCACACATTTACGCGTGTGTACGAACGACATCTGCGTAGTTGTGTGAAGAGTAGGTAGCTCCACAGCGGCGTTTGTATGGAATTTTAGTGGAGTGTCCGGGGTGTGACAAAGGTCACGGACCCCGGAGTCTGTGGAGTGGCTAATTTAAACAAATAAATAAAAAAGTAGTTTTGATAGCGGCGGTTATAACTGACATGTTCCAAGGGCATCTTTCGAGGCCATGCGTCATTCGTTCATTCGTTTATCCGTATTTGACCAGCATGGTGGATCATGGCCTTATGAGAGAAGGCCCCGAGTCCCAGCAGCCAAAACATAAAGTGGGCTGATTATGACTTTATGTCCTTTTAAGGAATAAGGATCATTCGATAAGATAAGAAAACTCTTTATTAATAGCCACATACATACATAAAAACAAAATCATAAAAGAAACTTAAGAATAACTCATGCTAGACATTTTAATTGGCGGCCTTATCGCTTAGAGCGGTCTCTGCCAAGCAACCAGATCATGTGACATACGTAAACGTTCTGGTCGTGAAACATCAAACCAACTAAAGAAAAGCAGCAGCAGGAGCAAAAAGCCAACATTACGCGGTGTTCCCAGGCGGTCACCCATCCAAGTACTGACCGCGCCCGACGTTGCTTAACTTCGGTGATCGGACGAGAACCGGTGTTTTCAACGTGGTATGAACGTTGGCGAACGAACGAATAAAAATTACGATTTGTTTCCTTTTTCGTGACGTCACATAAATTTTTTTATCAATTTTTTTATTGTAGAAATAGACGTGTCGACAGGTCCTGCAATTATATTAAATTAAATTATTTGATATAATGACAGTATTTAAATAGAATTAAATGTGTACCAATTTTAATTTTGATATTTTTAGTATAACTTACGTTATGATCATTCAAAGATGGATGGGTAAGTCGATTTTAAAAGTACAAAATTACTAGAAAATGTATTTACCATTGGATAACCCATTCAATTTCAAGTAACTTTTGTTATGAAACCAGTTTCCTAAACGCAATATTTAATATAGCTACCATACAAACTTTACGCGCGACGCATAGAAACTACGGCAATGTGACGTCACGTTTCTGTAGTGATTTGTATGAAGCGTTTTTGGGAGAGTCCAAGATTGTGATTTTAAAATCGTGATATCACGGGAAGTTTTTAAGATAACAAAGTAATTCTTTCACCTATGTTTTAGTTATGGGGTAGCCTTTTGATGGCACATTAAATCAAAAATGAGTCGACATGCCTATTAACTACTAAAATTAATTACTAGAACAAATTGTCTTGCCAGACATAATTATTTTATTGCATGCCTCTCGCAGAGGCCAGTTTGTATGGCTTATCTTTTAAAATGTTTTGTATCATCTTATTTTACCTACAAACAGCAATAAAGATTTGTATTTGCCCGACACAAAACTAGCTTCAGCAAAAAGCCTGGTGGAAGTGTGATTCGAACTCGAGGCCCCGCACTGGCAGCGGCCGTTCTTCCGGCTAGAACAGCCGTAACTTATGAAAATGGTGCTTCAACAAAAAAGCTAAATATACCTTCACAGTTTGAAGTGTCTGTTGCAGCGTTTCCAGGTCTATCCTCGTGCTCCGGTCCAGCCTCAGCCCGGATTGTAGCAGCGACAGCAGGCAGCCGGGGTAGGTGCCGTCCTGAGGCAACGGAACCCCAGTCTCCCACAGAGTGTAATGTTCTTTCAGGGCTTCGTATGATAGACGTTTCCATGGGATTGACGCTGGAAATTATATTTTTGTTTATTGAATAAATAGATCCTAACTATTAATTCCAATTAAATAATATACGAGAACTGATAAGAAAGACACTTCATCAACTAGAGCATGAAATGATCAGTGACGCATTGATAGCTAAATTTTATTATACTCGTACATACTTAAATCTTCACTAGCAGCGCTACGTGTTTTCACACCCGTAGTTCCCAATCCTGTTATTTTGCCGGAAAAAATTAGACCATGTATAACGATTGTTTCATTGGCAACATTTTCTATCTACATATGTACTAAATTTTATCTAGATCATTTTAGTAGTTTTTGCTTGAAAGAGTAACTAACACCCATACCACACATAAACTTTAGCATTTATAATATTAGTATGATTACAATGTTAAGATGCAGACACTTATAGACAAACATTGTTTGTGTATAAGTTTATATTACCATGGCATCATATTGCGATTCTGCTCGTGTACCTCCGTGCTGCAATTGTATACCATACTGGTCAATGTTAAAGTTCAGAATTGATAGCTACATTTGAATACTTACCATTACAACCTTCCCACAGAATTAAGCACAGCGAATAAACGTCGCTCTTCGCACAAGGCTGTACCATTCCATCCTCAGTAGGAGTAAACAATTCCGGAGCCTGCCATCGATACAACTCACTGTTTTGGAAACTTTCATAAGGCTTCATTGCTCCGTTCGATTTTAAATAAGTTTCAGACGGATTCGCCGACAGCAAGGGTTCGTTGTCAGAAGACTTTCCCTCGCGAGTATCTACAAAATAAAAAATAATGAAAAAGCATTTGTCAAATACGCGATTTAAGCAAAAAGCCAACATTACGCGGTGTTCCCAGGCGGTCACCCATCCAAGTACTGACCGCGCCCGACGTTGCTTAACTTCGGTGATCGGACGAGAACCGGTGTTTTCAACGTGGTATGAACGTTGGCGACAATCCGTTTGAAAAAATATTCATATTAATGTTTTAATATGGCATTTTATTACAGATAACATTAATGACGTCAGTGACGGTTGTAATACTTGTATAGAAAATGGGAGAATAAAATTCAAATAAAATTCGGACTTAAACCAAGAAAAATAAAGTTGAGGACACAAACCTTCAATATTCACGTACTGCGGTTCAGGCGAGTATACTTCATAGCCTTTATCGATCGGCTTCAAACGATTATCTTCTTTTCGGACCCTGACACAAGGTCCTAAATCCGCTAGCTTGGCTGTATCGTGGTTTGTAATCATGATAGCCATGCTGTTGAGTTCTGTGTGTGTATATAACCCTGCATGTTTAGGAAAACCATCGCATTTGCGATGTCTAGGGTGTATTTGACGGCTGTTTGGGCGCTTAGAATGCGACCCTGAAAAATACAAGACATAAAATAGTTTATTTCCTCGGCGCATTACGACACAAGTAAAAAAATAGGTACTGTAGTAATTTATGGATGCCCCCCCCCCCCCATCTATCGCGTGATCGTGATACTAGTCCCATCATTGTTTATTATAAAAAAAATAAGTTTCTTATTTGATAAACGTTTTTAAAAAGAAAACTTATCAAAAGAAATTGGTTGTCTATAAGTCGTTTGGTTTACGGATGATAGTTTAACGGGATAACGTCGTAACAAAACATTAATAGATGCAGCGCAACAATGAGCGTAACGAGACAACAGCGTAACGGAACATAACGGGACACTTTTTCGTGCATGCAGACGGCGTTCATCGATTTATTAGACGTTGTCACGTCAATAATAGAGCTGATATCAGTAATTGTGGGAAGGTTCTGAATGAATGCAGTAGAAACGAAGCGAGTTATTTTTTATCACTTTCGTTCTTTATTTACAAGTTCTTTAACGTTACTTCAGATATTTATAGTACCTAAAACACTTTAATGTTAGTTGCCCGGAAGAGACTGCTCTTAACAATAAGGTTGCCACTTATGGGACTAATTCAAAGTGTTTTACTCTACAATTTCAGTTTATTTGTGTTATAATACAGTAGTGTATCTGTCAATTTGGGACTATGGGTAATCAATTTAGAGAATATTATAACGAGTAAGGGTCCTTAACTTAAGTGCCCTGTTTAAACAACCTTTTGAATCTTAAGGACCTTAAGATTCAAAAGGTTATCTGAAAATCAATTTTAGCAATAGCCTTTTGCCTAAGATGTGTGTCCATAATCTGTTGTTGTTTTATATCTCATTGTCAACTTTGTTGACGTGACAACGTCTAATAAATCGATGAACGCCGCGCCGGCTGCATGCACGAAGAAGTGCCCCGTTACGCTCATTGTACGCTTACACCGCATCTATCAACGTTTTGTTATGACGTTGTCACGTTAAACTATCGTCCGTAAACCAACCGACTTTATAGACAACCAATTTTTTTTGGTGTCAATAAAATATTTTGTAAAAAAATTTTTGGTGTCAATAAAATGTTATGTATTATCTGATGTAGTACCAACGTATTACTTATTACAAGTTATAATTACCTGAATGTGTAGTACACCGAAGAGGGAATCCACGCATCTCTCGCAAATGATGTGCACATTGTTGTTTACGTCGGGATATAGCCCCATCAGAAGAATAATATTTGGATGACGGCATTTTCTGTAAAACCATAGAGATGACACATTACACGTCAAATAAATAAATAACTCTCTGACACTGACATCACACAAATATAATCATGAAGGTGGAATTTTGTGCGTTTGTAAATGTGTAGTGCGTCGGTATGTTAGATAATAGTCACGCAACTCTGTAACTGCTGATTGCTGAACGGATTAGAATGAAATTGTATACGTAGAAAGTCAAAGTTCTTAATTCATAAATGTACTATTTTCACGTCAATTAAAATATGTTTTATCCAGTTAAAGTTAGCGGTTTCAGTGCAATATCTAGTAAAATGCTTCGTTTGTATGAATGGTATTTGGCAAAAATAATTTACCGTGAAAAACTGTTAAGCCACAGGTCACATCGCGGGTCGCAGCTAGTTCATAAATATAATTATCAGGAAAGCATAAAAAAAATTCAAAAAGCCAACATTACGCGGTGTTCCCAGGCGGTCACCCATCCAAGTACTGACCGCGCCCGACGTTGCTTAACTTCGGTGATCAGACGAGAACCGGTGTTTTCAACGTGGTATGAACGTTGGCGAGAACTCGAATTAAAATTACCATCTGTTTCCATTCTGTGATGTCATCATCATGCATAAAAACATTAATTGAGTTTATTATTGGAACGATGATAGTTAGCAGATTATCTCAATAGTGCTCGGTTTTGTTATACAGACACTAAACATGAGTTTAGAAGGCTTCCATTTTAATATAACGTATTTACGCTAACTGTTGTGTGGTTTTACAAAAAACTTTCCGCGTACTACCTATGATAGAGTAGGTACTGTATGTATCGATGATACGTCGTCATCATCATTTATATCAAATTCACAATGCCAAATTAAAATAAACACATTATAACAACGTCAACTTGTATTGTAAATTATTATCTTATACCTTTAAATGAGCAATTCTTGTATATATCTACATATATATATATAGGATCTAAATCTCGGAAACGGCTCGAACGATTTTCATGAAATTATGTATACAGGGGGTTTCGGGGACGATAAATCGATCTAGCTAGGTTTAATTATTTAAAAACATCATTTTATGCGCGTTTTTAGACAATGAAAAACTCCTACAATGTCATTAGAATACGATAACTTATTTCGCCATTGTTCTTTAAATCTAAATGGCTCAGACGGAATATGCTCGCCCTCGGAGACAACAGGCCCCGGTTCGAAGCCTGGTGGTTACTTTTCTTTTTTTTCTGAGAAAATCTTATACTTAGCGCTTTTTCTAAGTAAGTCATCACTTCATAATTCGTACCTGCCTAAATATCATTTAAAAAAACCAACCAGGTACTGTTCTCTATACCATGATAAATTTTATGTTTGTGATTTTGGATATTCGAGGTGAAAATAATCCGGTACTACCAGCAGACATAACTTGCACATGGCACCAATTGTTAGAAATTGATTACAGATTATCGTAGAAAATTTAGAAATTGTTTATGAGATTGGAGTAGAAAAAAATTTTCATGATGCGGTTTCCAATTTTTCTTTTTTTGTAATATTCAAACTTCAACTAAGTACTATTAAAGTATAATATTCATTTAAAAACCTACTTAAATTCGTTTCATATTTTTGGGATGACACGATTTTCTGCAACACAGCACAGATGACGCTAAAGCAGCAGTGAGGGTTACCTATTTTATTTGATCCATACTTTTTACTGGAAATAAATTATTCTTTGTATTTATTCCACAGCCCAGAGGTTTTTACCACCAAAGTAGAATAGTAGAAAGAAACCTCTTTGTCCCGAGTCTTTGGAACGTCAACTATGAACAGATGTTGCTTTTTCTAGTTACGAGCAGTCCGACAGAAAAAAGAGCTTCTTCGTCTTGTCGTGTCAGCGATTCAATTTTGCACTGGCTATTTCTAATACTTTTTTTATTATTTTATAAAAAAAATACATTTTGTCTTTTTTTTTACAAATTAAACAGTTTCTGACCAAAGAGAGGCTACAGAAACTACAGCGGGGTTTGCTTCGCACAGGTCGCTCAGTGTACAGGTATTAGGGCACAGTGGACATAATATGGGAAGATGAACCATAGTCTGACAGTTTACACCACAGTCGCACTGCTCGACTGGAGCAAAGATAACAAGAACAAAATTAAAAATTTTGATTAACCCCCGACTACCTTAGATTTGTTATCTGTAGAACATTCTACTAGTCAAGCCCTTTCATTTGATACCCATATTAAGGGAATTGTGAAAAAGGAAATGTAATTCGCCATTTTGTGGTAGCGGCCATCTTGGATTTGAAATTTGTCATAGTGCAAAGTATTCTACTAATCAAGCCTTTTCATTTGATACCCATATTGAGGTAGTAGTGAAAAATATTATATAATTCGCCATTTTGTGGTGGCGGCCATCTTGGATTTTAAATTTGTTATAGCGTTTAGTACTCTACTAGTCAAGCCCTTTCATTTGATACCCATATTGAGGTAGGTTGTGAAGAAATATATTGTCCGCCATTTTGTGGAGGCGGCCATTTTGAATCGATATTAACCAAACATAGCTAAGAACACCCGCACGGATATTAACTTTCAAATAAAAAAAAACCGCATCGAAATCGGCCCATCCGTTTGAGCTCTACGGTGCCACAGACAGACACACACACAGACAGACAGACAGACAGACAGACAGACAGACAGACAGACAGACAGACAGACAGACAGACAGACAGACAGACAGACAGACAGACAGACAGACAGACAGACAGACAGACAGACAGACAGACAGACAGACAGACCGACAGACAGACAGACAGACAGACATCGACGTCAAACTTATAACACCCCTTTTTTTGTCGGGGGTTAAAAACAAAAAAATTGATAGTCATAGGAACTGCCGATAGAAGTGAAAACTTATTACTCAGAATTTGATAGCTTACTTTGGAAACTACGGAAAAGGGGACGTGAAACCGGAGGGCGTGGCTATGAGCATGGCCATGGTCCACAGTCTCGAGTTTATCCGAAGATTCCTTATCATTCCCGAGCGTGACGACAGAATTCAATTCACAGCCCATGAAAAATCTGTCTGTGGCGCGCTTAAAGAAGTTTTCACTTCAAAAACGGCAAGGTTTTATTATCATGGAGATTAGTCGCACCTACCGAAATGTTTCCTGAAAGCTATTCTGCCAATACCCAATTTCATAAAATATTATTACTTCCCTAAAACTTTCCCTACGGGCTGTTATTTTATTAATTGTTTTTAACATCACTAATCTATAGTTTCAAAATATTGATCCCCCTTGATGAAAATCCCCGTTGCTATGAATATTTTAACAAGTGCAAATTGCTAGAACGATGAAGAGTACGCCGTACCCTTCGTCGTATTACGAGTATCATTGCAAGAAATACGTCTTTGGAGGACGTGGTTGTGCCATCAGCACCTGCGACTGGATTATAGACTTTACAGTTTGTATGTAAGAGAGTAACCCCGAGGGCCAGCTTATGAGGACAAAAATAGTTGCAGCAAAAAGCCAACATTACGCGGTGTTCCCAGGCGGTCACCCATCCAAGTACTGACCGCGCCCGACGTTGCTTAACTTCGGTGATCGGACGAGAACCGGTGTTTTCAACGTGGTATGAACGTTGGCGAACCACAGATTTCTAAACAGATGAAACCTTCGTGAACGACACTGTGAGGCCAGTCATTAGTTATGTATGCGTGACAGCTTTCACCGACGTTGTCAAACTACTCACGTTGGTGTGCGTGTAATGTTCCCAGTCTTAAGAAAAAAATCCCACTATTGTTGTCTTAGCTTCGGAAATCTTCGCGTATAATAAACACATATATTATAATGTTGAAATAATTGATTATTACACCGATTAAATATTATGCAAGGATTTCTTGTTATTACTATTTCCATCCTATGAAGTTAAGAATTTTGATTTAGCATGCAACTAAGAATTCGAATATTCGTACAGAAAATTCGGAATAAAAAGAAAACGCCGAATAATAGTAAAAGTCATGTGTGTGTTTATTTTGAGTATTCTATCGGAGCTTCTTGTGAAATTTTGAATATTATGCTTGACAAAAGGTGGCAACTACCTACTCATTTAATATCGGTGAACACAGGAGGTGCAGACAATTTTGTCAACTGATTTGATGTTGGGGGGCCAGATCATTCAATTTGTTTATTATCCAATCTTTGTCTGGACGCGTGTCGCAAACGAAAAGTTCACCTTTTCAAAAATGTTGGTACAAACCAACGAAAACCGTCTAAGAGTTTTTGTAAATCAGTTGAACATTATTCACATCGCCACCCAAAGTTACGTCGTCCAAATACCTAACGTTTACATTGGACTAGAGATGTTAAATGATAGAGCGAATGTCCAGGGCGAAGGTCGCATGGCCGAAGATTCACCAAGTTGATAGCCAACGGAAGATAGCATAGGATTGTTTTGATAATTTTGTGGGTCTGCCATAACATTGCCAAAGAAAATTGTAGAAGTCAAGAATTTTATTCTTCACTTCGGACAACGGGGCTCCACGATCAACCAAATTAAAGCGTTTTTGACGTACACATTTAACAGCCCTCTCCCCAATTTTGGACAAAGAAAGTCAGGACAGAATGAACAGCAGCTTCACGTCCACTCAGAGAACCAAAATCAAGTTTGTGGGACAGGGAGCTCGAAAGTGCAACGCTTTATACCTACAACCCACCTTGGCAGCAAGGCCAGTATATGTGGTGCCAACAGCGATTGGCCTAATCCCAACATCTTTTTTGGGTAAAACTTCGACAATGTCACTACTGACTCGACCAGATAACAAGAGGTTGATTAAAACGATCAGATCTCTCAAAAGAACTCGCCTACTTTTTTAAGCTCCACTATACCTACTTATAAGAATTAAAACTTGCTTCATACCTATAGTTTTCATCAACACTATTAGTATTTTTATAAACACTAGTAATGACGTGGATTTGTGCTAGGCATCGATTAACATTAAATTAAAAAATTACGATTATAAAAATAGGGTTTAAAATAGAATAATACAATCTACTTAAGTACATAAATAATTTGGTCTACGAGTCTTCAAAAAAATCATAATCTAAATTTTACCTTAACTTTAGGGAAAATAATTTCAGTTTAGGACAGGAACACTAACCAATTTTCGTTGAGGTGTTGTGTTTCTATTCATCAATCGAAATGAAATCGCCTAAATTATACAAAAAGCAGTAAAAATATTCAGACTTTCCTATGAAATGATCTTTTTCTTTCCTTTTCTTATTTTTGGGAACAATGTTTGCAATGTTTGAAGCCACAAGACGGCATAATCTTGTATAAAACTTAAAATCACACGGGACTCCCGTACGAGACGGAAGTCAGTTTCGTACTGACTGGAGTTTGTATTTGCTTTGGCGTTTGATATTTGCTTTCTGGACCTAAGGATCTGTGTTCTGCACGTTCCATCTGCCTTTTGTTTTAGAAATCTGTGTGGCGAACGAACAAATAAAAAATACGATTTGTTACCTTTTTGGTGACGTCACGTACTAAAATTTTATCACAGACTCATACGCAAAACTATCTGCAGCAAAAAGCCAACATTACGCGGTGTTCCCAGGCGGTCACCCATCCAAGTACTGACCGCGCCCGACGTTGCTTAACTTCGGTGATCGGACGAGAACCGGTGTTTTCAACGTGGTATGAACGTTGGCGAACAAACGAATAAAAATTACGATTTGTTACCTTTTTGGTGACGTCATTTACTGAAATTCAGTCATAGCCTCATCATACCAAACTTAGCTAAAGCAAAAGCCAACATTACGCGGTGTTCCCAGGCGGTCACCC